>VZDJ01000076.1:9669026-10296026 GCA_008694505.1 Cyanoderma ruficeps | reverse complement strand
TTCTGTTGCAGCATCTGTGGTTTTAACTCGATCTTTATGTCTCTCAGTGATGCCCCTTGTGCCTGATCTGGGACAACCATGTCAATGTCCCTGCCTGCCAAAACAGCATCCGTGGCGTGGCTCTCTGACTGGGAGGACACACGCAAGGCTTGCAAGTGGCGCTGAGGATGTGAGCTGGCATTGAGGGTTTGGGGAGGACAGCAGCACCCTAATCCCATCTGTGACTCCCATAAATACCTTCCCTCAGTCAGAACAACTTTACACATCTTTCACAGTGGCTCTGAGCCAGTTTTTAATCCAAATGAGCTGATAAGAAAGGGTTGGCCTGTGGAGGAGGTGATCCACTGATAGAGGAATTCTTTCTTCTTCAGAAGGTTGAAGAAAGCAACATCAGTGAGTCAGAAATATGGTGGGAGCACTCACAGTCCTGAAAGCTCACAAGGGATAAAAACCCTGCATTTTCTCCCCAGATGCCAAGAGGTTGCTGAGCTGAAGGGAGCAGGATCAGAGAGAGAAAAAGGCAGGCAAACACTGTGACCTGTAGCGAGGGGGCACTGCTTAAACCCTGCTTGTCAGGGCTGCCTCCTGCAAGGTGCTGCGTGCCCTGTGCTGGGTGCTGAGCACCAGCCCCGGTGCCTGCAGAGCGAGGGCTAAATGAGATGCTGTGTCTGTTAGCTCCCTCCCAAGAGCAGCACAGCCTGCAGAGACTCTGCTTTCTATAGTAATGAAATTTTTTCATTTTTAAATCAGCTGTGATCCTGTTTACTGTAAACTCCAGCATGCTCGAAATGTTCCTATCACAGTTTATTTAGGTTTCAGAGAGATTTCTTTTGAATCACACTTATCAAGAATATATTTTCACAGCGTGCTCTCTGAAATACAGTCAGGACCTAGGAACATCTGATGCCCAGGGTCTGCCATTTCCTAAGATATTATATGATCTGCTCATTCCCCATGCAGAAATGCTGTCACTTCTTTAGAATCCAAGCCAGTGCCTGTCTGATGCATGATACCTCACTTTGGAAGGCCTTGAACAAGACTATTTGTTGTCAAGATACTTTTACAACAGCAATACCATTTCATGGGTTGTAGTTAAAATAATTCATACAATTTACACTGCTCTGTGTGCTTTGAGCTTTAAATCTGCTTAGCTAACTTAACTTTCATTTTGGCTTGAAACTTGGACCCAGGTGAAATGCCCAACACAAGCCAGATCTGAATTATTTGCTTTAATTCTTTCTGAACGATCTGTTTTTCTCACTATCCATAGATTTGAACAGAGGAAAAAACCCCACCACATACTTTTCATCAGCTGAAAACAACTGAAACAATAAGTATAAAATCTGAAACCAAAGACAAAGCATTTCAGCCCAAAAGGAATATGGCTTTGGACTTTTATGAGCCACTGCAGCATACAGTGCCTGTCACTGCTGAAAACAAGCTCCATGCATTCTCTGGAGGGTTGGTAGCAGCTGATCTTAAATATCTTGCTTTACAACCTGCCTGAGAAGCAAGAGGAGACAGAAAAGCTACAAAATTTGCCCTGTATTTTTATAAAACATTTAAACAAAAGGCTCGGGATGTGCATGTTGACTGTCCTAAATCCTAAATCACGATCCACACCTAGCATGATGTATCTATTGTGAGGTGCAGCCAGTGGAAAGTGCTGCCAAAACCACAGTAGTCACGCCTGATCCAGCTTCCTTCCCCTATTTTCACAGGCATAAACCACACAGGGAAGGTCAGGGCAGTCTGGAATCAGTTCCAAAGCCAGCATGTTGTGTGTGCAAATGGCCTCTGCTACGTCACCTCTATGCCATGACCCAGCAGCCTGGACTCTGCATTATCCCAGCCTTTGGAAACATGCAGGTGCTTCTTCAACAAATCCCCCCATCAAAATAAACAGCCTCTCTTTCTTTCTCTTTTAATCACCTATTAACCTGCTTGATACCAAAAATTTCCCTTCCAAGTACAAAAAAAAACCCCAACAAAAACCCACCAAGCCATGCCAGGAAAATAAGGAAAATGTCTGGACCCAGCCTTTCTCACCCTGTTCAAGGCCTGGAGCATCCCAGGGGTGCATGTACACCATGAACACTTTTGGATGGATTAGAATGAAAGGAATAATGGTGTGGTGGTTGGTGTTCATGTGGCTCTGTTTTTTCTCAAGTAAGACACCAGGGACCAAGGGCAGAGGGGAGGAGTGCCCAGCATGGACACAGCCAAGGTGTCCAGGGATCCATGTGGGAACAGCCCTGGACTTCAGCCTCTGTGCAGCATCCTAGCAGAGGGAATTTGAGTTGCTGTGATCTATTCTTAGCTTTGGCTGTCGACATGGGTTGTCCTTGAGGTAGGGACTAGCAAAGGCACTTGTAAACCGTAATTGCTTTCAGTGGGACCTGAGCATCTTTTGGGATCACTGGAGCCTCTCAGCAGGGAGCAGATGCTGCAGGAGGGACTCTCCTAAAATATCCTGCTGTTCTGCAGACGCCTATAAGCACTGAGCAAACCCAACTTCTGTTTATAGTTCCAGCACTAATGATGGTTCCCAGTAAAATCCTGGATTAAGTGTGAAACTCTACTTTTCCCATTCTGTGCTCCCCTTTCTGGTTGGTCGCATTCATTAGGTGTGTTAGTGCCTTAAGGACATTTGATGTAAGTGCTGGGGATCCTTGGATTTACAACCATCAGGTGTCACTTCCAGGGCCCACTGTCACCTTTAGAAAAACATCTGCTATAAACAGTTTTACTTACATTACTAATAATACCATACTGTATTAAAAATGAAAGGATTAAAAAAAAATCCAATTTACCTGTCCTTCAGCTTGGCCAGTGAAAAGAATCAATGAGATGTGTCTCACTTTATTTTGGAGCACTTTTCACTCACCAGTTCCCTCATGCTGATGAACGTGCTTTACAGGAAGGAGAGGTCATGTTTAGCTGCTTAAAAACCCCACCTGTGTGCCCTGGAAATCTAAAAAACCGAAAACCTCTCTAAAAAAAGAGAGAGAAATAGGAAAGCATGAAAACGTGTATTGATTTTCTTCTTATAAATACATGTTTTACAGAAATGAAACTGTTGCCGAATTTGACTGAAGGTCATTCTTCATCAACAAAATAATAATCATGTGAGAACATAATGGTTGAATCGAATTCAGTTGATATTAACAGGAGATCACTATTATGGAATAATCTTTGATGAGATTAAGGATGTTATTTTCCTTTTTGAAGGTAGGATTTAAAACCCCTAACCATTAAAAGGAACTTACAGAAAGTTTGGGTTATGGGCAAAGTTTCCAGTAGCCAAACTAAAAGATAAAAAGAGGAACTTTGTAGCCTTCAGAAATGTTGACTCCAACACTGACACTGACCCCAAGGGCTCGGTCTGCTGCGTTATGTGTTCGCTTTGGGCTAGAAAGGGAGAAACCAAGAGAAAGTGATTTGAAAAAGATTTATGGATTTCTGTCCCTTTACTTTCTGTATAGCTCAGAATGGAAACTGGGTGGATGCCAGTGGGTTTTAGCTTCCTCCAGGTTCTCCAAGGCATCCTGGAGCCCCTGGTCCCTTCAGCCCCTTTAATTCCCAGCATCACTCACCCTGGGGCACGATCCCTGGCCCTGGAGACACCCAACATTAGGATGGTACTGAATTGTACTGCTTGTACTGAATCCTTTCTGCCCCATTCCCCTGAATGTTGTTTTCCCTCATCATTTCTTCCTGTCAGAGGTTTGCTCAGAAGCCTGCAGCGGGCACACTGGCTGCCAGCATCCATTCCCTTCAGGATGTGCCTGGTTGGAGCCTGGGCACAGCCACAGATGCCCATTTGTGCTGCCCATGGCACAGGGACCACCCCTGGCAGCACTGGCTCCTAGCTCTCATGCCAGACCTTATTGCTAAATGCCCAGCGTGATAATTGGGGATTTTATATTTCCCCCACCTTGCATCCTGCCTGTAATAAATTGGAGTGATACTGTCTCAGGCTTCCTCTGTGCTTCTCCTGGAGCTTCTAAAATTCAGCATTAGCAAAATGTGCCTCTGGAATAAGGCCTCATAAAATATTGTTAGGATTGCTAGGCAACCTGGAGGCACGCTGGGAGCTGAAAGGAGCCTTAAGTGGGCGTAGCGAGCCTGTGCTGGAGTCTCAGATGAAAAAGAGAGGGTATTCTTTGTGTCTCCATGCTGGCAACACTTTGCCTTTGATTTTCTTTTGGAAAGAGGTTGAGATACACTGCTTCCAAATGCACAGAGGTACATATCTGTGTAATTGTTGCTGTGGCGGCCTCTAACCTCAGATTAATCAGCTGGATGAGAAATGCACCTATCCAGGGCTTTTCAATAGCAATAAAAGTAAAATGAAGTTTTTATGGCCATGAAAATACCCATATTCCAGCTGCTTGCATCTTCCAAGGGCTCATTTTGTGAGAAAGAGAGGCCATGCTCAATAAGAACTTGTTTTATGAGGCCACTGAGGCGTTACCTCAACCCCTGCACACGCTGCAGTGGTGCTTAATGCAAACTGACTCTGCAAGGAAGGGAAAAAAATAAGCACACAATTTATTGGCAGGGTCTAGCACAAGTAATCGGCTATTTGCAGATACACACACAGGAATTAAAGGAAAATTGAACTGGGCTTGCGAGAACTTTGGGAGGAATTACTGTCGGTGTAAATAGCTGGGGGTAACTGCTGGTTTTGTTAGCAAAGAGGCGAAAGGGGGTTTCTGGTTTAGCCCTTCCTGCCTTCACCTCGAGATGCTGCTCTGAGAATCCACATCTCATCTCTCCAGGAACACCTTGACTTTCCCAAAGGCCTTTAGCCTCCAGTCCTTCCTTGGGCAAGCCTACTTTGCTTCCACCCCAAGCCAAACCTCCAGCAGGCAGCACCACGCTGCACTTTCCTTAGAGGAAACCCTGGAAAAACACACACACACACTTTGCCAGCAAACACGGCACCCGGGTGCTGAAGCTGTCCTTGTGTCTGACTTTTGCTCCTTCCATCCAGCATTGCCAAAGGCAGATCCTGGTGGCAGGGCCTGCAGGAGGTGGATGTGCCTCTGCTGAGAACAGCTGTCTGTGCCAGAGGCCAGCCTTCCAGCCATGCTGAGTGTGCAATTTGTTTCCCAGGGCTTGATTTAACACATCATTTTCTGTTAAAACAGCCAGTGGCCAAGCTGGCTAACACATCCATCTGCCCAGAGTCGGTTCAGCTCCTCCACGGGAAGGGCTGCTCCCACCAAATCCTTTCCAGAGGATACAAATGGCTCCCCCTCCATCTCCAGTGCTCTTGAATGACTGAAATCCCTCATTCAGACACTCACAAATCCCACCCTGCTTTCCTCCTGTGCTGAGACAGGGCTTTGTCTGCCCCGTTACTGGTGCAGCACATTTCATCAGCGCAAATGGAGGCACTGAAAATTAGTGGTGAGGGCAGGAGACGATGATTTTTGCTCGTCCTTTGTCAATGAAAACATTCCTCAAGCGCCCAACACACCTAAATATTCCCACACAACACAGAAAGGGACTGTTATAAGGTAGATATGCATTTCCCTATTATTAAATCTTCCCCTGAGTCTGTTGTTGGCATCATGGGCATATTTGAAAGATGTGTAGATGTGTGACTTAGGGATGTGGTTCATTGGTGAGCCTGGCAGTGCTGGATTAATGATTGAACTCAATGATCCTACAGATTTTTTTCAACCTAAATAATTCCAGAGTTCTATGATTTCTGTTGGAAGCTACTCTTGAGCTTGATCTGGGAAAACAGAGAACTGATGGGAGCAAACCTCAGATTTCCACAGTATTAACAAGATTTCTTGCATAACTACAGGTGGTACAGCTATAACTACACCCTTCATTTCTCATGTCCTTTTCTAGCCAGATTTAGGTCAGGAAAGAACTCTGTGAGGTGTTGATTCATTCCTGGCAGTGAAATAGGTGATTTTTCTGCTCTGTTAACATTGCAGGTCTCGTGATACATATTTCAATACCAAATGGCCCAGCCCAGAGCTCTTGGCACTGCCACACTCTGCCCCTCCAGCCACAGGATGCTGGTGAGTCACGAGGAGCACAGTGGGAGTTCTCCTGAGATCCCCTTTTCCTTCCCCAGTCTCACAGGTCAGTTTTGGAGGCACATGAAACTGGGCCAAACCTGGCCTTACTCTTAGTTTTCTTCACAGTGAGCCAGAGATGGGCTGGTCCTCAACATTATTCTAGAAGTTACTTTAATAAAAAAGGTGGCAGCTGGAAGTCTAAGAAGGATGGGAGCCAGGCACCTTAAGAAATGATAATTGCAGACTTGGAGCAGTGCTAAGAGTTAACAGAGAGATGTTTAATCCAATTCTCAGCTTCTATTTTAGGATCCTTTTAACTTTCAGAATCAAAAAAAAAAGGAAGAGGGGAGGGGAAGAAAAAAATAATCTCCATCACAGTGCAATTTCTTAAGCTTGTTCACAGCCCAAAGGTGAATTTTCGTTCATGTGAGGAGTTTGAAGAAAATCCATTCAGCTGTTTCAGAGGTTTCAGAGCATGAAAGCAACATCTGGTTCAAAAATCAAAAATAAAGAGAAATTCCCTTTGCTCATCAGAGTCAAAATGGGTTTTGGTTTCACACCTCTGATTTGGTGTATCTTGAGCTATCCCCTGGAGAAAGGTGGCCATTTCTGCATTGATTTGAAGGGGATGAAATTGTGTTGCAAACCCCACAAAAAAATTATGGTCAGCCAGACGGGAAGGCAGGTGATACTCACATTCAGTCCAACCCAACATGGGCCACGGCCCCTAAATTGGCAATTTAATTCGCTGCACGAAGGTTTCCCACAACCTGCTGCCTCCTTTGGGGGGGTTTTTTTGGGTCGTGGTGTGATTTTTGGAGCGCGGTGTGCTGTGCTCTGCGCTGCGCTATAGGTGGCACTGCAGGATGGAAATTGCGGCCTCTTTGCTCAGGAATGACAAACCTGGGCTGTGGTGGCTCCTGCAGCTTGTCCCGGCGGAGGAAAACAGCTCAGATCGCTAATTTCTGCAGCTCTGCCTGCAAATTTCACTCCGCTTTTTACCTGGTTATTAATAACAACACAAACATGACCCCCAGAATAGAGAGCAAGCGTGACAAGGAAGCTCTCTGTAAATTAAAAAACCACTCAAATGCTCAAAATCGACTGGCAAATTTGGCCATCCTGTTGCAACACAGGAATATTTTGCATTTCAAAGGAGGCAGGCAGTTGATTTCTCTTTACATCACATCTATGAGAAGACTGCCTGTACTGAAGTTGTGCTGCTGTAAATGAAAGCACAAACTCTCTCATCGCCCCGTCGGTATTTATAAGGACACAAAAATCTACCCAAATCTAACCATGTGCAGCAAATTTTTCTGCTCTCTTTGTAGAGCTCCCTGGAGTTCTGGGACTAAAAAGTAAGAAAAGAAGCAAAATCCAGCTCAGGTCTGCAGCAGGAGACGCAATGCTGGCAGGAATAAGGATGCTACGGAAGAGATCGGGATGGGAAGTGAAGAATATCATAAGCAATTACAGCAAAATGCTTTTGGAAAATCCCTCCAGGTACCCAGGTGCATCTGTCGATGCTTAAACACCTTCAGAAATCTGGCCACCAGCCTGCTGCTCCAGATGTTAAAAAAACCTCCAGCAATCAGAGGAGAGTAAAAGGTGTAAGAAAGACAAATTCCTTTTGCCGTTGGCGAAATGAAGGAAAGACGCGGCTGTTTTAAGGATTTGTGTGGAGAAAACTGCAGACAATAAATACCAGAAGTTGTCCTTGTCTTCTTTTGGAAAATGTTGCTGGAGGAGGATTAGGTACCTGCAGAACTTTGTGGTTTCATTCCAATGAGCTATCCAAGAGCTCCCATCCACCTGTGCCATGCCGGGACTGGGTGGATGAGCCACTGCAGCTCTCTCTGACAAGGAGCTGTGCAGCGCTTCTCTCTTACAGGAGTTTAATGTGCTCTTACACACCAAGAGGATTCAAATGACAAGAATGAAGGGCAGTAGGCAACCTCATGGTTTGAGATTCTGATGAAATGATGTCCTGGCACATCCATCAGACTGTTCTGCTGTCAAGAGAACGCCCAGCTCTGGAAGATGAGTGTGTTTTTCTTTTACAGTGTTGGGGGGAAAAAAGGCAGGAAAAGAAGAAAAGCAGCTGTCCTCAAGTCTAACTACTTCCCAGATGTAACTTTGACATGAGACACAGCCAGATACATGAGATGAGGGCACAAGTGCACCCAGCTCTGTCTGTAGGCACAGGAGTGGGGTGAAGCCTGCGCTGTGTGCAAGCAGACCTGGGACTCTGCAGAGCACAGCAGGAGAGACGAGACGAAAGACTGAAGGAAGATTCATTCCTTGCCAGCAGCATATGTGGGCTTTGTGTGCCAATCCCTGAGCATTCATCTCAGAGAAGCAGATGCGGATGTGAGTGAGAGGGAGCAAAGTGTAAATCTGAGCCTGCATGGAAGGAAGGACCACAGTGAAGATATTTGCTAAGCACAGGGCTGGGGGGATGCAGGGATGCAGATGCTGATGTTGCCCAGGCAACACTCACTTTTGCAAGGCGCCCCTTTGTCTCTCCTGATTTTTAAGTGTGGTTCTCACTCTAAAATGCAGATTTTCCAAGCTGTTAATAAGACTTATTATCTCCTAATGCTCTTCCCCTGTTTCTTTTCAGAGGCTGTTCGCAGCAGCACTGCTTGTGACTGAGTTACACAGGAAATTAGGAGCAGCTCCACAGCTGTGGCTGCACAGGATAGGAGAAGAGATCTCTGGAGAGAGGCACAAGCAAGAATTGGTGCTGGGTTGGAGGGTGCAAGACACCCTGAGCTGCATTTCCCACCCCACTGAGCAAACTGTGGAGCCAGCAGGATTTAGGGGAAGGATGAGCCTTTCCCAAAAGCCTGGAGTTTATCCTTCATAAAGTCTTTCTTCCAACTTTCAGAGCCCCAATAAAGTTGCATGTGGTGTCGCTGCTATTGCTCTGTGCTGACTGCAGGGCTTCACGCCCAGAGAACAAGATTTAATGCTGCACTATCCCCAGCCCACATTTGTGTGCAGTGGCCAGCGTTTGCTCCCTCCAGAGTGCTTTTAAAACTCAGGGATGACATCTCCCAGGAAGCCCTGGGGACAGGCAGTGTTCTCCCACCAGGTCTCATTCCCCAGGACATTGTACCCTCATTTGAGATGCTGATCCCATTATTATGGAGCAAAATTGCCAAGTGCTGGAAAGAGCACAACAAAAACCAGTGGAGTGGTAAGCCTGAAGTGAGGTGGAAATGATATCTGCTCTGTATGGGAGGCCTGGATTTGCTAACTGGACATGGCTAAGGTCAGTAAGGTGGAGTGAGGGGGATGAAATTACCCTTCCTGATGAAGGGGCAGGCAGGAGATCCATGGGATAAACTGTGTCTCTGCACCTTCCAACTAGAAAATAACAAACATAGTGAGAGAGGAATTACAGTGAGCAAGAAACCTCATCTCCAAGTGTGGAGGAGGCACAGGAAGAAGTGGGGCAGCTGGAGAGACGTATTTGCATTTGGAGTGGGGACGGATGAAAGCAGAGCAAAGGCAGGAGCTTTGCTGCCTTGTGAAAAAACCCCCAGATTTCTTCTTCAGCCCAGCCTGGGCGGTTGCCATGACCCCACAAGTGCAACAGCCCCTCCAGGCAACGTGATCTGCCCAGTGTGGGGGACAGAGCCGGCAGCAGCCAACTTGATTTCATTGTTACGTAGCATTTGGTGGCCCTATTTTGCCGCTTTCTCTTTGATGCAATGAGCCTGTGGGGAATAAAGCTCAGTGGGAGATTGCTTACGTGGTTTCTAACCCATTAGTTTCTTTTATTGGCTGTTGCCTCAATAAAAAAAGAAAAAAGAAGAAGAAGAAGAAAATCAAGGAAAAAGTAGTTCAAGGTGTGAAAAATTCACATGGCAGAAAAATATATAAAAAGTTATTGGCTCTGTCCCCCTTGGCTCCAACCTCAATCTTATCACCATGCTGTGCATTTATCCTTCTATTATTACACATATTGACAGGGAAATTCTAGCAAGTTATATGCAAAAAGCCAGCCTGCTCCTCTCCCCTCCACAATGAGAAACTGTCCTGGCTTGAGCTCACATCGTTGGCATCTGATTTCAGTCTAGCAGGGTGTTTCAATAGCAGTAAACATCTTGTTTTCATGTGAAGAGCCGCTTCAGCTACATTCTTTCCCATCTTTTGTGAGCATCAAAGGCTCCGTGTAAAACTTTTTATTGATCACATAAATAGCAGCTCTGCTTCCCTACAGGCCCCGTCTCCTCAAAGTGTTTTGATATCTGGAGAATGAAAGGTTCAATAGAAAACCGATTCCCTCGGCTTTCTGGGACTCTGAACACGGGGCTGCTGGTTTCTGCTCTCCTTGGCAGAGTGGGGTCTGGGGAGGAGAGTGAGGGAGCAGGGAGGGAAAGGTTTGGCTTGTTCTGGCTGTGTTCGAGGCGCTTTATACACAGACACACTTTGTCTGCAACAAAGGCAGAAGTAAAACCACTGTGCAAAGAGCTGGGAGCGATCATTAAAGATTTAATTGGTCTGAAAGCTTCCTGAAATACTAAGGAGAGACTTAAACCACACAACTTGGAGCAGGAAGCCTCCCAAGCTGGAAAGCACTGCTGGTTAGGGAGGTGTAGTGGGCAGTCACTTGCCCTGCTGCCATGCTGAGGCATTCCCCAGGGATGGGATGCCTTGGCCCTACCAGGGCATCCCAGGGCAGTGAGGAGCAGCTCCTTCACGTCCCTGGAGAAGCTAAATCATGCCTCACAAGCAGAGACTGAGACCTCTCCCTGCATTCCTGCAAGGCACTGCTGAGATACTGCAAAGGACTGCACCGAAATCCAAAACCCAGATGGGATCCTTCCCATCCATGTCCTGGCTGTCAGAGCCATTGCACCATCACCTTTTGTGCAAATGAAATACAAAACCTCTTCAGCTGCAGCCACGCAGAGCTCACGGGGAGGAAGATTAATGGGAGCTACCAGAGAGCCTCATCAGTCCTTGTTCAGGAATCAGAAATCCCAGTCGAAGCCTGCCGTGACTCATGGCTGTGAGCGGGCACAAATTCGACCTCGTTTGGATAACAAAGGGCAGATCCTGTTCGGAGCCGTCTTAGAAAACCTTCGTGACTGTGTGTGCGTGTTTATCACTCCAGGCTGAAAGGGCGGCGGGGACTTTGCTGACCTTGCAGGTGGCAGAGTGTGACAGCCCCGGAGCCGGCCGGGCTGTGCCAGTGGCTTCTGATGGCAGAAGCAGGGAGTGCCCGAAGCCCTCTGTGGCCGGAGGGGCCCAGCCCAGCAACCTGGGGCTGAGCCACCAGCAGATGCCCTTGGCAGGTAGAAAGGCTCCACTCCTCTCAGATGCTGCACTCTCAATTAATTTGAATAGTAATTACTTGAGATCCACATGCCTTGGGGGAAGGGAGGGTTCGAGGTGTCTGTGCTCAGCTCTTGGGGCCAAAGAACAGATTCGTCTCTAATTCCTACCAGGTCCTCTGTGGTGACCCTCTGTTTAACTCTCCTTGTCCATGGAGAGGAAGATACTGAAGTATTTGCAGGCTGGAATTGGGTGGCCAAGCCAAAATCTAACACCTGTTTCACCTCAAGCACCTAATCCTAAGTACTCAGAAAACCACTTCTCAAAGCCTCACCTGCAAGAGGGGACAATGGTGAGTTATGGGGTTTTTGGTTCGCTTTGCAATTAGAAATTTTGGAGATTTTCAATAGTTTTTCTTACAGGGAAAATCCACTTGCAAGCTCAAAGGTGAAGCTTGTTCCCACACCAGTTCCCCTCCTCTGCTTCTTATACAACTTTATTTGTAGGTTGGTGATAATGAGAATTCCACTGCTATTGATTTTTTTAAAAAACATATATAACTTTGAAACACTGTAGATATTACATGGACTTTGGAACAAGATAAGAAGAGGTAACCACATTCACAGTCTCTCTAGCCTTTAATTAATCTGGGCAGCAGACTCTAGCTGTATTCCTAGAGCAGACTGACTACCTCTCTTGAATATTCTCATTTTCTGTGCAAATGTGGAGATACTGGAGGTAATTCAGCACCCCACAGGGATCTAACTTCTGACACTTTATTTTTATAAGAGAAAATTGTTATGGCCCTGCTTGTTTGAGACTGACTGCTGCACAGCTCTGTGGAGTGGGCTGGAAAACAGAAAAATACAGGCTTGACTTCTGCTAAAATAGTGAACAGTCTCCCTTTCTCAGAACAGCCTTAAGATGGAGCAAAACTGTCAAGCTGAATGGATGTACTGCAGAGGGAAAATAGTAGAGATCAGAAGATGAGAGGGTTATGGCCCAGCTTCCCAGGGACCTGATTGTGGAAGAATTGTCCCTGTGCATTTGTTTTGGGGTTTGCAAAAGACTCTGGGACCCCAACTGCCCTCATCCTCTCCTGGGAATGGCTCATGGAGGGTGAGGTGCTGGAGCCCAGGCAGTGCCCTGAGCTCTGGTCTGCAGAGCCCACTGCTGCCTCACTCCTCACCCTTCCCTCCGCTGAAATCAATGGATTAAATGAGCACAAATGAGACTGGAGCTGGCTCCTTGTGCTGGGGTGAGGCAGGGAGGAAGCTGGCCCCGACACATCCATCTGAAGCCTTGTATTGAATCGCAGCTGACAGCTCCAATAATGATAATAGATGTGGCCAAAGCTGCCTCCTATTTGGAGGAGGCCAGGTTCCTCCTCGCTGCTCTCAGGCAGGCTCACCATGCTGCCAGCTCTCGTCTCCCAGGCATTCTGAGGGGTCCAAAGGCAAACCCTGCTCCTCACACTGCCAGAGCCCAAAATGATGACAGACAAGGACCTGGCTACCCCACAGAGTCAATCCAAGTCCTCACTGGAGTCTTTGCAGCAATCCCTCCAGGCTCAGAGCCTCACTAGTACCCCAAGATTCACCTTTAATTTAATCTAAAATTTCCCTGGCTCCCTAACGTGAGAAATGGTACCAGTGGGATGCCATAAACACATCCCACAAACCTCTTCTCCAAGCAGAGGCTGCTGCTGCAGATCCAGCCAGCTCCCAGCCCACAGAGCCAAGGACAAGTGCCAAGGACGCCGAGTGGATGTGGGGACATGGTGTGGACATGGCTATTTCTGAACTCACAAAGCCAGGCTAAGCTAACCCAAAGCTCAGTGACACAAAGTCAAGCCACATCAACATGAAAGGCCTCGAGAATTAAGTAAAAAATCACGCAAAAAAAAACTTCAAGCATCTGGACTTCATTACGGCATTATCCATGGACACATGCTGAAAATCCCTTCGGACGCTTCGCCCCTGCAGCCAGCCATGCTGAGTTAGCCATGCCCAAGCCCTGCAGTGGGGTTTAGGAAGGCTCAGGTTTTATCCCATATCCCAAGCCCTACTGAGCTGGAGTTGTGTCACTAAACAAGCCGGGTCAGGTAGTGATGGAGTAGCTCAGGGATGTTTATAAAATAAAGGGAGATGAACCCTAAAGCAGAGGGCATGCCATGTGTTTGGGGAGCTAAGTCAGCAGGGAATAAATTGGGCTGCCTGCAGTAAGTGATGCTTCAGGGAGAAATAAAGCAGGGAAGCAGCTGGGACAGGTGCCTGTCCCTGCACGGGGTCCCCAGCGTGTCCTGCTTCCCTGTGTTTATGCTGTGACAGGGAGCTCACCAGATCAGCCTCAGGTTTTATGGTGTGTACACATTATTAGTGCTTCATGAGTAAATAATGTCATATTTCATTGTTTATTGCTGAAAATGCACAGGAAAAGGCTAAAGCCTGAAAAGCACAGGAAAATAATTTATGTGGGAGGAATGAATTTCCCATCATGTCAAACCTCTGCCAGAATTTATCACGATGCCCTTCAGTTTGGGTCTCTGTCCAACATTTTAAAGGTCTGCCTTTGTTATACACAGAGGCACGGGGAAGCTGAAGGTTATTGGGAAGAGTGGGAATTGCTGCTGGTGTTGAAGCAGGAGAGAGGAAAACATAATGTGAAGGCTCCAGAAAGCCTTTCCCCACTTAACATGGAAAATAAGGAGCAGTGACCACCGAGAACCATCCTGGTGAAGGGATGAAATGGCAGGAGGTTCAGCAGTGGCTCTTCTTGAAAAGCATAAACTGGGATGGAGATGGACAAGGGCCAATGGCTGAACTGTTGGTAGTGATCAATATCTTAATTAATATCTGATTTCCACTCTCCACTCAGGCCACAGATCTAAGGATTTCTTGGGTGGATAAGGATTGCAGGGTGGGGCCATGAAACTTCAGAGAAATGTTTTGAAGCTGCTTTCCCTCCTGCTGCTTTTTCCTTGAGAACCTGCCACGCTGCTGGGCAGGAGCATCAGCCTAAGGGAATAATTGTGTTTTAAAGCTACTATTTCTGTCCCTGCCATTTATATGTGTCTTGTCAGATTTGCACCTGAATCCATCTCCGAGGTGTCGGTACCAACCAGCGTGGAACCGCAGCCGGAGCGCTCTGGTGAGCACACGCCAGACTATTCTCCAAAAGAAACTTCTCCCTCAATCAAAAGAACAGCTGGAACAGCCTGATGTGGGAATAAACACCTGAAAGACTTGGGGCTTTGGGGCTGGAGATGCCCCCACCAGCCAAGCCAAGCATTTCTGTGTACAGGCAAGGTGCCTTCTGCCAGGGATGTGGATCTGGTGCAGACAAGTCACAAGCCAGAGGGGCACAAAATGTCATAAAAACACAGAAGGACCAAATCAAAGTCTCCTACTCCAGAGAAAGCAGATGCCTAGTTTCTTGGGACTGATGGACATTTTTCTGGTGAGACTCATCCTCTCCCACACTTCTATTAGGGATTTCCTGGTTCAGGGAGGTGAGCATCACCACACCATCTAGTGCCTGGTTAAACATTCAACCAGACAAACTGGGTGGGCAAGTCAGGCTGAGAGAAAGGTTTTTACACGCAGATCTGACATCAGAACTTGTGACGTCCCAAAGGACTTATCTGTGTGAGCCTCTGAGTTCAGATAGGCCAGTTCCAAGGACCCCTTGACCCCTGTTCGTGCTACTGAGTACTTTGAACTCCTTTAACCCCTCAAAAACATTTCCAATCTGAAATAATGATGATGTAACTTTTTCCTATTTTTTTAACAGGCTATCTTAACACAAGTACAAAATACCAAAGGACTCATCACAGATTCAAATAACAAGCCTGTATTTTGCTCACATAAGATGATTTTAGGGACTGGTTTTTAAAATAACAACAACAAAAATCCCAAACAAACAAACACCCCAAACCCCCAACCTGACTCTAGGCTGAAACTTTAGACCCTGAGAAACGTCTAAAGAAAAAAAGAGAAAAAGAACATATCAGGATGCACTGATATGTAATATGAAAATGATGCCAAGATAATCCTTTTCAAGCTTTACAGGTTCCTGGGAGCAGATCAGGTAGCTGATGGAGGGAGTGGTGGTTTGGAAACACACTTATTTAGGTGAAAAGCATTAACCCCCAATCATCTCTGTTATCTTTCTGTTATCACACAGAGCCCTTTCCATGAACCTCCAGGAGTGACATCCCTGACATGGAACACTTCGGCACCTCTTTGTCAGGAGAGCTGCTGCATCTGTCCCAGCCACCAAAGAGCAGCTGCCCACGCTCTGATGACGGCGGGAAGTGATCTGCGGGCTGAAAAACACACTGAGAAAGGATCCTGGTTTCATTCGTCACAAACACTGGAGTCCCACGATCCTCACTAACTGTAACTCCAACCACAACGGAGCTGAGCCTAATGAGCTAATGGGAGCAGGTCACCCTGTGGGAGGTTGTCGCCCTGGCAGGGACACGGACTGGAGACATGACGTTATTCCTGCCTTGGGCACAATCTCAGGCACTGCTTTGCATAACAAAGCCCTTCACACACCCCATGATTTGTCACCTTCTAAAAGATCCGTTGCCCTGGATGAGTTAAGTGCCCTGACTTCACCAGGCTGTGACATCCCAGTGCAGAACTGACACCCCAAGGCAGAACTCCGACATCCCAAAGCAGGACTCTGCTGGGCAATGACTTGTGCAGACACTTCTGGGGATGACTTTGCCAAAACAATGGCACAACAAAGCACCGCTCTCATGCAGTTTCCTCATCAAAGCATCCTCCCAAAAATATCCAGGAAGGAACATGACCTTCCCCTCATACTGGAAATACATCTCACCTACATTTGTATTTGTCCCTCACCTGTATTTGCTTTTGTCTGGGATTTTTGCTGCTGTTCCCTTGTGGGATGTAACCTTGTCTTTCATTGCATTGTAGGTAAGAAATCATGGGTGGAGCTGGCAGGGTGTTTTATTATTTCTTAATTCATTCTAAAAGGCTAAAGAACCTCGAACAGGCTTTTGTATTGGATGGGGCAAAAGAATGCAGTGCTCAGAGTTAATTAGCCATCCAGATTTCATACAGCTTTTGTAGCTGTCATTTCTTGGAATGAAAAGAAGTATAATGATGTATTGCAAAGATTATGAAGGAAGATTGGGATATATCAGGGATATTACTTTAACTGAAAAAAACATCAGAAAAATGTCCTAGTTTCTGTGTAATTCCAAAGCTCAGTATATGGAACAAAACATCCAGGGGAATTAATTACGTTTTTGTTGAGGTTTTTTTGTGAACTTTTTAAATCCCAAGGAAATCTGTGTGCAGGAGGGTATCAGTCATCTATACACAGAACTACATAAAGTATCATTAGAGAACCCTCCAAATACATTGATTTTTTTTTTCCAGCAGTGTATCAATATTTTCACCACAGCAAAAAGAGAAATGTAACCTTCATTACCAAGTATTTTTCTGTGGGTAACTAAACCACTGTGTATCAGGGAAAATAAATAGTTGCCTCCCCACATCTTCTGTGTAGAAAGTGAACTTCTTGCACTGCTGTGGCAGAAGAGCTCTTTAAGTTTAATGTATTACTCCCTCCTCCCACCACCAACTGCCTTATCTCACCTCATCTTACATTATCTGACCTTTTTTTCCCTCTCTTTTAACCCTATGAAGCAAAGACTCCTGAGCTTTCCAGGCCAGGACTGTGCTCATTTCCAGCCCAGCAGTTACTCGTGGCTGGATTTGTCTCTGTGCCAACATCATAATTTGATTCAATAGCTCTTCTACCTGGCATTTATTCTCATAGCAACCTCCTTCCAGCCCAGCTATCATTTAGTCAGACTGAACAAACCAAGGGGTTTGGGGGCACCTCTCCAGAGGGGTGAAAAGTGCCAGTGGTCTGCTGGACCCTCCCTTAACTGGACTCCAGCAAGTCACTGAGTTCTAGCACTGGGCTGCTCTGTGTCAGGCACAGAAACAAGAAGATTTTATGGCCAGAACATAAAAGCAGTGGACTTTGAACTGCAAAATCTTTGTTGTTGTTGTTTTTTTTCCTTTGTTTCCTGCTGGTTTGATTTATTCTGAGCATCCTTTCAATGCAGCTGTTCATGCAGTTGAAAGTCCCTTGACATATAACTGTTAATATTAGCACTGGTGACTTCAAAAAGGAGGTTACACACAGTCTACAGTGAAGGTCCTGAGATATTCCACTGGTTTGTTTCACCTGTTTGTCCTCTTGAAAAATGAGCCCGAGTTACGAACTTGGGTTTTGTTTACGCCTAATGTTGAATGAAATGAATGTGGTTCTTTCAACCCAAGGTAATATTACTCTCAACTGTTCTTCCAGAATATCTTAAATTACTTATCAACACTGAAGCTAAATCCATGTCACTGCTTGCCAGTTTGGTGTTACTCCAGGGCAGAAATCTGCCTTCTGCCTCCCATACAGAGATTAGCTGAGCTCTGCATGATTAGCAGCAATTTTTATGATCTGTATCTAGAGAGTTTAAAGTACTCCATAATGACATAACTTCCCAGCAATATTTATTCCCTGAGTAGCACTCAGAATCTCTACTGATCCAGCCCTGGGAATCTAAAACAAATTCCCCAAAGTATCTCAGGAGAACCTCTTTCACAATCATACTCAATAGTGACTTAGACCTAAAGATTCAAACTTATCCAGCCTGGCCTTCCCTATATCCATGTACTCCCTAACACAAAATGTTACCCACTGGGGCTTTTTTCCTTCCCCCCAACAGCTCCTTCTCTTCTGAACACACATTCTTCTTCTCTTCCTCTCCACACATTCCCCCCAGTCACAATTGCTATTCCACAGTGTCCTTCCAACCCTACATCCTTTGGTTTCACAGCTTGTGAAAGAAATGCACGTTCCTCTGTTTTTCTGCCCAACCCCCAGTCATTATTCCACAAAAATCCTTCCTGCTCATCACACCTTGCTCACAGCCTGGATTTGCAACACTCCCTGTGTTGTGCTGTACATAACAACGTGTTGTTATTTTGCTTTCCTGAAAGCCATTAATCCATTAATCTGAGCTTCTTAGGGGCATTAGAAATGGGAAAGCAGCTCAGTGCTCTTCTGAATTTGCTGCAAATTTTGGCTTTTTAACCTCTCAGCCTGTGGCCATCCTGGAAACTCAGTGACAAGAGCCTAAATGACAAGGGGTGAGTGCTCTGTGTGTCATTGTCACCCATGAATGGGACTTGGGGTGTCACCATCAGGGCGTTCCCACAGCCATAATTGGGGGTTACCCCTTCCCACGGCCCTGAGCACTCTGCCTCTGCTCCAGACACTTGGGGGGCTCCCTTAAACCCATGGTGGGATGCAGTGGACTTCAAAATGTCCAGGAGAAGAAGAGGATGAGAATAAAAGCCTGTGGATGTTCCAAAGGACTTAGAAGGGTGAAGGAACAACTGTGCTGCACCCCCGAGCAGCTTAGGGGGCACCCCAGCTGGGGGGTTACAGTTTTATAGAGTGCACATCTGGGCATAAACTGGCTCTGAGCTGTGAAAATAATTCTTTCCCGGGTCATTGACATTCCTTTGGCGTGGATTAATCACCCCCAGGTTTTTCTGTTTATCCACCAGCTGTCTCAAGGGGGTGGTGGGGTCGTGTTGTTTGTTTGAAGTTGACGGGCACAGTCCATTTGGCAGAGACCATCAGGTCACCGTGCAGCACCACAGCAAGGCTTTGCACCTCTGGCTTTTCATCCCAATTTTCCCAGAGACTATAATTACCCCTGAAAATGACCCAAAGAGGACAAAGATTGAGGCTTATTTTTACTGAGGATGGAGAGCCCTACAACAATCCTGTTCCCTGAATAATCTGTGTTAACCTATTTCCCAACACAGTGATTTGGGAACATTTTGGTTTCCAGTTAACTCAAATTTCAAGGCTATGTCAAAATGGGCAAAGAGGAACCCTGGAGCACCAATCACTGCTGTGACCATTTCCTGAAAGGGAAAGCACCTCTTGAACCACATGCTCTTGCAACATCTCTGAACCAAGAAAGGCAGGACCCAGCACCGGCCCGGAGAGCTGTGTCACGATCTTGTCTGTTCATGTCAAAATAAAGCAGACCGTGTTTATTACAAAATAATCTACAACTGATTTGTCTCCAAAGGTCAGAGCAAAGGCTGGGCAAAGGTGCAACGAGATACAAATGCTGAGTTAAGGCAGATGATGCTCCTTGGAATGTGGACTGGGATCCACTGCTCAGTCACTGCACCATCGATCACAGCCACATCCTTGCAGACACAAGACTCCTGACATGCCAAAAATTTAAAACACCCCCCTGCTTGTCTCCAGTGCAGACAGTAAACTCCCTTCTGAAGACAGCAGCTCTGCTAATATGGAGGGAATTGCTTGTTTTAGAATTCTGAACAAAGCCCTGAAATTGCTGTAGTGCACATCTATGCAAACCGTAGAACTCCCTGCCCTGGCTTGATCCCCACTGACCAACACCCTCCAAAGAGCTCCGTTTTCTCCACATCATCATCTCCTCTCAGCACATCCACGCCTGCTCTTGCTTTTCAGCACCATCCCCACAGGACAGCCTGTACAAAATTGGTGTTTTCCCTTTTCTTGTCCCTTTTCCCCAGCTGCTGCAGCAGGGTGGGCAGGGGTTTTGTTCACGAGCCGTGAGTGGTGCTGTGGAGAGGGTGGCACTTGAACTGCTGACAGTTGTGGAGTGACAGCATTTCTCTTACATAACACCTGGCCACAGGCCAGCAAACAAGGTGGACTGGACAACTACAGCCTTCAGAGGGGACAAATCCCTGCCTTAGTTAAAAAAGCTGCTTCTGACCCACCGCAGGCAGAGCTTGCACTTCGCAATAATAGAAAGAGATATTTCAAACAAAATCTCAAATTCTGTCAAAGTTGATTCATCTGCCAGAAAAGCTCTTGTCATACAATATGTGAATAACCTTTTCCCTTCTCTTTCCCTTTTGTAAACCAAGCCTGACACCTGCTTTGGGATTTACCTTTTCATTGTAACTTGTTTTTATTTAGTTTGGTGTAGGAGCCCAGGGGCATGAGTCAATGGGAAGGCAGTTATTACTTACATCAGTGAAACCAGCTGAAATGTTTGGCAACACATGCATTAAATAACTTGAACCTTAGACAGTTCAGGGAGGCAGTTGTCTATCACATGAATGGTGTTTTTCAGATTAGCAGACTTTTCTACCTTTGCCTTTCACTCCTCCTCCTTTATGACAGAAGGAGGGCCCCTAAATCATATGACTGGATAAAAAAGATTGCACAGAGTGAAACACTCCTATTTCCTACAGACCTGGGACAAACACATCAAGGCACAACTCAATCAGAGAAGAACTGAAATGAACCTTCTGCCTTTTTTCTCTACAGAAACATGGGCCCTTATACTTCTTTTCGTGGCCCTCCTGCTAGTGTGAGTAAAATATTCTTTATTGATTCTCTGCTCCTGCCATTTCTCTCTTCTTGCCATTGCTCACTTTCACACAACTAATCTGCTGAACAGTGGGTGTGATTTCCAGTTTTCCAGCATCTAACCAGGCTCTGGGATGTAGCAGAGAAGTCTAAAGACTGTCCAGGTGTGTCATCTTGCTCCAAGGTTTGGAGTATTCCCATCCAGTTATGAGATTGCTGCTAAGCATCAAAGGAATTATTGAATAATGATGATGCCAGGTACGGGTTACCATCAGAGTGCTGGTTTCAGTCAGGGTCCTGATCCATCAGGTTATTTTTCACAGACATCCAGCTGTGCCTCCCTGGCTGAGGCTGCTCTGCAGGCAAGCCAGCAGAACATGACCCTGCTGCTCAGGTGGAGAGCAGCAGAAAGACACCAGGAAAAGAATATTCATAGGATCAGTTTTTACTCCTTCTGACATCTGTGTAAGCCAGCTAAGATTCTCCTCAGGGGCACCTGCACCAGGAGGGGTCCTTTGCAGAGCTCTGATTTCCATCCCAGGTCCCTTCTCACAGCCACCTGTGCTGGGGGAAGGAGTGGAACACAGGGCAATATCAGCCACCTGATCCTGGCTTTCCAGACAAAACCCCACAGCAGAAATGTACCCCCAGTGCTTCAGGAACCTCCTCCTGCTAGTGAGGAAATGCTCTCCTTGGCTTTGCTGGTGCCATTCAGCACTGCAGCAGGGCAGGGCTGGTTTAAAATCCCTTTGCTGGGGCAGTGTCTCCACCAGCAGCTCCTGCCCTGACAAACTGGGCAGTGTTGACAAGCCCTGAGGCAGAGGCAGAGCCCTGCCAGCCAAAAACCCCAACTATTGATGTGGTGCACATGAGCACAGGCCGTTTCTCTGCCCTGGCAATGCTGCGGCCACGGCGGCTCAGCAAGCTCAGAAAGTTTTAGCCATAGTTTTCAAATCTCTTCCTGTGATTTGGATCACTCAAATGCCTGTTTGGGGTTGACTCTTACCAAAAAACCCCCAAATCACACCAAAACAACAAAACCAAAAAAGCCATAGTCAATCTTGACCCCAAATTCTCATATTTCAATAACTCTGCAGCTGTCTAAGATTGCTGGTTACCAGACTTGAACCTTCTGCAGGCACTTGTAATTCTGTTGTGGCAAAAGGGACTAAACCCAGATCTTTGTGCTCTGCTATCAAAGCTAAAATAGAAATTTCACTGCCCGTTGACACAGAGAGCTTGTTTGGATGCTTCTTGTCCACCTGGGGCAACACTGCTCCAGTTCACACATGAAGGAATATCAGACATTTCTGGTTTACATCCACGGTAGGAAGAGGTAATGATTATTCTTTGGCTTTACACTGAATGGCCCTTTTCAGTCTGCAGAAAACCCCAACACATTTTAGTTGTAGGAGTGTTAGACTACATTTTCCTGGCCAAGTTTCAAATGGTTCAAGCCTGTTTTCCCACAGTATTTCTGGGCTTTGTAACCAGCCCAGGCTGACATTTCCTGGTCCTCCCGCAGCCCTGGCTACCTATAAACATTATAAATGAGAATCCACAAACATTTGATTCCTAGTACTGAATTAACCTTTGACAAAAAAGATTAAACATTGACAAACTGAGTTCTGTGAAACCTTTCTTCACCTGAATACACCCAGCTCCCCATTTTTCACCTGTCCTGTTTGGACCATAAGGTGGGATCTGCTTTTTTTTCCTCTGGCAGAAGCTCTGCTGGGCTGGACTGATTTAATTTGGGGTCCCCAGAATCAAAAAAAACATTGCTAATTGTAAGGGAGACCATCCCTAAGTCTCAACCTAGACTTTGGCTTTTCAAATAAGCATCCCCATGATCCTGCCTGAGCAGCTGCTGCCTTGTGGCCTGAAGAGGGTCTCTAATAACATCCCTCTGCCAAACCTTCCCTGTTTTATATCCCTTCTGCAATGAACTGCTCACTTGGGAAGCTGCAGCTACTAACTAAAACCAAATATTTTGAGGAGCTCTTTCAACACAGCCAAAGACGAGTTTCAAAGGGCTGCAGCCCAGGCCCTTGTTGAGAAAGAGAAAGCCCCGAGGTAGAAGCAATAACTTTAGAGCTGCCAGGAAGGGTTGCTTCAGAGGAAAGAAATCTGCAAGGCTGTCAATAAAATCTAAAGACAAAAACCATCAAGACAAGGCTTCCACTCAGCTAACACTGGACTAAGGGAGGGAGAACAATAAATGAAATTGAAGTACAGTTTGACAAAAGCCCTGTTTGGGACATAATTTCTGGCATTGCTTTGATTTTTCTTCAATAAAAACACGTGAGCTTGGTTTTCCTTCTTCCAGCTCCGTTTCCTGCCTCTCCTTTGGTAGACAATGAGCTCCTCTCAGGACTTTTGCTAAAGATTTCGAGATGCTGTTTCCACAGGTGCTCTGGTGGAAACAATTGCTTTCACACCAAAAGGATCCCTCTGAAGCTCTGTGTGAGCCTTACCACGGTTATCAAGTAGTTTTTTACAGGGCCATTTTCACTTGGATTGCTTTTTCCTCACCTCTTGGATCAACCTCCTCTCCCAAGGGATGTTGCTGCAGCCTCCAGGTTTGGGAGAGCTGGCATCCTCAGTGCCACAGTGATGTAACCCTGCTGTCTTTTCTGTCCCACAGATATGGGACCTGGCCATTTGGTGTGTTCAAGAAGTTGGGCATTCCTGGGCCTAAACCTCTGCCTTTCTTCGGGACGTGTCTGGAATATCGCAAAGTGAGTTCCTGACCCCCCCCCGGCTCCAGCTGCCTTTGCTGGCACAGAGACACAGTGATGATAACTTATCTCCAAATGCCAGCTCCTCTGTCACTCAGGGCTTGTGCAAGGGCCAGTGTGGGATAAGGCTCAGCAGCACAGAGCAAGGGGCACTCCCAAAGGAGCTCTCCTGGCTGGCCGATTGCCAGCTGCCCTTTGCCAGCGCCCTGGCAAACAGCTCGCTCCAAGCACAGTGCACATTTATGCCTCATCACGGCTTTGGAGGGAAGGAATGCTCATGAAGCAGCTTTGAACATTAGTTTAGAGCTATTCCTCCCCACCCACCATCTCCAACACCATCCCCTCCACTGCATCCTCTCTCAGATAATTCAGCTGCCAGAGCTCAAGGGGCATTCTGAGACACTCTCAGACACGTGGTGGGGTTTTTGGGACTGCCCTGTGCAAGGCCAGGAGTTGGGTTTGGATGGTCCTTGTGGGTCTCTTTCAATGCAGGATATTCCATGACAGTTTTAAAATTGCTTTCCACAGGGATTCCTGGAATTTGACACTGAATGTTTCAAGAAATACGGGAAAGTCTGGGGGTGAGTATGAACCACTGATCTCTTCTGAGAGTAAAACTAGAATCTGTACAAAGGGGAGGAAATATTCATCAGGAAAACTCCCTTTTCTCCACCTGCAGCCCTGACAGTCCCAACAGGATGAGATCAGGGTGCTGCTGGTGGTTTATTTGGAGCCTGGTGACACAGAGCTATGTCACTGCCACATCATACAGAAACTGTTCTGATCAGTGTTGTGAAAAGCAGTTTAAATCTGGTAACAAAAGGCCTTCACCTGCCCCTAACGAAATCATCAGCAGAACTATTTACTTAAGCAGGATCTGGAACTGGGAGGTTGGGTTCCTCTGGTTTACCAGCAGCAGAGGAATGTGAGTGACTCCCTTTGGAGCTGAGCCAAAGAATTCCTTGTGCTGCTGATCCCCACCTGCTGCAGCAGGAGCTGCTGCAGTTATGGCTGTTCTGTTCTAGACACCTCCTCCCATAGGTTTTGTCACTGTTGTTATTCTTGGGCTACAACCTTGCATATCCTGCGTGATGCATCCACTGGTCCCTACAGCAGCTTCAAAAAATGGAGTCTGGGAAATGTATGTTTACACAAATGGGTAGAGAGCACAAATCAGCTTAATCTACATCTGTTCCAGGAAAGCATTCAGAACTGGCAGCTTAAAAAGACAAAAACAAGGACTGAGTTTCATCTCCAAGGATGTCTCAGTGCTGTCAGCCCAAGTCTCCAGACACCCAACTCAAGAGCCTGAAAGGGGTCGAACAAGTTTTCCTTCTAATACTGTAATGTGTTTAAGTGCCTGGAAAAGCACAGAGAGTCAGGGGAGGAAGTGAAGACACTTGTTTCATTTAGTATCTGTTCCTGTGAGCAACTGAGCCCTGCTCATTTCCCAGTGAATTTGGAAGGTGTTTATCCCCCTTTGCCATTTACAAAACCAGATGGAAAAAGGTCTGGGAGTCCTTTTCCATCTCTACTTTCTACATTTCTGTACTCGGACAACAAAGCAACAAGGCTGGTGATGGAAGAACATTTGTTCAACATGTTTTGTCTCATGTGCATTGTCCAAGCCTTCCACTTCAATTTTCTGGGGTTATTTACCTGCCTCCTCTTCTCCCCCCACCAGGATTTACGATGGCAGACAAGCCACGCTGGCTGTCACGGACCCCCAGATCATCAAATCCGTGCTGGTTAAAGACTGCTACACCACCTTCACCAACCGCAGGGTGAGAGCACAAGTGCTCTGTGTGATCTACCACAGAGCCCAGGAAAAGGGCAGGAGGAGAGACAGGCGTGCCAAGCATCCTTTGGGAACGAGTGGCTGCGCAGTTTGGGATTGCTGAACGCGGCCACTGCATGTCACTGTTCCCCTGCCTTACAGCCCGGACTGCACACGGGCTGGCAGCGGGAGCGGACCAAGTCTGTTCTCACACCTACATCTGTATATTCGTGTAGAGATGGATGGATCGGGGTCTGTGTGAGCCTGCAGGGATCTGTAAGGGTGCACACGGGCAGGGATGGGACACGGTGGGTACACACAGACGTGCAGGTGTTGGGCTGACTGGACTTGTTCTGGGGCTGGGCATGGCACCTCACAGCTGCTTTAGTGTAGGAAAGGGGATTATTTATGGACGTGTGCCTTGAGAGAGGCTGTTTGTCAGGCCACAGCCGGCTGCCAGCAGCAGTGGCCCTGGAAGAGCCCGGGCAGGGGCGTGGATGCCACATTCCCACCCCTGCAGGGAGGCTGCTCTGTTTTCTAGGGTTGACACCTTCCCTTTTCCCCCTGCAGCGCGCGGATCTGGCCGGGGTGCTGACCAACGCCATCTCGTTAGCTGAGGATGAGCACTGGAAAAGGCTCAGGACTGTGCTCTCTCCAACCTTCACCAGTGGGAAACTAAAGGAGGTAAGCCAGAGGGGCAGGAACAGGCTAAATCAGAGTCAGCAAGCAGAGCTTTCAGGCTGAGATTATCACAGGGATCTGATTTCTTATTCAGAGCCCAGCAACTAAGCTGGCTTGGTTAATTTATGCCCAACTGAAACCAGAAAAGTCTTAAAATAAAACCCGAGCAGAGAGATCTTATTTGTAAATATTCATGCAACTCCCTGTAGTCTTCATGAGGCTGTGCAAAGGAGTCAAATGTGCTGCACCGAAGTGACCGTGCCTGGTTTGTGTTACAGATGTTGCCTATAATGAAGCACTATGGGGAAGTTTTGGTGAAGAACGTTCAAAAGCAAGTGAAAGAGGACAGCTCAATATCTGTAAAGGAGTAAGTGGCTGCTAAGAGCAGCAGGCAGAGCAAACCTTGTTAAAAGTGCTGTGGTTCATTGGCTACCAGCAATGCAGATCTTTTCCCTGGGTCAGCCAGGGCTCTGAAAGGAGGAATGGGACCTGCTGAAAGCCTGACTGGAAATTTAAAAGAGGAAAATTTAATTTGGATGTTAGGAAACTCTCCAGAGGTAGATAGGAAGGAAAACGCTCCAGCACAGCTTTGTGAATCCACAGATCCAAGGTAACTCCAAGACTGGCAGGAAAACCCATTTTTTCCTGCATACACTCAGGATCCCAGTGCAGCCCCAGGACAAGGAGGTGGCTGACGTCTCTGTCCCACACAGAACTGTGGGAGGCTCACCCCTCACATGCCCCATTGCTGGGGGCACTGAGGCTGCAGAGTGGCCCTGAGTGTTTTGGCCTCATCTGTGCCCTCCGTGTGGGCTCTGGACAAAACCCTGTGCATTGCACCCTCAATTTCAAAGCAAAAGCGCAGCAGGGGCAGCTGCACACCAGGAACCACAAACCAGCAAAGCTTCCCTTGAACCAAAGCCTTGCAAGGGGAGGGCTTGAGCAGCTTGGAACAGGGGGCTGTGCTGGGTGGAACTAAACCACTCCCAGGGCTTGTTTGAGGTGCAATCTTGAGGTTGCACCTCAAACAAGATGTGCTGCAACCCCTCCTCAAGAGGTTACCATGCTTAGATCCACATGTTGTCCTTCCACTAATCCATTCCTGTAAAATCTTTGGAAAAGCTGTCTGGCTTCAAAACCTGTGCAGGCTGGAAACAAAAGCTCTCTAAAAATCTATCCCCTTCTCTCTAAGTGCTGTTCAGTACCACATAGCCAATTTTCTTTTCAAACCTAAGGCAGGAGGTCTTCTGAGACTTTATATTTGAATGTCACATAGACACGAGGAAAAAAAAAAAAGACATTCACTCAGTCCAAATATTTAACCACAGTCATTTTTTTTTCCACCATCCCTCAGCATCTTTGGGAGTTACAGCATGGACGTGGTCACCAGCACTTCCTTTGGCGTGAACATTGACTCCATGAACAACCCCAAGGACCCCTTTGTCAGAGAGATGAAGAAACTGGTCAAGTTTGACTTTTTTAGCCCAGTCTTCATCTTGTCATGTAAGTGACTCCAGGTTTGGCTTGGATAAGTTCCCTTGCTAGCAATGAAATCCTACTGGCCCCCGTCTCATCATTTCCTTGGCGTGAGCTTCGTGCTGAAACTCTGGGGATGAGATGGGTAAAAGCTTCCTCCACCTTTGGCATCCACAGTGCAAGAAACTTATGAACCACCCAGAAATATCCAATTAAGTGCTGGGAAATTATTCGAAGATTGAAAAGCAAGTGAGGCTTGAGGAGAGCACTGCTATCTGAAATGCATTTTCTGGAAGAGAGTGCTGAGTGGGGACTGTAATTAGATGCAATTTCCTCCAGTGCAATAGCTTAGCAGCAATGGACCTTAAATTAAGGTTAGATGCCTAGCTGGAACCCAGGGAAAGTTTGGATCTGTGCATAGAGGAGGTTCTGGTGCTGTAGATTTCATGAATCTATACAGAATATCAAGACCCAGTTTCTATGAGGAAGGAAATGCTTTGAAAGGGACTTGAAAATGTTTGCATGATCACAGCAAGGCAGTGAACAGCTCAGCCTGAACAAAGAACTGAGAATTTTCAATATTTCTCTTCTGAGCCACATGCCTGTTGTGTCCAAAAGTAACCTGTCCTTAGAAAACAGAGCCTTAGAAATAGGAGGTGGAAAATGCCTTGGTCTTCTCCTAAATGAATGATTATATCCAGCTTGGTTGTGCTCATTTGACACAAAAACTATTCCAAGGGAATGAAACAGAGGAGAAAAAAGGTGAAGTTTGTGCTTTTCTCAGGTAAAGAAATTAAAAGAGGAAATAATTTCCCAGTAGCATCCACAGCTACTTGATATGAGGAGGGGTTTATTTACAGAGTACAATTTAATTCTCTATTTGTTTTTCAGTTGTTTTCCCATTCCTTATTCCTATCATGGCCAAGATGAACGTAAACATCTTCCCCAGCGATGCTGTAGATTTTTTCATGAGATCCATCGCCAAAATTAAGCAGGAACGTGAAAAGGAGGCTCACAAGGTGAGTGGGAATTTGAGAGCAATTGTGGCAGAAAGTACACCGAGGTGAGACATAATTAGGGTGATGATATCAAAGGTGAAGACGAAGTACAATGACTCAACAAAACCCTGAGCCTACTCAAGTGTAACCACTTCATTTTAATACTGTCAGAACAGCCACACCTGACCCGTCCTGGCAGAGAATCAGGGGGACTTTGCACGTCCGTGATCTGAAGCTAAATCCAGATAAAGGCTCAGCAGAACTGGACTAAGCTTCAGTCTGCAGCACTTGTAATGAGAGAGTGAGAGACTCCCCGAAGAAGATTAGGCAGAGGATGAGAGAGTGCGGAGTAAGCAGCACATGAGCAGCAAAATCACCTTTAGGGTTGTGCCTTCCCCTCTCCCTTTTCAGAAACTGCAGCTGCTTCCTGACAAAATTCTTCCTTTTAGAGTTTGGATCCCTTTTCCTAAATTCATTCAAGACACTGCTCTCCCACTCAGTGGTTTGATGGATAGGACAGACATGTTTCCAAAATAAAAAGCAAGCTTTATGTTTTTCAGTGAGGAAGTTGTGTACATTTTGGGGATGCTCTCAGTCTAAAAATTGTGCTTAGGCTGTGAAATCTGCTTATCTGAGCCCTCCAAGGAACCTGTCACCAAAAAAGACTCTCCTGCTTTCCCTCTCAGGGCAGGGTAGATTTCCTGCAGCTGATGATCGAATCCCAGCGCTCATCCAGCCAGGAGAACAATGAAGGAAATCACTCATACAAAGGTAACAACACCCAAATCCTCACCATGGGCAGGGGGGCTGTGGGAGTGACGAGAATATGGGGAGGTGTTTGTGTCACCGTCACCTTCACTGATCAGCTCCAGATGGAACTCTCTCTCCTGGCTACAGCACCAGGGCTAGGATCCCTGTCCAGGGAGCTGGGCTGCCATGTCAGTTATTTATACTCAGGAAATCACCTGCCTCCTCTATAAAATGGATTTTCCCAGGCAGGTAGAGCAGTTATAAAAGCATTATCAAAAACCAACTGCAACAAACCTGCCTCCACACCACCTGCTGCTGTCTGGCTCTTGCTGAGACCATCAACCAACACAGCTTTTGTCATCTCCCCACAGCCCTGAATGACACAGAGATCCTGGCCCAGGCATTCATCTTTATCTTTGCTGGGTATGAGCCCACCAGCAACACCCTCGGTTTCCTGGCTTATGAGCTGGCCCTGCACCCTGATGTGCAGGAAAAGCTGCTGCAGGAGATCGACACAGTCCTGCCCAACAAGGTAAGGAGGACCCTGAGTGTTGGGGAGGACTGTCTGACCCTGCTGCCCTCCTGGGCCAGCCAGGGCAATGAGAAATCTTTAGCTCCTAAACACCATGGATTTTCCAAGAGCTCTGGGACACACACGCTGAGGCTACTCAGCCCTGCAGTGATTTTCTTTCAGCAGCTGGAACCTTCAAGCCACCCCAGCTGCTCAAACCCGCTTGAGCCACACTCTGCACCCGTGCACAGGAGGATGTGCATTTCCAGGCATTTCCATAACTCAAGGGTGGAAAACTGAACCCAATCGCTCCATTTCTACCTTGCATTTTGTTCTTCACAAATTTGGGGCAGTGGGGGTTGGGGACACTCTGGTTCCCACAGTCATTTGAGGACAAGCCAGGTCTGATGCCAACATACCTGGTCACTTCCCTCCCGTTGCCTCGCAGGCTCCTCTCACGTACGAAGCAATCATGAAACTGGAATATCTTGACATGACAGTGAACGAAACCCTGCGGTACTATCCCCTGGGGGGGAGGATTGAGAGAACCTGCAAGAAAGACGTGGAGATCAATGGAGTGACCATTCCCAAGGGAGTGGTGGTCACCATCCCACCCTACGTCCTGCACCGCGACCCCGAGTACTGGCCCAACCCAGACGAGTTCAGGCCAGAGAGGTACAAAAAGCTTAACGAAAGGGAAGAAATATCACACTGCTCCTTCCTCAGTAATTAAGCATTAATCTCTGATTAGCTTCCTAATGGTGTTCTTCCTATCTTTTTACAAACAATAAGGATGAGAAATTGCAGGCTCGTGGGAATGTCATTTTAAGAAGAAAATGAGCTTTGTGCTTAAAGCAGGGTTTCAAACAACATAATCTTATTGGGAGAACACCACCCATGCCTCACAGGATCTTGTACCCAGTTTTTGAGCTTCCAGAGAGGGGGTAAATGTGGAGTTTTTGTAATTGCTGGCCACCCTCTATATAATCCTTCTTGTTGAACCCATTCCCTTCATACAAGCTTCTACTGAATATACCAGACTCGATCCTTCCAGAATTGCCTTCCCTCCTTGTTTTCAAGGATAATCTTCCCTAGCTGGTTATTTTTGTAGCTGATACCTACTTCTCATACCGAGAGAAACTGAAGCAATAGGCTGCTCTGAACCAAAAATTCTCTGGTTCTTCTCTCTCTAAATACCACAGACAGGAAATATCTGTCACTGTGGGACAGGATGTTGCCTGGATTTTCACCTTGCTTCCAACTTCTGCTAATCTGGATGGACAGAATTAAAACCAAACCCTCACGTGGGACCAAACCCTCACGTGGGACCCCACCCTGTCCTGGGCAAGGGCTTGGTCACAACATTCTGTTTCTGGGGTACCCTGAGACACCTTAGGAAAACCCAAACCAGGCTCTGTAGGGCACCAGTGAGAGATCCCTGGATAAATATGTAGGTTTTGTGTTTTTGCTGTCTTCATTTCTTTTTCCCCACCATCATCCAGGTTCAGTAAGGAGAACAAGGAGTCCATAGACCCGTACACCTACCTGCCCTTTGGGGCCGGTCCCAGGAACTGCATCGGGATGAGGTTTGCTCTCCTGACTCTGAAAGTGGCCATTGTCTCCCTGCTGCAGCATTTCACCTTCCAGACCTGCAAAGACACTCCGGTGAGGAGCCTGTGGAGGCTGGAGGCTGGCATGGCATGGGTGTCAACACCAGAGCTTTGCACTTCCAGCACTACAGATCCAGTCGTGCCTGAGCCTTTCATCTCTGCATATTTCACTTATCCATCTCCACCTGTGTTTTCCCTCTCTTTGTTGCAGATCCCAATCAAGCTGAGTTCAGTGGGGCTCCTAACACCAGAGAAGCCAATTATTCTGAAGTTGGTGCCCCGGACCAGCGCTGAGCCTGCCAAGAAATGAAACCCAGCCACAGCCCCCCAGCACCCAGGGACTTCTAACAAAGGGATCACACATCACAGGAAACCTCTCCTACACAAGCAGACACAGAAGAGCAGCTCCAGTTAATTCTGGAAGCAATTACTACATATTTACTAATAAACATAGCTGTCAGAAATGTGATGTGAATCACTGGGCAGTGACAATACACAGTCCCCTTAATTTTGATTGCAAAACAAGAAATAAATCCAAATAAGAAGCTGATCATCCACTTCTAAGGGGACTTCTCCATCTGGAGGGAAGGAATTACTGCCACATCCAAGGAAAACAAGGTGTGATGGAAATTCAAGCTGCCAGACCTCACCGGGCAGGGACGGGTGCTGTTCTTCTGGGTGTATCCATGCTTGAAATTTCATGTGTTCTAATTGAGACGACTGGTGTGAGACTACACATCCTAGTTACCAACCCTCTCCTGTGCCATGTGCTAATTAAACTAAAGTGTGTACAAATACTGTCATTAAAAATGTTTGAGAGCTGCTCTGTGTTGTGTATAGCGGCTGATCACTTCCTATTTAAAACCCGTATTCAGCCTCAACCCTTGAAATCATCCATGTACATTGCTTTCCACTTAATTTAATGAATCTGATCCTTCATTTAACGCCATCAAACCCTCCCATTTGTACGGTATTTTACAAACACTCCAGCTCCCACCTCTTACTTTGATTAAGAGGTTGCCTTCAGTTCAGCACCGGCCAACCTTTTCTCATGCTGGAGTGACAGAGGATGGGTTAGAGGGAGCAGCAGCTCCCAGGAGGAGAGGACAGCCCTGCAGGAGGGCCAGTGCTCCTCTGCACACAGCCTGGAGCTGAGCCTTTCCTCCCAGAGCCGTGGATGGGGTTTAGTCCTTGTTTGTGGTGGGGTTTTAGGTGCTTTGAGCTGCTCCTGTCGTGAACAGGATGCTCTGACCCAACAGCCCATGCCATCCCTGGCCATTTAAAGAGTGAATATAAAAAAGCAGGTGGGAGGTTCTCCCAGATCTGAGTTTCACACTCCAGTAAATTGTGCTGGTCTTAAGACCAACAAACCAAAACAGATATTAGTGAAATGGGAAAGGTTTCTACAAGAGCTGCAAATCAAATCAAGTCATCCCTTAACTTTCTCTTGGCACCCTTAATTCCAAGGCACTATTTGCTGGATCATGGTCTGTAATTTTCCCCTGTGGCGAAATGCTTTTCTCTTTAGTCTAACAGACAAAACTGCACCATGACCCAAATGCTGCAATCCCACATGGTACAAATGTGTTCAACAATTCAGCTCCATTCTTTACCAATGAACATTCAGGAGTTTGGGAGTGGATTCCTCATCACTGGAAATCCCCAAATCTAAGCTGTCCATTTTTCTGGAAGATACAGCAACATTCACCAGGCTCTAATTCAAGAGTAAGCAGCTTGTGCTGTCCCAAAAGGCAGATAAAACAATTATAGTGCTCCCTTCTGATTCATCATCTGTGATAGACTGTCTGGGTTGTGCTGTGAGCACAGCAAGGCTCTGAGGAGTGCTGCCAGTGAGGCCCTGCCTCACTTTAATCCATTGCCCATCTCTGACCAGGGGTTAGAAACCATCCCTGGAAGAGCTGGGCCTGTCTGACCGTGATGCTGCAGCGGCTTTGATGGGGAGAGCGCAAAGCATGGACAAATCAGTTTAAAAAAAGGCATTTTTCTGTAGAAAATCCAGTGCCAGGCAAAACTAACTCAGGCTCAAGGAAAGGGACAGAAAGAGGAAGCTATCATCAATGCAGCAAATCATTTACATGCCAAAGAGCTGCTTTGAAGTGATGAGAAATCCTTTCGGCATCCGATGAGCAAAGCCAGGTGCCTCTGCAGGGTGCCCAGAAGCACAAAGGGTTAATCCAGCCACACCCCAGGCCCGGCAGTTCCCTCCCTGCACGGGGATCTCCGGGAATGAAGTCATTAAGTGCAACCGTACAGATCATTCTTCCAAATGTGAAAAATGTGACTAATTTTCCGGCTTCAGCCAATTATGACCTGCCAGGACTATCATAACAGCCCATAAATAATGTGTAACAAAATCATGGTAATGAGTCTTCTAGAAGAAAATTAGATCCTCTTAACTCCGTAAAATGACTCTGCTTTTAAGGGCTGTCTCCATCATTCCCAGCACTTCCCACTGCTTTGCTGGGCACCCCTCAGAAGTGGCTTGGCCAGGAGTCTGCTGGTCCTGGGTTTCCATCAGGTTTCACTGGTTTGGCTGTTTCCACTTGAAATCAGGCGTGGCACTGCTTAACTCACCTCTTGAATGGTTTTCGCTGATAAAACATTTATTTTATCTGGACTCCTTGCTGATTCATAAAAAAATCACAGAATCTTTATGGTTGGAACAGGTCTCTAAGATCATCAAATCCAGCCACTAAACCCACCACCACACTCACCACTAAATCATATAAACCGTGTCCCCAAGTGCCACAAACACTTTCTTCGAACACTTCCAGGGATGGAGATTCCATCACTGCCCTGTTCCAGTGCCTGAGCATTGTTTCTACACATTCTTGGCAGGCCTGGGACACTGAATTGTCCCAAAACAGCTGCGTCTCATCAGAGGAAAGAAAGCAGTGTAAGGTAGAAATTAATTGTGGGGACACTTCTGTTTCTCTTCCTCACCTAAGTCCTCCCAAAGCTCAAGTAAGAAGGAAAAATGATCAAAGAAAATTGTTGTTTCATCATCATTTTAAACCACATATGGTTTTCTCAAAGCCTTCACAGCCTTGTCTCAGAGCAGTTATTTTCACATCACTACAGGGCAACAGACTCACACCCAGGGAAACACCAGCAGCACTCAGTGACTTCTGTAAATATACAGAAATGTATTCCCCTTGGCACAGAAAGGACCTTTCCACAGGAGGTTTGTATCCCATGGGATCAAAACTGTTATTGCACCAGTCCTGGTGAAAGACAAAAGATGATTTTAAGTGGGGAGATGTGTTTTCTGTTTCCCAGTTAACTCCAGCAGTCACCCTCACTCCGAACGTGCCGAGATGATGTCATGCTTCCAGTTGATGCTTCCAGCTGATTGCGACGCCCAAATGGGTGTTATGCAAAACTGGTTTCCTGCTTACAGTGAGAGAATGTTCCATGTGCTCCACCAAATCCGTTATGAGGTATTGCAACACCAGGCTGAGCCCTGACAGAGAGAAGAATGGCCTGACTATTAGCAAACTAAGTGTCCCTAAAGTATTGAAGCCTTTTGCAATTCTGCTGTGCCTTTAAAGTGAAAAATGAAACATTTCCAGGCATATTTCACCTGAAAGGAAGAACAGGCAGCGTTGCTCCTTTTGCCTCTGCTGAGGCACAGCTTCTCTGGCACCAGGAGCCTGCAAGTCAAGGGACACAAGTGGAAAAGGCAGCACAAGCAGGACTGGGATTGATCTCAGCCCCTTCTTCCTCTCTCCATCTCCCTGGTAGAAGGAACAAGCCAGTGCGGGGAGTTACCAGATAGATTGGAAACATGGAAAACCTGCAGCTGAATTTATGCAACGACATCACTTTTCTCTGCTGTAATGGAGAGAATTGGACATATTGAATTGCTCACCACACAGATATGGAATTTTGAAAGCCCTTACTATTGCACAAATGTTGACAGGATATTTTATTTACTGCATCATTAAAGGTTAAAGAGACTCATTCTCCGAAGGATTCATTTTTTCAACTCTTAATATCAATTAAAGCTAATTTCGGCTCTAACTAATGATTAACATAAAATATGGAAAAAGCTCTAACTGAGCATTTCTGCTCATTACTCCAATTCTCTTGTATTGCTGGGGCACTTTATAGGTACTGATGCAGTTTTGTATCACCCATGACACAGATAACTTTCCCCTCCAAGTTTTTTTTGCTGTTGTTATGTTTTGTTCATGAAATTGTTGCAAATATGCTCAAAATACCTGTGATGATTTGGAACTAAATTTTTATTCAACCATTTTGTAGCTGATGATGAGGGATGTTCTCCACAGGCTTCCCTGCATGGCTGGGTACAATGTCTGGATACAAATGTACCTTGTTCCAAGGCCTGCAGCCTCCACGTCATTCATTTATATCATAAATAAACCCACTCTGAGGTACCTGTGCAGCCACAAGTTTGCAAATGGAGTGGGGAAGACACTGTAACTGTTCAAGGGAAAATGAAAAACCTTGCCTGCCACTTAGGAACTGAAGCCAGTCCAGCACAGCTGGATGCGTTTACCCGTCTTCACTTGGCAAAATGCTGATTCCATCCACACACCACAGAGAACCCAGGAAAATAAGCTACAGTTCATCTCCTGGGCTGTGTCTGGGCTTTGTGCAGCTCAGCTGAGAGGGCACAGGTGCCACACCACAGCTCCCCCATCCTGGGGCTGTCCAGCTGCTTTTGCTTTGAAATCGGAGGTGGTAAAAATGGAAAAGACTCTTGGAAAATAGAGCACAAAGACAAAAGCCCAACACGGCCGGCACAGTCTTGCACTAACTTGCCACGAGCTTGTCTAACCTTTTCAGGATTTGTCTACTTGTATCCTAATTTTAGGCTATTTATTGTTAACAAGCACTAATCTGGGATCAATCAGCATCCAAAGGTCACAGCAAAAGCCAGAGGGAAGGCGAGGAGTGGTACAGATGCTCCGAGGAAGGTCAGCTGCTGCCACTCAGGCTGCTCTCGAGGGTAACCACACATCAATCACCCCACCAGCAGCCTGAGCCACATCCAGGGGAGTCAGCAGATGCCTGGTGCTCCCAAAGACTGAAGCAGGCTCCAGTGGAAATCTGCAGGATGTTCAAGTGGGAAAAAGGCATTTGGAGGTGCTCCTTGCCAAGAAGGGGATTGTTCCCCATGCTGGCTGTCACACTCCTGTGCCCAGGGCAGCTCTGGCCCAGGGCTCTGCACTGACCTACAGGTGTCTCAGACAGGCCACTGAACAAACCACTCTTATTTTTCCTCACCTTTTCAAGTGGCTTTCTCCTTCCCCCTCCTGCATTTTCATGTTTCGCTTTCAGTGACTGGAATTCACTCGGCCGGGAGGAAGTGAAACCGCTCTCCTAAGTGGAAGAGCCACCTAATAAAGTTTTAATGGAAGATATCATTTCTAATCTTTACATTACATTAAAAGCCAGCCAGGAAATGAAAGCCCAGGAGGGTTAGGAGTGTTGGAAACACTCAGCAAGACAGCCTTATCTTCAGGGAGTTCACAGAATAAGTGTTGCCCTAAGGAACAATTTGCAGCCAGCAGAGAGCCGGGGCTGTTACAGACTTGCAGCCACATGTAGACGTATGTATTTATATCTGTGTGCATATCCACACACCCAAAGGGCAGAAGGATATCTTAGCCTTTGGACAGACTCTGCAAATCCAGCCGAGATATCCACCTGGGAGTGTCTGAGGGGATAAGTTTGGAGCCTAGGCCATGGCACGAAGCATTTACCTGCTCTGCACCACCAAGGTGCTCATTTAAACACCAAAACTGCTGCCATCTTCAGGGTTTTTTTGTGACTTACATAGAATTGGCCATTTTGGGCTCTTTTCTAACCCACAACCTGAATTTAGGAAACCTTCCCACCACCAGTTCCTTGCTGTGCTGAACATCCACGCAACAACAGCAGGAGCAGTTACAGAAATCTGTTTCCAGGAGCAAGAGCAGAACTGAGCAGTTCTCAGGCTCCCTGGGGAGGGACAGAAACACTCAAGCATGTATCAGAAAGACAATTAAAATGGGGCAAAAGAGTACCATGCATTTCTGAAACACTGGCTTTCCAGTTTAAAAAGTTGACCTTGCAAGTTTTGGTTGGCTGAGAGGGGCCACATTTAGTGATTGATGTTCCTTCTCCCAGGTAACAAGTGGTAGGTCAAGAGAAAACAGCACCAAGTTGCTCCACAGGAGATTTAGGTTGGATATCAGGGAAAATGTCTTCATGGAAAGGGTTGTCAAGCATTGGATCAGGCTGCTCAGGGAATCACCATCCCTGGAAACGTTGAAAAACTGTCGATGTGGCACTTGGGGACATGGTTCAGTGCTGGCCTTGATCTTAGAGGTCTTTTTCAACCTAATCTATTCATGATTCTATAACCACCACCAAGAGTAAAACACCCTCAAAAGCTGTTTTAAACCAGCAAAAGCCAAACTTCCAAAAATGCCAGAGTAGGAATCTTCTGAGGGATCCAGCAGGCCCCAAGGTGGCAGCAATGAAGTTTCTGCAGCAAGAACTGAGAGCTTCCAAAGGCAGGGACCTGCCAGGGTGTCCAGGCAGCAGCTGCCCCAGGGAAGTGCCCAGACCCTCTGCTGTGCTGGCCCTGCTCTAAGGACAGCGAGAACAATGAGAAATTAAATTGCTCTGTCACAAACCCCAGCACGCAACAACTTCTGGCACTGCTTTGGTTTGTTTATTACGAAGCCATGCTGGCTTTGTGTTGGGTTTTCTGCCCTCTCTCTGCTTGCTGGCAGCAGCTCCAGAGAAGATCTTTGAAATTTTGCTAAAAGTTTCAGATATTGGTTTCCTTTGCAGCACCTGCTCCTTTGTAAAGAGTTAGAAGCTCCCTCCAGGCTCCCTCCCTAAACACACACCAGCAGCTGCACAGCTGATTATTTGCCACATTTATTATATAATCACCAACACGTTGGAGGTTTAAACCTTCTTGTCTCTTGCCCATCTCTGAACTGGCTCCCAGGTGGGGTTTGAGCACCAGCAGCTGGCCCTGCTAGGCTGCTCTACCCCAGGGGAACATTCCTGTTCTCCAAATCACCCCTGGAGCCACAAGGAAGGAAAACAAACCCACAGATCAGCTTCTCCTCACAGCTGAAAGAGCAATGCAGGGAAGAATCAGGCAACTGGCTCTTGTCTGGGCATGTGTCTGAGTGTGATCCACACGTGCTTCCATCCCAGGGCAGCCTGATCCCCAAAGCCCTGAGCTTTCCCTGACTAAAATCTGCTGAAATCATCCATTTGAGTATTCATCTTTCATCTGTAATTTCATTTTAAATCCTTTTTTTTTTTTTAGGGGTTGCTGGACTTCGACCAAAATTGCTTTCAGAAATCTGGGCAATGTGAGAGGGGCTGTTTTCCACAGAAATCCTCACCTCACTGCAGCCCTGACATGCAGCCACCACCTCAGTCCCAGGGCTGATCCCTGGGGAGGGTCTGGCAGAGGGAGAAATCTGGACTGCACATTATGGACATGTCAGCCTGGCCTGCCAGGTGAGAACCCCAAAATGTCCAAGTTTGATGACTCCCACCGAAAATCAGTAAATAAAAAAAATTCTGGTTTTGGGATAAGCGGGATCTGAGATTTCTTTTTTTATCATTCAGGTGGTTTCTCAATTAAAGTTTTGTGGAATACAGTGGGTACAACCAGTGCTGGGAAGAAAGAGCATCAGCTGAGCCAGGAGAAAGGATGTGAAGCTTCAAACACACCACAGGTAGTGGGTGGGCTTTTTGAGTAAGGAGAAAATTCATTAACTCTGTGTCAAAGATCACACAGAATTTAACGAAAATCTTAAGTAAAAGACGCCAAGTGTTTCTGAGGAGGCCTCCTGGATCTTTCCTTGAAGATCTGCAGAGAAATGTGAAGGAAATGCTCCACTTTCAGTATCATACTGTGAGATTAAATGTTATCCTGCTACACATTCTTTTTTTATAGCCCACTTTCTATTTTTATTCCTGTTCTGCTGTGGAAGTGTTTGCTAATAATATATGATAGGATGCTTTGTCATGAAAAAAACCTTGTATCATTTATCTGTTTCTGAAAAAAGAAATTCTCAGTACAAATCTAATAAGGGAAAAAATCCTATTCTAGCTCCTGTTGGAGGAAAGGGATTGATTTATGGAGAGAGATGAAAAGCACTAAGTATGTATTGCTTGGCAAAATGAGGAATTGTAGAGAACTGTCTTTATGCATTTGAAGGGTGTAAACATCAAAGAGGCAGAAGAGCTATTTAGAGCATTAGGAGGAGGCACATCTAGGAGACAAGAGCTGAAATTAAATGAACATCCTTAACTTAAAAATCATACTTCTGCCTGCAAATCTATTTCCTGGTATTATTACTTGCGGCACTCTAATGAGTATAAATGAAGCTTATGGAAAAAAAACACCTAATCTATTTTTCATATCCGATCAGCAGATCTTCCTGTAACATTTATAAAGCCCAGATCCGGCACCTAATCCAGAAATTCTGGGAGAAGAGCATCCTTTAAGCCTCCTCCTCCACTTTCCTATTGCCCACCAAATGCTGATCAGTACAATGGGTCACTTCCCCACTTCCAGACTGCAGCCTGTGTGGTCAGTCTGGGATCAGACTCATGGGAGCTGTGTGGGTTTAACGCATTTCTTTATTTATTATTTTTAGTTAGCAGCTTTTACTTATTAAAGAAGAATTCTGATTGTGAACAACCCTTTCTGAGAAACGAGAGCATCCTTGGGCATCCTGCAGGAAATCCAGCACTGATCCTGCAGGGTGCCCAAACCTGGCTGCTTGGAATTCAGTTAATTGCCCACAGAGCTGAGCTAAAGCACTGGGGAGGAAAGGCTCTGGAGAAATCCGTGCCTTTGCTCTCCTCCAGGATTGGCAGGACGCTCCAAAAATGCTGGAGCTGCACATGGCCTGACAACCCACAGACACCTCAAGGACAAAGCTTTGCTCTCTGTCCTGGGGTGACTTTTTGATGCTCCTATCCCCAATTGTCTGTTCTGTTTATGCTGGATATTAAGTTCTACACCTTTCAGACTGGTTCTGAGGACGAAGCAGGGAGAAGAAGAAGCACCAACTTTGTTTTCAGAAACTGCACTCAGTCCTCTCCTTTCCACTCCTGGACTGTGTTGTCTTCAGTACAGACAGTGGGACAGAGATCTCCTGTGCTTTTAGTTAGTTTTTAGTTGGCTGAGGCAGAGAAATTCCCTGGATTGGGGTTTTTTTTTCTTTTTCTTGGGACTGTTTAACCCTGCTCTGGACTGCAAACCCAGAAGAGCAGTGGGAGTTCACATCTGCGGCCCACCGGGGCCTGGGCCTCGGCATATTCCAGAGCCAGAGAGACTGATAAGAGACTGAGCCAGCCAAGCTACACCCACAAGGACTTTTTCAGTTTGCCAGCTCTCTTCAGAGCAAGAAATTTTATTATTTCATATTGTTCATTTATTTATGCTTTTGGGCACTTTATTAAATAAACAGTTTTTTCCACTTTTCTCTAAGGAGATTTTTCCCCAAACCAACTGGGGAAGGCCCGTTTGGGTTTGCTTCCCAGAGGGGCCCCATTTGGAGGTTTCCTCCCAAATTTGCCCTAAACTAACACACTCCCACCTCAAGGAAGAGATTTTGGAGTAAGCAGAGCTCAAGGACAGAGTTTTGCCCTCCTTTCCACCAGGCTTTGTGGGATGGGATGGGATGGCAGCAGAGCCGTGCCAGGCTCCAGCTGAGCTGACCCTCAGCCTGGCTGGGGTCTGCACATCCATATGGATGTCCCTGGATAATTGGAAGTGGCATGCAGCTGGAGGCTCAAAGCTGAAAAACATCACTTGGTTACACACCTCCCTTCTGATTCCTACCAGCAGCCCAGGATAACAAGGCCTGTCCCTCTCTGTGCCTTTTCTCAGCAGCATTTCACAAGTGACAGATGCTGGAGGTGGCAGGAGAGGATTCTCCCCTCTCAGCCTCCCCAGAGAAATCCTCAAATCCTTCCAGAATTACAGACACCTTTTACAGTATTTTTTCTGCCTAGATTTTTAGTCTAAGGGCAAGACTGCAGTCTCATTTTGGCCATTAAAATGAAGTAAAGGAGGTGCTTTCTGTGCTCCCTCCCTCCACCAGCAGAAAAAGAGGTAAAACCCAGGAGAACAGAGGCAACAAAATTGCTAAGTCAGAGCACAGAGGCCATGCAGGCTGTGACTTCCCAAACATCCTGATCCCTTCAGTCAGAAACCACTTCATCATCAAACACAGCATTTCATGTGCATAAATAAAAAGGAAGAGAAATGATTGCAATAAGCTTCTGATAATAGCCAAGGTTCACAACTGAATCCGTGATATTTCAACAGAAAGCATATATTAATGTAAAATAAACATGATGCCTTTGGATGACAGGCTCTGATTTATATTCCTGATGTTTCCAGCCCTACAGCATCATAAGAACATTGTAATGAAAAATGTTCAGCAGCAAATAGGAAAGGATGGATCTCTGTGGGCAAGAAGGGAATTACACTGCTTCCCGTGCCCCTGCCTGGGGCCACCAAGGTCCCACGCTTGTTCACATCCAGAAACATCAGTTCCTGAAGGGGTGGAGTTACTGATGTAGTCACAGCTCTGTGCAAAGCCTGAGCAGCTGAGGGAAGCTTATCCAAACTGCAGGGCAGCAGCTGTGGTGCCCAGACATGGGCAGGGGACACAGGGCTGGGGCAGGGCTGTCCCCACCCCTCCCTGGACACTCACTCCCGCTCTGCAGCCTTTGCAGCAAACTCACAGAGCACAAGTCACAACCCCAAAAAATCAAAATGACACCTTACCATGCTGGGGAAAGGCCATGTTCCTCAGGTGGGTGATGGGGGTCCATAGTGTGGCATGGTTGTGCTTTCCCTGGAGACCTGCACATTTCCAGCTGAGCTCAGAAAAGGATTAGCATGACCAGGCTGAGCTTAAATGGGCTCTGGGCGGGGTGTAGAGGGCGTAGAGCCCAGGTGAGGCTGGGCAAGGTCTGTCTGTCCCTACCCAGGAGGCCCTGGTCCATCCTCAGCTGGAGGAAATCCTCGCCTGACAGTTCAGGGCCTGTCTAGTGGAGGTCTGAGGGTCTCCAAGTTTGGAATAAATGCCAAGAGAATCGAGGAATGCACAGTCCAGGTGGTCACCACCACTGACCATTGCCCAGCCCGTCCCCAGCAGCCACTGGTGACTCCCAGCCAAGTCCCCCAGTTTAGACACTGAGCATGGTGATATTCCTAAGGCAGGAATATCCCTTTGAGTCACCTCTCCTGGCCATGGAAGGCAGAGCATGAGACACTGAGAAGTGCTGGACTCGGGGTAAGCTGCCCTCAGCCACAGCTCAGCCATCGGTCTCACCAGCACTGCTCTCACACTGACCCAAAGCACTGTACCAGCTACTCAAGAGAAAATTAACTCTACCCCAGCTAAACCAGGACAGCTTCCTCTGTCCTTTCGTGTCCCCTGAAGCACCAGGCTGTCCCTGCAGGCTCCCACCAGCTGGGGCAGGAACTGGAGCAGAAAGGCAGTAACCCCGCACGGGGCCGCGGGAGAAGCTGCCACGGGAACCACCCTGCTGAGACATCCCTGCTGCCTCAGGAGATGCACCACGCCAGGGCATGTGGCTCTCCGAGGGAGAGATGAGTCCATTTATTTCGGGAGTGGATTTGGCCTCGGGCTGGAGCTGTTTAGAATAAAGTTGGACACAGTGACCTGTGCAAAGCACTTGTTCAGCACCGGGGTCAGTTGAGAGCCCGATCTGCAAACACTGAAATCTGGATGCTCTACCAACTAGAACGTGTCCAAACACTGTCAGAGATTTCTGGTGAGGTTAGAATTTTCTCTTAATAGAGTTTCATTCTCAGGGCACTGTATCCATTTCACAACACATTTCGCTGTCTCTTACATAAACATCCTTTCCTTAGTCCTTCCCTTAGAAGTGAATGTGAACAAACTCCCCAAAATATCCAAAGTTCTTCTTGTGGTCGGTTATTAAAGCCAAGGCACAAGAAACCTGCTCAGAGGTGAGGAGGTCGCAGCAGAGAAAGGAAAGTCTTGGGCGTGGGAGCACCCAGCGGAGAAGAAAAGCTCGAAGAAGAAGGTGTGAAGGACTGCCTTGTGCTGGCAGGCCATGGAGATCCTGCATCTCATGCACCCAGACCAAAAAAACCACTACAACACAGCCAAAACAAGGGGAGGCTGATGAATGAAGCCATTACAGGTGACAGGGGACAGAGACACAAAGCAGAGGAGTTGAAGTGTTGCTTAATGACTCGTGTGGAGGTGTAGGAGAAGGTGGAGGGACAAAACATCCCAATCACTGTCAGCTCCTAATGGGTACAAAATGCTCATTGAAAACCAGGCAGAAGGTCACTGGCCCCTGGGGAGTGCAAGGAGGAGGCAGCAGCCAGAACCCCTCATCCTCTGTGTCACCACAAATAGCCCTGAGCCACCTCTGGACACATTTTGGTGCTTGGGAACACGTGAGGTTTCAGTGAGTGAAATTAGATTTGTTTCACGAGTTCACCTTCCTCCACTGCACTGTCCCCAGCCGGGGCTTGCCCCACTGACTGGGCCGTGCATTAATTGCTGCCCAGGAAATGTGGGGTGGAGGTTTTGGAAGCTCACTCCCCTCTTGATTTCCCCATCTCCTTTAACTGTGAACTCGTGGGATGAGGTAATGTGGCAGGACTGTCTGGGATGGCTTTGCTTCCCAAAGCTCTGCTCAGAAATCCTGGCAGGAACTGGCCTGTGGCAGAGCTGTGGCAGGCTGCTGACTTTCTCTGCCCAGGATTTCCTCCACTTGCCAATAAACTCTGTGGGCTCAGAGGTGAGTCAGGAAAGTAAGAAGCAAGATCCTCATCTGAAGGCAGCATCACAAAAGGTTTCCCCATCCCCAGGCTCCGGGAGGGAGGGGACAGGTCTGTGATTATTCACACAACAGGAGTGCAGAGGGGCTGTTCCTGTGCATTGTGGGTGTACTTTTTGCATGAGAAATGCTTAAAAGAGGAGTAATTATAGAAAAACTTATCTAGTAGCTGAAAGAAAAAGCAGGAAAGAATAAGCAGGTATGACACTACCTGGGGTACATCAATCAGAGCAGGGAAGAGGAGCAACTGCATCAACTCTTCCTAGGGGCTGCCAGCTATTTGTCTAAATTGCATTTCTCAGCTATGTTGAGGAACACTCCCCCTTCTCTCAAAGCACAGAGGAGAGCAGGGCTCCTGTGAGGCCTCTTCCCCTCATCCCTTCTCACACCTGCCCACACATTTGGGAACTGCTCCCTGCTTTGGGACCTCCTGCTCACCAGCCCGCCTGGCACAGGCCAGGCTCAGGGCCAAATTCACTGCTTTGGTAAAATTCTGGCCTCTGCTTTCGCAGCAATGGGGTACCTGGAGGTCCAGACACAACCATTTGCCTTTTTAACCCTATTCCAGTCTTGTAATTGATAAATCTTGTACAGATTTACATTGTTTGGGGCTGGGAGGATGTGAGGAATACTCTTCATGGAGCAGCAGAGCTGTGCTGCATTCTTCCATCCCTCAGACCAAAGATGTTTCACCAACTGATTTAATTACACGAAGCTTATGCTGGAGTTATAGAGGGATTATCTGAGTTTTATCATGGTTATTAGAGAAAATGATTATATTGTTACTATTACAGAGTTACAAAAAGTAAAGAGGAATCACAGGAAACTTGGCAAGGGCTCATTAGCAGTGTGGTAGTGTCTGCAGAAGCTAATTAAAAATGTCTATACCTCATAATAACCATTTATCTCATCAGAGCCTCCATCCCTTACGTCTCTTTCTGTGGATAGAGTGAGGGGGAATGATCTCTGCTGGCTGGTGAATGCACACACAGCAATACATCTGAGCTTGGCACAGTACAAATGGCTTTGTTCCGGGATGTGAAGCCACCAGAGCTGCTCCTGCCTGCCTGAGCTGGGGCTGGCTGTCCTTGCCTTGCTCACAAGGACACAGAGATGCTCAGGGACCTCCTGAGAGTCACTTCAAGAAATATCTGAGCCAACCATCACACGCTGGGTGTCAGAGGATGGAGACAGTGAGCATGGAGGAGGTGCTGGTTGGGAGGCATGAAAGCAGCCTGAAAGCGGCACAATGGCACGAGTGTTTGCATTTGCTGTCCCCAAAGTCCTGCAGAAGCCACTGGTGCCTCTGGTGTCTCAGCAAAACTCTGCTCTGAGTCGCTGAGCAGGCGGGCAGGATTTCCTCAGACAACATCTGTATCTCCTTTGTCACATCACTCCTTCTCCAGGCCTCCAAAGCAAACAGAAAAATGACACAGCTCCCAGTTAATCTGTGTTATCTGGAAGAAGAAATCAAGGTGAAATTCAGTTTGTCAACAGGGGGTGAGTGCTGACAGGAGATGGATCGGAACAGGCGAGTGCCAGCTGTGGTTTTGCCCGACAAGTCATTTCTCACACGGTGCCTGGATGCTGATGGATATTCTGGAGATGATGCTTGATAAACTTGTTTTGGGTTGGAGTTTGAGTTGAAGGGGTCCACAGGGAAGGCAGAGGAATAAATCCCAAAAGCCATGGTGGTTGTGATACCATTTTCTGTTCTGCCCCGTGGCCCTGGCCAGCACAGAGGAGACAGAGCCCAGAGGCAGAGCCAGCCTGCCTCGCTCTCCAGGGAGAGGAAGGTGCTTCCACTGCTTAGCCCATCCAAAATAGCAGCCCCTTGCATATAAATTCCTCATCATGTTTAATCTTTGCACACATTTGCAGTAAAGCAGGAGTGGATGCTTAATAAGGAAATCCTCGAGCCCATGCTAGGTGAAGTCAGAGGTAAAATCCCCCTCAGCAGCACTGAGATGGTGACAGCAAGGACCAAGTCTGGAACCCACTGGCCTCCAACACAACCTGGCTGGACCTCAGTGCTCAGAGATGCTGCTCCTCCTTGCAAGAGTTCACAACCTCTTGCCCAACTAAAGGCTCTCCCTAGACCTCTGCTTGACACCAGCTGACCAAGGTTTTACTGTGTCTCTGCCCAGACAGAGCTCTTACCCCTGACTTCCAGCAAAATCAAAATAATTTTGTCCCAAACCATTCATTTTTTATTGTTCCATCCTAAGGAGAACCTGTGTTAGTTCTCCTGTTCCTGTTATTCTTACTGCATGTGAACACAGATGATGAGTAGTGCCTGCTCTCATCCAGCACAGCCAGCCTGACCTCCTTGGCAACTGGGAACACTTTTTCTTGAATCCAGTCAATTAAACCTCACCACTGTGCCTGTTGAGCAACTCTGTCTGGCTCTCAGAAAAGAAAACCAGGTATTGAAAACCCTGGCATGTCTCTCAGAAATATCACCCTCATTTTGAAAACACGATAAAAATCAGGATTTTCCTCCCACAATTGCTGCACACTTTCTCCTTTTCGGCTTTCCTTGCCAAGCTCCATCCTCAGATGCGTTCCTGCCTGGTTCTGTGGTGTGTCAGCCTGTCTCCCAAACATTCCTCTGCTTTCTCAGGCACACAGCAGCCCAGCTGCTGCCCGGGATGGGGAAATCTCTTCTTGTAATGGCAGCAGTCACTAAGGGCTTTGGTGGGTGAAACAACCCATGACTCACGTCCACGGCTTTTCCAGGAGATGCTGGAGGCAGAGGCAGGACATTGAGCTCAGCTGGGCTTTCCCAACACAGAAAAGAGTGAAAGAGCTGTTGTAATGTTTGGGTGGCCAAACATGAGTAATTTCCAAGCCTAGATCATGCTTTTCTCCCCTGAAATCAAATTATCTACTAAGCCAAACCAAGAATTCCTAATGGAAACAAGCTGGTACAGCTTTCCTGAAATGAGGGGAGTTATGAGGAACATGAACTTACCTCCCCTTTGAGTTTATGGGATGTCCCTCACACCAGGGACCAGGCTGAGAAAAGAGGTGGGAGAGAGCACATGTCCCATCAGATCCTGTCTTCTGAGACCAAAGTTTTGCAGTGCTGCAAAATCTCACCTGGAACAAAAAACACCAAAAGCCTGATGGAGGATCTAGCAGCAAATTACTAAAAGAGTAATTAAAGTAATTATGCAGTTGATAGTTGTTCTCAATAGTTATCTGAGAATTAGCAGAGACAAACACAGTGGTATAAACTGTGATGCAGGCTAAGAGAGGCAGGATTTTACACGTGTTCCATGCGTGGAGCATGAGGTGTCTTGACATACACACACAGTAGAAATCAGCTGAAAGGAAGGAAGAGCTTCGAGCAGTGAAAAATTAGGAGACAGAAAAGAGGGAGGGGGATTAATCAGCATTAGTGCTGCCTTCAGTCCCCAGGCCCCCAACAGAAATGAAATTGCTTGACTTGCACAAGGTTACCCATTATCCATCCATGCCATTGCTTTCATCCCTCCCTTCCCTGAGAGAGGGCAGTGATGTCCTTGTGCTGCAGCCTTGGCTCCAGCACAGAGGGGTTAATCTGCTCTCACTCTTCACCTCTTTAAATACAAGTCATAAACGTGATTGTTTGCTTGCTTTTATTGCAAGAGCTGTAGCTCTCCTGGAGAAAATACACCTTGCACCAATACACTGGAGTTTTCCAAAGGGAAGTTTAAGTCTCCTTCAGCAAATGTAACGGTCACAGGCTTTAAATCTTATGATGTGGGCAATAAGCTGTTATTGGCCACAGCCAAAATAATAGCCAAAAGCTATTATTACCAGAGCATAAAAGCAAAATACAAGGCCTCACAGCCCAGAGCCTGCAGCTCCAAACCATAGATGTAACATAACTAACATAGATAGATGTAATTCTTGGTATAGCTGCTATAAATACATGGTACATACCTATGGCATTGCATACACACATAGACACGTAAATATATATATATATGTATGTATGTATGTATTTGAAGTGGCCACAAATGGTGTTGGAGAAAAACAAGTCTCTGTTTTTCATTACAACCTGTAATTCCACCTGGGCCCACTACTTCTTTCACTGGAGTAATGAATAAAGTGACAATTCTCCCCTTAAAGCTGTGTGGTCCCCAGCCTCACACATCAAGGGAGCACTGGGAATGGGCATTAGGAGTGGTCAGATCCAGCTATAAGAGCTGAATGTTTCCTCTCTACCCCGAATTCAGGAGAAATCCAGCAGTTTTCAGAGATTTACATTTATTTTCGTGCTGTAAGCCAGGACAAACTGGAGCTGGGAGGAGGCTGCAAGCACCTGGAGGTGCTGGTGAGGCCAGTGCTCAGCATGAGTTGAAAACTTGGCTTTGTGTTCCTGAATAATCCAGAAACAGCTTTTTCATAGGGACTAAATGACCTCCCTGCTCCCTTCCTAACTGTGTGTGCTTTATCTGATGGGCTTCAAGGGATTTCCTCTGATTACTGTGACCGCCTCTGGAGACACATTCAAAAGGATCCTGAGTGCCTGTAAAACCTCTCCCTGTGAAATCAGCCCGTGGAGAGACCTCACAGAGGAGATGTAAATCTTGGGAGAGTTTACAGCAGCTCCTCCAACATCTGTAATTCCTGTATCAGCAAACACTTTACACGTCGCTCTGGGATGTATAGCAGGGAGAGTTATTTCAGAAAGCAACCACTTAACATCTACAGCTCTACATGGCAGCAAAATAATAATAATAAAAAAAGTAATCCCAAATAGCTTTCCTAATTCAGACTGTATTAAAATGTGTATATATATATGTATATATATGAACTTACAGCATTTCACTCCCATGGTCATTTTCCACTGGCTGCCCATGGATTAAAATAAACTCTCAGTCACGTCCAGACCCTGCCGTGCCACAACAACTGCTGGAATAGTTAAATATTCCTGCTGGCTCTCTTCTAGTGGTTTTCCTTCCTAAAAGAGGAAAATCATTGCCCCGTCCTGAATTAAAGGAGGTGAGTGGGTTAAGAGCAGAGTTTTATTGGGTGGTAAGATAGGCAGCAGAAGTGGGATAAAAAATGAGGGAGAAGGAGGAGGGTTTTGGTGCATGTTGGCATTTTGATAGCACATCTAATTCTGGCCAGACTAAACCCTCAGCCTGCTTTGGTTGCAGTGGGATGATGGGTTTGCATCTTATTTTACAAACTCCAAATGTATTTTGATAAAAAGTGCCACAGCAATGAAAGGAATCGATACAGCAGTGCCTCTGCGTGTGTGTGTTTTATATTAAGACTTAGTTGATGACTTCTCATCATCTGAAAGAAATGTTCAGCCTCAGTGCTTGAAATTATCCAGCTGCAGCATTTTCTACTCAATCCAATCTCCAGTTAATTTGATCCTTCATTTATCTTGAACAAAGCCTCCTAATAAAAACATTTGTATTACAAATGATACACTTGATCAATGGGATTGCTTTAGGCAAGTATTTGATAATTTGAACACTAGCTATAAAAAGTTCTCATTTAATCAATGTGGCTGGCCAAAATTTGGAGGGAGAGAAAGCCCCAAACCTGCACATCACTGAACAGCCAGACTATAATTACATATCAGGTTATTTAGATGTTCTTACCAACATTATTGTTAGAATTGGCCAATGTAATTGGTGTGATATTAGCCTTAATTATTTTTGGTAACACAATTAATTATTTAGTTCACTCAAAGTGACAAGAATGGAATGAATCAAAATAAGGAGCTGGCTGGGCTTGGAACTATTAATTTTCTCTCAATCCCATGATTCCTTCAGTCAAATCAATGAAATAAATAGGCAGATGGAAAAAGCCAATGGACATTTCCATTGAACAGGAAGAGCATCCAGGTCCCAGGCAGGTCAGGAGATGATATTGGGCCCTTCACAAGGGCTGGGAAGTTTCCCTTGGGATCATTCAGGTCTGAGAGGATGGCTCTTCAAACCCACAAGATCTTCAAGGTCATGGGCTGCTCTGCTAAGGGTGGTGTGGTCCCCCCCAGGCTTGTGTCCAAAGTAGGAAACATTATCCCTTGGCAGCCAAAGTGAATTTCTGCTTTATTGCATCTGTTGATATCCTTGGATGCCTTGAGAAGAAATCACGTTGCTTGGAATGTTAGCCTGTGTTTATTTTCATTAACAGGGGTATTAATCAACATTTTCCTCTGTACTCCACAGATGGCTCAGGGATGCCTTTGGAAAGCAAAGACAAACTCCAGGTCAGGGTTCCTGTTGTTGGACATGGTTATAAGTGGGAAGTGAAATTATTCCTCTCCTTGCTCAGCTTTGTGCACGAACACTGAAAAACTTCTCGCAGCTCTCCCATTCCTCCTGCACCTTGGCTGAGGAGCTTTATTCTGCCACAGCCACCAGCAGGTATATCACGAAAAAAGTTCAGAAGGGCTCAAAAACATCCACAGTGTACATCAGACTATTTCACTTTGTTTCTTCAACCCTTTTAAATCAGCATTTTTAGGACTTCATTTAAAGTGGGAGACAGGAAGCAGCGCAGTGAGGACTCTCTGCTGTCACATCATGCACGGAGCTGTACGACACAGCAGCCTCAAATCTCTTTCAATCCATCACTTATTTCCCTCTAGAAACTTTTTTTTTTCCTCCTTTCTGGATTGTCTTTGACTGTTATTTATTTATTTGGTTAGTTGACTTCAAGGGACATTTCTCCTGGCTGGATAAAGACGTTTCACAAACAAACGCAGGGGAACGTTTCTGCTGAGGGTCCCCATGGGCAGGTAAAGCTTTGTGTCACTCAGCTCTGCTCCGTCGGGGAGCAGCATTTTTCACAGCTGCTCCACCAACAGGCCCCGAGCAGCGGCGGGGACCAAAGCGAGAGGAATTAAAGGGCTGCTCGAGGTTCCGTGGGGCTCTAAAGGGCTCCCCTGGGGAGGATAAAAAAGAATTAGAAAGGGTTTTATTGACGTGGGTATGTTGCCTGCGCTTTGATACGCACGCAGAGAGTAATTGTGAGTGCGGGGAGGAGGGTTCTCCGCAGCTGAAACTATCATTTATACCCTGTGGAGAGTTAAAAAACTCTCGGCAAAGAACACGGGCAGGCACGACGGCCCAAGGCCCAAACGAGGGGTACTAAACAGGCAGAAAGGATTTATAAAGCAGCAATAGATAACATTGCTCCATTTCAAAGAGCTGCGCGGCTCCTGCAGCACCCCAAGACACCGAGAGGGAAAGACATCACCATCAGCAAAACGTGTGCTGAAAAAAAAGAACCCACCCCTGGGCAAGTCTGCAGCTGCCAGGGGAGAGGCAAACACGGTGAGGCATCAGCTCAGCATCTGGAGGGGAGAGCATCTGCTGAGAGACACCTCGACGCTCACTTGGAGTGAGAAATCATCACTCTGGCTGCAATTCTTCACCAGGCAGACGCACGGAGTGAATGGAATCCACACAAATGAGGTCGTTAGCATAACCGAATACGCTCTTCATTCCTTCAAGAATGAAAAATATGAGTAATTCCCTGGCAAGGCCCAATTACAGCCTGCCAGCACTAGCACATGGGTTATATCTATTATGAAATAATAAGATAACATTAATAAGATTCCCAGAAAGGACATTAGACAGCTAATCTCACGACTGTGTACGACTGGTCTAACTATTCAGGCTGTCTCCTGCCTGCATGGCTCTACACTCTCCAGGTCTTTCTTGTCATTTTCACTGGGAAAAAAGAGTTCAGGTCTACCAGCTTTTAAGCAGGAGGTTCTGAGTGGGAACCAGGGCGAGCGCTCTGGGAGTGCTGAGCAACACTGGGTAGCTGCTCTCTTTTCGGGAGTTTCAGTGACGGCCATAAACGTGAGAACTATGGCAAACAATCACACACACCACCCGTGAAATGTCCCTGTAGACAGAGCCATGCTGGCAGCTGTATTTTGGGTCGTTAACCCGAGTGCACAGGCACGACTCAGACGGCTGGTAGAGCTCCCAGCCCCTCGCTCCGACAGCGCCTGAATAATCCTTTTATTTTCCCCCATTTCCTCGTGTCCTGAGGCTCCCGGCCCTGCACGCACACACAGCACCCAGAGCTGTATCAGCACAGGCAAGAAACTGGGTTCCATCTTCTCGATGCACATCACCCCCCCGCTTCCTGAGACACCCACAGAGCTAAGCTTAAAAGAGAAAAAATGGACAGTAAGACGTCCGTGGAGCTGAGCATAACAACGCACATTGCTCAGGAGCCTGCTACGGCAGGAGGCAGCCGAGATTTCCATGGCTGTAATTTAGCAAGGCGCATCTCAGGCTGTCACAAGGAGCGTCCAGCACCAAGGACACGGCAATAGCAGCAGCCGGACCCCGGAGTTTGGCAGGTGGCTAAATTGGCTCCGCAGCCTCGCTGGCCCTGCTCGGGGAAGGGAAGACGCCGAGTCTCAGCACAGAGGGCTGTAATGAGGATTAATAAGGCGTGTGAAGACGCTCTGTAATTGTCCGGCCGGCTGTTTCCTTTGCACCTTATGCTGTCGTTTATGCTGGTGCAAAGTGGCTGTAAAACGCCCCAGGTCTGATTCAATAGAACTCTGCAGATTCCTCGCACAGGTGTAAATTGCTCTGTGAGGTTCAGGGCACTGTCTAAATGCAAACTAATCTGATCATCTCTGTTGCCTTTTTTTTTTTTTTCCTCCTTTCTGTAAACTCCTCTGCAGCCAATTGAACATTTTAGTGCCTAATAAACTACAAAATATCAGGTATTTCGTGCATGAACTTATGTCCCAGAAATAGAATTCACAGCGCTGGCCTCAAGGAGAGCTGGAGCTCCATCAGGATGCCATGACTGGACCACCAGCACCGCAGTCCTGTGTGCTGGTTGCTGCCCACAGCCGTGGAACATTCACATCATAAACCTCAGGGGCCGGTGCACAGTGACAGCGAGCCTGAACCCAGGAGAAGCCATGAAAAATGGGCTAACGACATAATTTGGGAGGGAACGGGCCAAAAACAATGCCTGACCTTGTTCAGACATAAGAAAAAAACAACTGCAGAACTACGGCAGCTGTAAAATGAGCCTGAACTGAAATGTATGAGCCGGTATTACAGGGAATAACCCTTAAGAGGTGGAAGGCTTTGATAGACGAACTCCTACAGGTAGCTTCAACCCCTGCCAGCTGCAAGGCCTCGGTAATGAATGTCAGACTGCTGGGCAGCTGTGAGGGGAATAAACAGCTATTTGCCTTCAGTGGAAGTAGCATCAGTTTGACATATGACATTCAAATGATGCGAGCTTTAAAAGTGTGGTTAAACGACTGCTGTTTGACTTGGAACTTCGAGCCCGCCGAAGCGGCATCGCCGCCCGTTTACCTTGGCTCTGTGGGGGATTGAAGCACCGAGCTTAAAAATGAAAGATCAAAGTGTTTCTGCAAATTCAGCCTGCAGTATGTCGTGTGCCCAGCTGCTAGGGAAAGTGTGCTGGAGTGATGAGAGGGGTAAGGACGGGTCCTCGCCCCTCCTGTGGCCTTTGGCTCCGGTGATGGTGGCTGCGGGCACACGTGGCACTGAGGAGACACAAGATGGGGGATGAAATGTGGGGGATGGGGTGAGAAAAAGGGTTATCCCCACCTGGTCCTTCCCACAGCACCCCCTTCTCCTGCCATCCTCCTCCTTCTCCACATTGGTGGGCTCCTCTTCAAGGCTCTGCATTTTGCCTTGCAGGACACCAGCCTGCCCTGCATCATCTCCTGCTTGTTTTAGAGAAACAAGCGCTGCCAAAACTCACCTGCCTGCTCTAGGAGCCCTTGTTAAATCAGCCTGTCAGCTAACTACCAACACTCATAACCCTTTGATAACCTACCTGCTGAAGTGCTTTGGCTTGCAATCTTCACACTGAAAACAAGAGCTCAGGACCAAAGTTGCTGGAGGAAAAAATCACTGCTTCCTGACCTTTGGGCAGACTCTGTGGGCTGATTATCTCATCGATTTTAACCGAATTGAGCATTCAATACGGGTGTCTGGAGGCCTGTCTCTCCTCAGCAGCGGGTACAGTACAGCACCACCAGCAACAATACAGACAACCTCTATGCAAGGCAGGGGCAGGAAAGCTCCAGGTTTCTGGTAAATTGTGGCAGGCATGGTTAGTCCACCTGGGCCTGGCCCTGGGAGCACTTCAGAGAGGGAACACCCTGTGAAGTGCAAATGGGTGCTCTCGCTTGGAAGGAGCCAAAATAACTGAAGCAGAAATGAGTGGGACCAAATTGGAGTGATGCCACTTGAGGGGAGTCTGTCCTTGCAGAAGGAGCTGGTGCTGAGCTGAAGGCTGTTGTCTCTGGGAAGCAGCACTCTGCTATAGGAGGGGATATGCAGAGCAGAGGAGTTCATGCTGAGGGCTCTACAGTCATCCTGGATGTTTTTTTAGGGGGAGTGGAGGGCTTGCTTCCAGCTGTCAGCAGCTGGAGTATATTAGGGGAGCTCCTGAAGCACTTCTGCTTTAGTGCCCTCCAAAAGGAAACAGATTTGCTCACTCTGGGACCTGGATGGGATCAGAATCAAAGCATGGCATAAGGTGGACACACACCAAATTTCACTATTGCCTAAGTGTAAAAAATTTTAAAAAAAATTATAGATGCAGGTAAACTGAGGCACAAGGCTGTGGAAGAGCACAACTCCATTTCCCCTGGATATGTGGGAGTGGTGCTTGCTCGTTACCTCTGGAAATCAGACCAGAAAGGGTTGACACCAAACATCTCCAGACAGCTGCTCAGACTGGAATAAACCCAAGAAACAGCATCCCAGGTACTGAACCTGCTGGAAAACTCAGCATCCAAGCACCTCCCCATTGCAAGATCCCACCCACACCACTCCTCAGAGCCACATCTCTTGGCAAACCTCCCTCCAAACCTCCCTTTGTGCTTCCTGCCCTTAAGCACAAAATTCAGCAAAACAAAGGGGTGACAGAACTGCAGAATTTTGCCCCTTTGCAGAACCCCGCCAGGAGCTGGGGGATGAGGCAGTGCTGTGTCTCCCCCACTCCCTTGGCACAGGGTGCAGCAGATGAAGATGCCTTTGAACACCCACAAGAGGGGCTGAAACCCTTTGACACCTCCAAGTGAACTGTATATTTCCAAAATGTTAAGCAGCTTTGTGAGAGAGATTATCCTGAAGGACGTTTTCCCGTAGCGCTGACATTTCTGTGTGAGTGATTAATTCCAACATGGGCATGGGGTGAGGAGGCAAAACCCTTTTCTTTCTGCCACCAGGCAAGCTCTGGCCTTTGCTCCAGCAAGGCCATCAATTCATCCATGTGACACTGCAGGTGACTTTGTCACCTTCATCTTCTTGGTCACTTCTCAAGGCAGAGACCTGAGGATTTTCCATGCCTCTTTTTATGAATCACTGTGATGATACAGGCACTTTTCAGCTGTTTGTCCTCCAGGGGTCTGACTCTCTGTACATTTTGTCCACCTGCTGTCACAAACACCCTGCCTTGACTTTGGAAAAGAGGACAGCAACAGCTGAAAACAAAGATGGATTGTCATTTTTGGACATGGGTGGCAGAAGGGAGTTGCAGTGCTGCAGGTGACAAGGGCAGAAGGGGAAGGCATGGCTGCCCGAGCTGTTGGGAATTTTCTAACCCTCTCACCCAGCTCATTGATGACTCTCTAGAGAAGCAGCCTCACTTCTCCCCTACACTTCCAGTCAAGGATGTCTTTCACTGGGGAATTTCATTTGCTGCAGAAAGGTTATTACATCCCTTCTGAGGTTTTCTACTCAATCCGTAAAAGATATAGAAAGTATAAAAAGAATATGTATGTATATATACACACATTAAAAGAATATATATGTATAATCTATCTACCTCTATATAAAAGAAATATAAAAAGTGCTATGTAGTGAATGAAGCTCCTTTAGCAATAGGAATCACTTCACACCCTCAATGACTCTGCTCAGCCATTCCTTGTGGGCTGTTGTACCTCCTCCAGGAGCAGCTCTTAGGATTTATGGTGCCCACAGGGATTCATCCAGGATAAAAGCAGTTTTTCTCACCTGGCCAAAGGCTTATGAGATCTACAGATGGAGTCACTGTGTATGGAGAAAGCACAGCAGCAGAGACTGGCATCAGCTGGCCACAGAAGAGGCAAGTGAGCTTTTTATTGCAGTTAACATTCCAGCAGCAGTTTTTGGAGGAATAATACGAAATTCTAGACTCTACAAAAATTACAAAGTTTGGCAAGATTTTAAAGCACTCAACAGGCAAAAAGGCACCTTTCTTCCAGACAAGGCTGTCCAGGACATCTGAAGGCTCTCAGTGCTGCACCCTGCATGATTATTAATTTAGTTAAGTTGGTCTTACAGTTGCCTAATATAAATCAAACTAAAAGGTGTCACAGAGCAGTATGGATGGTGCCTGTGTTGACAATCCCTCCCATGGCAGGTGGCTGCATGCCCACGATAAAATAAGCAAACAATCAGGAAACACATGTGGGAACTTCTCTCCCACTCTGCACATTTCCAGTCCTTAGGGGTAACTGCACCCCCAGTTAACCCATCTGCACTTGGAATCACACAAAAGCCATCTAAAATCATACCAAAATCTAAATGAATCAGCATCAGAAAATCTGCTGCAAGCATTCAGTCCTCTAAGGACATGACCATTTTAACACTTGTCAGGGTCTTAGCACAGAGCTGAGGGAACAGCCCTGGACAACTCTGCATTCCCAGGAGCATAAAACCACAAGACACACAGAGTCACCCAGCAGGCAGTGGGAACAGGAGCAGTGGCAGCATTACTTAACTATGTGCAATTTGCTCTCCCCATCTTGATTTAAATTACACTGCCAGAAGAGACTGACAATGTCTAGAATCAAATTGCTTAGAAAAGTGCCTCTTCAGAGAGAGAGAAAAAAAAATCCCAAATAACTCGAGTGCAAATGGTCTTGCAAAATGCCTATTGTGATTGGGGACAGCAGGACCTGGGGCTCATGTTCATTAGGATAATGCTCATGTAATTGTGCTGGGCCAAACCCCCATGAAATGGGGGGGGCTGCCCCCCTGACATTCCTACAGCACACAGTTAACCTGGTCTCCTCTCAAGAGCTGGAGGAGGCACCATTAAATAAAAGTCTCTTGCTCTGTTCCTGCTTCCTTCACTCCTTCAGGTCAGCCTGGGCTCTGGGGACCATCTTCAGGACAATGGGCTTCTTGGGCTGCAGGAAACCTTTCGAGTCCAGGATCAGTGGGATCTTGAGCAGGAGGAGAAAACAATGAAACAGCCACATCAGCTGGGAGAAAGGACAGACAGGACACCAGGAGCCCTACAGCTCACACACATCCCAGCTACCACTTGTTTGCAGGGCATTTCCCAGCTCACAGGTGTACTTACAGCAGGACCATCACTATTGCTCATGCAAAGCAGCCACCAGCAGGTGTCTACCAGTCCTCAGCTCTTGGATAAACTGGTTGGTGAGTTTTGGCTTTCATGTGGGGCACTGATCAACAGGCTGCATGTGGAGGGAAGAGCAGCCAAACCTCACCCAGTGTGCTGCAGCTAAATGGGGGCATGAAGGGCCATTTTCTTTAATGCAGAAGCGTGTCAGTACGAAGGGCAGCCAGATCATAATGGGAGCTGGAGCAGCAATAAGCTCTCCAGGAAGAGCAAAACTAAAATCACTGCTCAGACCGAGTAGCAAAGCAAAAGCATCCTCAATAGGAAAGGTTTCCATGGGGTAGGCTGGGAATCTCATTAGAAACAACATTTAAAGCTGGTGTTGGAGTCATCTTGCAGGGGAGGGGAGTGTGTTTAAAGTGTCCCCCACCAGTGGATGCTGCTCACATCCCAGCTCCCTCTCTCCCCATCAGGACAAGGGTGACACAGCCCCAGCCCAGCAGGCCACATTCACCCCTCATATCCCAGTAAGTTTTGTTTCAGGAAATTTAAGCAATAGGGCTTGGAGCCCAATGTGCCATCAGTGGAGCAGTGAGAGGAGGTTGCAGCTTCCATATACATGTTCCAAAGGGATGATCCAGCATGAAATTTTCCCTCCCACTCTGATCTGATGTACATGACACCGTCTGTAGAGAAAAGGGCTGAAAGAGCCCCATAAACCTATGGGCACCAATAATACAATACATATTTAACTTGTCTCCTTTTAATTAAAGGCAGTTATAAAAAGAATCAATTTTATGGATTGCAGAGGACTAGAAAAATGTCATTAGACTTGGGGGAGGGTGGATAGGTCACTGCATTGTTAATGGACTATTACAGTCTTTCACCTCCAGGTTACTAGTTGAGCTGCAATCTGAATCTGCAGAGATTCCAGCTGAGCACCCGTGCCAAGTAATAATTTAATAAGGAGTTTTCTGTTTCTTACAACAAACGTCCTCTGAGTGACTTGTTGCCCCCTCTGCTCTGATTTCCCAAGCTCTCCTCACCAAGACAACGTGATAATGGCCCAGCCTTTTGCAGCAGTGAGTGCAGGGAGCTGGGTCAGGCTGGAAACACTGTGGTGCTGCCTGCCTGAGGCACAGGAGCTGCCGTGCTCTCAGCAGGGCTGGACTGACACATCATTTCCATCAGCTCCTGCATTTATTTCATGTCCAACACTCCCACCCTGCAGGGCCCATCCCATCAGTACTGTATGCAGCATTCACTGGCATCCTGGGCAAAACTAAAGCCTGGTGGGATCCTGCACAGCCCCAAAGAGGGAGAGGGTCACCAATTCAAACTTGACCCAGATTGTGCTTGCTTGAAAATTGCTACCCTTTAGGGACTCCCCTGGCCCATAAGAGATGAATTTTGGTGCCTTGAGATGTCCCTAAGCTGGGTCAAACAGACCAACAGTGCACTGTGGGGGAGAGACCACCCCACAATTTAGGCTCACAGGACTTCAGGGATTTCAGCCTAAAACACCCCATTAACATTAAATATGCTTCTGTAGAGGCTCTTCAAAAAAAGCATAAGTAACTTGTGGTGAACCCCTTAAAATAAACTGAGAAGATTTAAGCAGTAATTCCCATGTAACAGTAGGACCACCTCAGAGGGAGTAAGGGGCAGATACTGAGACACATCACCCCACATCCTCACCGGTGTGTCTTTGCAGGGTCTGAATGAGAAGTTCTGCAACAGGACAACCACAGCCACTTTCACCATGAGGAGAGCAAACCTCATCCCTATGCAGTTCCTGGGGCCAGCCCCAAATGGCAGGAAGGTGTAGGGGTCAATATTCTCTTTGTTCTCTTTACTGAACCTGATTATAACAAAAAAGAAAACAAGTTAGCAAGAGACACTCTGTTCCGGGATGTGTCAGCTTCCAAATCTGAAGTGATGAGGGGTCTGGGAAGGGAAAAGCTTTTTGTGTTTCTGTGCATATTAGAAGAATCCAGCTAAGTCCCTTATTTCTGTCTCAATAGATACTTTATGCCTCTGCTTTCATCCTACTGCTCAGATTTGGTTGTGCAAATCCAGGTGCATTGGGTGTCCTGGGAATACCTGAAATACACTAATGGATTTCATAACTACTCTTTTCTCAGAACTCCCTCTCAGCTCCAAAACTGAACCCAGATTTCAAACCCTAAACCACACAGGTCTACAGCTCCACAGCTTCCCTGCAGATCAAAGGACTGAGCGAACACAAAGATGTTCTCCCCCTGCGTGACTAAAGGCAGGGCTGCTTTTGAGATATGCCAGCCCCATTCCTTTCCTCATCATGAAAAACAGGGAAGAACAATCAGCTTCACAGAGAAATTTGCCACTGAGCATTTACAGTAATACTTCTTAGTGATCAGTTGGTTTTCATGTCAGAAAGCTTTTCATTCCCAGTGCATGAGGTACAAACCTCAGCCACGCTAAGTCAGAAGTGAAGTATCTCACTACTGAGACACCAGCACATCCCTCTGATGAACTCCCAGCAAGGCAAGTGAGCCCTAACGAGCTCCTGTCCAGCTACCCAAACCCAGTTTGACAACTGGAATAAGGGTGTGGCTATTGGAGCAATTGGTGCAAGCTGGCCCATTGCCAGAGCACTCGTATTTGGGTGTTTCATTCTGTATCCAACACAAGGCGACCAAAGGCTCCACAGGTGCTTCTGCCTGATACCACTGCCATGTTTTGTCTCAAAGGTCACCGCATCCCCACACCAGGATTAATTTCCAGGGGTATTTCACCTCCTAGTGCAAGGGCAGAGGTCTGGTCCTGCTCTCTCTGGACCAAGCCTCAATGTCTGGTGGGCACCTGAAGATCACCAGGTTCATGGTATCCCAGGTCTGTCTTGGGCTATTGCCTCATTTTGCAGGGTCTGACAGTGCTCCTAAGCAAAGACTGCTTCATAACTGGAGTTAAAAATTAAGTTTTATTTCCTACCCATCTTTGCCCTTCCACTGCTGATTTGCAGGGCATTGTGCCAGTCACCCAACGGCTCTTGCTTTAATATCTGGCCATAAACCCCTCAGTGTTGCAGCTGCTGGGAGCTGCTCTCACTGTTGCTCCCTTCAATGCAGTTAATTAAATTCCATGCACAGTTTATGGATGTAGATCATAAAACTCCCCTCACGGTAATGCTGGGACGAGATGTCAGACAATGATAAATGCCTAATTTAAATGTTATAATCAGGCATTCCCCACTTTTGCTGCCATTCCCACTCCCAGAGCTGAGGGTGAGCTCGCAGCTATTCCCCCACATGGCCCTCACCTCTCAGGCCTGAACTCGTCGGGCTCTGGCCAGTACTGCGGGTCCCGGTGCAGCACGAAGGCTGGGATGACCATCACCATTCCCTCTGGAATAGTCACCCCATTGAGCTCCACAGTCTTCTTGCAGACCCTCTCGAGGCGGCCCCCGACGGGGTAGAGCCGGATGGATTCGTTCACCACCATATCCAGGTATTCCATCTGAGCGAGGGCGTCGTACGTGGGGGTGGCCTGGGAGAGGGATGGGAGGACTGAGAACACAGCAGAGCATCTGCCACCCCTACACCCCACAGTGCTTCCAGGGAAGGGAGAATATCAGTGCCAGCACCTCTGCCACTGTTTCCAACCTGGGTTGGCAAGGCAGGTGGGAACAAGCCCAGCACCTTCCCACCCTCCTTCACCTTGTTGGGCAGGTGCGCATCGACCTCGTCCTGGAGCCGTTGCTGCACATCAGCATGAGTGGCCAGGTTGTAGGCTATGTAGCTGAGGGTGGAGCTGGTGGTCTCATAACCAGCAAAGACAAAGATAAGAGCCTGGGCCAGAACCTCCTCATCACTTAATGCTGAAAAAAAGGCATAGAAGCACATACTGGAAGCTGAAATTAACAGCAATTAACACTTGGGAATTCCCAGTCATCAGTCTAGATAATGTTACTCCTAGCTACATAACAGTTGGTAAAGCAAACATCCAGCTTACCCTCTGGCTCCACAGAGGTGTCCTAAATCTATCCTGTCCTGGCAAAGTTTAAAAGCATCCTGCCTTGACAGACCAGGACTATGGCCTGGCTGAGCCTTCATCTTCCTACAGAGGGAACAGAGATGAGCTCACAGGTGAGCAAGGTACACACAGCGTACGTGCTTTGTGTGCTTTTTGATATACAGCCAACAATGCTGGACTCCAGAGGCAACAAAGAAAGAAATGGGGGTAAGGAGATACTCACTCTTTGTGTTCTTTGTTGCACAAACACACCTCAGAAGTTATCCCAGTAAAGGAGATAAAATGAAAATATTATCACAGGCTGACCTGTGATAAACATCATTATGGCCCCACTACTGAGATCTGGAATCTTGCATGGGATTAACCACTAAAATCCTCTCCCTACGTCCCTTTTAAATGGATGACGAACTAATGCTTTCTGCAGAGAGGAGGACACATCTCAAGACATACTTTTGCCCACGATGGTCTCAGCAGACTTGGAGTCATCCTGTGAGTTCTGTGATTCAATCATGAGCTGCAGGAAATCCACACGGTCCTGGGGAGAAACAGAGGCAGAGAAGATGTGGGTGGGGAGGAGGCAAACCTTGTCCAGCACAAGTCCCTTGCTGAGACACCTGCTCCACTCACAGCTCATGGCTTCAGTACATGATGAGGTCTGGACTACAGACCTCCAGGAACAGAGATACTTTCTCCACGTGGATGCCCAGGTAGGGCATAGTTCTGGCCTTTGTCAGGTTTGGTGAGCTTCGAGAGCAGGTGACACACCACAGCTTCTGAAGATGCTGCCAGGTTCCTCCTGCACTCAGGGCTTTTCCTGAAGACAAGAGGCCACCTAGGCTGGACTCACCGTGCTGCTGCCCTGCTCCCGTTCCTTCTTCATTTTTGTGAAGACATTCTTGAAGAAGTCCATGACGTCTGAGGGTAACAGAGTCACCTTCATCTTTTCCAGCACAGGGGTAACAAAGGGGAACACCACTAAAAGGAGAGAAGAGACAACACACTTGAGCTCAAAGGGGTCCCGAGAAAATCAAAACTGGTACAAAGCATAGAAAGGAGCAGTAATCTGGACCTTGACCCTTTTTGTTGCCTCCATCTCTTTTTATCTAACTATGCCCGGGATGCAACAGCACTTGAGAACCTCCTCCATATGTTACTCTACAACCACAATACCACACTAAGTGCAGCTCTCTGTGATAGAGCAGCTCTCCACCATCTCTGCAAACAGGGTCTCTCCTCATATGAGGACACTGCCATGATCCACATGGGCCATACAAATCATGGCTGTGGTTTTCTTGGGGAAATATTTCTGAGACTGTAAATCCAATTCTGCAAAGTGTTGAGCACGTCCCATATGGCAGAAAGGACTCAAAGCCACTAAGGGAGCTACCAGAAAATGCAGCACCTTTGAGATCAATTCAGAACTGTATGAGATGAGGTTTGTCATACCTATGAGTAAGAACAGAGGACTTAGGAAACTGAACTGGAGAAATTTCTTAATGTTGGTGACAAAGGGGTCATTGGGGTTGTTCATGGAGTCAACATTGACACTGAAAGAAGTGCTGGTCACCACATCCATGCTGAAAGCTCCAAAAATGCTGAGTAGAGAAGAATAGAGAGTGAATGAGATGAATCCAATCACAGCAGTAAACAAGAGCCCATCTAGGAACAATCCTTGTGAGGGAATCTCTCTTAATGCACAGTCCTAACATAGTAGGTCTGTCCTGACCTGGCAGTAACCATAATTTTACTTTTGAAGCTTTCCATTTCATTCATTCCCCCAATTTTTCTCAGCTTCAAAAACCTAAACTGTAGCTGGAAAACACTGAACTGCAGTCTAAGGTAACAATTAGTATATTCTGATTTTCATCTGTAAAAGAGATTACAAAGATGACATCCAAAAATACCGCATCTTGTGCAGCTTCTAGACAAACTCTGGGAAATGCTTCCTACCTCAAAATGCATCTCCAGTAAAATGCAATGAGGAAAGGGCACTGCTCTCCTATTTGAGCAGAGCAGAGTCCAGCGAGCCCACTGCTGAGGAACATGCCATGCCCATGGCTGCTGTGGAGTTTGCTTCCACAGCTGACAAAGGATCCATGCTGCAGCATGGAAAAGGTTCTCCAGCACAGCCCCTTCCCCCCACTGAATACAAACCCTTTCCTGTCAGCCCCACACAGTTACTCACTCCTTTGCAGTCACAAACTCATCATTAGCCACTTTCTTCTCAACGTTTTCCACTAATTTTTTACCATAGTGATTAATGATATGGAACATCTGAAAGGCAAAGCAGAGCAGAAAGGACTGTTGACTCTTTCCCTGCCACCAAACAAGGCTGGGCCACACTGCCATCTGCCAGTTGCCATATCTGGGTTGGGGAGGAAGGGCAAGCAAGGGGAAGGTCTCATTTCCAGGCCTCAGACTTTGCTTTCTCTCATCTTAACAACCTGTCCAGAGAGCTCATCTAGGACTAGGACTGAGCAAGGCTCTCCTTCAAAAATCCACACACTGCTCCCACTCCAGCTTAGCATCCACTCCAGCTGGGAGTGAACATGGAAACTGGACAAGCCTGGTGTGAGTGATGTGTTTAGCAGGATGAACATACAGGCCATAGGACCAACAGCCTCAGCCTGCAAAGCCTCGTGTGCTGTTTCATCCCCCAGCCCCTTGCCCTGGCTCCCTCCCTGGGATGACAGACAGACACTGGACTGCTGAACGGTACCAACAATGCAGGTGCTCATGGACGTGGTCCTGGCAAACAGAGCCATTTCCCCACTTGAGGGTCAGGTCTGCACTCAGAAACAGCTCAGTTCTCCTCCAGCTATGGATGCAAAGTACCTATGCTTTACCTCCTTCAGCTTCCCACTGGTGAAGGTTGGAGACAGCACTGTACGAATCCTCTTCCACTGCTCATCTTCAGCCACGTTGAGGGCCGACCCCAGGAGCCCGTTCAGACGGAAGCTCTGCACAGGGGAACAGGAGACAGGTGAAGGTTTACAGCCCCCTTCCAGTGACAGAAGCACAAAGAAAAACCTTCCATGGAGTGTTGATTCAGCCCCTGAATTCAGCTCTACCTCAACCAGCAACAACAAAAATGGTAACAAAAGAGTCATAAATGGCATCAGCCCCAAGGGCACATCCAGGCTGATGGCCCAATGTCCCAGCCAGAGTGGCCCCTACACCTCCCCAGCAGAGTTTTGATATTGGTACCATCAATAAACTGGGGCACATCAGAGAGCAAGTACTTGCTGAAGGGCTCAGAGGAGAACAGAAACCAAGAAGAAACTCCTTCTTTCTTGCTGCATGTGCAATGTACTGGACAGCAAAGCACGGGACTAGGTACCTACCCGGCGGTTAGTAAAAATGCTGTAGCACTCTTTCACCAGGATGTTTTTGATGAGGATGGGGTCCACAACAGCCATCACAGGCTGCCTGCCATCATAAAACCTAAGCCAAGAGAAACCCACATTCAGTCCATCCTTCATGGTCAGCTGGAGCAAAAGCAGCCTGCTCTGTCCACGGCCAGAGCCACGGCACAGAGGGTTTGGGCCCTCTGACAGAGCAGCTGAAAGGATGAGGCTGAAAATTGTTTATTTTGTAGTAAAAGGGGAAAAAGGGAAAGAAAGTGACAAACATGGGCGGCATGAGCATTTCTAGCAATTGTCTGTGGTACTGAAGAGTTGCCAAAGCCCTGTGGGTTTAGATAAAAGGCAACTTTTTGCCACAATGTTGATCCCCTGCACTTGGGTTGTTTGAGCAGTTTCCACTACTGATGGCTGGACACAAGAAATCCACACCAAACAATCCACCTGTGGAGGAAAGAGATTTCCTGCCTGGCCTGCAAGGCCCTGAGAGGTGAAAAACTCATCTGTCTCCTGCATTTTCCAATCAATGGAAACAGAAAAACTTAAAAGTCGTGGTGTGGGCTAAAGGGCAGAGAGCCCAGGGCCACAACTGTGGGAAGCTGCCATCTTCAAGAAGCTTGTGAACATTTAATCTTTAAAAAAAAATGCACCAGGTTTCATGAAGCCTCCCAGGATTTTTTTTTGCAGAGCAATTTTGTTTTGGTTTGAGAGGTTCTCAGTAGAAGCACGATAAGAGGCCCCTGCACAAAACAAGCACTGTGCAGGGAGCAGGGAGGCAGGTTGAAAGGTAGCTCGTGCCCCAGCTCTGGGAGAAGCAGGGAGCAAGATGAAAAACACCGTGGCAGCCTGGAGCTTGCTTTCTGCTCCAGACACACAGAAAAGCAGCTTCAAAGGCAGGAGGCTCAGTCTGACACCAAGCAGTGGAGGTGATCTTCAAAGCTTTTGCAAAGGAATGACCCCACAAACTGGCCATCAGCATCCCAACCCCACACCACCCTGAAATCCCAGCAGGAAAAAAGCCTTGGAAAGACAGGTGGAGACTTTGCCACTGGTAAACCTTGATTCTTCCAGGCTGCCACTGCTGGAATTACAGTGCTGAGGAACACAACATCACTGTAACTTTTTCCATTCTATTCTGGGGCTGTGGAGCACCCCAAACCGGTAGCTTTGTTCTGCAGAAACTCACCCCCAGATTTTTCCATACTTTTCAAAGCAATTCTGATCAAATTCACGGAGTCCCTGGAAAAGAAGTAAGGAGAAATGAACAGTTTGCCAGGGAAAAATGATCAAAGCAGGCCACAGCTGGCAGCACAGTGCATGCCTCAGCCCCATGGTTAAATGGCAGAGGTTGAGGTTGGGAGGTGCATGGTCCTCTTAAGCATCATGTAGATACTTAGGGGACATTTGCATTGGAGAGAAAAAAGAGAGCAGAGATTAAAAAAAGAAAAAGACACTTTCAACTTCCACCAGCCAACCTAATCTAAAAAGGTAATGAAGACAAGGTATGACAGGCTACAAAGTTTTAGTGAGCAGATTTAGGAGGCAGAACTGGACCCCAGGGTGTCCTTTCACCTTCAGTTCAACAAGTTAGAGCTGCTGCTGCCTTGTCCTCATATGATCTCCCTCTGCAGTTACTGGACTGTTTCCATTAGGGTTTTAAACTGATGTTATGTGTAAGGATGAAACTTACGGGACATGTAACACTCACTACACCATTAGTAAGAGGCAACACTGATGAGGTAAACCCAGCAAATACAAGTGAAACACCTCTTTTATTGAAGCATTTGCAATCAGTTACCCGGGATCAGCTACTGCCTTGTTATTTGATGAGGTTTGGTAGCTTTGACAATATTCGAGTTCAATTTTAAAATCTATTCATCTGTCTTAGTCTCAAGATGGCCCGAAAGTAAGTGGTTGGATGAAGCATTTCTGGGGCTAATTCAGCCTCTTCATGTTGATGATAAAAAGGGCAAAGAAACATGCAGTTCCCATAAAACAGCAGTCTTAAGCATCTTTCCAATACTTTTTTTTTTTTGTTTCCAACAGAACTTCAGTCGCTCGAGAGCAGGTAGAAACACAGGGAGAAACTAAAAATTTAAATTACAAAGTAGTTTTAAAATACAGCACACCTCATTCAGGTCAGCCTGAACTTTTATGTTCTCTGTGTGTCCAAAGAGCTTCCTACCTGAAAGTGTAATTTTCATCTGACTGAATCAAGGACGGAGGAAAGAGTTTCCCAAAGAATGGAGGAAACAGCACCAGCCACAGGAAGGATCCAAGGCACTAGAGGGGCAGCTGCTGGTACTCACATGCCGGTACTCCAGGAAAGTTCCCACAAAAGGCAGAGGCCGTGGGCCAGGAATGCCCAGCTTCTTAAAGGTCCTGTAGGGCCATATGCCATAGCTGCCAAGCAAAGAGCATGTGAGAAACACTTATACAATGAAAAGAGAAGATACTTCCTGAGCACATGGAACTGCTTAAATAACTGGTTTCTGTCACTCAGGGAAAGCTGAAATTATGGACCAGCAGCAGCCCTGCTGAGGATACTCTTTGCAATAAATGCAGGATCACTTGGGGTGTGTTTTGATGGAAGACAACAGCTGAAAGGAGCCGCAGCCCAGCCTAAGCAAACTAGTGTGTACCTGGGCACCTCAGGGCTTTACTCAGGGCCTCATTTAGTTGCCCAGCTCAGACAACTGTGGCTCAGGTGACTCAGGAGAGATCTCGGAGCGACTGACTTCTGAAGCTGAGGCCCGCACTTGTGTTTGTCTTTGCAAAGACCTCCTGAGATGCTCAGGTGGCCGCTCTACAGCAGCACGGCAGGGACATAAATTACCACGGCAAAATCAAGTTTTTGCCTGCATAGCTCACTACAGCTCCCCTGAGCCACATAAGCCGAAGTTTTGCCAACAGAACTACTTAATCGGGGGGTTCTGGCAGCAGCTCCGGCATCACCCTGCGCTGCTCCCAGCTGGCCAGCTGGCGCGGCCTAAGGACGCCACGGGCACTGCTGTCTTTAAAAACGCGGAAGTTACTCCTTGGGAACAGCTAAAAGAAAAATAAAATTTAAAAAAATCAAGGATTTCCTTTAATTTCCCGCCCAGCCCAGCTCGCTCCTTCCTGCTGGCAGCCGAGCAGTCCTCGCTGTCCCCTGAGGGCAGCGCGGGGGCCCGGGCTGGTTTCAGCGCTAATTCACTCGAACCCCAGTAGCATCGGGCTCTTCTCCTGCCCGGTCTCCCAGGGGCCCGGCCTCTACTTACAGGGCCACGAGGCACAGCAAGGCGATGAGGAGCAGCCAGGTGACGGGGGAGAGGCTAGGCAGGAGATACATGGTGCTCGCTGTCCGCCTGCTTCTGCCGCCGCCGCGCCCCGGCCCCGGACCTAGCCTCGGCCCGTGCCCGCCCTCAGGGAGGGGAAGGCGGCGCTTCCCCGCCCGCCCGGTGCTGCGGGACTGGGCCCCGGGATCAGGGTTCCCCGGGATCAGGGTTCCCCCGGATCAGGGTTCCCCGGGATCAGGGTTCCCCGGGATCAGGGTTCTCCGGGAATCCGGCTGTCGTTCCCCGCTCCCCTGGGGCTGGAAATTGCTGAAAGGGCGGTTTGCACAAGCGGAGCGAAGGGCGGCAGCGCCCCGAGCCCCTCGTGCGGCCTCTGGAGGGAAAGGAGCTGCTCCTGTGCCCCGAGCTCCGGCGGTGTCTGTGCAGACGCACCTTCCCCTGTGCCTCCTCTCCCACCTCCGTGAGTCGTGCCCTGTATCTCCTGTTTAGGCTCCAGGAGGAAGGGGCTGGAGGAGACAGACCTGCACCACACACCTGCCCAGGCTGAAGGGGGCTCGTTGCTCTCACGCAGACCCTCTGAAGGGAGCGGTCGTGCGGCAGCATAGTTGTAGTTGCCCGTGTGCCTGTGAAACTTCTGAATGATTCGGTGACTGCCATCCCCAGGGAGCCCCCAGGGCAGGGCTGTGTGGGCAGGAGGTGCTGCGGGCACAGCACAGCGTCACCCGGGCTTGGATTCCCCTTCCCCTCTGACCCTCGGGCGTTCTCCGGTTGCACAAGATGATGACGTTTGGCTTTAGGCAGCTCAGTTTCCCCCCTCAAACACGGGCACGGGGCTGGTTGCTTTCTGTCAGTGAAATGGGAAGTGCATTACCTGAATGTGGACACAGTAAAGCCTCTGGCTAGTTTAGTTTCAGCCTATGCAAACACCCTGTGCTGGTGGGTGTGTGTGTGTGGATGAGTCAGGACGTGCTGTCCTTTGTCCTCGTCACACTGGGAAGGGTCATGAATCTCTTCCTCTCTCCAGTCCAGCACTGTCCCCTTCTCTGTGTTCCCTGAAGACACCAGTAGACCCACATAGACCCAGCCAAGACTCTACATGCACGTCACACCCACCTGCATCAGACATCACTCCTCCGCCTTTGGCATGCCCAACCTTAGGGAAACCCAAGTGCTTTTGCAATTTCCTGCCAGTCAGATCTCACGTGGCTCTGCCTGCAGCCCAGCAGTGGATTTTGCCTCTGCCCAAACATTTCTTTTGCCTCATAAAACACGTGCAGCGTGTGCTGAGCTGCCAGTAGGTTCAGCAGTCACCTCTGCACTTATGTGGAAGAGCTGAGCAGCAGCATTGCCAGTTTTGGTAGGTCAGTGTCTCAGACATCTCCAGCATTGCACAACCACGATGTGCTCAATGATTCACATAATCACTGGCTAGCAGTAATCAATTAACCATTTTATGGAGGCACATCCCTGATTCCTGCTTCTCCAGGCTGCTCTGAAGAGCTGAGCTGTAGCACTGTGCTGTGACAGGAACTTTATTCTCCATTTTATGGGATCTGCCCCTTTTAAGACACCTTGAAGAACTGTCCTCTGGGAATTTTCCTTTCTATTGCATCCAAAGGCTGGTTCTTCTCCTTGACAGGTCCCGTACCAGAAGGACATAAAGAACAGCAGTGAGAGGCAGGAGGAGAAATCAGGTTCTGGAGCAGTAACTCCCAGACTGGGATTAGCTGCATTTCTTCCCTCACACAAACGCTTTGATTTTCCAATAACTTTTAACAGCTGTTGTGATTTCTCAGTGGAAAGTAGGTTTGTTGTTCAGTATTTTGACCTCTCACACAGAAACTGAAGCAAAGACAGACTTCAGAGGAGAATAAGGATGTTAGCTAGCCCCAAAATATGTAAATAAACTGTGCAGCATCTTTGCATACTAGGAAATCACTAATTTGTCCAAAAACAGGTTTGAGTGGTAGCAATTTAGAGGTATGGTTCCCTGTGTGGCTGGTGAACATCTGCAAACTCCTTATTTATATGACTTTTGATTTGGTTTTTTTGCAAGTCTCTTGAAGTACTGTGTACTCTCCAGCTCGCCAGATTTGAGAAAATCATAGTTGATAAAATGTCCACCTCCCAGTCAAAATTGCTGCCATGACTCAGAGCTGCAGGTGGGGCCATTCTGAACGCTCACTGTCAGATAATTTTATACAAATTGCATCTATTAAAGTGATGCTTTTCTCCTTACACAGCCCTTTAGACCAAATGTGGTGGTATACTCTGTACTTACTGAGACTATTTTTCTAATGTGAATATCACTAAAATGGCACCCAGGAGGAATAAAGCAGAGGGAAAGGCTCTCCAGATCATTTTTTCTGGCAGCATTTAAAGGGGTTCAGCATTGTGGGCAAGCAAATTGCACAACAGGCCTGCAGGTGAGGGGCTGCTGTGGCATCCCAGCCCCTTGTGTAAGAGAATGGAAGAAAATTGCCCAGGTTTGGGCTACACAGCTCTTGTCTGTCCAAGGCTGGTGATCCAGCAAAAACATCTTGTGTGAAAGGGGGAGCAATGAGTGTGAAAGGGGGAGCTTCCCACTGCACCTGTGCAGCAGATGTGCTAAAACAAGTGAAAAATAACTGCAAGTTGACATCAATGCTTCTTCTAATTCACCTCTTTCACAAAACTGTCACTTCCCCCTCACCCCTCCTCCCATTTCAGGTAATAACTTATTAAGAGGAGATGTCTCCAAGAGACATCTGCTAAACCCCATTGGTAGGAGCCACATCAGTGCCAGTGACCTCTCTGATGTGCTGGTCTGCAGGCGTGGTTATAGACTAGAAGACAGAGCTGGTTCACAGCCCTTGTCATGTTTCTGTAGCTCTGAAGGACCCAGAGTGGTCCAAAAGGAATGTCCTCCTCTGGGTCATGAGCACACGTGGCCTCAGCCTCTCTGACATCTCCCTTCTTACTGACACCAACACAGTGAGTTCCCTGTTAATAACGAATCCCAAGGGCTCTAAAAAGGCTTGCTGGAGCCCTGGTGATGTGCACAGTGCTATTAAAAGACTATTTGTCCTTATGCCCTGGGGAGAGGAGGGGTAACTGAGTGTGACCCTCTTCCCCCATGGCAGGGTGTCCCGTGGTGGTCCTGGGCAGCACCAAAGCCACAGCCCTGCCCCTCCCACACTTGTCCTCTGGCCACCCCATGATCCCTCACACTGCAGCGCTTCCTGGCATGTTTGTTCTTGCCGTGCCACCCTGGTAGCAGTCCCAGTTCAATATTAACTCACACGTTATCTACCACTCCTCTCTGCAATGGCAGAGTGCTTTCATGCACTGGATGCTCTCCCTTTGTGTCAGTCACCCTGGAGCACAGCACCCTGCACTCCTCTGAGCCAGCAGGGAACAGGTGGCCAAGGAACTGAGATATGTAGGGATTCAAAAGCTGATGGTCACCATGGCTAACACAAACAGAAGGAGAAATGAGCTGTGATAACTGGCTGTAGTCACCAGTAAAAATGCAGCTTAGACCAACTGGAAGAGCAGTGGCTGAACTGATGGGGCACAGAGGAGGACATTAAACATCACGCAGAACTTCAGTTTCTAAAAGCTCTGAGTGAGACAGAAACAAAAATTTTAACTAGAGGGTCCTCCTTGAAGGAGAGGTGATTTTACTACTGTCTGCTTGGAGGGACTGCAGGAAGCCAAGGGGAGAGAAGTCCTGCATGAGTGCTGAGCACTGGTGGAAGGCCATCCCCAGGAGATCAATGCTCCCCTGCATCTCAGGCTCTCTGTTAGAGAGAATGAGACATTATCTTGCAAATAAGATAATGGTTATTTGCATTATTGCAAGATAATGTCTCGTTAGCTCCTGTTACAGACTCAAAGGTTTTCCTTTCCTCCACATACTGTGGGAAAAGTCATGTTGTAACACAGTCTTTCTAACAGCCATAGCAAAATGTCAGCCCCATTAATAACGAGGCTTTTATTCACTGACTGTCCCATCTTTAACAATTCTCTTCTTATTTTCCTCTCATCCCACAAACGGCATCATGAGCTGTTTATTCCTGGCTCTTCCTTACAGACCTTGCTCTCAAATGAGCTTTTTGAAAGGACTAAATGGGAAAGCACCAGCTGTATGACATCCTCACAGGGCTCCAGCAGCCAGGGAAAGACCAAGGGCTGGCACCAACTTTTGCTTTCCCTCTCACCGAGCCCAAAACCACACAGTGCTTCATGCCTGGGTATTTCTGAGACCTCTGCAGAGCAAAAAGACCACGTTGCTCCTTTCATCCAGCGATGCTGCTGAATGCTCCTGAAGCACCAGCAGCTGAAACCCATCTCTCTTTCACTCCTCTGTAATTTCTGAGCAAGGATGGAAAATTATAAGCCACAGCCAATGTTAAAGTATCAAACCAATTCTGGAAAGCACAGTAGGGGCAGTGCTGTGTGCACCCCCTGCTCATGCTCGGACACCAGCTTCTCCAAGGACACCTCCTCCTTTGCCTGTCTCGCATTGTACCAGAGAATGACTCTGGCTTTTCAGACCTCCCAGCTGGTAGCTCAGTCTCACTGCATGAAGCAGCCAGTGCTTTCCAGAAAGTGTCATTGCAGCACTTGCAATGACCTCAATTTCTGCCGAGCCACTTCCAAACCAGAAGTCAAGCCAGAAAAAGACTAAAATCATGACACAACCCTGAAGCCATCATCTCCAAACATGACGTGCAGCCCTTTCTACCACCATCCTCTTACCTCCAAACCCACCCTATCTCACGAGGACACACATTAGAAACAACCCAGTGTTCTGGAATCTATTTTGGAGCTAGGATCTCTGTTCAGCCAGACCCAGCACTCAGAGCCACATCGCTGCCCAAGGGCAGAGTTTGGCCCATTGTTTCTGTCTCCAGTGCCTGAGTTCTGGATGTTTTTTCTGGACACATTCTGGGTATGCACTCAGGGCAGGGATGAAGCTGTTTGGCTCTTGAGTCATTTGGCACTGTGGACTCCCTATCAGCAGCTGCTGGATGTGAGCCATCCCCAACATGTTCAGGCACAGTCCTTGAGAATCCAGGCAGGTATGGCTGGAGGCTTATCATTCAGCCTCACAGGATTTCTCTGTTGCAGCTAAATCCAAGCATTTGGCTGGTTGGCTTAACCCTTGCTGGCTTTGTGAAATGGGCTTCATTGAAAACAAGCATCTTTCTCTCACCTTTTAATTTCTTCTGTAGTGTGGAGACAGCTATGGATCAATGAAAGTGTCCTCATCGATCACCTTGGATGTTTTTTTTTTGCTGGACAGAGGATTGAAATACTGAATCCTTCCTCTGCCAGTCCTCCCCAAGGTGGGGGATAAAACATTTCTGAATTTCCATCAGGTTATGTGAGGTTTAATCCCAGAGGATTCAGTCTCCCAGCAGATTAAGTCAGTCTCATAAATACATCTGAAAATTTGCCCTCATTTATCCCAGATTTCCCACAGTTCAGCTTTTCTGATGACTCCCATTGGCCTGCTCCTCCTTGGCCCCCCATCTCTGGGGTGTTCATACAAATCAGATGTGCTTGTACATACATAAAAACTAACTCAAGATTGAAAAAGTTTGTATTTACAAGTTGAGCCTTGTACTGTTGGAATTAGACTCTAATTAGGTCAGTCATGTTCCCTTGGTAGGTTAAGAATGATAGTGCTGGAAAACAGACAATTTATAAAGACCCAAAAATAACTCATCCTGCTGTTTTGTAAGAAAGATGTGTTTTCTTTGCCCTGTGCTGAGGACATTGCAGTCAAGGCCACTTGGGCACACTGACAGCAGCCACACAGACGGTGGCTTGGTCCCACGGGCAAAGCCAGCACGTGCCTCAATTTCCTCCTACCAAAGGTGGGATGTTCATCCTTCCCGATTTGGCAGGGCTGTGGTTGAGGTCACCTGTGTTTGTCAGGCATTTTGTCACTCTTGGCATGAGGCCCCAGGCTATATTACACAAGGTGTAGCCTTAACTACACCTTCTGTGAAGAGCACAAAGGGCACAAACTCAGATTAAGGAGGTTCAGGGCGAAGAACAAGTCCTTGGCTTTGCCCCAGCTGCTTTTCTAAGGGTGTGTGTCATCAGCATAAAGGGTGCACGGAACCCCTTGGAAGTTGCACAAAGCAGGGAATTACCTTTGAGTGATGCTGTGGGTGTTGGTCGCTGCTGCTTCTTCTGAACACATTTTTGTCACGAAATCGTGGTTTGCAGCTTCCTTGTGCTTCCACAGGCAGGTGCTGATCCTCCGATTCCACAAGACTTCACAGGTTTCAGCCCTGCTGACAAATTTGCTTTGCAAAGCCTCGAAGAATGACTTCACACGTCATCCTCAACCTGATTTAGGATTATCCTAACTCGTTAACAAATGGTGATGAACGTGCCAATTGCCTACTTAATGAAGGTTTCTACCAGGCTGGGAAGTCATCGGCCACCCTGCCTTGGCTTGGAGGGACGTGCCAGGCATTTCCAAGTAAACAAGAAAGTTAAAGAACTCCTGGAGCACAGTGAAAGTGAACAAAAACCTAAGAAAAACATGCGTTCGCATAAAGCTCCTTTTGGTTTTGTGGGAAATACAGGTTTGAAATGAAAATAATTAGTGAGGCAAGAGGAGGAGAGGAAAAATAATAAAAACAAGAGGCAGGCTTACAAAAGAAAAAAAAAACAGAAAAGAAAAGGAGGAAGGAGAAAAATAAATAACCCTGGAGCAAAAACACAGAGGGAAAAAGAGGGAACAAAAGAGACAAATAGCAGGAAAAGGATCAGTAATGAAAGTCCAGATTACTTGATTCAGTCAAGCCACTGCTTGTGCTGTTCAGGGCAGGGCTGGAAGCCAATCTGTTTTCTCTGGTATTGTTTAGGCTACAAATACCGTGGCAGATTTCCCATCCACTCCCATGTTTATGTCCGTGCTCCAATCCTAGCCACAAAAACGTGTGGGGGAAACACATCCCGAGAAGAGTAAGAGCTGGAAGCTGGAGGATGATACACTTTGGAGCCAAATGGCCTCAAAAAAGCACTTCTGCACCTTATGGCAATTTTGCAGGATAATGTCTCGTTCACTAAATGCTGTGGCGGGAGGATTTTCATCTTCAAAATGGGTACAGTGATACCTCTGGGTTATTACAAGCTCCCAGCTGCAAAGGGCTGCCTGTATTTATACAACACTGCATTATTTATAATATCCTTTTCAGGAGAAGGAGGATATGAGTTCTTTCCTTCACAGTTAGACTATTTTTTTTTCTTCCCTTCTTCCACTTGGAAAACATTGATTTCTTGCCCTCATTTCTCCCACTAGATCTGTAGCTGACCTGACTGTTTAGTTTACTTCTCTAGGCCAGATGCTCAGTGGGTGAAAAGCACAACCAACTACCCTGGAATAACAGAGCTGCCCCGATTTCCCCCAGCTGGGATCTGGTCCTGCCTCCCCAACATCTGCATCAGTTTGTGGGAACTGATTAACAACTGCTACAACACTGCTGGGGAGGGGACAAAGGTATAAAAAATGTTGGCCCCATGGGTTTCTGTTTCTGAGTGGGTTTTGACTCTCCCGTACCAAGGATCTGAGGAAGTTTATTGCTGCAAAATAATAAAATATTTAAGACTGATCAAATTTTGTGTGGAAACTATTTGAGCTCAGCTGAGAAGCAGCAGGAGTTGTAAGATTTTACAGTCCAGAGCAAACAGTGAGGAATTTCAGCCCGTGTTACATTCTCAGTGTCCTGAGCTGTTAACTCCTGAGCATGCTGGCAAGGCACCCAGAAATTTCTTCAGCAACAGAAGAGTCTGGAAAAATACTTTTTTCCCCTTCCACAGAACAAATGTACCAAAGACACAGATGTTTCCAAAAGGGTTCTTTTAATCAGAAGCAAGTTTGCAAAAGAAGAAGTAACTTTCTCATATAAAATAGTGGAGTGGTGAAGGTGAGGCTAACAAGAGGTGTGGAACGAAAATCCAGGGCAACTCTCCAAGGAGACACTGAATTCAAAGCAATGATACTGGAGTACACCGAGGGGGCTCAGACACAGCTGTGTGGGGTGGTCCTACCCCAAAGCTGACAGCAGATACCAAACCAGGGGATGGACTCCAGCCCAAGAGAGGCGAAGTGACCAGCTACAAACTCACCAGAATATGGGGTTCTTGCACCTTTCTGCTACCTGAGAGCTCCCACTGCACTGTGACAGGCCCCAGGGGTGTAATGACATCAAAGGGAGCACTGGTGGCACTTCCCACCTGCAGAACGCCACCATTCCGTGGTAGCAGAAATTCCCAAATCTAGTGAATTGGACACAAATGGGAAAACACCTTGATATAAAGCTCTGTAACCCCATTCCTGTCTCTGTATCCAGTGATTCAAGCCCCAAGAAAGTGCACAGTGATCAAACAGCATTGAAATAATGAATTTCCTGTCAAGTCTTGAGGCCCCAAGGCCATTTAAAGTAGGCAAGTGGCAGCTTTGAGAAGATAAAATTCTGAGTCAGAGCCTGAATCTCAAGTGCTGATGGTGCTTCACTCCTAGTTCAAACAAATCTCACCTGTCCCAAGTGTCACGTGTGTGCTTATCCATTGTGGCTCTCTGCTGTCGGGCGGGGCAAACTCTACACCTGCACAAAGTTCAGGACAGCTTTCCTTTTCTGGGAAGGCAGGGGGAGGACAAAAGGAGTACAGAAATACAAAGAACAGAAGGGACTGGAAGTGTCCAAGGCCAGGCTGGACGAGGCTTGGAGCAACCTGCTCTAGTGGAAGGTGTCCCTGCCCATGGCAGGGGGTTCAAACAAGGTGATCTTCAAGATCTCTTCCAACCCAAACCATTCTGGAATTCTATGACTTGTCAGGTGGAGCCATTTCAGGCCCATCGTGTTCAGTCTTGGGGTGAACATGTTCCCAATTCAAGGGTGGGTTCCATAAAGAGGTCTGAGTGGGTTTTGTAGAACCACATCATCACACGTGTGGCTTTGTTTGAACACCTCACCAACAAACCTTTCCCCACCTCTGGTAACCTTGTAGCTTCTAGGAGCACCTTGATAATGTGTGGATTTCACGTGTGCTGGCAACAAGCTATAAAAGCAACCGAAGGAATGTGGCTGAACTAGCAGGAACTCCAGGCTGAGTGAAGCTGTCTGCAGTAAAACGTGCCCATGTCCCAGCAGCTCTGTGGTTCTTCCTTTCCAAATGTAAAATAAATAAAATGCTTCATTGTGTGTGTCCTCCTGGCTGCTACTGGTACAGAAGATCAGTGAAAACAAGAGGTCTTGGCATCTTGGTCACTCTCACATATCAAAGGCTTCTGGAGTTCAAGATTTCTCATGCCTCTGCCAGAGGTTATCTCTCTTATGTGGTTGCTTTCTTTTAAAGTTTCCGATAAATTCCTTTTCTAAACGGATTTTTCTCCAACAAGTTGCCCTGTATATCTGAAAGTAATGTGTGGGAGAAGACACCAGTGCTCTGTATGTATAAAGATCTCTCTCTCCTCCCTTTTCAGAAAGCAGATTAGATAATCTTTGAATGACCCAATGGATTTCTTGAGTGAAGCAATGGCCAGGATAATAAATCCCATGTCAAGATACTTAGTCCAAACAATTGCTACAGCAGCTTCTGGCAGAGACCTTGGTATAAGAAAGAAAAATGAGATCTTGGCCCATCTGCAAAACATCACTGGTTTTAACAGTCAAAATGAAGAGGGAAAAGAAATAATTTTGAGTAATGGTTTCTTTTTTGTGTATTTTTTTCTTCTCTCCAGTCATGCCAACTGCTCCCAAAAGTGGGATGGTGGCCAAAGTGTGATTCCTTTAGTAAACGCTGATGAAAGGCTTTGCTGTTACCTCCGTGCCCTCCCCATGAAGGCATGCCACAGGAATGAGGTCCAGGGCAGGGAATAAGAGACTGTCACTGATGAAAGCAAAGGATTGCCCTCTCCTGTCCCTTGTCACCACTGCCATTTGTACCTTCACAGCGCTGGCCCTGCCCAAACATCAAAGCACTGAAAGGGAGGAATGGAAAAAGCTCCACCCGAGGGTGTGGGAGCAGCCATGGTGGGGACACCCCACACGTGACACGGATTTTTGGGGGGATAAAATGCTGCACTTGGAGTGGGCTGGAGCAGCGCAGCTCCTTTCATGTCTGCACTTTTGCACGTGATTTATGACAGGGACAACCTGAGGTTTGGGGCTGGGAGCATTGCTGAGAGTGGTGACTGGTGTCACCTCAGCTCTGGCAGGAGGTGAAGACTTGGGCACTTTTTACCTGCAGGAGACGGGGTATTGTTATGGCTATTGCATGAAAAACAAGCTCCTATTAAACCATTCCCTGAAATGTCTCCCTTGGTCATTTCATGATGCTGCTTTTATTTTTCAGTAACAGTCACCAAGAGACCTGAGAAACAGGGGAAGGGAAATAAATAAATAAAATATCCTAAGAAGGCATTTTGAACATAAGCCTTCATTTTTCAAGAGTATTCTAAACAGGAAGATGGAAATGGAAGTGAATTCAATGGGTGAAGTTACTGTAACGTGACAACTAATGTTTAAAAGTTGTATTTCAAGGCTGCAATTCCCAAAGATTGCAGCAATGAAATAGAGCTTTCTTTCTAACTGATGGAGTATTTCCTTCCAGATAAAACAATTTCCCTGATATGTGAAGTAAATAAAACCTACCTATTAACCATATTTTACAAGTTGAGTGTGTTAGCGAGAAGCTGGAGGCGTCACACATGGAGTGACACAGGATCCTGCACAGCAGAAAACAGGTCCTGGGCTCAGCTGAGGGTGAGCAGGGCACTGCCCCTCCTCACTCTGCCTATCCAAAATAAACCCACGTGTCACAAAAGCCAGCTCCTGAACACAACATAACCAAGAGTGACGACAGTGGGGACGAGAATGGAACAGAAATACCTTTGTTGGGATCTACAGGTCCTAAAGGAATCACACCTAACCTGTTAGTTTGACAGCAGCCAGAAGAAAAGAGCCACACAGCCAACTCAGCGGGTCCTCAGCAAGCTCAGGCTTTTTAGTTGCAGCTGGTTCTGAGAAAAAAGGAACAGTCTCTTCTCCTTGCTTTGTATAGACTGTGCTGCTCCCCATGTTGTCCTTCAGTAGAGCAGTGGCCACATTTCCTTTACTCCCTGTGGTTTTCTTGGGTTGTTTTTTTCTCGATGTGGTATCAAAGATCAGCCCCAGGGAGTAACTGCACCTTACACCAACTGAGACCTGGCAATATTCAGGAGATGTGGAGTTACATTATACTTTCCTTTGGAGCAAAGTCTTCGGTGTTCCATCTACTTCCTACTAATTTACATCCCTAAAGTCCTCAGTGGTCCTTGAAGGGCTCCTCCTGCAGCACTACCTCTTACACCTGTTGGACAAGCGCCATTAGAATTCCAAGAGCAATTGCACTGCTGTGTCAAATGTATAAAAAACAACAACGTGTTTAAAATACGTAATCAGATGCAGGAAATGACAAAGGAAAAGGAAAACAAATCAGAAAGTCACGTAGATAATTTCGTCTAAGAAACAAAAAAAAACGCAGACTGAAAACAAATTTTGGCAGTTCAGTAATTAAAGCAAAGTCCATATGGCTTAAGAGAACAGTCAAAGTGCACAGAAGGCAGTGGGTTTTTTGTTTGCTTTGCATTCCTCTTCACAGCACACTCCAAGTCATCCTCTTTGGAGCCCCATCTCCATCCCACACACATCCTACCCAGGTGCAGAGAGGGGGATGACTCACAGGGTTTTGGCTCAGCCGTGTCTTTGCGAGTCCCTTGCCATCTAATGAGCTGCAGATCATTATCCCAAACTCAAAAGCCCTTAAACACACCCACTGGAGTTTTTGGTTTTGAACTGTTTTCTTCCTGGAACCTTTGGAGAGGAACAGCAATCCAGTGCCAAGGCTATGCAGAGTCTGCATGCACCAAGGGCAGCAGTGCTCGGAGGCAGTGCCGAGGAGTAAAAGCAGTTCTGAGATTGTTTGCCCTGCCCAAGAGGCACTGAAAGGTGACAGCAAGGCTGAGCTGGCCCTTGGACCTCAGCTGTTCTGGTGAGGTGCCACCAGGATGCTCCCAACCAGGCCCTTGGGCAGCCTGGAGCTGCTCTGAAGACACCACCTCCCCCTGCCACAGATGTCCCACATCCCTTGAGAGGACAGGGACAATTTTCTGTGGGAACAATGCCCCCGTGAGCCTTGACAGGACATTAGCAAGCACCAATTTTCCTGGCTTATCCACCTGGAAGGAAATGCCAGATCCTGGCATGGCAAGGACTCTCCTGCTTCCAAATTCACCTTTCAAACTCTCATGATAAAAAGTCTGGTGACCCAGGACTGTTGCTACATCCAAGGGCCGGACTTGGATTCTTTCAATGCCTGACAAACTTCCTTGTGAGTAAACAACTTGCTACTAAACATGACAGACTCGGGAAAAGGATAGAAAAGAAGAAAACAAAAAGTGAGCTGTACAAAAGGATGGGAAATAAACTAAAAATCTCCTCTTTTCTTTCCAAAGGCTGTAGTTTCAAGTGCACAGAGCAGGCTGTAAACGTGCACAGGTAAAGGTAATTCATGACCCCAATGCCTGAAATACCTGGTTAGCTTTATTTGGAGACACTTTTTTGCTTCTCCCAGATATGAAGCTGAAGAATCAATAAAAGGCACCTGTGGACACCAAAACTCACCCAGCCTGTGTGGTGTCTTTGTACTAAAAAATAAAATCAAACAAACCCTGCCACTGTGTACTTTTTTTACAGAGCAGTAAACAGAACTGCAGAGTCTGGGTGAGAAAGGATGCTCAACTTCTGTTGGCAGGTCATGGTAACTCTAATGATCAAAATCCTCATCAATTAGTAAACTCTCTAGGTTGTCACTGCAGTTTTAATTGAAAAATTCCTCTGGCTTGCTGGGTTGTGTCCTTTGACTTTTAAAAAAAAATGACTGAATCTAATTGTACACACAGTCCACAAGGAGGATTAGAGCCACACCAAAAATAAACTGACCTTACATCTGAATTCTTCCCACCTGCTTCACCACCACTGCCTACAGTGCTCTTTTGAGCCATCTCCTCTTCCAAAGGGCCTGGAGTTGGAATATCTAAAGAATGCAGCAGGTCCCATTTGAAGAAGAAAGAAAAGCAGGTCAGTAACTCAATATAAATACACCAGTAGTGAGCTTAGAGCAGACACAGTGACACATCTGAGCCTACATTGATCAGCCAGTGCCCCCAATGTGTGGAGCAGCGAGGAGAAGAGAGGAGGTGTCTGCTTTTCACCTAAAAATGTGTCCATTTTCTGTGTTTTACTACTTAACCTTGATGACAGAGAAAAATTAAAAATAAGAGAAAAAGGGGAAAAAAAAAAGAGAAAAAGGAAGAAAAAGGAGCCTGGGAGGTTTTATGTTTTCTCTTCAAATCACATCACAAAGTCACTCATTGCGTCTAGGGAATTCACCTGCTTGTTTGGGAGCCGTGGGACAGGAGGAGGGGAGAGAAAGAAAGAGGGAAGGGCATGGGAGCTGCTTCCTGAAGCAGCGTTACAAAAAGCGGTTAAAAAACTCCTACTATTCACAAGTGGTTAAAATCATCACTGTTCGGAATTCCTTTTTTGTCTTTTTGTTTTCTTAAACAAAGGTTCAGCTAGTTCAGCTCCGTGTTTTTATAGAGTTGATTGTCTTCAGAAAGAAAAAAAAAAAAACCCAAACAAATTAAAACAAAAAAACCCAACCAAAACACCAACAATCCAGCCTCAGGTGTGTTCCCATCCGTTTCTACCCTGATAAGAGAGGTCCCCCACAGTTCAGCGCCCCGGCCACGCACACACGGTCCCTGCGACTGTCCCGCCGTGTCCCCAGCCCCGCTCAGACAAAGGAGGAGAATCCTGTCACTGGAGTCCGGGAGCCGGGCGCGGGCTGTCCCGTCGGGGTGTACACCCCTCCTGAGCTCTGTGTCGTGATGACAGTCTGGAAATAGGGTTCTGTCTCGCTGGCCGTGCACTCCTCGTATCTGTAGGACGTCGGGTGCTGCTTCACCCCTTTCTGCTGCCGCTTCCACGAGTTGTAGTAGGTGGGGTCGCTCATGTAATGGTTCACAAAGGAGTGCTTGGGCAGCTCGTCCTCGTAATCCGAGTCAGTGACCTGGCGCATCGGGAAAAATAGAATTAAATAGTCGGTCATTAGCATCGATGATCTTTTTTTTAGGATTTTTTTTTTAGCCTGTTGTGCTTGCGAAGAAATGAGAGGCAAGTTTAGCGTCACCAGCTGACTAAAGCTGTAATGTTAAGGTTAGAGGGATGGCAGTCCCAGTGTGGTACACGCACTGTGCTCTGCTTTAGCCAGACTCTGCGCCTAGAGAGAAGGTCCCCTGATGACAAGTGACAGAGAAATCCCTTCTAATTCCCTGCAGAACGGTGCAGGGGCAGCCAGGAGCTCCTGTTTGGGCACAAGATGCAGGGAAGTGTAGAGAGGTCACAGTGAAACCAACAGCTTTCAATCACAGTCAGAAATATTGCAGTTCCAACTGAGCATCCCTCTTCTGATGGAAGGACAGCAGGGATGCCTTCCACACAAACACTCTGGTTAGCCAATGTTTGGGGTGGCCAGCCCAAGCCACCTGCACAGGACTCTGGGTGTTAAGTGCTGAAAACTAGTTCTATAACTGGAAGGGGGTTAAGTAAAATCAGACTTTTTTACAGGCAAATAACACTATTTGCATGTTCCAGCTGATTATTGGGTGGTACAAGGTACACAACCAGCGGCGACAGAAGAAAGAGAATGCAAAATCTGGGGAAGAAGAGCTGCCAGGCAGGAGGGGCTGCTTCCTTGGGATGAGTCAGACCCAGCTCTGCGCTCAGAGCAGATCCTACCCCTGAAACATTTATGCACGGCGGCTGGAGAGCTTCAAAGCTCCCATCAATAGCAAGCGGGAGCTCTACTGAGATGGAACCAGATAAGCTCTGTGCATCTGCCCCTCTTCTGAAGTGCTGCTGCTGGGCTGCAGCTGGAGGAATCACACAGGGCTTGTACATCTCTGCCGAGCGCAGAGACCACGGCAAAGCCTCGGCCATGGAATCTCAGCGCACGTTTTCCTTCTGTTCCCGCGGATGTTCCCACCAGAAACAGCCCCATCCCATCCCAAGCACAAGCATTTACCCAGGCATTTCCAGATCTCACGCCTTCCCTCAGAATCTCCGGTTAGACCTTGGGAAAGCTTTTATTCCTTTCCCTCCCCCCTCCCCTAAATAATCTGCATTGCCAATTCTAGAGGCATTTAAATATCAAAGTAGGAGCTGCCTAGGACACACAAGAGAGACAGGTAAGTGCAGCTCTTCACTGCTCGTTGCCGCAATTAGTTTCAAAAGGTTGGTGTGGTTCTGATCTATGACACCACCCAGCAAACACGCATCCTTCTTGATCCTGCCTGCCACAAAACTTGTCTCTCCTCCTCTAAAGCTCCTTTTTAATGGTCTCTGAAGAACAATCCTCAAATGCCTTGTGAACCATCGTTTGAAAAGGGCACAGCATCCATCATCCCACTTCTTTGCTTAGGTAGCTGCTTCAATACTATTCCGTGCCCATTTTCCAGCACAGAGGGTGATGGACAGAGCTGAGAAATTTTTCCCAGGGCTTTCCAAAAGTGAGCAAAGCGCCTCTTTGCAGCTTTGCAAAACTTCCTTTCAACTATTACCCAGGCTTTGGCTCTTTAGGAATTATGTAGTGTTTGATTTTTAAGAATGAAAAGCTTCAGGTGCCTTGACAAGTAATTACTAGTACAACAAAGCCCTACCAGCATTTAATAATTATTCCAGAAGGAACACAGCAAGCCTATCTTCCAGAAAAACACTCCTTTGCACCAGCTGCCAGGCTTGGGAAGCCAATACCCGACTCTCTCCAAAGACCTTCCTGAACAGGTGGTTTTTGCAGCATTCCTGGAATATCCCCAGATTTGGACCAATTCACAGCCAGTGGGTGCAGAGAGAGCAGCTCCAGAGTGTTGGCACTGCTGCCAGGAACATCCTGCCAGCACTGCCCTGTCTGTTTTGCTGCACAGGAGTGCCATGGATGGCTGCAGATGTGGCAGCATGGCAGGGCCTGGCAGCAGGAGCTCAGCCTGGTCCTCAGCTGCAGACACAGCCAACTTCACCAAAAGATCCCCAAACCTTGGTTCCCTTTGTACTCAGCAGAAAACAAGTTATTGCACTCTGCATCAGCCTCCAAACAATATGCTGTGTGTCAGGGTAATTTTAAGGTAAATTCCTGGGAAGCTGAGGGGTGATGTGGAAGAAAACTCTGCATCCTGAGCAGGTGGATCATTCACCAGAAGCAGCACCCAGAGGTGTGACCTCCTCCAGCTCCTGTGGATGTGCTCTCTCTGTCAAAGGCACGAAGCAGTGCTGTCCCATGTCCTCTGACTCTTTCCCAGCCCACCATCACTTCCACTGACACACTCAGCCACCCCACAGGAGAACAGAGGCCTGCTGAACAGAGGGGTCACAGCTGAGCTGAGGTGGCGTAAGCATGAGGAGCAAAAAACCCCCCTCCAAACTTCTGGTGGTTCTTTATGAGTCTTCCTGATGTTCCCACAGACACAGAGGATCTGTGGGGTTGGATAAAGCCAATTTAAAGGCTGGAAGGCCTAAGGAGAAATGCAAAGAAGCATGTGACACGATTTAATAGCTGTAATAGTACTGATGCAGCCACTGGAGCTCTGTCCATCACCAGCAAAAAAACCACTCCCTCACAAAACTAATATAATCTCTGTTCCTAAGCCAAGTTCTTTCAAGATTGCCAGAAGTCAACACAATAAAGAGGAGAAATCCCGGGAACACTTTAAGATGAGCTGCTACCGTTTGAAATACGGTGTCGCTCAGATTTGCCATGAACTGAAGAGGCAATTTAAAACAATACCGCTTGGTGATAATTTGTCCACTAATTAGTTCATTATACCAACTGAAAGGGAACACTAATTTGGTGTAAACAAGGCCATGGTGTTTCAGAAGGAACTGTCATGAAACATATAGAGCTGCAGTAACTTCAGCCTTTCACCATCATTCAGACTGATGCTGGAAAGGATAACCTGCTTGTTAGGGTTGATACAACAGGGTTTTTTCCTGTGTTTCTTTCAGAACAGGCAGGAACTGACTATTTTGTCAGAGTTTCTGAAGTGTCTCCTAAGGTCTGCTCCCAGCAAGACTCCAATAACCGCCCTTATCAGCAAGGAATGCTCCAAACTGGCATTCCACAGCCCGATGAAAATCAAGGAGAAGTAAGATAAACCTGTTTAGCATGACAATACAGACAGCTTATACCAGAGGATTACTCTTTAGTGTTTTTTAAACTATTGAGTAAATAGAAATGCTGCAGGGCTTTTTGCTTTGTTTTCAGTTTTCTCCTTCCCCTGCGACTGTGGCTGTGTTACCTTGGAAACCTCCATAGGCTGGAGCGTGATTGGGTGTGTGGTGACATTACACAGTCAACCAAAGGTGCATGGATGCCTATGAAACAACAAATACAGAAAAGGAGAGCCTATTTAGGTATATTTTTCACAGCACAAAACGCACAAGTCCTGCTCAGAGGCAAGTCAGCCACCAGAGTTGGCTGGCTTAGTCAGGGGGAAATGTGATAATAAATTTGATAATAGTTCCAGTTATCCTTTTAAGTGACTACAAAATAAACAGCCGTATAAGATTATTTCTAAAAATGTAGATGACAGCAGGTTTTTTTTGGTTTTTTTGTTGGCCTGAAATAAATATGCTGTAAAAGAGACAAGGTAACCCAGTATGCAAAATATTTCTCTGGACATGGGAACTCTTATTTTATGTGTCAGCTGCAGCTGGTTTTCACATAGAGCCCAACTTGTCAAACTCACTGGAGAGCTTTGCTGGAAACAAGTTAAACCCTATTCCCTCTGAAGTGTTAAGTGGAAATTAATGTGTTCCAACAGAGCTGAGAAAGCCAAAGCCAGTCAGACTGCAGAGAGCAGTGGGAAGGCCAGAGCATCCAGCACTGACTGATAACATGTGCAACTTGTGAGAGTATTTTCTCCTGGAAACAGTTTTTGGGAGACCACAAGGACTTGTGAGAAAACACAAACCGTGTACCAGTCTCCCCTCTCCTCCTGTTCTCCCTTGGCTGGATGACACTGCAGATACATCATCAGATTTCTATACATGGTGAACACCAAATTTTTTCAGATTATCTATCCAGAGCCTTGTTCACTTGACTCATTAACTAAAAGCCTATTATTATTAATCATTTAGAATTTACACTCATAGCAGTGTCCTGCTCTGTACCTGCCAATTAAACTTCTTTAACCTCATTAACAGTACTGGTGCTTGGCTTTCATGACATGGAGTAAGTTCACCACTTGATTTATGAATATTAAGAGTCCTACTTGATTTCCTCTTTGTTTCTGTGTGTCTCTCCTCTCCAGGAGGGAGCTTGGAGGAATGCTCCCAGGCAGCTGTGTTTTAAGCGCAGTCAGTCAGCCCAAGAGTTCTTCATGTTCAGTAAACCCCAGGAGACCTGAAGCCAGTGAGCTTCCTTCTTTTCCATACAAAATCTTGACACCTCAGGCAGCAGGCGAAAGACTAAGCAGTAACACGGTGACAAGTGGATTGAAGGCAAAGGCACAGTTTTTGTCCCTGTCTGCCCTGATTTGCATCACATTAGGTGGCATTGGAGACCCACACACAGGTGTATTCGAGGGAAACAGCATCAGGACCCTCTGCTGCAGAGGACCAAGCCTGGGTAGAACTCTTACATGAAATGATATCTTTAACTCTCCATTTAATGGGAAACGTTTCTGCCTGCGAAGACAGACGGGAAAATCTGAAACTCTCAGAAAGCAGAGCTTGTCTATTAAGATCTCCTCTGAGAACAGAAACTAAAAGAAAATAAAAGACAAACAGGAAGAGCTAATAGGCACAGGAACGGTTGAAAAGAGAGTGGTCAATCATCTATGCCCACCTCTGCCCCAAGCCACCCTCACCTCCTGTCTGCACCTGCCAAGATAAACAGCATTTTCAGGCTGATCAAAAGGCAGCATCTCCTACTGCTACCTCTACTGGGAGCACATTAACATTTCATGACTAAAAGCACTCCCCACCACAAAAAACCCCAAACAAGCATCAAAGACATTATACAGGGGGGCTGCATAGCCAAGCCCCAAGGAAAAACAGGGGCATATTTTGTGCACAAAATGCTCACGTGCACACCCACATTCACAAAAACACCAGACTCTCAACTGAGACCTTCGGGCTCGACAGCAATACAACAGTAAATAAATAATATCAATAGCCTGAGCAAAAACCCACCCAAATCACTTCATTCCCTGCTGTACAAACAGTGCATACAGGAGGCATAATGACACCCTGCAAGGAGACTTCTGCCCATCACCAGGAAACACCACACGGGACATTGAAATTAATGTCAAAAGGTGCCAGTGCTAAATTCACGATCATGCTCAGCAAACTGTTTTAATGACAGGTTTAATGCTGGCTTGTTACAGTGACATGACCAAAGCACTGTGGGTTTAATCTGGAGGGTAATGCTGGAGCATTGCAGAGACAGCAGCTTAAGCTGCACCAAGGAAAGCTGCCTGCACGACGGGTCGGCCACAGGGCAGCATAAAGCAGCAGGCTGTCAGTGGTAATTAGCAGGAGGTGAGAGCTAGGTAGCCAGGAAAAGCAGCTGTAGCTGCAGGTGCAGAAAAGCTACAGATGAAAACTGTCATCTTCTTTCACTACTTGCTGCCCCTGATTTTTTTCTTGCTGGAAGGGTCAGGTTTGGCATGGTTTGGCCCACTGCTCGCTTCTTGCGCTGTCAGTTCGGATTCGTCAGGATCTCAGCTGACAGCAGCTGATTTTAGAGACAGATTTACCTTTCTGGATCTCCTCTGAAGTCTGTCTGTTCACCCCTGGCCACTGCTGGACTTTCACAGACAGCAAGTGCTTTCTTCCCTCTTACAGGGAATGTGAAACACAAGATGGAGCCCTGCCAGATGGATAATGCTGGCATACACCCACCGACTGTGGAGAGCAGCCCAAAGGCAAGGCTGGGGTGTTCAGAGAGCTGAGTGCTGGGCCCTCACAGCCATGGCCATGTGCTCCCTGGCAAGTCACTCACTCCCCACCTACGCCCCCTGTAACCAAGGCAGTGGCTGTCACCACTCAGACCACTCCTCTGAGTCGTGGGGTTTGCTGTAGCTGTGAAGCTGCAAACCACATTCCTCACTCCAGTCAGTGCAACACTCCAAAGCACATTTCAGCTTTGCCCTCGCCCAGACAGTAGCTGGTTATTTTGCAGCATCATATGTGTTTTCCCAAAAGTGCTCCAAGTTTGCAGCCCACAGGCAGAAGGGGGTGGGCAGATCCTTCCAGAGTGGTCAGCACACACTCTCTGACTGATTGCACTTATCTTTCTACCTGACTCTGGAAAACTGAATATCTACCAAGGCCAAGTCAGGAATCTGCCCTGGCTGGGTCCTGCTTGTCATTCTTTCCTTTGATATTTTTATTTTAAGATGCGATGCAAACAGCCTGGTGAATTGAACCTTTTAAAATCCCTGAGACAAACAGTGACCACACAGCATGATGCAGGTATGGGACTGGGACTTCAAAGACTTGCCAGGATTCAGCATGGAAATGAATATCTGCAGTGTCTGTGCAGGGTGAGGCGGAGGGAAATCCTTACCTCTGACTCTGACACTTCCAGGGGCTTCTCGTTGAGGCCCAAGCCCTCGCTCAGCACAGCCCCATTGTACTTGTTGCAGATGTCCTCATCAGAGTAGTGCAGCCCCCCTGGGCTTGGCCGAGGAGGAGACCTAGGAAATGCAAAGGATGAATGTTTGGGATGTTGTTATTCCCCTGGGATTAGTGAAATCATGCTTAGAAGCCAGAATCACAGCCTGAGGCAGAGACTTGGGTGTTTAACTCCTCCCTGGTTCTTCAGTCTCTCCCTTTTGCCTTTTTGAAGCTAGAAAGAAGACATTCCAAAAGCACAGCATTCCCAGCTTTTTACCTGGTTCCATTTTTCTTTGAGAAGGTGCTCTTGATGTTCAGGTGTCTGCTGTTGAGCTCCAGAGCAGTGAAGCCTCCATTATCCAGGGTGACTGACTCTTCCACGTTGGAGATGGTTTTACCTGGAGCCAGGAAATGAAAGGTTCAGCTGAAACAAAAGCACTTTCCCCCAAAAAAGAACTGCAGGAGCAAACTTGTCCTTCTTTCTGTTTTATGATGTCATTAGTTATTTGAAATTCTCTTTACTTTTCTTACTGGCAAGGGAGAACAGAGTAAAGGCAAGGGAGTGTATCAGGAATGGGAAGGGGCATAGGAAGCCAAAAAAAGGAGAAAGGAGTCATGAATGGATGGATGGGTTTCATTCAGAGGCAAGTATCTAAAATAGCATAAATAAACTGTGCTTCAAAAGTGCTTATTCTTGGTTTTGACTATAAATAGAAGCCAGATAACTAATTTAGGTGGCTACTGAAGATGTCCTAAATCCGGTGCTGTGAATCCCATTCCACACTGACTGGAGCAAAGCAAGAGAAAGTAAAACTAGAAAAGGTAGAAAAAGAGGGAAAGGAGAAAGAAAAAAAAAAGGCAGGAAAAAAAGCAAGAGGAAGGGTAAGGGGATAGCAAATGGGAAAAACATGCCACAGCTGAAATGAGGATCAGGTATGGAGAAATCACCAGACAGTGTAAGGCAGGAACAAGGACAGGATGGGAAGAAGGAAAATACAGCCCAGGATATTATTTCTTGTGATCAAATCTAGCAGGAGCTTGTTCTCTCCTGTGCTCATCCTTTGTCATCCCAAAGGTGTGAGCTGAGCCCATGTCCCAGGGAGAAGGGCTGCCTGCCACTGTGCAGCAGACAGGTGCTTTATCCTCAGCTTCAATTTCAGTGCTGCATTAAGGCTCTGTGAACACGGATATCTGACAGCACAGGTCAGACCTGCCTTTTCATGTCTGTCCCCCAAACACACAGTAAAACCACAAAGATGAGAGATTTCCTGTGAGCTGTGCATACAAATATGGAATAGTATTAACTTGGTAAAATGCCACGCTATGCATACATCTTATATCTCGTGGGACTGAAATCTGATTTTCTAACACTTGTTAGAAGTGAATTACAAAGAAAGAGAAGATCTTCACTTTGGGACTGAATTACTAAATACTGCCTGGAAGACTTCATTACATTAATCCCTAAGAACAGGTAGTGCAGAGACCCATCTACCTGATCCTTCTCATTAATGTGCCTTTTCTGGCACCTCCTGGCATCAGAGAAATCTCTTGCTGCAGGTGGAGGAGGCTATCAGAGAAATACACATGTGAACAACCCTCCCAGGACTTTATCATGTAGGGAGAAGAAAAGGTAAAAACAATATTCAGAGCTCAAGAGCGAGGCTTTTTGAAAGGGGACTATTTGACATTCCAAGTTACAGAGAAGGTAGCTCCTCTTTCCTTTCAAGAAAGGAGACTGGTAAAAATCATCACTAAAGGAAAATTCAAAGCTTGATGCTCACTGTATGTTAAAATCTAACAAGTCCAGATAACCAAGACACCTCCTGGCTGCTTGGCCCCCAGCCCAGCAACTGCAGCTTGGCTTAGGGAAGGAATGTGAGAGGCAGGGCACTCAATATAAAGGAATGGCGATATAGTCCTCACACACAGGGATTTAGAACATGCACATTGGTACGGCCATGGAAAAGCAGAATCTTTTTCCTTCTCCCCATTTATCAGGGGATTATGACAAAGTTAAACAAAGTCTCAGCTAATTCCTGATTTATTCCTTATCTGCCTAGTGTTTGACCCAGACTCCTTGGCTTTTACTGCAGTCCCTGGGACTTCCAGAGTCTGTCCTGACCCCATGGCTGCTCAGCGTCCAAACCCTGATCCAGTGTGGCTGCGGGCAAAAGCCATTTCTACCACACCAGACAGCAAAAAGTTCCAAGTCTTCTGCCAAGCAAAATAGCTCTAAACACAGTCCCTGCTGAGGAAATCAAGAGTTCAGAGGAAGGTATTTCTGATTCCCACAGCTCTTGAGACTTTTGCACAGCACAGAGATGATGCCTTACCTCCGTTGCAGTTCTTGTACTTCTTGCTCTGGCCGTGCAGGACCAATGCAAACACCACCAGCAGGATGAGGATGAGGCTTGAGAGAGCCATCACCAGCAGAAACCACCACTCCTCATAGAAAGGGGCTTCTGTTTGTGCTGAAAGAGCAAAAAAACCCAAATAACAGTCCCTTTTTATGGCTCTTTAAAATTTTCTCTTGTTTCCCACAGTGAACAATGGCTGAATGGTGCTGAGGAGAGAGGGGGCTCAGACGCTCGAGGGATGGCAGAGAACAGGAACATATCACAGCTCCAACTCAGAATCCCAGGATGGTTTGGGTTGGAAGAACCTTAAAGCTCATCCAGTGCCACTCCCTGCCACGGGCAGGGGCACCTTCCACTATCCCAGGTTGCTCCAGGCCCTGTCCAACTTGGCCTTGGACACTGCCAGGGATGGGGCAGCCACAGCTTCTCTGGGCAACAAATTCCATCCCTACAAGCACCTTTCATGCCCCTGGAGCAGCTCCAGAGGCCCTTAGCTGAGAAGTTACCACCAGGAGAAGAGAGGCAGGTTTACTCCTGCATCTCTGCACACCCACATTTCTTGACCATGGCAGGCTTAGCACTCCTGGGTCAAGGGAACCACTAATACACGTGCCATGACCCATGATTATTTCACTTTTTGGGAGGCTTACCTGAGCCAAAATGCTGTTCAGTGGCTCTTTGAAAAATACAGCTAGTGTCAGGGAACAAAGTACACTTGGTTCAGTGTCTTTCAGTACCTCCATTAACTCCAACTTCCAGCATTCACTGCTACTCTATATCACTTCTCCATCCACTGAGCCAAGCCTGATGTGCAGCACAGGGGTACCAATTCAATTGCCTGGGCTTTGTGCAGTTTCAGGTCATTTCATCCCATTTGACCTCGAGTGGAAACACAAAATCACACTAACTTCCCCTTTCTGGAGCTACCTCCCCAGTCTTGGTTTAAAGCATTAAATATTGTTGTTTTCTTGGAGTGATATTCTCTTCGTCCTCCCTTGAGCTCCCTCAGCTTTGGGAAAATGTGCAGCTTCTGAGCAGGAGCCAGCAGTTGATATAATTTCCCTGTAGTCCGTAAGATGGAACACCACCTGGCAGGAATGGGTGATGCCAGGAGAACAACTCAACCCCTCACTATCACCAAACCCTCTTTCCCTGACTGTCCCAAGCCTGGATCTAAATAAAAATCTGTTTTAAGCCTGATGATACGAGCTCAAATTTGTTCCAGATCACTGGGTATTCTGCAGCAGGGAAAAGCAGCCACGCTCTTTCTTTGCTAGGAGGCCAGTCCAGGCCAATAAAATCCTAGAGACAAACTGCACAAGCCATGCTGGGCTGAGCAGATTCAGGGCAATTTGTACCTCCCTGTGCCAGCTGAAGTGGCCAGCCTAAAATGCTTTATACTTTTATGACTGTGAATCTCAATGGAAGCCTCTTACTTTCATGCAGCAATTTGAGAGGAACACTGAAGCATCAAAAGGAGGCAAATTAAATAGTTCTGTTCAAGTGGAGAACTTACAAACAAGCAGTTTATTTATAGAAAGCATCACAAGGAGATGCATGCCCTGCTTCAGAGGAATAATGTCTTCGAGCAAAGGAAAGACTGACATGATTGCTGGTCCTTTACACTGTTACAGCCTCTGTGAAACCCCAGAGACAAAAAAACACTGCCTCTTGGTGTTTGAAGTGGGTTGTCCATGCCCTTGTCCTGAAGAAGAAAAGCAGGGGTAGCACTCACGGTGAAATCCGTGGAAGCTCTCACGGGGTAAGTGGTTAATTGTGTCAGGACAAGCGCAGCAGCCGCGATGGCGAGAGCAGCGCTCGCTACTCCTGCCTGCTGGGGAGTTGTTGAATGGTGTTCGTGCCTTTCACTGGAGCAGCAAAGAGATAAAAGCCACTCCAGATACTGGAGCACTGCCAGGTTCTCAGGACTCTCCAGAATTTTGAATCACAAAGCCGCTTTATCAGGTTCTTTTGTTCCCCTTGTCTTTGCTGACACAGCAAGGATGAAACTTAATGGCTCAAAAGCGACCTGGAGTAGAGCAGGGGGGAAGAGGAGACCCAGCAAAGCCTTCCCAAGGGCAAGGTCTCTCACCTCACCACAGGCCCAGGCACTCCAGCTGCCCAGCCCAGGCAAGCTGAGAGGAATCTGATTTTCAAGGTATTCAAGTCCCTTCAGAAAACCAGAGGGGCTGGGCTGCTCACAGGGATTTGGGAAGCACGTTTAGGTCATAGCCCTGTTCACTGGGAGAAAGCACAGGAGAGCAGGGAGAGTGGGATGAGCCCCAGAGCGTCACCCACGAGCTGTTCTGGTGGAGGGGGACTGGAGGCATCACACTGGAGCAGAACTGCCAGCACAGAGGATTATCAGGAATAATGTGAAACTACGCTGTAGTGTTTGTGAGAGCTAAATACAAAGTAACACAGAAAATGATTGTCGGAGTCCAGAGTAAAAAAAAAACAACAACAAAAAAAAAGAAAGCAGAGCAAACAAAAACCAGACAAGGAATGGAGAAAAAGTAAACAAATTGTAGACTCTGCAAATTAGTCTTATGACAAGAGATCTGACATAAGCACTCTGAGTAGGTTCTTTATCAAGCTTAAAAATGGCACATGCACATTTTTCCTCTTGAGAATCAAACATAGTGCAATTTCAAGCCTTAATTCACCAGAGCATCACTCCAGTTTTATCCTAGAACAAGTGAAAACCAGCTGCCCTTGATTATTTGCTGCAACTAGAGTCTGGTTTGTTTCTTTTTCCCCTCTCCTCCCTCAGCCCTAGGAAATTCCATTGAAAAAGACTTGTAAAAACATCCATGATTACCTGATACTGCCACAGAAGGAACACTTGGCTCTCCATAGCCGAACTCGTTGACAGCCACCACCCGAAATTCGTAGGTGACACCTTGTCTGAGTTTATCCAGACCCACTGTGTAGGAGGTGGCGCTGCGAGGGATGTCCTTCACAAACATGTCCCAAAGTCCTTCATCTAGGAGAACAGCAAGGAGAGAGATGGCATCAGCTGTGTGCCCTGGCACTTCCACCTGCCCAGTGACAGAGGTTGTCATTAATGGTGTGCTGGAGCCACAGGCAGGGACACACTCACCTGAAGGCCACCCTGTGATACACACAAATGTCAGAATGCCCTGCAAGCCCCATCTGTGAATATATTTATTCAGGATGGGATCTTTTCATAGCCCGGTTGGAAGAGGTCTCTACAATCAGCAGCAGCACCCACACAGATCTGAGCTGGCTGGAGCAGCTGCCACTGCCTCCTGATGGGGTAAGGTCACCCATCAGCACATCTGTCATTTGACAGATCAGGTAAACCCAAGGCAACATTCACGAGTCCTGATCACAAAGTTTTTGCTTGCCTTTTACATTGCAAAATTTGCTTTGTTGTTGAAGCACTCAAGTGAGGCTTGGACTAATACAAGTCCTGGGAGGCACCGTGGCCCTGTGTGAACTGGTGCCAGGGGACTGGTGTCACTGGAGTGCTGTTTGCTCCATGACAGCAACAGTGTTGTGCCCTTTGCATGGCACAGAGCTGGTGCTGCCCTCTATGCTCTCCAGTTTTAAACAGAAATGAGTTTTATTTTTATAAAGCTGTTGAAGTTGTTAGAAGTACAATGACATTCTGATGGGAGTGTTTCAGAAGGGTAATCTCGGCTCTCCACGGCCATAATGACATTAATTCTGATTCACATCCTGACCAGGCACAATTCCCATCCCTGATCCAAACCTGTAACCCCACATTCACTTGACTGCAATGGAATGAACTTTCAATGAGATGGATGCTGGTACCAGGACAAACAAAACCAACTATAATTAAAAATCCCACTCCAAAATTTTGAGGGCAGGAATCAAATATTGACCTGACTGATCCATTTCCCAATAAAAATTGGTGCCCAGCATTTTCTGCTGAGAAAATGGAGTCTCTGTCTCTACGTGGGGCCAAACCCTCAGCTCACCTACCCAGCGTAGCTCTGACAGACCTGACCTCACAAGCATCCCATTGGGCTTTTACTTTGAGCTATCAAAGCTGTTCCAACAATATCTGTTTTTCTCTCCATGTCCCACAGCAGTGGGAATAGGATGATAATCTCTCCACAGACACGACTTCAGTGTGGGAGCTGCCTCTTTGAAAGACAGTCGTCTGCGCTGCATGACTCGAGCAGCAGCAGGGCTTCTGTAGCTGGAGGTGTTATCAAGGTAACAATAAAGCAGGAGCCAGCAGCGTTACCCTCAGTGACTCGTTCTGCTGCTGCAGTGTGAGGCAGGAATCTGTCCTCATTTGCTTTGCCTTTACCTGAGCGTAACCTAATTGGAGTCACCGCAGCGATTCCAGGACTGTGCTGGTGTAACAGAGCAAGATCTGGCCCTCAGCCTGCTCCCGTGCCACAGGGAATAGCGGCAAAGATGGATTGATTAACACTGCAGGTGCATTTCCATGTGAATGTTTTAGCTTTGGCACCAGTAAATATTGGCTCAGTGATTTGCACAGCGCTGCACGTCTGGTGACACACACAGTGAGTAACAGCCCCCAAACCACAGCTTTTCTGGTCAGGAGGATTGGCAGTCTCAGCGGATGCAAAAAAGCAGGCTGGAATGTTATTGTTCCAGCTGCATTTGAGAAACACCAAAGAACAATAAAAATAGGCAATTTTCCTGCCATGCTTAAAACTCGGACCAATACATTATTCACCAGCATGATCAGACTATAATGAAGTTATCATAATGTACCATTGTTATGTATTAGCTGGGTATTACAATGGCTATAAAACAAGAGATAAAATATTGACTTCCCTTTTACAGGGCAATAGAAACCGAGATTATTTCTACCACATAAAGTTACAATGTAATAAAAAGGGAGTTTGGGATTTAGTTTCTCTGAAGAGGGTGGAGTGAGGGATGCATTTTCAAAGTTGGGTTGTTGCAGCCACTGATACTCAGAAGATGCATCTCACAACTATAAAATATTGCCATATTTGCTAGAATTGCCTAAGCTTTCATAAACACATTTGTAAACAGCAATAAGAGAATTTGGGCCCATTGTGAATTGCCTGAAAAGCAATTTGTTTGCATTCAAAGCCGCTTAAATAGGGGAAGAAAAAGCAACAACAAAAGTGAATGTTCAGCACTCATTACGACAAACACAACTGTTCAGACACACTTTCTCATTCATTTTCTCAAACCTATCAGGGTGCACAGTGCAGAAAACCCAACAGACCAAGAAGTGCAAATTTAACCGCTCTGTGAAGCTTGCAGTAAGTTGGGAAAACTACCCCTGAGAGATCAACATTGCATTTCCTCCTCTCTGTCCCCTTGGCTATGGTGGTGATGGTGTGGGGCAGCAAAGGATGCTGGTGGATGTTTCTTCAAAGATATTTCTGTCTCACAGGGACTCAGAGATGCTCTGGCCTGTGGCCACGTAGTCACTGGCCCATCTCCCTTTCATTCAGTGAAAGAATCTTTGTCAAAACTTTGGGTTTTTTTCCCTGGGGTAGGACTGTCAGTGCTGAACTAATGGGACTCAGTGATCTTGGAGGTTTTTTCCAACCTTAATGATTCTAAAATGGGACCCAGCTCATTATCCCTGGGGTCCCAGAGAGGTGCTGATGCAGCTATGGTGGTCAGATGTCCTACATCTTCCCCACTGCTGACCCCTAGGCACAGCATAGCCTGTGGCTTCCCAAGCCCTGGCCAACAAGATTTTAAATTCCAGAGCCTCAATTAATTTATCTTATATCCATCTGGAGCAACCAAACCCCTCTTTGTAGACAATGACCACAATCAGATATATCCAAACTAAAAAATCACTTTATTCCAGAAGTGAACTTTGAGATTAAATATTGAACACACTTGTGAATTCCTTCACTGCACCTCTCCCCCCATCCTCAAAACCAGGAGTGCTCTAAATGTTAGAAGTTCAGCTGAAAGAGAATTCATTAGAAGGTCACCCGTGATAGCAAAGGCTGACTGGCCTTTAAGTTCAGTAGAAAATCGTTAGTGTACCATACACAGCATTTTCCATTCAGTTTAGGGAGGAAAGATGCACATGCAGTGGCTGGGACATTAACTCTTAGAAACCACTGGGAAAAGAGAAGTTTGCAACACTTAAGAGGGCTCAGGTGCAGGGACATCCCGAGGGACAGAGGGACATCCCGAGGGAGGCTGCCCTTGCTTTTTTTTTCGGTCACATCAGTCCCCATCTTTATTCCACACTGCCTTTCACTGGGCACTCAGCCTCTGAAACGTGTGATAGAAAACCATGCGCTCCTCAAAAAAGAAAAAAAAAATTTCTTTGCTCCTTATTTCTGCCCACTTTTTCCCAGCCCTGCCCCATCCTAACTCCTGCTGATGGGAGATTTGCTCTTCACCTCCCAGCCTCGATGCCTGTGTCCCATCTGAGCTCGAGGTTCAGGCACGGGGAGAGGATCTGAGTGTCAGGGGAGGGTGCAGCCACCTCTGCCCTAACGCCGTGTCCAGCCCGTGCTGGAGAGGAGCCGCTCTGCCGACCGTGGCCGCCGTGGGCCAGCCGGGCGTCACAGGCCATTAATCAGGGTCTCCACACTAAATAAAGCTGTCACTCAGCGAGGGGAGGCTCCCAGCTCCACTAAATCCAGCCACTGACAACCCAGGACACGGAGAGCTGTCAGTTATTTGGGTTTTAAACGCCAGCCAGTCTCCTCTCAGAGCAGGAGAGCTGGGCCGTAAAGCTCCCTCCTAATTACACATTAGAGGGTTTATGAGGGGAGAAGCTGCCGAGAGTTAAGGCCCGGCTGAACGCCGCTGGTGTTCCTCCTACAGAGGACACGATTCAAACGCGGCTGTGTTTGTCAGAGGCAAAGGGCTGGATTATCATGCAAAGCAGTGGAAGGACAAGAATGGGAAGTGAAGGCTGACAAACTGTCAGCCCCGGTGTGTCGCTCGCCAGCAGAAGCGAAAAAGGCCCCATGGCAGATGCCGGGGATGCAGCTGCACCCTTCACTTTGAATTTACTGACTTCTGCTGGTTCGTGTCCATGTTTGACACTGCACTCCCTCATTTGGTTAAAAATAAATAGAAAAGGAAGAAAACAGAAAAACACTACTCAAGACACCAGAAAGGAAACTAAAGTGAGAGCTGCCCTCAGGGCGTGGGAAGCGAAACCCAGCATTTAGGGGGTAGACAATTCCCCTCTTCAAGTAGATGCGTTCTTTCCCAAAATATCTGTTGCCTTCTTGGAACTCATCATCCTGAAAACTGGAGAGGGACTTTTTACAAGGGCATGGAGTGACAAGACAAGGGTTAATGGCTTCAAACTGCCAGAGGGCAGGGATAGATGGGGTATCAGGGAGAAATTCCTCCCTGTGGGGAGGCACTGGTACAGGTTGCCCAGAGAAGCTGTGGCTGCCCCTGGATCCCTGGAAATGTTCAAGGCCAGGTTGGATGGGGCTTGGAGCCACCAGGTTTAATAGAAAGTGTCCCTGCCCATGGCAGGGCATGGAACTGGCTGATCTTTAAGGTCCCTTCCAATCCAGACCATTCCATTTAGGTGCAATTCTCTTCCAGTTGCCTGACATCGTCCCCTGCTTAGGAAAAGCACACAAAGTCCAAAATTCTGGTGGGGAGAGGAAGCAGAAAAGGAAATCTCCCTCTGCTTGTCCTGGGTCAGGGAGTTACTTTCTGAGGTGACAGAAGCCAGAAGAATGTGTCAGTTTGGGAGGTGATTTAGTGGTGGACATGGCAGTGTTTGGTTCATGGTTGGACTGGATGACCTTAAGGGTCTTTTCCAACCTAAATCATTCTGTGAGGCAGATTGACCCAACACCTACGGGCCTGGTCTGCACAGGCCCATCCATGGGTGGAGGTGTCCTGGGGCAGCTCCACGTCCAGGTGCACTGCTGGCATGTGGATCCCCAGGGTGTTTCACCCACACCTCCCTTGCAGACGGCGGTCACTGGGAAGGAGCTCTGGGTGAGACTACTGGGAATGTACGGGCCACATGCACAGTGACAGAGACCTTTGGGTGTGACCTGGAGCTGGGAAAAGAGGGGTGAAGCCAGCTTCTCCATTCCCTTCAGCGGCACTGGGAACTTTAACATCACTGTGCCATTTGTCTTTTGCTCTGTATGTAAAAGCTGAGGGCACAATCTATTCCCCATTCCTCAGCCAGCCCAGCGATGCCTGGGGAGCACTTACAGTGGCAGAGACAGAGCCTGCTTAATTGCATTTCTTGTAATGCACAAGGAGCTAAACTGGAATCCATTTCTCCAAGGACAGAGAAGTTGAAGGAAAAGAAAAACTCTTCTGTTTCTTTAATGTCTTCCTCTAGCACAGATCACTCTGGAAAAAATATTGGTTTGCCTGCTTCATCCCTGTGTGTGAATGTACTCAAAATTCAGGGGAGGTAGTGAGCCTGGTCACCTTCCATAATGCCAGCAGAGAAACAGGGAAATCAAATGAGCAGTCTCAGCTGCCTGCTGCCACCATTGCTAAATCCAGCAGGGCAGCAGAGCCCTGGGAGACACAGCAGGGCTCCAAAAAATTCGAAGGGAAGTGACAAAAGGGAGTAGGGTTTGCCATTTCTGACAGAAAGGCATCCTCCTACTCTGATGGAAGAGTCTTGGCAGGGAGCTACAGCAGGGAAAATGAGATGATACAGCATTTAACGTTTGGGGTAATGAGGCCTATAATAGATGACACTTGAGATGTGAAACACTAAGGTAGTGGTATTGCGTTTAAATATTGGCAACAAGCTAAAGCTTTTCATCTGTCTGCTCAACGCCCCTTTTTTGACCTCAGAAGGATAAATATCTTTTCCTTTCTTGATTTTATGTGAAGTGCACAAGTCAACTGCTCCTCTCTTGGAACAACTCCTCCTTGAAAACAAAGGTTGCTCCAATCCACATTCTACTACCTGTATAAATCAACATTCAAAAGCAAATTCTTAGAATGACATTAAAACAGGAGCTGCTCTGAATGACCAGCCCTAAGAGGAGGAATTAGTTCCCTGCTTTTGTTAAGCTCATAATTCAGATTTCAGACTCTTCTGTGCAGAGATGAGGAAGAAAAGCAGCACAGAGAGGAAGCCAATGCTTGGGTGGAATAAGCAAATCTTCCAATTAGTCTGTCTCCTCTCCTGGATCACATTTCACGCTTCCTACAGCTGCAACCAGAACGAAGGATGAGAATCCAGCATACAAATGCCTAGTTCATTTGCTACAGCAGCATGAATAGGATTAAAATAATCTGAAGAGGAATTAAATGCCTCAACAGTCAGGTTGCAAGAGCAGGAGAATAAGACCTCTTGTGTGCGTCTCCAGGATCAGCGGGGTGGGGCCAGCAGAAGTGACCCAGGGTTAATGCAGCTCAGACCTGCCTTGGAAGGACTATTTTCTTCCTACTCAAAAGGAGTGGGCCCCAAATCCTACATCCTTAGCCATGAGCTGTGAAATATTTGTTCACATCCAACAGGGAGTCGAGTGGATGAGTTTCCAGCGTCACCACCTGCACGAGCTGGATTTCCAAGCTTGCAGACAATCTGTACATGGGCTGCAGGCTTCCCCCTACAATACTCTGACTCACAAAAACCCTGTCTGTGGGAAATGTAAGCTGGTAAGTGATTTTAAATGAACAGGTTTGGTTTAACTTCCTACCTAACAATGCTGTTCCAATAAGAAAATACTTTCTACCTTTAAAGAAATAAGGACAGAACTCAAAAAGTTGATGTAGGTGAAATAGAAGCACAGCAGTGTCATGCCTCTAATTGAAAGCAAACTTGATCACTCTGGGAAACCCCAGTGCTTTGAGAAGGTATGTACTTCCCTTGCTTTTATTTTGAAAACAATTGTCAAGTTAAATGACAGAAATAAAGAATTTTTAGGATCAGACCAGAGCCTCACTACAGAGCAAATTCTATCAGATGCAGGTATGGAAATCTACATCTTCAGAGATGACCTCAATAATTTTCTTACTGGTCTGGTTAAATGTAATTAAAATCATTGGGTTTTAATGCAACCTTACATTCAAGACACAAACAAGGCACAGGATCCTCTATATAATCACACAGATAAGCATTCATTTAATCAATATATAATCAAGCAGCGTGCAAGCACCTAGAAGTGAAAAAGAAAGAATCAGCAGCCAAGATAGTTATGTCAAGTATAAATCATGTCTAATTTCCGTCTGTGACAGAGTAGCAGACCTTGTCAATAGAGGAGAAAGAGCAGACATCATCTGTCCTGACTTCAGCAAAGATTTTGACTTGGTGACATTCAAACACGGCCCATGTGGAACAAGGAGCTGGTGGATGTATCACCAGCTGGAAAACTGTACCCCGAGAGTGGTTATCAACATTCCCTGTTGTGGAGGGAAGTTATCAGGGGAGATTTCGCAGAGGCCTGGCAGCACTCACTGCCTTTCCTTAATGACTTTGTTCCCAGGAAACCTGTGCTTTTTGAATTTGCAAGGGGTACCAAGCTGCGACCGGGCTGCAGCACACACTGACTTTTAAAATTACCTTGTCCAAGTGGGGGAACATTCTGGGAAAAAAGCAGAGAGCAGCTTCCCTAAGATGCAAATCCCAGAAGCAAAGGAGCTCTGGGAAAGCACCCAGAAAAACTGTGGTGATGGGGGATTCCTTCCCCCCGCCTCAACGCCCTCCCTGCAGAACAAATGGGGGAAGAAATGTGTATGTGCTGCTGAAGCCCTGGCCCTATTATTAACATTAAAACAGTAATTAGCTGCTGTGCTCTGCTGCAGAAGGAGACAGATTTCTATCTGTGGTCCTCAAAATACAGCTCGCAAATACTTATTAGTCCTTGCTCATGAAGGATGCTGTAAGCATTTAAATGAGTTTTAATTATTAACTATATTAGTTCATCTGTTGGATGATTTTCCAGTGATGTAGCACAGTGAAAGCCAGAGTAGTCGGGGTAATTTTCTGTGACTACTCCTAAAGAGGAGAAAATAAGCTAAGCCACATAATAAACCAGTAACATCTTAATACTGCCTGGAAATACGTTCTCTCACAAAATCCCATTACCTTACTGGAATGACAAACAACCTCTCCACTTCAGCAGGGACTGAAGGAAGGGAACTGATGACATCAAACTCCCTCTATTTCCCAGGGCTTACCTGAGGGCCGTGCCTCTATAATGTAGCCAGTTGTGGGTTTCTCTCCTGAATCTCCCTCAGTCCATTGCAGCGTCAGCCCAGAAGCAGATTTTGTCACCAGGATTTCCTGAGGGGAGCCAGGAGACCCTGAAGGAGGAAAAGAGAGAAGCAAATGGAGGTGGCATTAAACTGCAGCATGAAGTGCTTCTGCTGAGAGAGGGGAACAGTTATATTGTGGTGTTGGTCAACAAATATGCAACATAAACCAGCTCTGTGGGCTACTGACCTGATTTTTTTAATGGGCTCCAGTACCAGTATACTTGACATAAATACATACCAATGGGGTTTACAGGTCATAGGATGATAGAACATCCTGAGTTGGAAAGGACCCACTAACTAGGATCATCAAAGTCCAACTCGTGGCCCCACAGGGGTTAGCCCCAAGAAAAAGTACCTGTGCTAAGAAGGCAAGAGGAAAAAGGACTCTGATTTTACCCATTGCCACTGCTTTTTCTCATTTCAGAGGTGAAGCCAGCCTGTGAGGTTCATGGAGAGATTCACGGGGACAGGGACTGCCCATTGGCTTGGGAAGATGCCAGGGCCATGTTAGAAAGGATTCCTGATCTACACTTGGTCTGTGGTGTGGTGGGAGAGTTAGACTGTGGAAATGGGAAACAAACAAAAATCAGAGCTGTCGCCACTGCTCTGTGACTTACCTGACAAGTTGGTATCATTGGAGGGCATTTACCTTGTTGGATTATCTGTCTATCAAAGTCACTGATCAAAAAAGAAAACCAGCTCTTTGGGTACAGGCACTGAACCAAGCAGGGAACGCTGCCCTGCAGCTGCTCTTGACACAGCAGGAAATCCACAGATCTCTCCCTCTGCATAAGCCAACGTGTCAGGAGAGAACAATTGTAAATTCTTTCTGGTTCTGCATCCAGGAACCTCTGCTGGTTTCGGCAGCTACTCCAGTTCTGCCTCCCACTGCAGAGCTGTACAGTCAGAATTATGCACTGTGCTGTCAGGCTGCAGCTCAGAAATCCCTGGCTGGCCTGTTTGCATTATGATTTATTTACAGTGTTTTGCTTATGCACATTAGACTTCCAGGTTTCAGGGAAAAAAAAGGAAACGTGTTTTTCATGGCAGTTGTGAAACGCACCGAATCATATCCTGTGACTCAGCTTCTCCTTGGAGCTGGAAATTCATGTGAAGCCCTGAGTGCACCATTCCCTGCTGGCGCCCTGTGTTTGTAGAAGTTATCTGGGATTTGTCATTTGGTTTTATAGTCCCCCTCACCTTCTGCTGGCCCAGCTGTGATGTTGGCTTGCAGTTCAGGTCCATAGGCAATGGTCCGGGCTTGCACTCGGAATAAATAAGTCATGCCCTTGGTGAGATCCCGGACCTTCAGCCAGCGCTGCCAGTTCCCTTTAATGTCCACAGTCACCACCTTGCTCACCCCTGGAAGAGCCACACAGATAAAAAAGTAAGAGGGAGTTTCAATGCAAAACCAGAAATCAAGTGGAGCTTATTGCATCTAGATGGTAAGTAAAATCATCCAACAGTTTGCTAAGAAAGTATTTCTTACAATTAGCAGGAGTTTAAGTAGTGATAATAGGCAATTTTCAGCACTGATAAGTATAATTAGAGTTTAAGCTTGATAAGTGGGTACTGACAAGGAAAAAACCTTACAGCACAACTGGGAAATTACCAAGAGACTACATGTAACTTCACTAATTATTCTGGGAAGAAAGGAGGAGGTAAATGAAGAGAAGTGCACATTTCAGATTGCTTCCCAAGCAAGCATTTCTCCATTGCTGCTTCTCCAAATAACCTGCAACATGGTCTGGAGGAGGAGCGAGGGCCAGATTTGTTCCATTCATCTCATCCTGCCACCTTCATGTCATCACCGGGACCTTGGGGCTACAAATGCCACGGCAACAGGGGATGCAACCAAAGTCCTGGGAGCTTAAACAAGGCTGGAGCTGGGACTTGTGTTTCACTCTTCTCACTCTCGCAGAATTTTTCTTACAGAGATCAATTAAAATCAGAGTTGTTCCCTTCATCAAGGTTCATAGCTAATTTCACCTTTAGGTTTTCAATGTTGCATAAAGGACTGAAGGGCAATGAGTGGTTTGAAAACAAAAAATCTGGCTTTCTGAAATTTTCTAGAAGTAACTCAGTGGAAAGGATTTGATTGATAAAGATTCTACAGAATAAGAAGTTCAAATTTAGAGAGTCTTTCTGGTGTTATTTTGGGTCTGTGTATGTACATGACACATTTCAAAACAAGTAGGTAGGAAGTAGGAGGTTTTTCCCACTAGAAACAGCTGCTTGCTAGTTTATCTTTCCAAAAAGCACAGAAAGAAGATGTTTTAAATCTAGATGCTTATTTTATGCAAATCAAGATGATGCTTTCAGGTTTAATCACTTAAATAAAGAGTAATGTCCAAGCAATTTCTGTTCAAAGTTTTCTTCCAGATACAATTTATAACTCAGGGAACCTTTCCTTGGCTAACGAGGATGCAGTAAAAGTGCTCCCTCCTTCCAGAGGTGAACTATTTCATTTCTCTGAGACAAATCAGGAGGTATTTGTCATTTTCAAGTTATGTTCCAAAAAGAAAAAAAAAATAAAACCAAAACTGTTGAAAAAGGCTCTGGGGCAATTTTGTTGTCTATTATTGTGTAAAACATAACAGTGGTAAAGCTTAAACAATAAAAGGTCAAGCAGGGATAAGACCGTGCTAAAGAACACTGGTTTCTTTAGCTGATGGAAAGCTTGGAAAAATGGGCAGGTAAGTGGTGGCTGGTGAGTGGGAAGGCAGCAGGTGTCAGCCAAAAATCAAGGATAGGTGGAAAGCCAAAATAAAAATGAGGAAAGCTCCAAAAGAGGGTCCAGTCCATCCAGGTTGGTGCACTGCAGTGCTGACATGGAGGAATGTGGGTTCTAACCCCACTTAAGAGCTGAACTTGATGATCCATTGGGTCCTTCCCAACCTGGAATATTTGTGAATCTGTGAAAATGATGGCATCGAGGAAGGGATTCTTTTCCATGGCAGGACAATAAAAATGTTTGCTGAAAGAAAAATGTTGGCACAAGAGCAAATGGTGGGTAAAGACTGGAAAATAAATTTAGGCAAAATATTTTGCATCTGAGAAAGAGCCCTCCATAACCTTCCTGCTGACATCAGAAATCTTCCAGAGGGGGAGGAGAGACAAGCTGGAGTCAGGGGCAGCACAGGCAAAGGTGGGGAAGAGAAGAAAAGACAACAAAGGTTCTGAAGGATGTTAAGTCAAATACATGCAGAGAAAACATGATCTGACATTTCCATATTTTCAGGGGGAAAAAGTGTATTCTTGAACGTTGTGTAGGAATGAAGAAAAGGGAGGAAATGCCCAACCAGCCTGAACCTGCTGCATACCCTGGGCACATTTCTTGGTCAGAATTAGAAATGCTTCCTGTATTAGCTCTTTGTGCTCAGACCTGCCAGCTGTAAAGGCTGAGAGTGCTTTTATTCTGGTGTTTTCAATACTGGGTTGAACTTTCTCTGTGCATGAGACATAGATATTCAGACAATATAGATCATTATTCCTTACAGGAGAAGCAAATACAAGTGATTGATATCCTTATTTCTTTGGAAAAGAGTTTAAAATGGATTGGCAATGGCTGAAATTACTCTCCCCACTGTCACGCTGCCAAAGCTGGACATCCTATTGAACTATTGGCAATCTACCAGGAATATGAAAATATTAATAAGGCCATCCACAAACTATGTCATCTTTTCTAATTCACCTTTGGAATGAATTTACATTTGTTTTTAGAGAAACTGCCAAATCCTTCTCTGTTGCTATTCTGGGAAATTAATGAAATGTTTGTGGCCAGCACATTGTTGTGGTTTAACTGAACTCTAGTGCTGGGTTAAAAATGCTGCCTGAAAACTCCGTGTGAAGAGACACAAGCACATCCCTGTCCTGTTATCCTCCCTGTCACAGCAGAGGTGCTGCCAGGGATGACCAGCACATTTGATGCCTGGGCAATCTCTGTGATAAAAGACGTGACACATGATGTGATAAGCAGCACGAATGTGCCTGACAGCTATTCTGGGATGGAGCCTACTCAGCAGTTTCAAAGGCAAGGCGTGGAGACAATCAGGTACTCCCAGGCTGAGCTTCCTCTTTGCCCAGACCAGGTAATGATGGCTGTAAAATGACTTCAAATCACACAGACTATGGTTTGTGCAAGAAAATGAGAGGAGACAAGACAAAAGCTGCATTCCACAATATTATGGCTCGCTGAAGCATTTTGGCAAAAGTGGAATTGTTTTATTTACCCTTTGCCACCTGGCTTCTCTCGGAAAACGGCAGAGAGCAAGTAGGAAATTGGGCAGAGATGAAAGGTCCTACAGTACTATTGTGTCATTTCCCCATGAATATGTATGATGAGAGGTCTTTCTTACCCTGGACGGGAGCCAGAGGCTCGTAGACGACTCGATAACCCTGCAGGACTCCATTTGCTGCTGTTGGCTCACCCCAAGACACGTTGAGGGTAGTGCAGGTGATTTCAGAGAAGGCCAGGAAGCTGGGAGCACTGGGTGCTGAAAGGATTGCACACAGATTGAATCACAGCAGCAGCAGGCAATCTGATATACATATATATTATAAAACATTGGTTTATTTGCCCAGCCTAAATCTAAAGGAAACAAGCTGAGAATGGGATTTGTCAGTTGTATCCAAATGTCTGGCTGTAATCAGTCAGAAACGCAGCCTGTCCTAAAAATACAGCCAGTCAGCTGCAAAACTGAACCTCCACAGCAAACAAGGAGACAGGGCATGGAAGGGAAGAGCCCTCAGAACGGTGCTGTGGGAGCCACCTCCTCTTCACAGCCACCACCAAGGGCATTGCTTTTACCCTGTGCCAGAGCACTCCCAGCACATCCAGCACAGGGACTGCTCAGCCTGACTGGGAGGCTGCTGATCCAGCTTTAAAAAAAAAAAAAAAANNAAAAAAAAAAAAAAAAGGAAGGAAGGAATTCTAAAAGGCATGCTAATTGTCTCACAGGAACATCAGGGCAACTTTCAGGCACTTCCAAGTGTGGCAGCAGAAACCAGAAACAAAGCCACAGACTGTTTCCTTCTGGACCAGCTTAGTTTAGGGACTGCCCCTTCTGCCTCTCCGTTCGCATTCCAGCTGTATCACTCCTTTCCTCACACTCCACTTATTTGACGCTTTTTTTTTTTCTTCTGCTTTCAAGACCTCTACAGTTCAAATCCAAAACATCACTGATGTCCTGCAGAGCCCCTTTCCCTTGCCCAGGTGAGCAAGACACGGTCCCGTACCCGCCTGGTGCGTCCTGCCCGGGGCGGGGCTGCTGCGGGGGCCGTCCCCGGCCGCGTTGAAGGCGGAGATGCAGACCAGGTACCGCGTGTGGCTCGTCAGGTTCTTGAGCCGCACGCTCGTCTCCGGGAGGAAAAGGACCTTCACCTTCTCCGTGTCGTTCAGAGTGTCGCTCTCCCAGTAATAAATCTGTTGGGACAGCGAGAGAGAATCCCAGCGTTGTCAGGGTTGGAAAAGCCCTCTAAGATCATGAGAACAAGCATAAATCCCCGGGTTTGGCACTAAAGCAAGTTCCCAAGTCCCACATCCACTTGCCTTTGGAACGCTTCAAGGCTTGGTGATTCCACCACCTCCCTGGGCAGCCTGCTCCCATGCCTGACCACGCTTTCTGGGAAGAATTTTTCCCTAATATCTAATCAGAACCTCCCCTGGCACAACTGGAGGGTATTCCCTCTCATCCTGTCATGTGTTTTAGTATATCCTATCCCTAGAAAACCTTTGGCCACTGCACCTACAAAACAACCAGAAAGACAATGTAGTCTTGCCCTGGACTCCTCTGTTAGCTGGGATACTCAGGTTTTTCAGCACACACCAAATCTTTTCCTTAGCAAGTTCCCTTGAGTCCAGTGACCACGTAGCTGAGTACATCACTCAAAAACAGAGCAAAGGCTGAAGAATATGGCTTAATGACAGCAGGTATGAGCTGCCAGGGTTCAGTGAGGAGAGGTCAGTTTAAACACTGCCTGCAATGCAAGCTGCCTGTCAGCACTGGCATCCTGATACACCCTATGGTCAGTAACTCCCCTCTGCACACACACAGCAGTGACACCACTGGCGTTCACAGCACAGCCAGGAAAATGCCCTCCTGAAAAAGGTAACAAAGATTCTCCCTAAAGTTCCTTGAGGTGCTTTTCCCCCCTTCTTCCATTACATAATTTTTACCCTGATGCCATGAAATTAGGCTTCAGAGAAGTTGTTTCCAAGCGGAAAATTGGTGCCAGCCCTACTTATTGGACAGGCCTGGCAGTGAGAGCATTACAACAGGCCAAAGCAAGCCAGAGAGCTGAGAGAACAAGCCAAGGCAAGACTCCACCTTGGCTGTCCAAGCCAAGCTGCTGAAGCCATCTATATACATACAAAAGGGAAAGGACAGGGATTGATATATAAGGATGCTTGTTACTGCCAAGAAGGGATGCCAGATTATTCACATTGGCTTGGCTTTCCTTCACTTATGGATCTAAATTCATGGAGAGAGGCAGAGCCAGACACTGAACCCAAGCCAAGCCCTAGTGTTTGTAGACTTGCCCATTCCCACTCTCTGAGGGTCCATTCTCTTGCTGGAGATGCTGAGCAGCGTGTCTCTGCAACGTGCTCATCTCCTGCAAACCAAACGCAATTAATACTCTGATTTAATTTTGTTAAAGTTAAGGAAATGAAGCAATGCTTCCAAAATCTGACCTGGCTCAGGCTTCCAGCTGGGAGAAAGTTCTGCTCTTCCTAAAGGCTTGTAGCATTTGATGGAGGGAAAGCTCAGTTAATTTTCTTCAATACATTTCTTGCCCCCAGCTCTTGTGTATCTGTGTTGCTTTTTGGAGCAGATATGTTGCCTGCCTAAGTGGAGCTCCCTCCTTATCTGCATTCCCTGTTTCCCCATGCTCTCCTCTTCTCCATAAATAACACCACACTCTCCCTTTTCTCTCCTCCCCCCTCCCAATCTCATTCTCTTTCTTTTGGTTTTGGGATTTGCTGCTGTTCCCTGCTGCAGCCTGAGCACTGCTCTAATTTGCCTTATGCGGCGAGGGCGACTGCACTTTTAGAGCTCTCTCACAAGTAAATAGCAATGCCAAGTAAGATAAATGGAAACAGTAGAAAGGGGAGGATTGCCTTGTAGCCTTGGATGTTCCCGTTCTGGCTGTCGGCAGGAGGGGGGTCCCAGGTGAGCTCCAGCTGGCTTGCGGAAAGGGAGTGGACTTGGATGTTCTGTGGGGCCAGCGCCGGTGCTAGGGAGGAAGGAGGACAGAAGAATTAACAGTGACAGGCAGAATTAGCTCATTTGCAGGTTTTTCATTTGCAGAAGGACCCAGGACAGACTCTGTTTATGCCACAAGTCAGCAATGAGCCAGCCCCGGGGTATCTGCGTCATCGGGATGTCTCGGCACAAGAGGAGTGAGGAACAGCTGAGCCTCAGGATGTGGTTGTGCTCTGCTCCACGCAGGCTGGCTTAGACACTGAATCAACTCAATCCTGCCAGCAGCTTTGGAAAAGAAAGGAAAATTTTGCCTTGGTTCCCTGGTGGTTTGGGGCTCACCTTTGGCTGTGGCCGGTGTTCCTGATCGACTGTTCCTGGTGAGCAAGGCAGCCCCTGCCACCATCAGCCCAAATGCCCCTCAGCAGCAGAACTTTGGACCAAAATAGTGCCTGAAATTACCTCCAAACCCAGTCAGCTGCTAATCAACTCACCAATATTTTATGTATTACGGAACGACTTTTTGCTACTACAGCTTGTTGTTAGCTCCACTTTGATTTCACCTCCACATGCACACACCGGCCCTCTTTGGCTCCTGATGGCATTTCTTCTTTGCTTGTGCTGTGCTAGAAAACCAATCTTTGAGTGCACCTGGGTCACTCCATCCCTTCCCTTTGTCAGGATCCAACTTGGTGCAGGTGGATTTTCCTCCCCAGTGGCTACTGAGGACGCTCTGTTCTCCCGACCTGCTGTCTGAGCCTCGGGCAGGTTTTAACAAAGCAGCTCCTGTTCTGCTCACAGAAAAGGTGCCCAAGTGTGTCCTGGTCGAACTGCGGAAGTGGGGAGGGAAATGCAGGGCAAAGGCTACACTTCCCCTTTCTCTGCGTTCACGGTGCCATAGCCTTCTGCCAGACCCCCTAAGAAAGTTGCCTCTTTTCTCTCTGTCCCTTTCTGGGCCACAAATAGAAGTGATAAAATATTCACCGTTTGCACTGGATAGCCCCGGTTAGCTGCTCCTCTGGAGATTTCTTTCTTAAGAGAGAATGACCTTCATAAGTCACACTTTTCTACCAATACTCCCTCCCCCCAGAGTTATAAAATAAAAAAGTAATTAACACCCACTCAGCCTGACACCAACTATTTATTTTGTTCTAACTGTGTGGTTTCCATATTATCACTGCCCACCCTGCCGTTAATGGAAATGTTAATAACCAGCGCCAGGTTGTTGTGACAGATGCTTGGGCTCATTATCAGAAATTCTTATTTACCGCTCCATTAAACGACAGAATCGCACAAAAAAACAATTCAATCAAAACTAACTGGAGGAATTTTAACAGCCACATTAATAATCCAAAACATAAATAAAGTTAATGTCTTTTGCATGTTTGCCATCGGCAACTCTATTGCAAAATTATTGCTATACAATTAAAACGTGAAAGGTAAAATTGAAAATAGCCTTTATCCCAAGGCTCAGTTAAAACTATTTATTTATTGTGGATTTTTTTTGTTTTCTTTTTGGCTGGATGGTGAATACATGAGGTGACAGTCACCATCAGTAAACCCTAGCTTGGTCACAAGGGTGCACTTGTCTAATTATTGCCCTGCCTTCTGTGCTTGTCGCTTGGCTGGATGCCCTTAGTGCAAGAGAGAGCTGTTATGGACCAAAAATCTCAAGATTTAGAGAATTTCACAGCACAAACCATAGCGTGAGGCCGAACTGATCACAGAGAGCAAAGCTGAAAACACATCCCAGAGATCTGCCAGGATGACACGCTCAGGGAAACAGGAACATGTACAATCACAGAGGAAAATGGGTCGCTTTAGCTGAGTGTTTCCTTTCTGAGGAGTGACACCACTGTCTGTCCTGAGCTGACAGCTTCACAGTGCTCTCACCACCCTGGTCTGAAGCAGCATCTACAAGAGCATTTTTCTTTGGATGCCATGTGCCAGCCTGGAACAAATACTGCACCATCAGAGGAGACGAGGTGTACAACCCACTGCCAGAAAAACATTGCTTTTCCTCAACCCCTTCATGCAGCACATCTAAGAAACACTGGTTAAAACCTGCCAGTGATAACTCTGCACCGCCACACTTGCTACTGGAGCTGCGCTTTTGCTGGCGCGGCAGCGGAAAATTTGAGGGCAGGAATGAAAAGAAATGTGTGGAAAAAGACATTTCTCTTCACTACCCCAGAGCCTCCACGAGATGCAAATTGTTTGGTTTTGTGCCCTGTGAGTCTGCTCCTCTGTTCAACTTTCAAAGGCTGATGTGTCCCTCCTCCTCTAAGCACAGATGTCTTGTTGACAGCAGGGACAGCAGAGTGCTGCTGACGCTTGATGTGGCTCTGTGCTGACAGCACGTTCCATTAAGGGTGAAGTGAAATACTTCAAAAAGAAGGAAACACATCCCTGAAGACCCCACCTGTTTGCAGCCCCAGACCATTCCCTGAATTGTAGGGATAGCCTGTGCCAATAAAAGCAAGTGCATTTTAAAGGTGAATTCAAAAGGCTTTTTACCTTCTAGGAATGCACTTCAAGATTACTGAGCTCAGAATTTTTCATGGCTGTTGAAATCTCAAATACATAAAAAGCAAGGTTAGAGCTGCATACCTCACACTGCTTTAGGTGTTAGTGACATTATCAACTATAGCAGGAGTGACACAGACCCCCGAGGGTCCAAACACAGCTCTTGGCAGGTGGAAAACATTTCACTTTGCCTGAAAAAAACATCTGTGTACTCATGAAGTCAAATTCTGCACACGTATCCTGCCTTGGAATCTCATGCAGATATTTGTAAACATTTCTTTTCTTATCTGATTTCAATTTACCTTTGAGATTGTCTCCTTGAAACTCACTCTCAGCCAAAACCTAAGGAGAAAGACTGAGCAGGTTGTGTAGTAATTAGCAACAAATAGTAACAAATATGGGCTGGGCTGCTGTTGGCAGGATCACGTAAAGACAACAAATCTATCCAGAAACGTGGTGAGAGTGTCAAAATGAGCCCATAAATAAAGTTACACATCTAAATCCACATTTAAACATATCACTGCCCTCATTTCCCAGCTGCACTGAGCAGCCTCTGCTCTCACTGCAGGCAATTTGAGCTTGCAAATGCTTCTAACCTTTAAAGAGAAGGTGCATTAAATCCCCAGTGGCCTCCCTGCTCCAGAGCTCTGTGCTCTGCAGGAGGATCACCTCAGCTCTTCTCACTTGGGATATTTGTTCTCTGGGCTGTGTGGCACCCAGAGCTTTCCATCAATATGGAGCTACTCTTCCTTTTCCCAGTGACAGTCGCCACAATGCTCTGTGGCACAGGTAGGCTACAAATCCTTGTGATTCATTGGGCAAACTTGATAACTGGTTCTGTGAAGCATTCCTCACTGCTCTGATATCTGCTCCAGTTTCTGGGGAGCAGATAATTTCTCCTCTACTGGTTTTCTAATTGTTGCTGCAGTGGTAGTGTTACTGGCAGGACATTCATAGACAAGTTTGGGACAAGATTTCCTGGTACTCACATGCCATTTAGATAAACATGCAGGCCAAAAATGAGGAGAAAAATGCACTGAAAGAGACTGAGGGATTTCCTGTGCATCAGCTTGATCCCAAACAATCCCAAGCAAATTTCTGTTTTGTAAAGACCTCTGATCCTTTTCTATCTAGCAAGTGTTTCCCCCCCAGTTCTTCAAAGCATGACTTGGAGAACATGCCTGCCTTTATTCCCTAGTAATCAATATGTTTGCATTTTGGTGTTAGCACCTAGAGGCCAGAATCTCATTGCACAATGTGCTGCATAAAAACAGAACAAAGACACAGCTCCAGGCCCCAAAATCCTCTAATCTGTCTCCACATTACAATGGAGGGGTGGTTGCAGCATGTTCTGGGTATCAGCTGTAATTTTACCCACCTAGTGACTAACAAGAAGGGAGAAGGCACAGCAGCATTCAGTTCAGTGTGTGCTGATGGTGAAATCTTGAACACCAGAGCCTCCAAAGTTTACACACTGATTCCTGGCACACACAGTCATGGAAAATAGGGCTGAAAGGGTTTGGAGAGGACTCAGACATCATCCTCCTGGGCCACACTGGGATCAGATGTTCATGTAATCTCAATCACCGACTTCTTTCCAGATTGTGCTGTCATTCCCACACAAACTCTGCCAGCACCTCCCTACTTTAACAACTCTTAAAATAGGGGTTTGTGTAATACCCTTACTTTAAAAATAAAAATAAACTAAATAGGCATCTCTATAATATAACAACTCACAAAATAATTCTTGTGTTCTTTTGGATGCCTAACCTAAACCATCCTCGCTGTATTGAAGTTATATCCCTGCAGTGACATGGAGATTGCTTCTTCTTCAGCTGCAGCCACTGCCTTCAAGGGTAGATAAGCAATAGTTTAGTGGATTCTAAAGCCAAACACAACAAACAGAAGGTCACCAGATAAAGCAGTGAGACTGATCTGCAGAACAGGCGAAGTGGAACAGAAGGGGTTTTCCTGCAGTACAGGCTCAGAGAAGAAATGTGAGGGTGGTGCCTCCCAGGAATGACCAAAGAGGTGGATCTGCAGATGCCTGCCGTCACTCCTTGCATGAAGGAAAAGTGGCAGGAGAGAAGAATGTTCAGTGTTTATTGGGCATTTTCTTACAGAGTCTGGGAAAGAGCAGTGGGAGGATTGGAGCTTCCCCGTGCAGCAGAGCCTCGGTGCCATCAGGAATGCTGCGTGAGTGATGCTGATTAGCTCAATAACAATTAGTCAATTGTGCTTCAAAACCAGCTACTGCGAAGCTGCTTTCCACTGTGACAGAGCAGCACAGGCTATATTTAGAATGTAAAACACACTTCCCACTAATTTCTGGCTGTTTTAGGCTGGGCTTCATCTCGTGATGGAAGTCGATGCTTTTTCCAAGAGCTGTGCTTTCTGTGGTTCCTCAGATGTGTTTGAGAGGCACTGAGAGAGGCAGAGCCTCATTCCAGGGATGTGGGTCTTAACCCCTCCAACACACTCCATTTGCTGTGTTGGGCCTGAGTGCTCCTGCCCTCTCACTCAGCAATTTGGCACCAACGCTGCCCTGCCAGGCTTGTGACACCCTCACTTTGTCAGGCTTGTGACATCCTGAGACATAAAATGAGTCCCAGCAAAGGAGCAATCTGGCCTCCCCCTTGTTAAGATGTTCAAATGGATGGGGGAAGAGGCTAAAACAGCTGTAAAAGGCAGGTTTTAGTTAAAAAAACCCCTTCCCAAGGGGTGTTGATGTATGTGTTGATTTACACGGCTGCACAGATCAGTGTAAGAGAAATTGAAACATCTCCTCGTGTACCAATGGAAATGAACACAAGAAGAACTTGAAAAACACCTCTCTCACCTTCATGAACACTGATGAAGACAGAGCAAAAATGCAAAATTAGAAAGACAAACCTATTTTAGTGGAGAGGAAAGGGTGAAGAGGAGAAAGAGAGCAGCTGTCAGGATGAGGACTTTGGGAGTCTGGAACACCTGCAGTTGTTTTACTCTGTGCCATCTTGTCTGGGTAGGCAAACACTTGGCTCTCTCTGTATACCACATTTAGTACAGTAGCTGTGTTTTGCCACATCAATTTTTTAAGGGGATTAAAGTCATGAAGAAACATAAATTAAAGCAGCTGCAAATGATCCCCAAATGTAACATCCCCAGCTTCTATGCTTAGCACTGGGAAACTTCCCAATGTTGGCACAGGTATCTTCAGCACCTGCAGAGATACAGGAGGGAGGTGGGGGTGGAGGGAGGAGGGAGGGAGAGATGACATTCCTGCAAACTGAGTTTCTGAAAACTGAAGTGAAACAAGGACTAGAAATGGAGTCTCTTTTCCATAGACACAGATCTAGGGGCTTACCTGTCAGTGCCCTTTTTGAACTGAGGAGCCATTCTCATCCCGTTCCTCACTATCTCTTCCAGTGGTGGTGAAAAAACACTGTTGCTGTCATCCCTAATCTTTTAAATTGGGGTTTGGATTTCCCTCATGAGCGAGCCATGTGCAATCTGGGAATTTCACAGTACAGACATGATCTGGGTGATTTACAACCATGGCAAACCTCACAGAGCAGCATTGTGAAAGAGCCTGCAAACAAAAACTGCACACTTTCTTTTGCTGAATTCCACAAGCAAACACAACCCTAGAACAGGCTATCACATTGCATACTGAGATTATCCATCAAGGAAGTGAGAGAGCCCGGCCCAAAAGTAAAGCCCTCACAGAACTGTCAGGCTGCCTCTGGAAAGGGCGTACAGGTGGTTAAAACAAGAAGTGGGGGAACAATAAAATGAGCTTTTCCCTCTATTTCTTTCGTGTCAACAAGGATATGATCACACACAGGCAGGCAGCCCATCAGTCAGCAGAGATGGGCCATGAGCAGGAGCAGCAAGAGCCTGCCAGCATTAGGTATGCACAAACAACCACAGGCACCAACCTGCAAGCTAAAACTCCCTCTCCCTCCCTTACATCCACGCACATCGGGGTTTTCTCCACTGAGGAGCAGAAACAGTTGTGTAAGGAGAGCAGTTCCAGCTCTGCTGAGTGCAGGATTCACCCCCAGGAGGTGCTGAAGGCTGCTCAAGGGATGGTGAGGAGCTGCTGCATGTCTGATCCTCTCCCGTGTGCACTGGGAGCAGTACAGGATGGGAAAGCACAGCCCTCTACTCTCTTACAGACCTACCCATTAGAAAGGCAAAAGTAACAATTTCAGATTATTTCCCTACACTCCCCACAACCCAAAATTCCTCCTCCTCTATTTATAGTCATGTTCCACTTATTATAATTTGTTAGTGCCACATTTGAATATCATAATGCCACAAGTTCATGGCAGCTGACAAAAGCACCCACTTCACATCCACTAACAGCAATGGCAGCACCTAATAAAGTCTAATCCTTCTGCTTCACTGCAGCCAAGAGAGCGCATCAAATAATCTCCACTGGGTTTGCCATCTACCAAATGTCAAAAGTTATATCAGAAAAAAGTCAAAGGGCACAGGTGAGATCTGCCCCCAAGATAACCTTTCGCTGTGGCTTTAATGCCAGTTTGGGCAGCTGACCCCCACGAGGGATTAATTTAGGATTTACAGATTGCAATGGTCAGGGAACCCCAGGGCGCCCACAGAAGACTGTGTTCTCGTGCTCCTGGGGAGAGAGAGATTAAATTTAAATTTTCTTGACTCTCAGTGAGCGGTTTCTCTTTCTTTATTTCTTTTTCTTCCCTGAGATCATTGCTGTGGTTTTACACCTCTATTTCATCTCAGTGCCTGCACTGCTGCAGCCCAGATATTTTAGACTATTGCTAATTCATACTTTCTTAAGAAAAAAATGGCAACTTTTTTGTTTTCAGTCGACAACAGGCAACCTGAACAGCCTCCAGTTCTGTGACTGACGACGGATACAGCAAACAGATGTCAGAGAAGAAAACCAACTGTGTTTCTCCACAGCTGGCTTCACAGCAAAGCGGTACAGAGGAGGCAAAGCCACGGGAGTTGAGACCCATACGAAAATACTTACAGCACAAATTTCGCTCACATATCCCAGGATGCCTGCAAACAAGCAGAGCAGGACTGCACAATTAGGCAAAATAGGAATTTGGCTGCAAATATAACCCTGTAGTCAAAAGTACTCCAACTCCAGCCTGTGTCTGCTGGAATCTGAGTTATCAGCCAGGGGCTTCCCCACTTCTTTAGCAGGGCAATTTCTGCTTCATTTGACTTTACTACTGATTGCTCATGTTTTTTGAAAGGAAGGTTAATTCCTCTGCTTTTAATGGAGTGGCTGTGCTGTTAGTTCAGTAAAGCTTTGCATGCACGATGAGGCTTCTCCTCCCTCCGCCCTCTGCTCTGTGCAGGGATGTCCCTGCTCTGGTCTCTTCACAGCCCATAGAACACTGCAGCAGAACAGCTCATTTGTCCTTCCCCTCCCACCAACTGCAGCACAAAGCCACGAGCCCTCATGATGAATTCGGGCATGGGAGCCCTGCCCGTCTCGGGCTACAGTCGGCACCAAAAAAAAATCAGCATCAAATGGTTGGGGTGGTGAGCTCATCATCAGAGCAGAACGCTGCCCAGCACCTCCCAGCCCTGCCGTGGCCAGGGACGAGCCGGAGCAGCGCATCAAAACCCGCGGATATTTTTGAGAGGACAGAAACATCTTTCCTACATTGAGCCGTGATAAAGAGAGGCAATTAGACCCGAGCTAAACAGGAGCTGCCGCACTGCATAAAGCATTGTGCTGTACCAAAGGCTGCTGCTGACCAATATTAACAACTTAATGAGCTGCTAATGAGGCGCGCGTTCGGCTTTTACTTGCAGCATGAAAACATTGCAAATCATTTTAGGGAGCTTCTGGACTGTCAATGGAGAATTAAAGATGTCAAATAAGCCCATCAAATCTATGTCTCAATCTGGACACTGCTTTCCAGTGCACTCGCTTAAAATTCCTTCTCCTATATGGTAGAATAACTTGCTTTGACAGCACTACGACTCTCAGACTTTGCTTCCTTCTGCCTTGACATTAGATTTCAGTCTCCAGAGAGCTGCAGGGATGTCTTTTTGACATGTTGACATTAAGGACACTTCTTCCACAGACTCACACTGGCACGGTTACTTTCTGTCTTGCCATTGTAAGAGCAGCCACTGAGCTAAGCTACCAAATCTGGAAGTCTAATTAGCAAACCTTCACATCATCTGTAAACAGATTAAGAATATAAAATTACCCTTAAAAAATAGCCAGTTTGAGTAGGAAAGGGAGCCAAGGCTCACAAAGAAAACTCATTTCCATAACTCCCCAGCACTGTAGCAATACAGTAGCACACAAGCAATGACTAATACTCTAATGTGGGCACACTTTAGTTTGTTATTTTTCACTGTCCTGTCACAGCCCTGCTGGATTACATCCCACAGCCAAGTGCTATCAGTACTCCTTTTACCTCCAGTGGAGCTGCATCGAGGGGAACAACAAATCCAAATTGGACTTGCTGTGGACAAGCCCTTAGTGGAACCCCTGTACATTGAGTGAACCTGGAGAAGTTTAAAATCCATCAAGAAACACTGATGTGATATGCCTAGTGGCCAATCCTGCTCTCAGAAGTGGGATGCTGTTGGGATACAGGCATTGTATATTGGATATTGGTTTCCAAGAGAAACTGGAAAGAGGTGACTTGCCCAATCCAAACAGGACATGTAGCACCACTTCCTTTTTTCCTTCCATCTTCCTACAGTTTGCCTTTCTTTGCTCTGCTCTGACTTTACTCTGTCTTTTAGCACACTGTTGGAGAGCATGGCTTGCATCTTTAACTCCAAGCTGAGAGGAGACCTTCTCCTTCCTTGGAGAGAAAGACACTGGGACAGGATGGCAACCCAGTGTTACTCCTGGAGCAAGGCATTCCCAGAACGACAGGGTAAAGCTCATCCAGAACCCAGCATCACAGTGGAACAGCTCTGCAGGTTCTTTAAATTTAAACAGGAGGGGAAAACGACAACCAGGTTCAAACACCCTACCATCCTCCAAAAGTAGCCTTTGCTGATGTCCAGGAGTGTCAGCAATTAAAAGGCAAATACCCTATTATTTCAAAGACTTGGTGCTTTTCAAGTGCCAAAGTTGCCTTTTGTTTAAAGTTTGAGCAAGTGAAACCAATAACTAATTTACCATTCTATTTCCCAACAGCTCCCCTCCATCCCCTTTTGTTTATTGAGGGAAGATACCACCCCCTAGGCTGACAGGTTTTAGACTAGTGCAATGTGAAATGACCATGATAATCCTTCCCTTCTCCAGTGGCATCTGGGATGGCACTGCCCACCCAGCTCTTGCAGCTGTGCCAGCAGCAACGTGCTCCTATCTGCACAGGCACAGCCAGCCCACATGTCCCACTGAGATAGGAGAAAACAGCCACGGGGCCACGGCAGGAGGGAGGCTGCCAGCTTGGATGCGCTGGAATGTTGTCATTCCTCTCGGAGGCACAGGGGACTCCACACAGCATCTCCTCTGCAGTTTGGGGCAGGGGAGGAGATAAAGCTGCTGTGCTGTAAGAGAAAGGAGGGTCCCAGGCAGTGCTGAGGGACCCCCTTCTCCAGAAAGGGGCTGAGGTGACACCATGGGGGCAATCTGGAGCACCCACATAAAAGAGAGAGGCCTGAAGGAAGAGAATAAAGCACCCAAGGGCAAAGGAGCCTTGTCCTGCCAACCTTCCCTGCCTTCAGCACAAAGGGATGTTGCCCCAGCACAGATAACCAGGTAAAAAGGGACAAGAGCTCTGTGCTGAAGCAGTTTCTAAAGGGGAGCCAAGTACTTGGAATCAAGTCTTTGCTTCCTTACAAGGCTTCTTTGTCCTTGTCATGGCTCGCTCTCTCAGTGTAGCCTTTTCTGTCCCAAACCTGTTTCATTATTTTTAGTCTTGGAGCTTTCCAGGTGGTTTCTAGTTCTGGCCTGCAAAATGCTGGAGGTGGCCAGACAGCTCCCTGACATTAATGTCAGAGCAGATCTTCCCTCCCTGGGTCAGCTACGGGTCCAGGAACACTTGTGGAGCAGCAGGGAGGAGGGCAGATGAAAATAATTGCACATAACAGGAAGAAATTTGGTTTGGTGTCTGTGAGCTTTGCACTAAGAGGTGGATTCAGCTTTTGGAAGACAAAGGTAAGAAGAAGTCATCACTCTGTCCCATTCCTGTTCTTTTCCAAGCTACAGTTCCACTTGGAAGAAAATGAGAGGGCCAGGTAATGTTCTCTGAAAGATGATGGTACAAACAAAATAGCATTTCAGTGGAGGACTTCTAAACAAAGGGATTTGTCTCCTAGCTCTTTTTACTCCTTGCCTTTCCCATTACAGAACGAGCTCTCAGAGATCATCATTAAAAAGAACAACAACAACAACCCAGCCTCATCAGTTCTTGTGAATTCTGAAGGTCACCAGCGTCACCATCAGTTATAATGACACACATCACTCCCCTCTTCACACAAATGGATTTACAACCTGTTTAAAGGCTGATGTCTCTCAGAGCACTTCACCCCTTCTGCCACCCCCTCTCTGCACACACTCACTCCACTCCAGCAACAGCTGCTGGAAGAAATGATGAATTCCATTACTTTTTCATCCAGAACAGCTTTGCAGTATATGGGAGATGCACTGAAGGCTGCAGCCTCGTTAGCACAGGATTTGTATTGCTACATTTTACTTCATTCACCTTCCCAAATTAGGTGAAGCACATCTGGCCCAAACCTGTGATTTCTGTTTAATTAAAATGCAGGAAGTGGAGTCTCCCGAACTCCAGAGCCCCCCACACAATCAGGTAGTGACAGCAACCTGGTAGAATAATGCTCTTGATATAGTGGCTGCTCTAACAGAGTCTTAATTTCAGTGGAGCAGAACAGCACCTCTGGTAGCAGCTGCGTTTCGGGCTGGGATGAATATCAGTACCCAGCCTCTCGCTGAACACTCACTGCCTCCCCAATCAAAGCCAGCATCCCTGACAGCTGAACTGTTAAATGAATTAACAAGGCGAAAAGGGGGCTTGCCAGCGGGGCTGCGACTCCCTTCCTAATTTCTGCAAGTGGTGGCTTTCAATTTTTCTGTCATTTGTCAGGAGATGCACATGGTTCTCTAATGAGCAGGGCAGAGCTGCAGCCAGCTCTAAAAAGGCAGCGTTAGAGGATCTTCTGGGCCTTGGAGGAGAGGGATGCAGATGCTTGAGGCAGGTGGGGGAAGGACACGGGCTCTGCTCAGACTGAACAGGCAGCACATCCTTCCCAGCTGTGCTGAGCTCAAGGACTCCCAGCCCACTCTCCCATCTTGGGGAAAAACTGCTCTACACACCAGGAAGTTTTGCCAATATCCAGGCAGAACTCAAAATGAAGCCTTTGATCTTAGGGGCTACTTGAAAAAGGGAAAGCATTTCCTCCACCTGTAGAATAAAATAAAAAACCCACCATCAAAAAACCCCAAAAGATCCAAACCACTGGCATCCAGCTTTCCTGTTCACCAGGCAAGTTGGGCTACAGAGGCCTTTTACTCATGTCTGGCCCATTGTTCTCTCCCAGAATTTCCACCTGCCCATCAGTCAGGGGCAGGGAAGACCTGCTCAGGCTGCCCAAGGGGGCAGTTGGCTGAAGCACAGCTCAAGAGCACTCCAGGGCTGGAGAGAAACTCCCATTTGGGTATATTTTGCCCATTTAATTGGCAAAACTTGAAGAAGGTTGGTTTTAGTGGCTTTTTTCCTTCGAGCTTTTCATGTGGTTCCATTATCTACTGGAACTTGTATTGTAAAAATCCAGGTATGATCATAGGAAATTTTTCAAATCTAACAGGGGCGAGCACAAGAGGGAAGGAAGGTATCACAGACATTCCTCCTTCTGTAGAAGCTGAACAGTACAACCATCAGCAACACAAACACCCAACAGAAATGGGTATTTTGGCTGAGCTGGTCTCAGCCTAGCACATTTCCCCAAAGGAACAAAGGCTGTATATCCCTTTTTACGAGCCAGAGAGGAATGTTCTCCCCTCTCCCAGAGTTACTGCGATGCTTAGGGCAGAACGAGGCCCCATTCAATACCACTGAGACAAGAGCTACCTGAGAGCTTCAGGCCAGGGACTGGCCACCTTCACTCACTTTGTGCCCAGTGCTGTGCCTGTGTCAGCACTTGTTTATTGGGAAGCTTTTCTCTGTTTTTAACCTGGATGCCCCATTGCTGGAGCTGAGCAGACCCATTTTTTTCCCAGCTTGCTGCTTAACTGCCTTTACCGTGGGTAAGAACATTGAGCAAACAATAACAGCAAAAACCGTGTATTTCCACGGCACACTTTAACTCAAAGGTGTCACAAATCAATTTAAAACTTAAATTGCAATACCATCTCCAATCACTTTACTCACAGTATAAATCGCAGCCAGTTCTGGAGGTGGAAGAGGCAGTTATATAACAAAGTGTAATAACTTCACACAACAAGAGTGAAAATCGGCCGGAAGATCCTACATCCATCATCTCTGCTGGGTGAACCTGGATTGTCCCTTTTCAGAGGTAAATCCAGAAACTCTAAAACAACAGCCAAGTCACACACTACGACTTCAGACACATCAGTCCTGCCTGGGAAAGGAGGCCTTCTGGACACCACAGAACCATGGAATGGTTTGAGTTGGAAGGGATCTTAAAGCTCATGTGATTCCAGCCTCTCTTCCTTCAGACACTCAGGGGTCCTGTAATTATCTCAGTGTCCTCTCAAGCCTGTCTCCTCCCATTGCCCTGTTCCCTGAGTTATGATAGGAAGATCTGGACTGTGGGATTAAAAGACACAATATAACAGCATGTCCTTGTTTTCCCCAGCTGATTTCCCGTGCTGTGTACATGTGTCTAAGTGCATGTGCTGGCTCCATTTGCAGCAGGGAGATACTTAGCTCTGAAACAAAAATGTAGTTTGAAGCCAGATACAGTTGGCTCCACCTGGGACTTTCTTTGCTGCAGTTGCAGAAGTAAGTTGGAGCAGCAGCAAAGGAGAAAAAAAAATGTAAATATTGCCAGCTGTCTCTCCAGGACGACGCTGCTCTGATTAATTTATGATGTTTTCAAAGAAAGATGGTGAATGTTGCACCATATTTGAAATTAGAAGGTTAAGCAGAGTTTAAAAAAATGCGCAGCGGAGTTCTTAAAAAAAATGCTTTGCTTAGTTTTGAGCAATAGAATGTTTAATGATTAATAATGAAATGAATTTAGTGCTGGCTTTGATAGCTCCTCCATCCCACAGCTCTGAGACAGAGGAACAAAGTGCAATCAGCTCCGTTGCTGGGCCAAGCTGCCTCCCCTTGTTCTGAGCTTCAAATGCTGCTGCTGCAGAAACTGAGACCATAACTAATGAGGATTTCAGCCTCTCTCCAGCTGGGATCACCATAAACACAGCCCCGCTGGCAGGGCTGCAGGAGGGCAGCAGCTATTCCAGCCCTGCCCTTCCCAGCTGGAGTTTCTGAGGGGACAGACTGGCTGGGGGTTATCTGGGCTCTGACAGACCACCCGTTTCTCAAGGCGTTCACAGAAACGTCTGCTCAGCTTCTTCTGATTTCCACCTCCAGCCTTCCAGTGATTTTTAAAATGATCAAAAAGGACTCAGGCACCAGATCCAGAGTGAGCAAAGGCTTGAACAGTGCCACTGGCTGGGGCTGGATGCAGCGACAAGTCTGCACGTTCCTGGGAGCACCCAACCCCTGCCTCCAAAGCAGCATTAACCCAGACACGGCGTCTCCTCGCTTCAGGAGCACGAAAACACAGCCAGGTGTGGTGCCAGGCAATGCCCCTACACAGAGTTATAAAATGAAAGAACCAGCTTCCCGAGTCTCCCTTGTTTTGGAGTTTTGTTTCTTTTCCCTTGTGGCTTTCCTGTGCTCCACTTTTCACTTCTTTAACTCGAGTCAATTTTTCCCTCAAGCTAATTTGGTATGAACAGTCCTCCTCCTGCAACTCCAGAAATATTTTCTCTTCTTTCTTTCAAATGCCCTTTCTTCCCTCCTTCCTGCAAATCAACTGGTTTTCCAATGGCAAGAAACTGCCAGTGCCTATTCCAGGAGAGTGGGCAACAAAAAACTGTCAGCAATAGAAACTGGGGAATTTTTCAAATCATTCCTTTCCTGGACAATTGTTGAACGTTATCTGGAGAATATGACAACATGATAGCATTTAAAAGAAAAAAAAAAGCAATCAATGAATTTTCTTTTCACTGACCTGCTTCACCCACAAACACTTCCACTGGTGTGCTGGTAGGGCTCTCACCGATGACATTATATGCTGTCATTAGTACTTCATATCTCTTGTATTTCTTCAGTTCTGAAAAAGTAAAATATTACGTATTAATATTATATTTGATGATTTATACTGTATTACAGCTATCTTTTAGACTCCAACACCTCTTTATCTCCAGACTCGTCTCTCAGAAAATGAGGCAATAGAACAGTACAACGTCGACTTCAATCCTTCCTGAATTCACACATCGTGACAGTGTTTGCATCATTTTGAAAGATATTTGTGATGAAATGGCAGGATTTCCCAGTGTTCCCTCACAGTGTCGCTCCAGTAAGAGGAATATTGATTTCTCTTGGAATATACCATTTACTTAGAAATAACTAACTGGAGGAACATCTCTAGGTCATTGTTAAGTACAGAAAATGGCAGGATTTGGCTTTGAATGTCACCATCAGGCTTCATTTTGATCTGCACTGGTAGGAAAGAGCCTGCCTAGCCTTTGCCTATTCCCTGGAATGTTCATTTAGGGGGCATTTGGCAGCTGCCCTGCTCTAGAACAGCTGCAGTGGGGGATCTGGAGCCTCATTCCAGGTACTCCACAGGGATCTTCTCCTCCACTGTGACCACAGCCCGACCATCAATCACAATGAAAAAGGAGAATTTGAGGACTGGGCTCCATTTGGCCACCAGGCAACAAAATTTCTTTGCTGACACAGAGAAACCATTCTGACAGACGAGGCAGGAGAGTGAGAGAAGCGTGAAAAAATCTAAAAACCCCGATTGTTTGTGGGTAATTAACAGATGCAACGAGGGTGGAGCAGAATCAAATCAATGTCATTTTTAGAGGAGGCAGCGCCTGAGCAGTTTCAGATTTTGCATTTTCAGGATGAAAGAATCAATCCCAACAGATATATTTATCATCTACAATACTTAACAGAGAAATTAGAGTAAGAGAGCAATCAATAATATAAATTGCCCTATTTAAATGAGCATTGAATTAAGACACGCATGGCCACAGGTCCAAATTTCTCCCTTTACCAATAATTTTCCCTGCTATCTATGAATCAGAGTTCCCCTAACTCGGGGGCTGACAGTATACCATTGGTTTGGTAAGGTTCAAAAAGCCTAATTAGGCAACTTTGTTTAATTTCAGAGTCACAGAACTATTTATAAGTGTTGTGCTCCAATATCTGACTGCGAGTTCAGCATCATTTCCCAGTCTCAGCCATACTGTAAATTATATCCAATATATCTCCAATTTTTAAAATGTGATATCACTAAATTTAGATGGACTGCAGAAGATGGAGCAAGCAAATCAGAACTAACAGTGCTGAGTTCATAAACAATCAATAGTAAGATACACACATTCAGTACTGGGCAGCTTGCACAAGGAAACTTTATTTTCTGTCATGAGCAGTCACAAGGGAGATTTTAGTGTTAACTGGATGTGGAAGAAAATGGAACACGAGAGTTCATGCATGCAACTTTCAGTGGGGATCGGGCTTCATTTTTTCTTTTTTTTTTTTTAGCCCATCACAATCTGTGACTCAAAAGCCTTGGGCAAAACCTATCTAGTGAACCATCATCACCACAAAGCAACTTGCCTTTTAACTCTGTCGAATGTTATTTTATTCATTTCCAATTGAAAACACCTCTGGAGATGCACATAAATTCATTGGGCCCTTTCTAAATTGGCCTTGTACTCCACGGAATGCCCGAGCATTGCAATGCTTGAATCATAGGACTAATCATGTGATACAGCTAAACTCAGATGGACTGCAAAATATGTAGCAAACGAATCAAAATTCATTTAGCATCGGCAATATTGGGTTGTTACAATCAGTAGTGTTTTACCTTCCCAACAGCCACATTTTTACTACAGCTACCTGCTTGCATCATCCATGTCTCTGGGTGTAGGGGAAGCAAAAGCTTAAAGAAAAAGGAACTGGAGAAAGCCAGAGTCATTAATCTGTGTTGATTTCTGCTGGATCCATGGAGGAGAGCCACAGGAGTTTGCCCATGGTGTATTTTGAACCATTACAAAGAATCTCAACTGAAGGCAACGCGCACTTACGTGTTAATTCATACGTCGTTAATGCAGAGCTGCTGTTCACTGTCTTGAAGCTGCTTTGGGCTATTCAGGGTAAGCAAAGCAGAAAGCTTGTTACAGTGCAAGGAAATAGTTATTGCAAATGATGTACAGCAGAGACAGAGGCAAATGAGGCAGCACACCCATACACAGTTCAAGCTTTAGGAATATACCTTGAAGGGCAATAAAATCACATCACTCTCTGGTAACACATCGCGAGCATCTCGCCCACATGGGGCTGTTTCATTTCCTCCTCAAACAGAGGAACTCACAAATACACAACACAAAGATGTTCTGGCTTTTAGATTAAACAGAACAAATGAGTAAAAATGAAATGATGTCTAGGGGCGAAGGCTCTCAGTGGTGCATTACATCCTGATTTCTCGAGATGCAAAATTCAAAACCTGAAGAGATGCAGAGTACTGAGCTGGAACGTGGACCACAAAGAGAACACTTACAGCAGGGCAGGACCTGTTTCTTTAAGTGTGAGTTGGATTTCCCACAGTTTCACTTAAAGAATTCAATATTCCTGCTGCGAGTGAATCGTAATAATATGCTAAGCTGTGCAAAACTGTGGGTCAGTGAGGAACAGAGGTGTTCTAAGGTGAGAATTATGAGGAGAAAGAGGGAAATTTATCTTCAAATACATTTGTCTCCACCTCTTGCTCTCTCTGTCTTTTGACACCCTGGAGAGGTACAGCTCGTTTTTTTTCCTCTACAGTGATTAGGAACGTTGCTGCAGGGCCAGACAAGAGGAGGGAAAAGACAAAACTGGTTGGTTTCACAGGCTCCCCATCTTGTGGGAGCATCCAAATTCATTAGTTCATAATGTACACTGTCAGTGATTCAGGTTTTGTCTGAGAAAAACCCTTCAAGCATTCCTACACCTACGAGAGCTTTGTATCTCTCTCCTGGTTCAAGCTGCTCAGTCTGAGAAGTCTCATTAGCACTGACCCATGTAAGTGAGGTCAGAGTTAGGTGCTTACTTTCTATTTAAAGCACCCACTTATCCACACCCTCATTAAAATTCACTCTTGCTTTTGTAGAAATCACTTCTACGGGTTCAGAAAAGCATGGCAGATGATGTAAGATGTTAAAATAGTCACACTGAACCCGATTCTGCTGCTCTTGAAGTGTTATCTTATTCTGAATATTCCAGTGACATCAAAGAGGACAAAAGCTGGTCCCTCCATGAGCACATCTCGTTGTGGACCTTATTTCTCAAGCTACTGAGTGCTCACATGTCTGCCTCACATCATCTTACTCTGCCTATTCTTCCCTCTGATTTCTTTTGTAGCCCTTCTCTAAAAAGCCTTTTCATTTTTTTTTTCTATTATTCCTCTCCCTCTCCACCTTCTTTCCATGTGAGCCATAAATCCCAGCAACTAACATGGAAAGCAGGCACCTAAAAATTCTTGCTCATCTTTGCTATTTTTCTTCTAAAATATGGAAAAGCACTTTGAAATTATAAAATTTCTATTTTAAAATTCTCCTCAGCTGTTTTCCTCATACCGTAAAAAGAAAAACAAAATGTCAATTACAAAAACTATTGAAAAAAAAACAGCAAGAAAGGAAAAAGTTGCCAGCTGAGGAAAATGAAGTGTCTCTCATTTGAAGGCAGAACAAAGTGTACCAGGGTAATTATGAAGTGGAGGTAGTGGGAAGCAGGAAATCAGAGGGTACGTGGGGGGACAGGCCATCAATTCCAGCATGCTGGCAGAGATCAGCACAGACCATTACAATGCTGGTCACACCAAAGTCACTTGCATTTTTCAGCATCTTCAGGCTGATTGTGTAAAACCTGAATAATTCCCAGCACTCTTAGACTTTCATTTTATTTCCATGGGGCCAGAGGGGGTGCAGTGCCTGCTGCAATGACAGATTACTGTGGGCCTGATATTTCTGGGTCTGAGAAAGTTTTCCTTGGGAAAAAGTGAGCAGCTGCTAGCAGGCTAAAATCTGTCAGACCCAAAAACATCAGGCCCACAGATTACCATTGTGGGATATTTTAAGGTCCCCAAACCCCACCAGCTTACGTGTGAGCTCTGCTCTTAGAGCTGAGGGGTTCTGGATGTTTTTGGATTCTGTCCCAGGCCCGGTGTCGTAATCCAGCTCCCGGTAGTAGATGCGGTATCCCAACAGGAGCCCGTTCAGACTCTCCACCTTGGGGGGCTGAAAAAAACATCCAAGGGAAGAACAGGCTCGTTAGGATGAGCATGGCAACAGACATTCATCACCAGGGGCAGTGGCTCTGTGCTCTGGTGAAAACAGACATTAATAATGCACAGGGTTGAAGGTGGTGTGGTTTGAAAAGCACGAGTTAGAGGAAACTTTGAGGATTTTGCTCAGCTGTGGCCATTGCAAAAGGCTCTTGACTGAAAAATCCACACCACTGATGCCTTGGGAAGGCTGACCTGAAACAGAGACTGGACAGAGCTAGAGAATAAAGTAGGTGTTTATTGAAAGGCCTTTAGGATACACCTTGGGCAGGACAGGGCCTGACCAGGCCTACACCCAAGGTGGACCCAAAATGGTCACAAAGTGGATAACCAGTCACGAGATCTTACACTTTTTTAAGTTTTGGTCCATTTGCATATTGGGGTTTAATTGTCCAATTACAGCTTCAGGTTGTGAGGTCTCATCCTTCTTGTTCATCCCTTCAGCCCACCACTGTTTGTGATTTTGGGAAACTTGTCCTTGGTCTCCAGCAGGAAAGAAATTGTTTTGTCTCCCTACTCTGTGAAGAGAGCTGACTGACACTTAATATGAGGCTCAGAACTGCGCCCCTAGGCAGCACAGAATCTGAAAAACATGTGAAAGCTAAAACTTAAGGCATCACCATGAACCAAAATCCTTTCCTTTTTGGCCCACAGAAACCTGGGTGTGATGAAAAGTATAAATGAGCACAGCCTGGAAAATGCAGGTTGCCTTCCACCAACACTGCAACAGCCAAAGAGTGTTTCACTGCTTCCAAAAGAAAATAAATTATTTTGTCACAGACAGAATTTCTTTCTTTCCCTTGGGGACTGATCACAGGAAAGTCTTCATTTGGTGTTATTTTTACTGAAAGACTGATGAGCAAATAAAAAGGAATAATAAAAATTGTTCTGGCTTTGATTAGGAAGACAAAACTAGGTTTAATAACAACCTCATACAGGCATTTAGAGAGAAGTTACAGTGTGATTGGCTCTGGTTTGGGCACAGAGGAAAACCAAGGGTTCCTCCAAAACAGCTCAGAGCAGTTTGGCACATACAGCCATGGGACGGGTCAAATATGACTTTTTTCCTTCTGCATCATGTTGAGAGATGCTCAAAGACAAAACACCTCAGTGAGGCTTCTCCAGCAGCCCCTCCCATCCTCCTTCAGCTACAGATACACAGCTGGCACACTGAAAAGGAGATTTGTGTCTGGGTGGCTTGCTTAAGTAAAGACAAGCAAAGGGATTCCTCATATTTTGGAAAAAAAAATTACTTTCCTGAGTCTAATGCAGGCTAAGAACTGCAGAGAAGAGATGCCTTGAGCCATTTATCTTCTAAAGATTCTTTAACTGAAATTTAAGGGGCTGAAAGTGTCAATGAAAAAGATTTTAATGATGATCTTGCCTTTAATCCAGAAAGATCCCTACCAGCCTTGAGAACTTTTCTAAGGAAAAGCACTGTGTAAGAATTAACTGCTGATGAGAAACACTGTCACAATAGAAGGTAGTGCCCCATGCAATTTTAATGAAGAAAGTAAGGACATCTTGATAGAAAGGAGGAAGATCTTTGGTAATAACCTGGCATTCTGCTTCCACAAATGACATGAATTTTCCATTACTCCATTACAGTAGCAGGAGGAGGGAGAGGACTGTCCTGTCTCAGTGCCATGGACCTTGCTTTTGGGTGAGGGCTGAAGGAATTAAGTAATTATGGAAACCACAAAAAGAAAATGACATGAACCAGAGTATAAGGAAACTACACAGCCACAGGAAAAGGAGCAGACCCTGCTCCAGCAGGAAGCTGCCTTCTTTTGCAGCTGTCCTACACAGAGCCTGCTGAAAGCAACCTAAACCCTGTCAAGATTTCCCTTGCTCTGCCTGGTTGGAGATCTCTTATTCATCATTGTTTCGTGCTCATCGTTGTGCTCTGTCCTCTGGCAAAGCTCTGCCCACCTTTCACTGTTATTTGGCATCTGCCAAATGTCTCCCACACGTTAGAGAACGATGCTGTGGGTACAGGGTTGTGAGAGACCTTGAGGATCACCAAGGCTGGGACCTCCCCACTGCAGCACCCCACCAGCTGAAAGCTTCTTTCCCAGACACAACCACCTCCACCAGAAATCCAGCAGGAATCTTGTTACTCTTCCCAGGATTCCTGTTGGGAAACTGTTCCCAGCCTCACCACTCGGGCTGTTAGCTACCTTCATTTAATTTCTAATCTAAATAATTCATAGCCAGTTTCTAACCATTTGTTCCTGTGCTAACATTGCCTTTTGGGTTAAATTGTTCTTTTCCCTGTGGGGTGTTTACTCCTGTGATGTATTTTAGAAAGGGCAATCATATTCCCTCTACGACTGCATTTTACAAGGCAAATAAATCAAACTCTTGTACAACAGCCTTTCTTAGTCTCAGGCTGAGAGCCCCTTGTCCAAGGGACTAAGAAAATAGACCAAATAAAGTGCCAGGTTTCTTCAGGGCAGCCCCATGACGTTAATGCTCATGGACCAGCTGAAACATTGTCCTGTGCAAGAAGATGAGATGGAGTTACTGGAAATTACCAGTGTCTCTCTCCTGATACTTTATTTTTCTTCTCCAATCTTTTGACTTTCTGTTTCTTGCTTTACACTGAAGTTTCTGTAGCCCTGATGGTGGCCTTACAGAGAAGGGATCCACAGCAAAGCAGTGTCCTTGCCTACCTATGACTTTTCCTATTTAAATTGCTAATAAACTTTTTTTTAAATTTAGGGGAAAAAAAAAGTTGAAGGGGAATATCCTGCAGAACTCTAAAAGGAAAACCCTGCTGAAGCTGAGGAGGAGACTGTGACTCCCTGTTCTGACATGTAACTGCCTAACAGGCAAAGCTTAATTTCTCATTGTGGCCCAACACTGATCTTATGAAAGCAAACATTATTTTATGCTATCATATGATTCTCCATCTATTCCTTCCTTGAGATTTAGGACAGAAAAGCTGAAAAAATAAATAGCTTGCAAACTGTCTCTCTTTTTGCCATGGAAATGATGATTCTTTCCTGGAAAGGGTACTCTGCTAAAAGGTCAGGTCTTCCCCCTCCTATCTGTCTTCTGTGGACAAAACTCTGCTTTTGATGTAATGGATTATTTAGGATTTTGTAGAAAGGCCTGGGGGATCTGCTGAAATAGGTAAAATGGTTATGAGTGGCAGCTCATAACGTTGTACGGAAGTAAGAGAAACGTTTTTGTGCTGTTTAAAGAGAAATAAATAAATAAAGAGTGAAATGTAAGTTTGAATAATTGTTATCTCTAAGGTAGAAGCAGAACAGTACATGATCCCAATGTTAAGCGTAACATCCTCCAGAACATTTGAAATAACCCTGCATTATTGATACAACAGACCTCACTGGAAATTACTTATTTTCTTCCCCCTTTAAATTTAAAAATAATGGACTGATTGGACCAAACAGCTGAAAGCCCAGATAGTGCATCCAGAGTTTGTTTTGTGAATTATTAACACAGCTCAAAGTTAAAAATTTAGCTTTGCTTGGAAATCCACTCTCCCATTTAGCTTGACTGCTGTTTTCAGTTTACATTATTTCTTAGACACTGCTGTGAAACTTCCTCTTAATTGGAGGCTATTGTGGGACTTGAAGATTTTTGTTTATTTGAAAAATATAGTACGGTTGAATTACCAGGACCTATTAATATACATGTGGTAATGACATATAATCGCCCACAACTCCCTTGAGATGGCTCTGGCACAACAACCCCATTTCACTTTCATGAAATGAAAAGCATCCAATTACCTAAACAACCACCTATTTCACATTAACTACACACCAGTAATCAGTCAGCTGGGGGAACGTTTATTTCTGAGGTCCAGCGTGCCTCACATCCTCTTTGTCCTCTCTTTCTGTTCTTTTTTTCCCCTTTGCTGGGAGCTCTGGTTGGAGGTGGGGAGGTAGATTTGCATCTTTCCATAATACCTTTGGTAAAACTGCTCAACATGTCTCCTATTTGCTCAACATGCTGTGAGCAATGCTGCTGCTCAGGATTATCCTGGGTGAGCTGGGACCAGGCACCCAGCAGCACAGCCAGGCAGATTTTAAAGTGCTGCTGCACAGCAATAAAAACACCCCCATCCATATATTTTTCTTCCAAAAAAATGCAAGGAGTCCCATCTGTACTGTAAATGCATATGCACATTTTTCACTGTAATGCAATCTGTCCAGAGTCATCCTTGTCACGTGTGGGGAACATTGTCTGGGGAGCAGGGGGGGAAGAGGATTTGCAGGATGGGTTATGGAAAACGGGCAGTGCCCCACTGGGGTCCCTTTATTAATGCCCACTCTGCAAAAAGAAACCTCAGGCACTGGGCCACAAAATGTTCCTGCAGCTCTCAGGAGGGCAGGACTGAGAGATAAAGGAAGGCGGAGGAAATGCCGATACAAAATGCAGACTTGACACAAATACTTCCCCATCCAACCCAGAGAGACTGCAGAGAGCTCCAACTTCCTTTCTTTGCTCTAAAGAAACTCAAACTTTCCCTCTCAAAGAGTCAAGAGGGTGTGTGGAGCTCCTCAGAGGTATGAGTGGGATCTCAGGCACTGATCTCAGGCTTCTGATCATTCCAGCAGCAGGAGGAGGCTGTGCACCGTGTGAGCTTTTGATTACCTGATCTTACCAACACCACGCTCCGTGGAATATTTTCTGTGTAAAGATGCACATCCATGGATAGCAATGAAAGGGCAGGAGAATCTGACAAGTAACAATCCTGGACATGGCTACAGACACTCCTTTACCTCCCAGCAGGGCACAAAGTAAAAGCAACTCCCAGGAATCTTCATTCATCACTAAAATTTATGCTTGATTAGGCAAATAAGGAAGTAGCTGCAGTCCTTCAATGTTAGTACAATACTTCCAGCTCAAGAAAACGTCCCTGGCAATGTACCCTTAAATTCAACGAGTCAAAGCAGCCAAAAATTGTTCACAGGAACGTCAGAATTTTTCATTTTACCTACCTGCCACTGCACAAGGACAGAGGAAGTCGTGTGGGGAGTTACTAACACAGAGCTGGGTGGTTCATCTGGAACTAAACAAGAGAAAAAGGAAACAGAAGCAGTTACAGCAAGAGGGTGAAAAAGGGGCAGCTTTTCTTTCATTCATCAGGTTCTTTTTCTCCATTGCTGAAGGAAATCTGCCGTCCCAGCTGCTTCATGGTGGCTCTCAAAAGCAGCATGGTGGATGTGGATGTGGGAAGCCAAGGAGAAGCCAGGCACTCCTCTTTACATCCCTTGCTCTACCTGTGGCCTTGGCAGCTTGAGCACAGTAAGAAAAGCTCAGGGCATAAACCTGGAGGAAGCTGCAGCAGCCAGCTGCTCACAGACCACCAGATGCTCACCTGTAAGGAAGTTAAACCAGCTGTGTGCTAGCTCCAAAGGGTGAGAAAAGTGCTCCCAGATTTTTGAGGAGATTTTTCTGCCACCTTTGGGGCAAGCCCACCTTGAATTTAGGAGTCTGTGTCACACAGTCACACATTATTTGAGTCAGGACAGCTTGATTTACCACATCTTCCTGTGCCCATGGCCTGTGGTACTCCCACATACTCCACTGCAGCTCAAAGACATGAAGCAAAAGCTTATCAGGAGCCCACAGCTCTCCACAGTGCAATGCTCAAGTGGCAGCACTGGGGTTGCTCAGCAGAATAAATGCTCAGTTTGTTGAGGAGGTGAGAAACTTTCACAGTTTTTTCCCAGTTGTATTGTGATGAGGCCAAGCACAACTCTGGATCCACTATAGCTAAATTCAAAGAGAACTTAAAGCAAAATTTTAAATTCCAAACCAGTGAGTCAGTGCTGCCTCATTAGCACCAGTTACAGCCTGCACTGACCCTGCTGTGCAGAAAGGTGGACAGTCAGGATGCCTTTAAAGGGCTGCTTAGCACATTAGTCAGGTATTACACGGCTTCCTGTTTAACTTCCCATGCTCCTGAGCTCTGTCCTCTGCTCTTCTGATTTCAAGATCACATTCCCTGGCAAAATGGCTTCCTATTTTCATATCTCAGTGTCATTTCTAACTCGCCACTCCTTGCTCTGTAGGAAGTAATTCCTAGCACCATATATCTATATCTATCTATCTATCTATATCTATATCTATATCTATATCTAATCTATATCTATATCTATCTATACCTATACCTATATCATCTATATCTATATCATCTATATCTATATCTATATCATCTATATCTATATCTACAGAATCATTTAGATTGGGAAAGACCTCCAAGACCACCAAGTCCAACCCTTAAGTCAGCACTTCCAAGCCCACTGCTAACTCATGTCCCCAGGTGCCACACATACATGGCTTTTAAATCCCTCCAGGGATGGGGACTCCACCACTGCCCCAGGCAGCCTTTGCCAGTGCTTGAGAAACCTTTCAGTGAAGGGATTTCCCCTAATATTCAATCTAAACTTCCTCTGGTACAACCAGGCCATTTCCTTATGCCCTACCACTTCTTACTTAGTAGAAGAGATTGACCCCCACCTCACAGGACCCACGTCTATATTTTTATCTATGTATGTATCCCAGGATTACCCAATTTCCCAGGGCAAAAGCACATCCTGATGCTTTTCCTACTTTGCAGAGTTCCTTCTTCCATTCAAGACATCAGAGCTACTTCTGCATTCAGGCATCGACTTTATACAATCAAGGAATTAGAAGCTGATCTCTAAGGCTAAAAATAAAAGCCTTGTCAATGTCATTCAGAGTTTATTAGTCCTGATCTGCAGGACTAAATGCTCATGTTTCCAGGAGCCTCATACTCTTTCTTAGTTGTACCTCAGCAATTTTGCCACTCTGCAGACTGACGTGGATTGTGAGGGGAAAACAATTGAAGAAACTTCTTCAAATGTATGCAGGGTTCTACATTTATTTTTAATGCTCTCTTGTAAATTATTCAATTTCTGCAAAGATAATGGTTAGTGCAGAGTTTGGAAGCCAATCAAACGAAGTTTAAATCCATTTTGAGACTCCTGAAAGTATGATTCATTATCAGAGGGCACAGCAGGACACTTAAAGGCTGCCTGTTAATTCAGCCATATCTCATTGCTACCTGTATCAACTTCCTGCAGACAGAACTGCTTTGGCTGTTGGTTTTCACTCCAGTCTCCGTGGAGAACACCCTGCAGTGGCTCCAGGAGCCCTGGGGAGCCCCCGTCCCTCAGTGATGCCCCCAGTGTGCCCTTCCTCCCTGTCCCTTACCATCCTGCAGGGTGGTGACCGCCTCTGTCTCGGCGCTGAAGTCGCTGTCCCCGATGTCGTTGGTGGCCTTCACCCGCAGCTTGTAGGAGGTGAAAGGGTTCAAGCTGTGGAATGGGGAAAACAAGGCTGAGGGATGAATTCTCCCTCCCTCATCACAACTTGCCTCCACGGAGAACCTGCCCACTGCCAACCACAGTCACTGAGCAGTTTGTCCCCTCTCCACGTCACCTCTTCTCTGCACTCTCCCCCAGCCTCCCAGGTGTTCCCACCTCTGCTGCCATCAGCACCTTCCCACATGTCCCCTGCCCTGAGTTCCCAGAAACACTCATGGATTTGTTGCTGAATTGGGCACCAGGAACCAGACCTGAGGCTGCAGCTCATGGAGCAGCCCCCGACTGGGGCTTGCTATCTGAGTTCTGCATGGCTGTGCAGAGCCTGCCTTTCCAGGTGCTTTGCTGAGATATCCTCCAAAGCCATCTGGGTCAGCCCACCCTCCCAGCACGGATGGGGATGAGGCAGGAGACATGCCCAGGGTCAGCCAGTGCCCAGCAGGCTCTGGAATTCAGAGTGCCAGCTCCTGACTAATCCCCTGCACCACAGCACCACTCGATCAGTGCGTTTCGCTCCTGCTGAATCCCAAATTAATGCCATTACTTGGATTATTTAATAAAGACAGCAACAAAAGGTTCCCCACAGCTCTTTTATCTGTGTGGTGCTTTAAGATATGCAAAGAGTGATTTCCAGCTGACATAACCTTGCAAGGATGATTCTGTCTTGGCTTGGCAGGGGAGGTGAAGGGGAGGCTGCCTTTGGAGTCACAGGCGGAGGTTTGAAATGCAGAGCTGTAACTTACGGGGGATTTCACTAATTAATTGGTAGTGTCTAACCATCCACTGGCAGATGTAACACTGACTACAAACCCAAGCTGCTTGTAAGGAATGATTAAACATCAAGGATAATGCATTCTGATGGGCAGCACTCACATCCATGACTCTTCTGAACTTCCACAGGAAAGTGCTTTTAGCAAGGGGGAGAAGAAATCTCAGCAGTGCCACCCTATCAGGACAGAATTACTCACCTGCAGTAACTTGATTAATGTGAATCATCCTTTTTGATCTTTTGTTTTCAGTCATGCCAATGTCAGGTCTAAGTGACATAGATTGTTTCCTTGTTTTTACAAGGTTTTGACTGAAAGGATACTGGCACACAACCAGTGAGCCACCATATACCACAGCCAGCAATGCTTTTAATAACAGACCCAAAAAATCTGTATCAGAATGCTTGGAATACCTGCTTCTCCTAAAGCTCACGGCCTTTTAGAAATAATCTGATTTGTACTGGCTCGTCAACAGAGGAAATGGACAGCAAAACAAGTACCTGCTCGTAGACATTCAATTACTTCTGCTGACGTTACAAGGACTTTAATTACACCAGTATTGCAGAGGATATAATGAAGCCTGAATAACAAAGTTTAAACATTCTGATGCTATCTATAAACTTCAGTATGGAAAATACAGATAAAAATGGTTCTCATTTCATCTGGAAAAGCTTATATAGAGATAATTGCAATGCAGCATTCAGAGTGGATTTTAACATCAGTCACTACTGAAAGGATTTTTAACTAGTTGTATTTTACAGAGCACTGTGTAGTTACATATGATTTAGCCTGAGTAGTGTTATCTGTGATTCTGAGCTTCCAGGAAAGGCTTCAAAAACATGCACTGCAGTCCAACTTTAATTAGATTTATTGCATGACCTTCAGCAAATCTCTCAACTGCTGTTCACAACACCACCTCTAAAATGGGAGCAGTGGCCTCACTTAACCTCTCTCCCCCAAAAAGAACGTGAAGCTGATTGATGCTTGTTTTGGTTTCCTAACTAGTGGGAAACTCTGTGAGTTTCTGTGCCAGCCTGGGATCACATGGTACCTTTCGATAGTGCAGGATGTGGCCTCGTGGCTGATGGAGGAGGAGTAGGTTTGCCAGTCTCCGTGGGGCAGCTCCCGCACTTGGACTGTGAAATATCGGATTGGGGAGGATCCATCGCTGCCAGGGACCCATGTCAGCACCAGGCTCCGGGAGGACACGTCGCCCTGGGGGGTCATCACCTGCCTGGGAGGTGCTGGTCGCTCTGCAATCAAACCAGAAGTTAGCTGCTTTGAGAGGAAATTCAAAACAAGGTAAAATGTGACAGCCTGGTCAGCTTTTCACAGTGGTAAAGCCAGAGGGCATTGAATTTTTGGATTTGGCACATGAAGCCTACAACCATCCCATTCCTTAACCTTCTACTGCAAGGAGGAGCAGTAAAACTGATTCTTATCTCCCTGCATCAAAGGTCACCATAGGATACAAACCTTCCTCACAGTGGACCTCAGACTTGGGGGGGTCTTGATCTGGCAGGTTAAAGAAGAATCATCAGGACTGGCAGCCAAGCAAAGCGAGGCAATCTTTAATGAAACTCAGCAGCGCTTCTGGCTGCACTTGCTCTTTTGACAGAATCTGTGTGTAAATTAACTCACTTTTTCACCTGTTCTTACTCCTTGTACCAGGAGCTGTGTTCTCTCTGTGCTATACAGGGTCCTCTTCCCCCAGCTGCGGCACGAGGAAGAGGAAGGGGCGAGCTGGAACAGGCTGTTGTGTGGCAGAGTCCAAGCACACACAGCTGATGCTGAATTCCTACCCCAGGCAAGGAACCAGGAGGCATCAGCAGCTCCTGGTGCTGCTACTTCCAAACCCCAGCCTGGAACCAGCACAGAGCTGGGGCTGGAGCACCTGGTGCAGGTCCCTTCCAGAGCTCCCCAGCTCTTGCCTTCACACCCACTAACCTTGAACCTGCAAAGTCAAAGCAGCCAGTGCTGAGGGAGATCTCTCCAGAGTAATTACCCTCACACCTCTGGGATGAGCAGGGAATGGCAATGCAGGTGTAAGCATGCCAGCCCTCAGCTGTTTCATTACAGATCTCCTTTCCCGTCACCGCGTCTCCGCACTCCATCGATTTCAATAGAGAAACCCTATAGAGTGAGGAATAATTGTTTAATTGTTTATCATGAAGATTATTGATTCTGATTAAAATGTGTGGCATGTAATAAAGCAGAAATTGATTGGAGACACCGCAGTGACTTGCTTTTGAGAAGCAATTCAATTCAACTTCATCAGCACTTGTTTCCATAAACACACCTCTGCCTGCCTGATTCCTCACAGCTCCGTCCGGCCAGCCCTTCATTTCCCTGCCATCCCCTAAAACCATTTCCTGCATGTTTTGGCATTTCTCTGCAGCCTGCTCTCGCTGACATCAGTGCCCAAAGACTTGTAAGCTATTAGCTGGAGGAAGCCCTGGGTGCCAGCAGCAGCACGACACAAAAGGTCAGTGCCTTACACTGACAGGCAGAGACAGGGATGTGGGGTTATTCCATGCCAGGGAGGGAGAGCCATGCAGGGATTTTATACATTCTGCTGATAAGCTCTGCACTTTTGGGCAGGTCAGATCTTGCAGTCAGTCTCCCACGACTGGGTTTCTTTCTGCTGCTAATGGGAGATCTTAAAATCTCCTGTGTTGCAGGATATACTCCCTGACTGTTTGTACAAACCCATTAGTATAAAGGGTTTATTTATGGGAGTTTAGCCACAAGCAAATGCTAAGGTGAGACTGTCAGTGCCGGCTTGACTCCACCGGGCCACATGACTCTATAGACTACTTTAATTTCTTGCTACATTTAAATTTTTTTACTCAGTTCTGCCCTGATCACTGGTGTTGACTATTCTGAAGTGTAGATTCAAAGCACTGCAGCAGAGGCTCTGGAGAGTACAGGCACAATATAGCTTGGGATCTATAAATCACAGGCATCACTGCAAAATGGAAAGATTTATACTGGGATGAACCAAGGAATTTACTAGGGCATGAGGGACCTATATTGTTAATTTTCAAGAGAATTTTTGTGTCTGTCTACCTTAGTATCAAGGACTATGAGGATTTAAAACACATTTTTATTAACAGGATAATATCTCTTAATATCTTTAAATATCTTTTCCTTCTAGAATATTTATTATCATGTATACACATTTCAGGTTAATTTCTTGTTAACAGAATAGCTGCACTGGAGAAATTACTTTATCAGCCCCTTTTATAATTCTTGCTGATGTGAGAAAACACATTGTTGTCCTTACACTTTATACGAGATCAGTAAACTTGTGGTTCCAAAGCACGTAGAGACCCAGCAGAGCTGTCCATCAAAAAGAGAACGGGATCATGTTACACTGTGATTTGGGTACTCAAGATAACCCTAAAGCATTGATAGCAACAAGGGGTCATTGTTCCCACAGTGAGCTGGGAGTTCTGCCTTGAGCTATCGTGCATCCTTGTGCACAGTCTGGGGGATCTCAGCACATTTTATTGAGCAGGAGAGGCTCTGAGCTTTGAGAATTCACATTTTTTGGCATGGTGGGCTTTTTTATTTTTGAAGCCTCCACATGTCAGGCTTTGAACCTCCCCTTTGACAGCAATCAGACAGGGGTGGGAGAAGCCTTGAGCTGATAAATCTCTTTGATGGACAGTATCTTTAGCAGAGGCACTTCCAATTTCCTAATACATCTCCAAAGGTTCTTTCTCTGAGGACTGCACTGTTATGCACTGGGAAGGCTGCACATGACCTGCAGAGCTTTGCCAGAGGGAATTTTAAACCCAACCAAACAGGCCAGGAGTAGCTGAAAAGCAGCTTGCAGGCTCTTGCCGTTGGTAGCTGAACATCGACTTCCTCTCTTCTTAGGAGTGTTAAAGAAAAATAATAAGGAAGACATTGTTGGCAAATACGGTGGGAAATCCTTACTCATGCCATAAATGATGTGCAAGGTGTAGAAAGGACTTTAAACAAATTATTCTTGTCAGGCACATTTTAGGAATTAAAAGCAAATGTCATTGGTTGCATTATAGTGCATGACTTGGGCAAGAACCAAGAGCAGGCCCACAAGCACATGCAGAAGTTCTAACAACAGTTGAAAGATGTCTGTGGAGGTCTGGCCTGGTGACCTGCTGGAGTGTGCTCCTCTCTGAACTGTGACTTTTATGAGGCACGAGAGTTGTATGGTTCTAGTTTTTGAGGAGAGTTTTACTTAAAAAATACCAATATCCAGATATTACATAGCCCAAAACCCAGTGGGGCTGGCAGAGTTACCCTGGCTTGTTTTGATTTAGTTCAAGAGACCAGATATATTGTTTGCAGTGGAACACGGCCTGTGTGCAAGACTAGGGAAAAACCCACACTCTTGTTCTCCACCAACATATGCACCAATATATCCTCTTTTAGCTCTGAATTAAAAAATAAAAAAAATCTTCATGAACAAGTAGAAAATGCAAATCTTTTAACTGAAGCTCTACAGATCAGTTCTAAAACTGGAGGAACGAGCAGTTCCTTGAGCCAAAGCATTAAAACGAGCAGTGATGCAGAGCAGGTCCTGTAATACTTTACACATCTTTCACATTTTGGTACATTTGGTATCAAAGCATCTGGTTTCATTTGCACACACATAGAAATGCCACCGTCTAGATTCCCTTCAGAACAGAATTTGTCTGGAGACTCAGGATGCAAACAACCATTTCGTGGCTGATGCAAGAAGCAGAAAAAGTCTGGGCAATCCAGATGCAAAGGCTCTGCTCGAGCGTGTGGCAGTGAAAGGCCAGAGCAATTACAAACACATTAGGTCAGGGCACAATGGAGGAGCCGTGGAGAAATTCTGCAACACCAGTGCCTCTCATTTTGCTTTCCCTAATCAATAGAATTCATCCATCACTTACTTTCTTAAGATTGCAGTCTTTCTAGAAAACGAGAGAGCTGGAAAAAAAAAAACAACTAACCCCATCTGACTGCAAAAGGAGGCTGCATATGGCCAATATAGCAGCTGATGGAAAAATCAATCCCAACAGCCCGGCAGGTTAGAAGAACTGTGTCTCATAAAAGTCTGCCTTGCTTTCTCAAATCATGATGTTGCTATGGATTGGGGCAGGTTTATGGGGTGAGAAGGAGGAGGTGTAGCCTGCTATTAAAATTCCCCGAAGCGCAGTGCAGACTCCAGGGCAGGCACAGAAATCCCCTGAACCCACGGCCTGCAAGCATTACCTCGTTTCTCAGTGGTGATCACCGTGGCTTCCAGAGGCTCCCCCCAGCCCTGCCTGGTCTTGGCAGATGTCCTGAAGATGTAGGCTGACTCCGGGCTCAGGTCTGTGGCCGTGAACTGCCGCACTGTGGAGCCAACCTCCACCGTGGTGAACTTGTTGGGGCTGCTGCTGGCCAGGCGGTAGGCGACCTGGTATCCTGCAGGCAGAGAGGGGAAAAGGCTCAGCTGGCTCCTCTAGCAGAGAACAGAGCACCAGCACTATTAGTTTATCCTAACTGCCTGCTTATCTGAAGTCAGGAGAAAAGTAATTTACTGCCTTTGGTGGTATAAAGCTCTGCTTTTTGGCAGATGCCAGACGCCTTACAAAGGAAATCGCTCACACACGAGGCTCTGCTGGATATAACTGCCATGAAACCGAGTTCACTTTCCATCCTTTAGGCCAGCAAGATGGAAAACCAGTTTTATCATTCCTGGGCACACTGGTACCTTTTTGGAAAGCAAAAGAGCAGAGTTGGTGCAATGTGACACCTGACTGAAGCAGTTCAAGGCAATGCTCCCATTCACAGGTTGTTCTGCCCTCTCCCAGTTTCAGCACTGGCTCAAATTCAAGGTTCTTCAGCTGCAGCTCCAGCAGCTGGATTGCCTGAACCATGCAGCCTTCCCACTGCACCAGTGAAAGCTTGTTCCTCCTTTCTGCACGTGCTTTTCCCTCAGCAGTGAGTGCCAGAACTGCCAATAAAGCCACCCTTCTGTCATTCAGCATCGCTGCCCTTGCCCAGAGCCTGAGGAAGGAGCCTGCAAGCTCTGTGGTCCTGCTTCATCCATGCAGGTCTCAATAATCAATTCTGCTGATGCCTGTAAGTGACAACTCCCCTTCCACCCTGCCTGACAATCAGGAGCTCACAGTTTAGCCTGGGTTATTAACGATTCCACTGTGCAAGGAGGCCTTCCAGGGCTCTTACGCACCACTAGCGACAACTGTCCCCCAAAGAGGGTCTGCCAAATGTTCAAATCCATTCTTTAAACCCAGCAATTCAATCAGGCTCTCACTTCTGGAGCTCAATGGTAACTTCCAGTCCAGCAGCTGACTTCCAAAATCAATTAATAGCAGAACTGATGTGGAGTTTTGTTGCCCGAGCTGAATGTATGATTGAATGCTCCATGGAGTTACACAGGGCAGAGTGCAGCCAACAAATCCAAATCAAACCAGCTGAAAACAAAACAGTCACGGCACAGTTCTGCCAACCCTCTGCTCATCCTCCGAATGACAAAAGAGGTCTGCAGCACCTGAGCCATCTCTTTCTCATGGAATTAATATCCCAGCTAGAGTTTTGAACTCCCACCACATCTTGGCTGTAACAAGACCAAAGGGAGCCAAACCTGGCATGGTTCATTTGGGAAGGTCAGTGCATGAAATCTGAGGGGCTGATCTTACCTATGGCTATTAGAGAAAACCCAATGACATTTATTTCCCACTGTGAATATGCCACAATTGCCACATTGCCACTCACAGAAAAGGCCTGGAGTTCCTGCAGTCCCTGGAATCGATGCCACTTGCGTGTGGCGCACTCTGCCACAAACAGTGGAATTTAATTGGGATACAGATGGTATTAATTTTGTTGTGCTGACTCTCACAGTGCCACTGATGATGCACCAGGGTTTCCTTGTTCTTTCTTCTCTGGCAGCTGCTCGGGGATGTGGGGGAACAGTCATGGCTGCTTCACGTGGAACCATTTGCACCGACACCTCAAGAAGTGACACAGCTTTTCCGAGCACCTGTGGCTTCAGCCCCAGCTCCCCCAGGCTGTGGTTGGTTTATTCCTACAGGAATATTTCCACAGCTGGGTGGGTAGCTTTAGATTTCCTCAAAGCCTGGGAATAATGTCCTATGAGGAGTGCCGGAGGGCTTTGGGCTGGTCTGGGCTGGAGGCTGAGGGGTGTTCTTTGCAGCTCCCTGAGGAGGGGGCGTGGAGAGGAAGGTGCTGATCTACCAGGGTGGTAAAACACTGGTGCAGAGAGGTGGTGGCTGCGCCATCCTTGGAAATATTCAAGGTCAGGTTGGACATGGCTCAGAACAACCTTTTTTAGCTGAGAATGTCCCCGCCCATGGCAGGGGGGTTGGACCAGATGGCTTTCAAAGATTGCTGCTAACCCAAACTGTCCAGATTCTATGATCTCCCTGGGACTGGTTAAAAACTGCTTCAGCCAAGGTCCAGACTGGACATGAGGAAGAATTTATTTAAAGAGATGATGGTCAAACCCTGGAACTGACTTCCTGGAGAGGTGGGCAATGCCCCAAGCCTGTCTGTGTTTAAGAGCCATTTGGATGAAGCCATTAATAATGCTGTAACTTGGTCAGCACTGAACTGGTCAGGCAGCTGGACTTTAATTATTGTTATAGGTGCCTTTCCAACTGGAATAGTCTGTTCTGTTCTATTCTATTCTATTCTAATCAATTAAAAAGTCTCCTGATTTTTCAGTGCTCCTGAGTGTGCTTAGATCCCAGCAAAGTCTTGGGGTCCTACACATTCAACATTTCATTCTTTCACCTCCAAATTATCTCCTTTTATCCATGGGACTAGTTCTTCCATTACTGGTCCAATATATTTCAACAAAGTATTTCTGTACCTTTAATGCTACAATATTTTGATCTTTTTTTAAAACTCCACAGAAAGACAGAGAGCAACGGGGAGAAGGAACTGATATATATGATCTTTTTTGTTTATACTGATGTGAAGAACGTGGGAGTGAAAACCCCAGTGCAGGATCTTAACAAGGAGGAAAAATAGTCAAAGAAAAGCACTGGGGAAATTTTTACAGAAGCGGGAAAGATGAAGGAAAAAGCAACTAAGATGGCTAAAGCAGCTTGATAAAGGGACATAAGACGTAAAGAATAAGACCTGGAGGGAAACAGAGAATATTAAAAGAATAGAAAAGTTGATTTATCTAGTTATTAAAAGATAAGTATGATATCTGGGACATATCCTTGTCGAGTAATTTCCTCTCTTTTCTAAACCTTTGTAAAATATGAAGAGTAGTTAAAATGTAAGGGGGGAAGAGAAAGATAACTATTTACTGCTAAATGGTGGCACTCATGCTGAAAAGCAATTGCAAACACATCCAGGTTAGGCAAAGGAACACATACATATCTAGGCCATTACAATACCTGACACAAGAGTAGGTCTGTGGCTAGTGAAAAAATTAATTTAGCTGTGAGAAAGAGGAAATCACTTGTCACAGCCTGTCTCTGTGACAAGCTCTGCAAACTCCCTTCCCTTGTAACCCTGTGAAAAACAGTGCAAGCTCTCACTGTCCGCTCCTACATTGCTGTGTTGGCTCCAAGTCTGAGGAAATATCTGTTTTCCTGAGTTTACACAACCAGAGCCATCACCTTAACAGATTTCCTAAGAAACTCAACACCTCCACGGGTCTGACTCCAAGGTAAATATCCAAGCTCTATACCTGAACTTTTATTGCTACCCACAACCCACCTGAGAGACACCTAGTACTTCATTCTGACCCCCTGCACCTCCTGTTAGACAGTTTAGGGGAATGAGGATCCAGACCAGCATAAAAAAGCATTACTTTTATTTTTTTCTGAACACAGAAGACTCAGTACTTAAACTACAGCTTGGATAATAACTAAGGCTAATGCAAGATCAAAAAGATAAAATTATTAAGTTGATGAATTTCAGCAACAAGGGATAGGAGAAGAAAGGAAATGTTAAGTGAAATCAAACGAGGCAAATCAATAGAGGTAAATGGAAAGTGTTCAAAGAGAAATTAATGTATGCTCGAGGGCTATAACAGGCAATTGCTGCAGTGGAGGAATGAGCAGCTTCCTTTCTTTACTAGATTATGACAATAAGATATTGCAGATATCTTGGGATAAAAAAATTTAAAAAATCAAAGGTTATGAATGAAAATACAATCTTTAAAAGGTGATTGAAGTAAATTTTGGGGGAAAGGAATATCCTACAGAATATGAAATATCTGGATGGTCAATAAGAATTCATATTATTTTCTTGACTTTTTCACCATATAGCATTAGATCCCAAATCTCTTCTGCTATTGGAGGTGCCGCCACTCACCAGGCCAAAACAGCATTAAAAACCCTCCTGGAAAGATCAAGTCTTCAGGAGTTTCTTTATTCATTGAAACTAGGCTTATTTCTCACTTTAGCATCTTTCTGAGCATTTTTTTTCACGAGTGCAAGGAGTTCCATGAGCTGCACACTTCCTCAACTCAATGAATGGCAGCTGCCTGTTAAACGTTAGGTCACCGCAACACAGCCGGATTCCCTAAAGCAAACAGGCAGGAGGAGGGTGACAACACCCCATGAATATCAAAAAGCCTTCAAGCTCATCACCATACAGAGCCCTTCAAGAAGTGACAGCGCCCGTTGGTGCAGGCCACGGTGCAGCAGAGATACAAACACTTATTAATTTGTCACAGAACTCGGGGAGAGCCGAGCGATACCGCGAGGTTACGCTCGGCGCGGCGGAGCAGCAATCCAGTTTGTTGATTTTCCTGCTTATCTGTTTTAGGGCCAGCGGGTGTGCAAATGCAGCCTAGGATCAAAATAAGAATTTGCAAACATGGATTACATCCAATTTTGGTTCTAATTCTCGGCGGAGTTCTTACACTTTTTTTTTTTTTTTCAATAAGCTCCAGGTAAATGCTAAATATGAGGATACCGTGAGGAATACAAACCAGGGCCTGGGAGGATGTGGGTTAAGCTCTCGTTTTCAGGGGGAGCTCATAGCTTGAAGTGCACAAATGCACATTAATGCCTCATTTATCTTTAATAGTATTTGAAGGAACTATATGGGTGCTGGATGAACTGAGTGCAGAGAGAAAGACAGAGTGAAGCCTCCGATGGTTGGCATAACATTCCCAGAAGGAAAAAGGGAAATATCTCACAGTCTTGCACGGTAAAATATTTAAACAAACAAACAAGTGGTTTTCCCTCTTGGTGCCTGCCAGTATTTCATCCTGCTAATCTCTCTCTGAAATGCTAGAACATGTTTTTATATAGATTACAAAAATGTTAGCGGCAAAGGTGCGTGTATGCTCAGAGGACAAGGCAGGCAGAGCAGGAACATTAGTTCAAAGGCTCTGAATGTAAGTTGCTCTTGCAAAGCAAGTGGTTTTTCTTTCCAGCCCCATGAGTGAATAGAAGGGCAGAGCACAAAATTATGTTCACTTATTTTTCCCAATGACTCCACTTTGGTGCACTCGACCAGGGGGTTGCAGTGGTGTTTTGGAGGTTCATTATAGTAATGAGATGTAAAAAGTGTACAGGGAAAAAAAAAACAACCCCAAACTCCCCAAATCTGAAACCTTTCCTTAGAACGCTAGACATTGTTTTTTATCTATCTTTGAAGCACAGCTCACTTCTTAGAAAAGATCACAGAAGTACCCAGCATGAGCAATTTTCCCTTTTTCTCTCTTTGGCAGCTAACTACTTCCTCCAGGAACCTCAGTATTTCTACCATTGAGAAAATAAAAGCGAGGACTGTTGAATAAAGACAATAGAGTTCAAAGTGGTGGATGGGTGGAACTGGCAGGTAACATCCCCCGGGGAAGGAATTCTAAGGGGAAAAGGAATCCAGGTTAGCTGACCATTTTAAGACACACAAAAAAATGTTACAACTATCCCAGTGCAGACAAAAGATGTTAAAAGGCCAATATGTTTGCATTCAGAGCTCACTAATGACCTGAAAATCAAAAGTGAATTGGACAAAAAGTTGAAACAGGACACAGGTCTAAGGGAGCATATAAATAGACAGCAGAGGCAGGTAGGGACAAAATCAGGACGGCCAAAGAGCAAAGTGAGTTATCACCTGAAGGGCAGCAAAGGCAATGAGAAAGATTTCATAAATACATTAGAAATCTGAGGGAGAGGAGGAGGACAGGTCAACCAGCAGGAAGAAAAAATGAGCAAAAGAGAGGTAAGGCAGAAAAGGAAGGAAGGGAAGGAAAGCTGGTACCTGCATTGCTGCATTTTCACACACAACAAGAAGTTGGTGCTGACAAGATCGTCCACACAAATTAAAAGTGACAACAATGTAAGTAGGGATGTAGGCTGGAATAGAGAACAGGTTAACGAATATTTAGTTAAGCTGGATGTAATCAAGTCAGAAAGGCCTGATGAAATTCGCCCTGCAGAGATGGAGCCATCTCTGAATAATTAGCCATTCTCTTCTAGGACCTGTGGACGACAGGTGACAGCCCAGAACATTACAAAAGGGCAAACAGAGTACAGCATCTTTTAAAAGGAAGCAAGACTGACTAAAGGAATTATGAACAAATCAAAGTTCAATACACGGAAAGAACCTGGAAAAAAATATGAGTCAATATACAAGCATCTATGAGGATAATAATGTGCCAAGGAACAGCCAATATCTGTTTGATTGGAGCACATAATAAATATCAAATAATCTGTTTTCCATTTGGACAGTGTAATTGGCCAGGTGGGAAGAGTAGATATGATCCACGTTGACTTTGAGTAAGGCTTTAATATGGTTGCACACAGTCCCACCAAAAGCAAACACAATAACAGAATCTAAGAAAAACACCACATATTTTGAAATGAACTCTTGAAAAAAATAAAATGTTATTATCAATGATTTGCTAACAACCTGGGAGGACACAGTAAGTAAGCTCTCCTGAGACCTCATGAATGAGTCTGGTCCTGTTTAATACCTTCATTAATGACCTGGCTGATGGAATTGCCAATCTGCGTGCAAACTCCAAAAATGAAACCAAGCTGTGCACACTTTAGAGGACATGAGTGTCATTTAAAGAGATCTGGGTAATGAAGAGAGATGGTCTGGAATCAGTGAGATGAAATTCAATAAAGGCATCTGTGAATTATCACACTTAAAGAGAAAAAGCTGAATGTACTTGTGAAAGGAGGACTGGCTGACCTGGAACTGTACTGTGGGACAGGAACTGACTTAGTTACACCATCAGAGGAGTCAAGGACTGTGTGAAGCATCCTGGGATGTCTTACTGGGCATGGGCTGTGAAAGACACTGGAAACAACAGTCTACATGCTAAACATGCCAAAGATTCTTTAAGGGACAGCTTTTCCCTTTCCTTCCAACCCTGTTTGTATGATTTTATCATCACCATAATGGCAGTGAGCAAGAACCAGCTGGGGAGGGGATGCACTGCACAAAGCACTCTGTAAAGACAAAAGAAAGGAGAGTTCCTACTCCACTGGTCTTGCAGCAACTCCAGCAAATGAGGCAAAGTGCAGCAACGTGAGAGGTTGGAACACGGCTGGGGGAGCAAAATGTCTTTTGTGCTTTCTCATCATTCCTATCAAATGATTTTTTTTCCTCCTTAACCACATCCTGTGACTCATATCTCAACCTCTGCTGAGAGCAAGTTCTAGGACACACAGTTCCTTTAAAAAAGCAACAAATCAAACCCACAAGACAACCTGGAAGCCAAGCTTCCTTGAGCTGCAGAGAAACCCTGCGTGGATCCATCCCTGGCAGCTCACTGCTGCCAAGCTTCACACAGACTCCTCCTCGTGCTCAGAAAAATCCTGCAGCTTCTGCCTTTGGATGCTGTTTGAAGATTTCCCTGTGCCTTCAGATGCCAGGATCACTTTGGTAAACTACACACCTGAGCAAACACTTGGAGTTCTTGACTCTAGATTTAAGTGCAATGCAGGACAAGTTCTGTATTTAAAGCAATGCCACCTCTGCAGGAGCATTTGAAGCAGGCACCCTCCAGCCAGCAAGGAAGGCTTTAGGGAATATTGCTGAAAGCCTACACGTGAGCCTGAACGATGGCAGTGAAATTAGAAGCAGAAAGGCCTGGCAGACTGAGTAATAGATAAAAAACAAAAGCTTTTGCTTCTGTTCTCAGAATTGAGACACAAATCTTTACTCACCAGCCAGAACTACTGTAAAATGTGTTCAGCAGCAGCAGAAAACACTAAATTGCTTGGTAACTACGAGCTACGTTAATTTTAGAGGCAGGAAAGGATTCTTACATTGTAAAAGTCTTTACATTTTAAGTGTAACAGTGGCTGGTGCACATATTGCAAAGGCAACCCAAGAGTTATGAGAGCAGGAAGGTGAGAAGGTTTTCCACAAATTCCTGTCATGCCTTGCTGCCTCTCTTTCCCTTGATGAAAGGGCAAATAGGATTTAACTCCTCATGACCTGTCAGACGTATTATCTGAAGGAAGCAATAAAATGGAAGCACACATAAAACTGAAACATTGGGCATGTCTGGCAAAGGTGGGGAAAATCCAGGTCTCCAGGCAGTTTTCCCAACAGTCTGCCAAACAGGTTACCAACCCAAAAGCAGATGGGAAGAGAGATGACATTCAGACACATGGCCTTGAACAACACCAAATTCTGGCTCAGGAAAACCCACAGCACGCAGCCCTGCAGACTTGTCCCCTCAGCTGACAGCAGCACATTTTCCTTTCTTCAGCCAGAGAATTGCTTAAGGCAGAGGAAAATGTGGGAATACAGCTTGGAAGCAGGACTCAAAGTACTGCTGAACTCATTACAGAAGTAGATGTATTAGAGGGCTACAAGCCCTGGCAAGTCAAGGCAAGCCCCTGAAGAAGGAAGAGATCAGGGTGTATGTGTGTATGTTTGTGTGCAAGACAGTCCAGGCCTGGACAAGTCTATGCTAGCCCATAGTTAAGCAATCTCTTAGTTACTAAGAGACACAGATATTGTTGTTATGCTTGGAAGGTCCATAAACCATCAGAGTGTTCAGTAAAATTGGCTTCATGATGCAAACCATGGGGACCCCGTCTCTTCAATCACCCGACAGGAAAACCCCACAGCTGTAACTTGCCCTGATCTCCATCCCTCCACTCCCAGCCCGGGGTTTGCTGCTCCATCTCACCCAGGATGATCCCGTTGGGCTCCTCGGGCGGCTGCCAGACGATGCGCACGGACGTCAGCCTCACCTCGGGGAACACCAGCCTCACGGGGGGCCCGGGGGCTGCAAGGGAACACACAGCTCATGGCACCAAGGGCTGCACCTCACAGGGCTCACAGCTGCTCTGCTCACCCCGTGCAGAATTGCAGCCCAAGCTCTGCATCTCCAACAGTGGTTGGAAGGACCTGTGCGTGTGAATAATAGACATTTATTCTGTATACACATATATATATTCTGTCCATGGGTAAAGGCCTCCAACACCCTCAGACACCAAACACAGCACAGGCCAGTGCACCCTACAGTGGTTTTTTACTGCACCAGGAGCTCTTTTCTCACTGCAGCATCACCACTGGTGTAACTGAGAACGCACTATGAAGCAAGACACCAAGCTGTCTTTACGGAGCGTTATGCATTTTAATCCACTTCATACCTGTTGAAATTCAATAATATCCCTTCCTTGTGTCATCAGCACCAGCTTTGAACTGCTCCCTGACTTTACATTTGCATCTTAAACACTGAGGTGTGAGCAGGAGAACCCGAGGCAGGTGAGAGGCACATTAACACAGACAGTGCTGACCAGCCCAGGTTCAGAGGTGAGGAGATGCTAATTCATACATTACCATCCATGAATTTTCCCCTTCGGCACAAATTCCACCTGCATTACTCCTGGTGATACTTTTAATTAAGTTGAGCCCAGAGGAGGCACAACATATTTATGTCAGGGGTATGGAGATGGAAGAACAATTTGTTTCATTTGCCAACGTGCACTTAAGGAGGGAACTGCTATAATGGGGTTATCCAAAACAAACAGTTTTAAGTATTTCTCATTACAGCCTGATATGTACATTTCACTGAGTGCTTCTTCTCTCCCTGCAGAGTTCTGCTAACAGTAATTTTTCTTATTTTTCCTTTCAAAGAAAAGCCAGGTCTACACACTGGGAGTATGCTGAAAAAAAGGCTAAAAAAATGTCAGGGAGTTGTTGGCCCTGTTCCTGACCCCACATGCTCCCACTCCTTCCTTCCCTGCACTGAATGGAAAATGTTTTGTTAAGCCAGAAGTCTGAATGTGTTTTCAGCCCAACCAAATTACCTTAATCAATTTGCTTGTGTAAACCAATGTTTACTCCATTATTATTTTGAAAAGATTTTGATGACAAGAGAGAGATTTCAACAGAAGCCTCTCCCATTGATCTTAACCTATTTATTCCTGAAAAGGTAACGAAAGTAAAAGCAGTTTTAGCATCTGCAAAGCCCAAAAATAGTTCAAGAAGGGAACCAAATTTCTATAGAATTCCATCAGCAGGAATGCTTCCACCACACCAGTGTGCTTGGGGAGTGCTTGCTTGGGTTCCTTCAGGAACAGCACTGGGAACCCCCTGGGAAGTGCTGGAGGCAGCTGCTAAAGGAAGCTGGTAGGATCATCTTCCAAGGTCAATGCCTTATTCTTTTAGGGTAAAAAAAAAAGGAGAGTGGATTACTAAAGTTGCAAATTCGATCTCTTTCCATCAGTCCAATCAGGCCCAGATTTGTTTATTGCTTTCAATTGCAGCACTTTTTTTTTTTTTTTTTAGCATGAATGAACTTCAATAGGAATTTATAATTGGGCTCTAGAATTATCTTCAATAGAAATTATCTCCACCAAGCTTCAGAGTTCAATAATTTTTTTCCTCTTCATTAGTTGCAGGGAAGGAGGAAATAGGGGACACTGGTTTTCTGTGCCGTGGCCAGATTCTCAGCCCATGACCAGTGGGATACTGCTGAGTTATACCAGGTACAGTCCTTTGGGTTCCAAGCTGAAAAGCAAATCCCCCCAAAATCCAAATATTTGTTGCCTACAATTCCACCACTAGAAGAATTATGCATTAAAAGGTTGGATCGAATAAGATGTCCTTTTGGTAAGCTTTAAACTCACCATCATCCTTGGTTCTCTCTGTCACTGCAGGGGAGCTGGGGACCCCGTCCCCAATGCGGGTGAACGCCAGCACCTGCAGCTCGTACAGGACGAATTTCCTCAGGCCTGACAGCAGCACTGACTGTGTGTGGTTCCCCCTCACTGTTTGGCTCTTGGGTTCAGAGTCCAAATCCTTTGCTTTGTAAAGGATCTGCAGGATAAATGTAGATGAGGCACAGAAGGAAAGAGAGTGTTGCATGAAGAGTGACAAGAGGGAGATTCCTCCTTGTCACCCCGTGTAAAATGAGATTACATTCACCAATCACCCATTTCAAAGCCAGCACACTTCCTGTATCTTCTCCAGCTGACTTTGGAACAATAAGAATATCCAGCAGGTGAATAATAAATAACAAATACAAAATCATGTCCTGGTAATACCCTGAAAATCAAATGAGTATGAAACTCCAGTTGCATACCTTGTAGCCCAGGATGAGACCATTCTGCTCAGACTCAGGAACTGCTGCCCAGGTCAGCAGGATCTGGGTTGAGCTCACGGCTTCAGCAGAGACATTCTCAGGAGGAGCGGAGGGAACTGGAACCACGCAGCGTTACCAAAGAGCAGAAATAGGTCAGACATATCAGAGCATTTTTCTCCATCTCCCTACCTGCCCAGGAGTCTTCCAGGATCCCATAGAAGAGTATTCAAACCCAAAAGAGCTCAAATAGGTTTTAGACAATCCCTTCTCCTCTTGTGTTCTTTCTACATCATCTTTTTATTTCAGCCTGTCTCACAATTTCTTGCCAGTTCATCTCGGAAATGACAATGTTTGTAAAGAGCTAAACATTTAATACTTATCAGTGTCTACAGACAGACAGTAAATATTGACAGCTATGAATAAATTTCAAATTCTATATATTTGCAGTAATTAGAACCAAGTTTTAATTCCCGGACTTCTCCAGAAGCCTGTCCCCCAGTATTTCTTTCCCATACCTTTTATTCCCTATGCCAAACCCCAGAAATCTCTCTGAATGTGAGTTTATCTTACAGCATGATCTGTTCTAACAAGAAGTTTTATGCCCCTGTGCCTTCCTATATTATCTGAAAGGAAATGATAACATCGTGTCTAGAGCTTGCAATAATTTCCCCCCTGGACAGCACTCCCACTTCAGTAAGAAGTTCTTTAACCTATGCAGCCTTTTGATGATGTGATAGCACTCCACATTTGCAAGACATCAATTAGGGATGGCTGCATTAACACGAGGTGTATTTTCAGGGATTGATACGGTGTCAATGACAGATGCCTATTTCATTTATGTTGCAAAATTGGCTCTCATGAAACTGGAAACATCATTAGGACTGATAGCACAGGAACACTGTAATTTTCTCTGACTCCAGAGAAGAGCAAACTTGCATTTTCCCCTGCCATTAAAACTCGGAGTGCTGCAGAACCACACAACTGCAGCCTTTTGTAGGCAAGCTTAATAGCATGTCACGTTATGCAAGCAGGATGTGAGGCTATTTTTAAGAGTTCACATTTTCTGCTGCCCTTTCGCATTTTTTCCCCATGGCATTTCCAACATCTGAAGGGTACAATCTTTTCTAAAGCCCCATACACCTGTCAGACCTCCAGAGAACATTCCCCCAGTTATGTTACACAAGCACTTAGGGACAGTAAGGCCTGATTAGGGCCTGAATATATCACAAAAAGCAGCCCAAAGCTCTGCCAAAGGAATGCTTTCCCGGCTGTCCGAGTGAAAGAACAGAACTGCTGTTTTGGAGGCAAGCACCTGAAGCTCCTAGCAACATGAATGAGATAATGAGTATGACACCAGAACTAATAAAAATGGAAAAAACCCACCCCCAAAACGTGGCACCCCCACCCCTGTGCACTCAAGGTAAACGGCAGAGAGAGTAATTTCTGAAACAATTTCCCTGGCACTAATTATTTGGGGCATAAGGACCAGAGCACCATCACACGACACTGCAGCAGACTAAAATCCAATTTTTTTCCCCCTCCAACACTGAAGTGTCTTTTTTTTTCTTTTTAAATCTTCTTCCAGATTTATCCCCCACAAGGATATAATTATGTTAAAGGAAAATAGATTGCCAGGAGCCATGAATGTCTTTGGATAGCTGCCATAACTTTATCTGTAGATCTTCACAAAGAGCTACTCCCACATGAATCACTCCTGGAGAGAGAAAGGGTGGAGGTGGGTCACAAGAAACCAGGATGTGTAGAGGAAAGAAGCCCTTTCCAGCCACATTTATTTCTATTTTATCTGGTTTGAGGCCTTTCAAAAGAGAAAAAGTTACTTTCTTTTACAAATATTTCTTTTCCTCTTTGATCAGCAGCCAGGAACTCTCCTGCATTCACAGAAGGTGGAGGCTGTGCCCAGGCTGGCCCTGAGGGCATCCTGGCTTTGAGGTGAGGATGGTCACACTGCTGATGGGGACACTGGACAGCTGACAAAGGGGAGAAGAAGGTTCATGAGCTCAGAGCCCTCTCAATTCCCAGTGACAGAGCAGCTGAATGCCCCTTCTCACTGGAAAGGAGTCTAACTCCAGTGCCTGAATGGCAAAAAATCTTTGTGCTCATTGAGTGAGCTTTAAATCTTCAGTTCTCACCTCAGTGTTGAGAATTTTATTCTAATGTGAATTCAGGACCTGCAAGTGATTTTATGGATCTTATTGTTGCCAGTCTTTTATCAAGTAACAGGCTTTGATCGACCCCTTAAGAATGAATTGAAAGGTAACCTTCATTTCTCTGACCCATCTCCTCTCTCAGGAAGCTGTGATTCAAAGAAATTATAGTTTGTTAAGACTAATTAGTGAATGAGGCATATAATCCTTCTTCCCTCTGCAAGCTCCCTTCTCTAATGCTGGTTTCCTTAAACTGTTGCACTGGAGACTTTGTTATAAGCTCCAAAAAGCCGAGTTCTCATTAGTAACCTGCAAGAACAGCACAGAAGCCAAGCAACAGTGTCCGAAAAAAAATAAAAACCCAGAGTTTGAACAAAACGAACTGGAAACACGGGAACTAAACGATGAGCTAATCCAGCAAAGTGCCAGCACGGAGCACTTCAGAAGATCAAACATAGGAGATCACAGAGTTACTGGCACTTTGCACTGGAACTTCAATAACACGCTCAAGTTTTTAAGGTTATCCACTTTGGCATCTAAAATCCAAATGCATCCTCTTCCTACATCTGACACAGCCACATCTGATATGCAGCAGATTATGTTGTTTTATGTCTCTAACTGGGCCAAAAGGAGCTTTTAATCAGCTAGTCTGTATTCTGGCTTTCTAGGAAAGCTAGAGAGTGGGATGCAGTGGTTCTCTGCATTTTTGCAGCTCATTTTAGCTGCACATCCCTCGCTCTTTTTGAAAGCAAAAAAATTAAAGTGGCACATTGTACATCTGACTGATGTCAGCTAAGAAGTGCAAATTTCCAGCAAGGTTCACGGCAAAAGTATCACAGCTGCAGGACACATCCACTTTGCCTGTAAAATTAGGTACTGCAGGCCAAATCCTCAGCTCGTACGAACTGACAAATTCCCACAGTGACACTGGACCACATTTGAATTATCAAGAGATGCTCCATCACAGCACAGTAACTGCTCTGTGAAGGTCAGACTCCCCAGCATCGGGAGATTGATCCTTGCCATGGATGTGTGACCATGCTCCTACAGTAGCTCATGCTGTAAGACAAGTGTACACATTCATGTAGCTGAATATTAGGAGCACAAAATCTATTAAGGCACTGGGTTAGGTGTATCTGAGATGAATTTTTTCAAAAGCAAGAGGGTTCTGTACCTAAGAGGAAGCAGCCCTGCCAAGGTTGTTCTCATACATCAGATGCCTCTGCAATTTCTTGCTTTCTCTACATTGGACCTACTGTCATTGTCAATTCATTGAGTGGAAACTGAGCTTGTTACTCTGCAGTTATTTTACACTGTAAAATTTAATGAGCTATTTAATTTCTAACATTACGAAAACATTTTGGATTGATAGAACCTGTCCTGTTTAAAAATCCTAATTCATCTCCCTCCACCTTCAGCTGCTTGCAACCCTATCCCAGATTTTCATTTTAGGATTTTCCCAGCTGTTTTTCATGCCAGTGTTACTAAAACCTCCAGCATTATTTATTCTCTCATAGTTTCTTTGGGTTTGATTTGTTTTATATATTCAAGAGCTTCAGAAACCAGAGAGCACTTGTAATGACATGCCCCACTATTGTTGTTGGCATTTGTGCTCAGCTATCAGTGCTGTGATTGCACAACCTAAAACAAACAAATGCTCAAACAGAGCTTTATTTTCAATAAAGATTTTGGTCTCTAGTGGCTGCACTGCCATCGGGTACCATGGCCTGGTTTAGTGCCTGGGCTCCACTCCTTATCTCCTTGGATGGTGTAAAACATGGAACCAGGAGTTGTGCCAATGAAGCACCACGTGATCCTGGCCAAGCTGCCTCTGGCCAGCTGTGCAGGATGCTTACAACCCCCAGCACCAGCAAAACCAACTTCCCTAAGACTCTGTATCTAAAAACCAGAAAAAGAAATATTTAGGACATCTGCTTTTGAAGTGCATTGAGAGCATGAGCAATAAATGGAATTTTTCTTATAGTTCTGAAGACAGACCTAAAAGTGCTTTGACCTTTCTCTCTGGCTTTAAATATCTTTTATTTGCATTTTAACCCCATTTGACTGTGCAAACAGGTTAATTCCAGATTCCCTGAAGTGCTTTCATACAGTTTGCTGCTAAGCCAGCACATCTTGTATATTCTAAATCTAGGAAAATACAACCAAAAGCCTGAGCCCCGACTTGCTCTATGCAAGAAATCAGATGTCAGTATCAAAGAAAACACATGGAAAAAACCAAATGAGTCCTTATGGTCTCGATCACAGCTTTGTGTTATTTTGATCCTGGGTTCTGTGTACCTCCCACAATCAGTTTCAAGTCAACCTTCTCTTAATACTGCCATAGAAAATGCCAGATCCACACGTAACCTCTGATCTTTAGATGCTGAGCAAGAGCGCCGTAATCCTAAGGTTTTATGAAATGACTTAATCTTAGTATTTACTACATTTCAAAAGAAGTGTTTGAAGAGCAGCAGAGAGGCGAAAGTGGAGGAGGTGATATCTTTTTATTACGATACAGAACTGCTTTGTCTGGGTCGTGCTATCTCTAACTCCAGCACAAGCCTTTTTTAAAATACCTCTGGCAATCGCTTTCCAATTACTCCTTCCCAAAGAGCAACACTTCAGTGGAGGGGGATGACTTTGTTTAGCTTTCTCCCTGGCTAGTTCAAAGCTGAGTTATCTGAACCAGCAGACCAAACCCTGCCGTGCCTGGCCTCGCTTCCCACCAAGGAACACTGTGTGGTACACAGGGCACAGACATACACGGGATTAAATCCCTTTAAAAAACTTCTTAACGAAGCAAAAATCGCAAAGGAATAACAGGAAAAAAATATCAGCAATAAACCTCGCACAAATAAGCGTCACAAATGGATTTATCATTAAACTTTTAAACCACAGGTGTCACCCACTTTGCTACTAACTTGCAACATAACTTCTCATTTCTCAGGTGGATGTAGGGTAGGTCTGGAAATAAGTTTTGGGGAAATCAACAGCCAGAGAGCAGCTTTCCAACATCTGCCTTCACTGTTCTCCTGAGCTAACAGTAATTTACTGTTGCCTGAGAGTGACAGTTTCCTTCTGATATTTGAAGTCTCTGTGCTTGCCTGGACAATTCAGCTCAACAATACAACCCTGCTGCTCTAGGTCTGTGAGAAGGTTATGTCTACACAGCCTTGTACACACAATTTTGGAAGGCAGGTTTGAAAATGTGCCATCAGAAGCTCAGGTAATTATTTTATTTCTCTCTGTGTAATCAGCTCTCTAACGTGACTTGTGCCCTTTTAGAATTATTTGGTGCTTGAAATGGAATTTCAGGTAACCACAGCTGTGAGAAAATGTGCCTCAGGCTAGAAGCAGATGGGGAAAAGGGGAGGATTAGGGGAAATGGGGTACTGGGGAGGAAGAGGAGGTATGAGAGAGCATCTTAGCCAGAAAAATCTCTATACAAACTTCTCCTTGTGCTGCCCATGCTGGGGCAGAAATGGGGAGAGGTTGTTCTGTTTTCTTTAAATAAAAAACTTAAAGGTTTGTGCATGAAAGCATGGTAGGAATAAAAAAACAGAAGAAATAACCCTTCAAGTGTCTGTGTGTCGTTTTACCTGCAGTGAATCTCGAGATCGGTTTTTTTAATCCCATCTCAGATTTAACGGCTCAGCAAGCAAAAAAAACCCGCCCCACCCAACACCGAGCTAAAAAATTAGTGAACAAAATCAATTAATTAATAAATAAGAAATTAAAAATTAATGAACAAAAGGGCAGAAAGCGGAGAACTTCCCGGGTTTTCTGTGGCAGCAGACGTGGTGGTTGGACTCACCCGACTCCCGCGTGCGGCCTCTGACGGGCTCGCTCCAGGGCCCGGCCCCGATGGCGTTGAAGGCCTGGACCTGCAGCTCGTACTCGGTCCACTCCTGCAGCTCCTCCAGCGTGCACTCCCGCGCCAGGCGGTCCCCCAGCACCCTCAGCAGGGCCGGGGACGGCGGCTCCACGCGCCAGGCCCGGATCCTGTACCCCACCGACTCGGGGTTCCCGTTGTACTGCGTGTCAGGGAGCGGCTGCCGGGCGACACAGGAAAACACAACATTCCCGTCAGGACACACGGCTCTCCACGGTGGCCTGAGCTCGTGTGCAGGCCGCAGCAAGACTAAAACGATCAAGAGGTTGATTTTCTGGTTCATGCTTCGTGATCTCTATGCTTCTGTGCTGCTTGGAGTTTTTCTTTTGGGTTTTTTTTTACCTTAATTTTGAGCCAAGTAGGTCTGCTCACAAAAGCAAGGCCTTTGGTGTGGGTGTATCGACACCAAGTTGATACTTTGTAGGTTTGCTCACAAAAGCAAGGCCTTTGCTGTGGGTGTATCAACCGAGATGATATGAATACAATGTATTTCAGAGCTTTTTGATTAATTATGGAAATGAATGATAAATTGCTGAAGCATGTGACAAATTCATTTATCGTACATTTTTTAGGTTTTTTTACTGACTCTGCCTCCTCATTTATCAGCAGAGATTCATTCTAGTATTCTAACTCCCCAAGCAATTTCAAAGATTAAAATATGAAATAATTAGCCTACTTCATGAAGTTTGGAGTTTTTCTGCTGCAAAACTAACTACATGATGCCACGGATGGCTGAGATTCAGTTCTGATTCACTGGAAAAGCTGGATAACATTAACATTTCACAGCTTAGAAGACTACCCCGCAGGCATGCAGGGCTAGAAACGTGACCCTCATTCTGCAGGAAGGGAGGAATCCCCAGCTCCCAGGGGAAAACCGATTCACCTGCAGGTCTTGAAATAAAAGAGATTAAACACTTTCAAATATTGATGTTATTAAGCATGAAAAGCGTTTATCAGGTCATTTTTAGCTGTGGCTGCTGCTTCTCCCAAATCCTGCAGTTTGACTCAAGGAAAACAGTCTTCCAGGCAGCACAATCCTAATGTTTTAAAGGCTCTTAAAACAACCTGGAGATAATTTTGATGGAAGATATGTAGGTCTGGATCCAGTACCAACATGGGCATGATATTCGCACAGAAAAGCCATGACAGAGTTGTGTGGGGCCTCTCAAAGGGACTGCAATGGCTCCTCTGTGGGAAGAAGCTTCAGGTTTTGGTCTGGCAAGGTTCAGCATTAAGTGCAGTGTCCTGTTGAGAAACTGGAATTATTCCTTCCCAACAGGAGAAAAACCCTCTTGCTCCCAGCCTGATTTTGACTTCCAGCCGTAATGAGTTTATGCATGGAAAAGCTAACATTTGGGCAAAAGGAAACCTGTGCTTCATCAACTTCACACCGCAGTAACCCCGGTGGAAAACTCTGCCTAACAGGGGTGAAGAAAAACCATTCTGGAGCAGGTTAATTGCCAAGTAAATCCCAACGTGGCAACTCTGCAGGTAACTGAGAGGGGAGAAGGGGCACAGCGATGTCAGCAATTGCTGCATCTTTGCCATTAATCATTTATCTCTGCATTTTAGCGCGTAATTCCACACCGTTTCAGCTAAATCTCACCTTCCCACAGGAGTGCCAGCCTCGTTGCTGCTGCACCACAGCTCTGAGAACCACAGGATGCTGCCCATGGCCGGGGTGCCCCTTCTGGGAACCGTTTTGTACAGAGCAAACAACCGAGCCCTGGAAAGCAGCAACTTGGCTCAAGTGCCCCATTCCTGCCCCACATATTGACCCGGACTGTGGTCCTGGAGCTCCTCAAAGCCAAGCTTTTACACACAGGCACATTCCCCTGATGAAGTGGCAGAAACAGTGGCAGTAGGCAATTTATTTGATTAATAAGGCACTTAAGGCAAGGCTCAGATTTCCGACTAGTCTGGAAAAGGAAACGATTTGGCTGTTACTTCTTCGCGCTGAGCACGAGGAGGACAAGGAGGAGGAGGCGACATTTTGGGAGGACTGCCCTAGCCCTGGGGGAGCAGCCCCATCCCCATATCCCCATATCCCCATATCCCCATGCCCACGTTCTCTCGAGCTGCTCACCACCCATCGCAGCCACAGGCTGGTCTCGCTGGCTGTGCGCACGGTGACGCTGCCGGGGGCCACGTCCGGCGGGGCCTGCAGCGTCTGGATGACCCGCGAGGGCTGGCTCAGGGGGCTGGAGCCCACCACGTTCACCTGCCGCATCCGGAACCTGGAGTAAAGGGGGAGAGAGGCAGCCAGTGCTGCTGTCAGGGCTCGGGGAACGCTCCTTGGCTTCTCCAGGGAGGAAGGATAGCTGGAAAAATACGAATTAGGGGTGTTCAGAGCGTCGCGCGAAGGTCGCCGCACGCGGGTCCCCTTTGTATTCGCTGCTGAATGCTTGATGGTAACTGCTTTCAGATCCTCTCAGGTATTTAAAAAATGAAAATGAGATTAGCTTAGGGTCTATTAGAAACTTAGGTATTTGTGTGAGAAATTTATGTTAATTATACCAAGCCTGATGAGCTTATGCTGGCAGTAAGTGATTTTCTCTGGCGATGCTTATACAATACATTCAGAAAGGTATTAAAATATCAAACTTCGGATAGTCTCATTCCCTGTCAATGTAAAAAATATACTGGTGATAACATTTCCCCTCAATTACTCGTTGAAAGAAGCTGATTTATCCCTGTGCTGCATTTTCAGCCTTCCTGCACAAGAAAGATTAAGTTATTTAATATGGATATGCATCTCTAAAAAATACCCTGTCTGCTTGAAACCATCTCTCCTACAATAGAAATCCTTATTGGGTCACGAAAGATTTAGGGAAATCTTTTTTTACAAGGAGCACCACATAATTAAGATGTGTTGTATATTTTAGCTACTCTTACCCTCACAAGCAACTGGAAGCAGCCAGCACTTGCACATAAATACGTGACCTGGTCACATTAAAAACTTAATTTTTGGACCTAATGACTGAGCTTGGGAAAAGGATGAGCCAGTCGACACAGCAGTGTTTATTTATTTACCTGCTCTGATCTCCCTCCAAAGTGCACTGAAGGAAAGACATTAAACAAATTCTGTCCTGATTTCACTCTCAAACACTGGCCCAAAACACAGGGAAGCAGAATGGCCTGTAAAGATGTGCTCTGATAATCAGCTCTCACTGTGCATTTCCTCAGTGGGCAATGACTGAAGCTGACCAGAGGACAATGAATCCATTTGGCAACAGCTGTCTAGGTTTCAAAAGTTGGTATGAAATTGCTCAACACTGAAGCAAAACTGAAAAAGCTCCTATCAGGGCATGCAGGAGAGGAAAAAAAATAGGCAAAATTCAGGGGGCTGCCTTCAAATGAAAAAAATCAAAGGGGAACTGGATGTGTGAAAGATTCCAGTGTAAGTGGGATCATTCCAGAATTTAATGAATACAAGAGACAAATGAGATTTAAGAATAAGAGAAACCAAAAAGTTTAACAACTGGGAAAAAACAATCACCCCAAATTTCTCATATTCGTCATTATTTGCTATCCCAAAGATTTTTCTTCATGTATCTGTCGGAGTGTGCAAGTTTTCCTAATTCTTCACAGACAGTGTACCTTGAACTGTGATACAACCTGCACTTTCCTGCTCATCCCTGCCTTTTCAGCTTTTAGGATCCCTCTCTATGAGGAGAGCAAAATCCTCTTAACCTGAAGATAATTTTCTTAAACCTCTCCACCAGAAATCTCTGCTTAAGTTCAAAAAAAATTTTCAAAGACCTTTTAGTAAAACGTTTAGCTCTGGAAGATGAGGTTTAAAACACTTCAGTGGAGAGTTAGTGAAAAATTCAATATGTTCCCAGGTTTGTGACCAAGGGAGGAAAATTAACGTGCCAGCACTGAGTCAGTTGTAAATTACATGAGCTCTCCTTGGTTGCACCTACTCCTGGCTTACAACAGCACATGGATTAGTTAATAGCCCCTTCAGCCAGCACAAAATGGACAAGTTTCTAGAGGGCTGATTTAACAATTGTCACTAGATCTCCTTTCCACCAGCCTCTACATTAGCAAGCTGGATCACAAAAGTATTTTTTATTAGGGCTGAGAACCTCGAATTCTCCAGTCTTGTCTATACCATGGCATTGCTTGGATTGGATTGATTTAAAAATCAATCTCATTTAACTGGGGTGCACCCACAATGCAGAGTCACCTCCATCAGTTTAGGCATTGCTTATATCTATTAAGCTTAACTGGGAAAATTCCTATTAACAAAGGTTTCATCCAAGTGATGTTACCAGATTAAGTTAAATCAATAAAGCAATGTTTAAGCCGATGCAAATATGTAATTACAGGTTTGCACCAGTTTAACTACGATTGATTTGTCACTGGCTGATGTTCCACTGGTGCTCTTTTCAGGGAGGGAAGTCACAGGATAGCAGTTACTTGTAAAAGCATCTCACTGAGCATTTGAATTTCCTTCTTAATGTTATCAACCGGACTTTATGTGAATTACAATTAACAATCTCAGGTTAGAAATTTTAAGTATAAACTCTGAAAACAGCAAAGCTTTTCCCTTTTGTTCAGATTATAAAACCCAGCCAGATGTTTCTGATTAGGAAAGCTGTTCCATGCTGCTATTTACTCTTTTTTTTTTTTCCCCCCCATGTTGCAGCTAATTTCTTGCTGTTCTTACCTGTAATGAGTGTAAGGAGTGAGGTTTGGTACCTCCAGCATCTGAGCATCAGGTTCATTCTCCACCTCATGAAGAGTCACCCATTCTTCTTCATCACCCAGCACACCAACCTGTACAAGGGAAAGGTAAGAAGGAATACAAAGTAGATCATCTGTATGTGTAAATATATATAGAAATAAATACATATAACCTCTTTTATGATGTGCATCATCACAGCAGTGGAAGCACAAATGCTGTTAAACACATTTTCCAGTAAATAGTGATTTTTATATGACTAGTTATCTGTAAAGAGAAAACCCAGCCAAGTCAGCCAAGTCTCCTTGTACCTGATGGGACTTCACTGGATGCTGTGATAAGATCCATGCCAGAAAAAACACCATGAGAGCAATAATACCCTGTTCAATCTTCCTGCCACAATACAAAAGTATCAAGTAGTAATATAAGAGAATGAAAAATAGCCTTGATAATAACTTGCAGGAACTGATGCATACTAAGTAAGTCTCAATGGAGGCAAAATGCCATGGAAATGAAGACAGAGAAACAAGAACAAAGTCAAAGAACAAAAGTGTTTTAACCTCATCTGCTGCTCTGCACTTAGACCAGACTTTTCCATGAGCAACCCTTTGTATTAATTAATCACAACATGTTGCCCAACATGGGCCCTCAGCCACAGCAGTGTTAGAAGGGACTAAACACTGATGAGAATTGAGCATTGCTTTCCGTGCAGCTTTCTGGAGATTAAATGAAGATGAATCAGGGCTTAAAAGGAAGCCAACAGGGAATGAGAGAGAGGCCAGAGCCTGACCTGGAAGATGCAGGATGTGTGGGCAGGGCTGTGCCTGAAAGCCACGGCAGGAGTGTGGAGAAGGGGAGAAGAGAAGGGGTGGATGCCTGGGCTTCACTTTGGAGATTTGCTGGTGCTGGAACCCAGGGGAGCTCAGGCAAGGCCCTGGAATAATTCCCCAGCACTGAGCACGTTCCTCTGGTGTTCCAGAGCCTGCCACAAAGGGTGGGTGTAGCCCAATTCCCTCACCCTGGCAGGCACAGTCAGGGGCTGAAGGGTGGCAGAGGGCACCTGGGCATCTCTTCATTCACAGACTTCACATCCACGAAGACACCTTCTCCATCTTTAACCTACTGACACTGTCTACTCCCACAGGCTGCTGTGGCAGCACATTCCAGAAGCTCACAATCCACTGTGTAAAGAGCTATTTCCTTTAATCTTTTTTAAACAGATCCCTTGCAAGTTCTGTGTATGAGTTACAGCCACAGACGCTGTCAAACACTCGACAGGCACCACAGCCCAAAGTACCTCGCATACTCTGAGTACTTCAAATAGAAAATTAGGTTTCATTCACTCTTTTCTTTTTTTTTTTTTTTCCTTCAGGAGNTTTTTTTTTTTTTCCCTTCAGGAGAAGCAGCCTGATTTATTTATAGATGTTTTAGTTCTTCGCTCACCCAGGACTTGATGTGCTGCATATTTATGTTTGTGCATGAAGAAATGACACAAAGAAAATTAGGCCAGAGAAATAAGTTCTGCATTGCACTGTGGAAAGAAACCTCTCTGATCTTCCCAGGAGAACATTGATTCCATGGAGGATGTGGCTGAACAGGTCTTGAGGAGCCTTTCAGACTTTTTGGGGATCAAGGTCACGGCCACACACTAAACAAGATATAAAATAGATGGTAGTGAAAATTATGGACCTTTTAAAATTCCCAGTCCTCACCAAGCTCCATAAATTGCAGTGAAACCCGTGGATGTGGAAGCTGAAGGGAAACAAGCTGGGACAGGAAAGCAGAACATCCCTAAACTGAACCTGGAGAACAAAGAGTTGAGAAAGAGATTTAAAAGAAAAAAAAAAGCCCTACACAAAGAAAAGATGAGAGGGTTGATTTCAGTCAAGGAAACAGAGAACACTTTTTATTAAATGAATTTTCTATTAATACTGTAGGAAGCCTACAGTAAATGCTTATTTTTGCAAATATTGCACGTAACAGCATCACCTCCAAGTGCTGCAGTAATTGTATAGCAACAATCCACAGTGCTCTGGAGCCTGCAAATAATCTCCAGTGGTGACTAAGTTGTCTTTTTTGTATTCTAAGAGCAGTAAGAGCTTTTTAAAATATTTCTTGCCTAACAAAATAATGAGGGAAAAAAAAAAAAGGCCCACAGGTTGCAATTGCTGTGCAGAGCAGGCAGGTCATTAATACACATTAAGGACCACATGGCCCAGCAGGGCTGACATGAACTCAGTGAGACATTTTCTGGTGGGCTGCAAAGGTGGAAATATTAAGGATCTTGTACTAGGTCCATGGTGCTCGGAAGAAGTTTCATTATTTATGTATATATATATATATGTAGATATATATGTATGTATTCTCAGAAGCGAGCCTAAGAAGAAAACCTTCAGTGATGGACTTTATATTTTTAGCTTCCCCAAAATCCATAGCAGATTCAAAGTTTCAGCCTGTAGAAGGAAAAGGAAATTATTTTTGCTGAAACACTCTGATGTCAGATCAGAGGAAACGTATCAGTTTCAAGAATCAGAGTACAAAGGGATTCCCACGGGGCAAGAAAGAACCACGGGCAGTGGTTGGGATAAAAGAGTCCTTTGAGGGGCAGGAGAGCCCACTCTGAGCCACTCTGCAGAACATCAAGTGAAGTTAAAGGCTTCTTTCTTGTAGCTGTTTTTCTGGATAACAGTGTATGCACACTTCAGAGCAGGATGGTGTTTGCTGACAGATCACACACGCTCGTGGGTGCTTTGTTTTGGGAGGCAGATGAGGCACCAGCTGCTTTTCTGTTACCATCAGCATAAAGACTCCTTGAAGAACATTCTCTGAACCTTCCCAATTCCCTGTGCCGCGGGGGCACAGCCCCCAGGGACCCCGGGGCTGCCAAAAAGAAAACACCTCTGTCCCCTGAGACACTTCAATAACCATCAGCCATCACTGCTCAGCACATATTCATTCCCTCAGCTGCTCCCAAGGCAATACTTCCAATAAAAGGGCATATTCCTTTATTATTGCAGAAATGAGACAGTGTAAAACAATATTGGGAGTGATGTCAGAACCTTTTACTTCCCCATGCATTAGTTTCTCCAATTCTTCAAAGGAAAACGTTACAGATTTTATGAAATGACTCAACGTTTTCTGACGGAATGCACTGCATGAGCAAAGTTGCAGAATTCTGACTTTAGAAAGAAACCACAAAAAATTAAAATTTGGCATGAAAAAATAATGTGTGCTGTTGCCTTGAGTTTTCTGTCTTTTGTCTTTCTGTAGAAGTTTCACATGCAGCCTTGATGTAAATAATGTCTATTCTTAGAATGTTTACATACTTCTCCTGTGAGAGAAGAAATGATTGATGGTGATGTCCACCATCCAGGTTAAAGGGGTGGTGACCTGTGTAGCCAATCCCTTGACCTCTGTACATATGTATAAAATACTGAAGTCAAAATAAAGTTAAAAAGAGTTTTTCTACAGAAAGACAAAAGACAGAAAACTCAAGGCAACAGTGTGCAAGACAGCAACGCCTCCAAAACTTCAGTTACGAAGTGCTAACTGCAGGAAAGGAAAACACAATGTTTCTGTACATTACAGAGGTACCCTGTGTCCTGCCATCGTTCAGGATGTGTCAGAGTTCTCGTTTTAGAGGCCCATAACTCACACTTTTGAAATCGCTTTGGGAGAAATTCGGTTCAGGGGATGTCAGCCCGGGTGCAATTTTTTTCCTCACTAAATCCTTACATCGATTCAGCCATTTTTGATTTAGAGATTGTCAAGGGCATAAAACTGTCAGAGTTTCAGACACTTTATTTACCAGCTCCAAAGTGAAAACGACACCCAGAGAATCACCTGGCGCAATGGATGAATCCTATCTGGGTCACTGCCCTCACCCACAAAACCACACAAATTCATGGGTAAAAGTTGTAACTTCTTTCCCAACTCACAGCTTTAGAAGGCAACACAGAGATAATACTTTAAAGGTTTTACCACTTTGAAACTCTGCTCCTGCTCACCATGACATTCATACAAAAATCTCTCTAAAACCAGCAGAAAGGCTTTAAGCAAAAACTCTCTATAATAGCCCGTACACTCAAGGCTCCAGGAAATGTGATACCTCTTCAGAAACAGCTTTCAGCCGTTCTGCAGCTCTTGTGCTGCCTGCAAATAATGTTAATCACCAGAAAAACACACCTGACTGGGCAGAAATTATCCCAGATTCTGTAATCAGCTCAGTGGCATAGACTGAGCACCCACCAAGGCACAGCCAGGATGGGTTGAAAAAAGGTGATCCTCAAGATCCTTTCCATGATCAATTTATACACATTTTTCCTGACAAAACCCCAGGAAAAATCCGACACAAGAAAAACAAGAAATTGGATTGCTACTGCCAGAGAATGCAGACGTGAAACTACATGAACACCAGCAGGGATTTGTAGTCATTCTTGGCTGAAAATTGCCAAAAAAAAAAAAAAAAAAAAGTCTGCAATATATGCTCTAACTGCATCTGAGAGGACAGGATGGCTGGAAGGATTTACTGAAATTCTTTGTGGAGGAACAAGTTACCTGTGAGTGTCAATGCCACAAGGCAGGGGGACTGCTGGTCCCTCTGAACAAGTGTCAGTGGAACCTTTATATTACATTTGAGCCTCTTCCCTTTAAACTATACTCTATGTAACAGAAAAAAACAAAACGTTAGGAGGACTTTTTAAACAGCATTGGTACATTTCTGTAGTTCTCTGTTTGGAAATCCAGTTTCCTCCAGTCCTGAGTCTAGATAAAAAGGATGGAAAAGAAACAATCTAGTGATTTTTTAAAAATCTCTTCAAAAGTACAGAATGTACCTTCACTAGACACACAGAAATGGGATTTTTTAAAGCTTGATATTTCAGTATCTACCAACACTAAACTCTTAAAGACTTGATCTCCTCTCATGTTCGTTGACATAATAGAGAATTAGTTCCACAGTGGCTTCCATGAATTTACACCCAGGCACAAAAAGCAGAAACCAAGGCCAGATGCACGAAATTTCACGTCAGCTGGAATTCCCAGCTGTGTTTCTCATCCAAATTGTTCATGAAGTATCAGACTTCAAAAATGGCTCTCAGCCAAACTGGAGCACTTGGAACATTTTCTAGACCTGCCCTCACCAAGGAAGCTTTCTGCCAAATAAAAGAACAAAGAAGAAAAACACGTTGGTGGCAGGTCGGTTGTGTTTGTGAATACAAAACAGCTGAATTTTGTCTGTAAGGACTCAGACATTGAGAGTGAAAGGTAAATTCCCGGTGGAGATGGAAGAGAAGAGTCAGAATTATCAGGGATGTCCAAAGCAAAGGTGCTGCCCAGCTTACAGAGGGGGAGGGACACAGATGAAGTGCCCAAATCACAGATTAGTGTTTTATCGCTGAATGTCATCCTGTCCCTTGGCAACACCATCAGCTTTAAAATCGGAGCGTGCAAAACCACCCCTTAAGTGGCTTTTAATTTAATGCCAAGGCATGAAACACTTAACACCGCTATTAAAAGCTGTATATGGGTCAGTGAATGAAAGATCCAGAAGGACAAAAATCCCTCCCTCTATTTCAGTATTGTACAACCACAGCCCTTCAATCCAACACAGTCCTGAGGAGCAATTACGGTTGTCCATGCTAAAATAGAGATATTGTGACATCAGCATGGACAAATCCCAGCTGAGAAGAAACCACATCAAAGGAAGAAATGGAGACTGGGGTGGCACTGGTGGCAAAAAACAATTTTGCAGAAGCTCTTTGAAAGGTGGGCAGGTTCCAAGGCAGCTCAGATACAAGTGGAGACAGAGGCATTCCTGCCCCTCTCTCTGCTCCCAGTGCCACGTTCACACCCCCTCCCCTCACGATGATGTTCTGATCACACACAGCCTGTGCAGAGTTGATCTGTCTGAAATTCATCTGTTCTTGGCTGTACCAAAGCTTGCAGCAGCTCCAGGTCTGATCCTGTGTCAGCACACACAGAAGGCAGGAGGAGGAAAAGTCTTGGTAAGCGGGATGGGGAGAGGGAACAGGAGCAGGACAACGAGAGCTCTGCTTTAGATTGGCTGAAAGTGCTGTGAAATTGCACTTTCAGAGAGAAAGTTTGAGAGGAGTGCTGGCAGAAAGGGGCTGTGAACAAAGGATTATACGCAGCTGTCATCCTGGAAACAGGATTTGCTGTATCCTTGAGGAGTCACCAATTTCACTGCATACCTGAACTGATTTTCATTAATCAGGTGAGCAAGAGTTTTTATTTTTTCCTGAAATCTACTAGGAGCAACATTTCTTGTTGTGCTGAAGCTGGGCAGTGAGGTGTGGTGCAGCAGAAGCTTGTAGGGTTGCTGTGGTTAAAAGGACTGCCCAGATTCCACAAGGACTTGGCTGTGCTCATTCCTCAAAAGGAGCAAATAATTCCTGGATCTATCAGAGTCAAAAACCTCTGGACTTTTCTAGTGATGCATGAGATGTTGGTGAGGGTTTGTGAGCAACAAAGACCCTCCCTGCACACCAAGGACTGTTCAAACCACTTTTTGTACCCAGGGCTCTTCAAGGATGCAGATGAACTTCATGGTAATTATCACTGCAGCTTTAAAACACTCAAATTTGCTTCACTTCAGTAGCATTCTGCAACTCACTGAATTAACAAATTCCTAGCAATATCAGTGCGGTGTTCCAGCAGGAAAATGCTCCTCAGAATGTGCTAAGCCACCATATTATTGGATTTTGGTGTTTAATTCTGTAATATGCCATAATGTGTATATAAATGGCAAAAAATGTACCAACTTGTTCACAACAATCTCATTACCAAGTGAAGTGATTGTATCAACATGTCTAAGTGGTGACGGTGATTTAAGAAGTCCAACATTTGGTCTTAAAAACAGATCACAGTATTTATAAAGACCTGTGGGTGGAAAAGGAAGAAGCAAAGCTCATCTGTCAGGAGAACAAACGAGGAATATATAACTTCTCCAAGGCATAATGACAGCAGAAAGAGGGATATTGTTTAAAGCTGATGGAGAAGAGAATTCATCCTATTCATATCTAGAGGCCTGGATAGAAAACCTTGGTATATTCCATTACAAGATAGAAAAGTACACTCAATCTCATACACTCAATAATGGTATCTTTGCTGTTCAGTGCAATTCTTCCTATACTTCTGAATCTATGAGATAATAATTCCAAACTTTTGAAAAGACACCTCACAGAACCTAACCCCAAGTTTCAAATCATTTTTAAAACAGATGGCTGGACTAAAGCTCTGCTGTGTGTGTTGTTTATGGTGTACCTGGTGTTCTGAACACGCACAAAACCCCATGTGAATTATTTAAAGGATAAGCATTCTAACAAACACATACATATATATTATATATGACATTTTTCTGTTGTTCTTCTGAGCAGAAGTCCCAGCATTCATCTGGCCCTTTTCTCCCTGGTTAACACATTTCTGAACTGAGCCTCTCCAACTCCTCTGCATCCCAACCTTCCCAGAAGCCCCTGGACAGCTACTCCAGGCCATTTATAGGGGAGCTCTGGTCCAAAGTTAAACAAAACCAGAAATCCCAACAGGAATTCATTCCCAACAGGCTCTTTTTAACCCCGCAGAAACTCAATGAGGATAATTTTGTCAGGGACATACCTGGCCTTCCACTATCCACTTGGAGATGGAGGTTTTGCCGTCGTACCCTGGGCGGAATTGAAGCGTGGCAGAGCGAGGGCTAATGTTGGAAATCACCAGGTTGGTTGGAGCACCTGGAAGTTCTGGAGAAACAGAAAAGTTAATGAGAGGTAGAAACACTCTTTGTCTAGGAGCCAGTAACACAAGCTGACATTCAGTTTCCAACATAAAAAAACACAGGGAGAAGGGCTCTATTTGCCCCAATTGTGGCTATTTTTATTTTTTGTTTTTGGCAGAGTTTTACCCACAGCATTGCTATTTCTGCTCTCTGAGCATTCATCACATTTTTACAGATCAAATGGAAAGAGAAAGAGCCCATCCACAGAATTACAGGTACTATTTAAGAGAAGCTTCCCAATGAACAAACCCTGGTGGTCCTGGGGGGAAGGCACTTCCCAGGTCTGCCAAGTCACCTAATTCCATTGCACTTCTGTTTCCCCAGAATTAAATGATGATAATTTTCATTTACTTCTTAGATGACATACAACTACAACTGGAAAAAACTCAGAGTTTTGGGTAATGTATTTAATACTGACCTATAGTATCTGGGTTTTCCAGGGCATTTTTAAAGCCTGATTAAAGTAGATAATTTTTTTACTTCCCGTAGCAAATAAAGAGGGTAACCTCCTACAAGGAAAAATCTGAAGCCCCAATCATATCTTTGCCTCCCATCAGTCAAGATTAGAGTGGCATTTACATTTTTAATATCATCTGAATTAACAACAAAACCGAGACCAGGAAAGAGATTAAATATAGAGTCTTTGAAATAAATTCCCAATAGTTACCTGCATTTATAACAAATGGAAATAACTATTATAATCAGTAATTATGGAGTGGAAGGTGTCCCTGCCCATGGCAGGGGGTTGGAACTAAATTATCTTTCGGGTCCCTTCCAAGCCAAACCATTCTGTAATTTTATGATAATGCTGCACTCTGTGCAACTGCAACAGGCCAACAATGGGCAGGGTTTTGGCAGATATTTCAGGTATGCACAAATACCCAGTGTTTCTTGGTTCTTGCTTCACATTTGGGAACCACGATCGATAAGCTAACCCTGCCCAAGTGGGATAATGCTGTTATCTGGCAGGCATCCTGCCATCAGATATCATGGCATTGATCCAGCCTGCAGCTTGTCACTATTACCTGTGATTAGGGAAAAGAAGGGCAAACATACTTTAGGACACACAGAAAAGTTAAATAATACTGGAGAAGGGAAAAATTGGATTCCCTCAGTGATGAGCAATAACTGCTCCACTTTGGAAAATTCCACTTCTGTAACCTCTGTATTAACTGAAACTGCTTATTTGAGGTATGAATTGGCTGTTTAGTTTGCTTGTTACACTGGATGGGGCAGAGCGTAGAATTTTAAAAACAAAATACAAAAAGAGTAAATGTTCAGGTGCCCAAATGGTAACTCAGACAATGTCGGACAGAACTACCTCCTCTCAAATATTTTTTCAGGCCACAACTTCAAATTCTTGTAAATAAGATTTTAGTTTCACTATACAAGTGAAACACTCATAGTTGACATAAGCTATATTACTTCCACATGGAAAATCCTTTCTCTTTTAATATCACCCAAACTCTGTTTTTTCCCCCAAAGCAATACTTTGAATTGACTCAGGCTTCATTCTGATGTCACTTTGTAAATGTCAAGAGATTCTGTATTGTAACCACTTTATTACTTTGTCCATTCCATTGTCATGTCCATTCCTACAACTTTTCTTTTTTTTTTTGTGTTTGTATTAAACATCCTCAACTTCCTGGAAATTTCAAACTGGAGACATCTTCACATTAACGTTTCAGTCTGTTCCAAAAATTAAACCCAAATTACGCGGCAAAGAACTCCAAGCGCTTTACAAATGAAATGATTTATATTACCGCTGAACTGAAACAACCTGTGACCTTTGGAGCACAGAAACACCAAGAACCAGCACGTTTTTCCTTTGTTCCCTGCAGGGTGACCAACCTGGGGGCACTCCAGAGGAGATGGTGGAGGAGGTGACCCAGCCGCTGCCCTGGGCGGTGACGGCGGCCACCTCGATGGTGTAGGTGGTGAGGGAGGCCAGCCCCGTGATCTTGTACTCCAGGGTGCTGTTGGACAGGGAGCGGGCCAGGCGGGACTCGTTCCTGCCATACACCTCCCAGGAGATCTGGTACCCTGCAAAACACCCACAGGTCAGGGGGACAGGGTTCTCCAACAGCCCAGAGAATTCCTGCCTGTGCTTGTGGGCACTGGTGGATCTTTGTTCCTTATGCCGTTCCTTATGATCACCTTTTATAAACAGAAAAAACCCCCTCCTGGAAGTAAACAGTGGCTAGAATACCCAAGGATTTTAAAAATACTGTTATTTCAATAAACAATTGATGCAGGTAGTCCACAGAGCATGATCTCCCTGTCAGGAGGACATGAGGTCTCAGCTGTCTTTTTTTTCTGCACTTGGTATGAAATGGCCTGGAAACCTGGAAATAACCTGACAGAAGGGTGGACTTTCATTCTGTGAACTCTAAGAAACAAACAGGAAGAAACACTAGAAAATCTAACGTCTACTGGAATATCTAATTAAAAATCCCTGTGCTTAGTAGGGCTTTCTCCCTTTGCAGGCTGAAGTAACCTTCAGCGCTGCCTGTCTAGAAATACTTCGAAATCTGACAATTTCAATCTGACAATAACTATCAGGCAGGAACATTGTGGGAATCTTCTAGGAACTGTAAAACCTTTACTCCCCACCGCTTGTTCCTTGCAGAAATGCTTCAGCAGGGTGAATCATTATCCTTTCTTTGAAAACCATCTTGGAACCAATGCATTGTCCAAAGCTGCACCTGCCCTGACCTCCATATTATTCTTCTATCATAACCAGGCTTTCCTTTTTATCTCTTTGATAACCACTTGTCTTCCAAGAACTTTTGAAACTTTCCACTGTCTGATTTGCTCAATTTTACCTCCAAATCTGCTTGTCCTCCTCCTGCCCAGTCCCACTTTATTCTCATTTGAACCCAGGTGAACCTCTCTGTGCCAGTCCCCGGAAAGCAAGTCTGAAAAGTTTGCTTGATTGCCACTTTCTTTGTGATTTGACTCAGAGGGTGAAAAAAAAAAAATACACATAGCTCTTGAATGCCTGTGAAATTGAAGTGAGTGAAAAGGACTAACAGAAAGGAATCCCACTGAGTGAACCATGCACAAGGCAAACTGGCTAGAGAAACTCCCTACTGGGCTCCTGTTCCCATCATCTCAGATGAGGAATTTAGACCAGTTGGAGGGCTTGAAGGTGGTTCTTTTTTTTTCAATTTTTTTAAAAAATAAAAAGACATGATAAGCTGATTAACATATATGAATTGACGTAGCAAAATCCCTCATGGTATTAATCAGCAAGAGAGCCTCATCTCACGAACCAAAAGGACAGCGAGACAAACATTTCTGCAAGAGTCTGAGAGGTGTGAGACGTTCTCTGTCCTCTCTTGTGAGCAGCCATCACTGACAGGGATTCGTCTTAACCTGATTTTGCATGAAAAAGGGCTCAGTGTGCTCACACGGTCGCTAATTACTTTTCAGGTGAGAGGGCAGGGATAAAAGGAGGTGATGCTTCAACAATTCCAGCTACACCACAAATGCTCCTCCGACTCTGCACTGCAGAGGGGAAGGGGAAAAACTCCTGAATGCTCATCTGGAACTGGTTTTAAACAAGTGTCTGAGTGGGAATTAATTAACTCAGTAATTCAACAATGTCTTGGAAACACTGTAGTGTTTTGATGCTCTCTGAAAAGGCTTAGGAATCATTTGTCAGACCAGAGTTGATGTAGCACCGACAGGATTGCAGTCTGTAGGAAGATTTTGACAAAGTTTAAGGACTCTGTTGCCTGAATTAACAGAAAATGAGCAGAAAGGTGGGGGCTGACTGTCCCCTGCATTTGATGCTCAGTGAAGAGGTACGAAGTAGCTGCACACAGAAGGGCCATCACAAACATCCTTTTCTTTCAATAGCTGTGGGTGCAGCCTGTTCCAGACAATAAATAACCAGAGGAAGATAAGCAGGGGACTCTTAATGCTCCCTCTAAGCATTTGTTGCTTACGGACAATGGAAAGTGTCACTCAGCATGCACCAGGCAATCTTCAGTGATTGAGATATCTCCTCTCCCATCTGGATAAGCTTAGGTTATACATCAAATGTTGATGATTATTCTTTGGACATTTTATCTCTTCTCCCTTGTGACCACAGGATGAGACCCAGCTTTCCCGCCCATTAAGCACATAGTCCCTATGTATTTATTTTCTGGGGGAAAAAAAAAAATAAATCTCGAGTTTCTGTGTAGATCGAAGAAAAGGCAGTATTTACTGTCGGGGTTTTCAGTCCCCAATGTATAGTTAAATTCCAGTCATACAAAAGATGAAAACCGAAAATGTGTACGTACACAGCAAGCAGACACAAAGCCAAACGCAATCAGGCATAACAAAAACAGATGAAAAAAAAAAAAAGTGCAGAAGGACAGGAACAACAAGCACTGCACCCCCAAGTAGCACTTCAGCCACACCGAGTGGCAGATGGGCAGAACTCTGGGCCATGTGGCTGGTGAGAACACCCTCCTTGTGTTACAGATGTGATCCCTGTGTGGGGGGATTTTGGGGATTTTCCAGAGGGTTTCCCCCGGCTTCAGGTGTGAGTGAGGACAGGGAAGGTGCCACAGATCCTCTCCCCACACTTTGGCACTCCACAAAACTCTGCCTAATGGGAACTAATGACCACAGGAGTTTCAGAAATAATTTTCTGTTGATGTGGAGTAAATTCTCTACGTGAGAGCACTACACCCGATCACAAACTGTCCGTCCACATCCAGATCCTCATAAATCAATGTTTGCTGAGGGAACGAGGAAGATACTGAGATTTACAGCAAGAGTAATGGGCAATTTCCCAGAGCAGGCTGGCTGCTGGGCACCCCCTCCGGGCTTCCCTCCTCCCAGCACCTCTTGTGCAGGGAACAAGAAGGTCCGGTAAAGACATCAATGAGCAGAAATGATGAATAATTGCCTCCCTGAGCACTCAGATCTCCAAGCAGCCCTCTCTAAACCTTTGAGGTGCTCAGGGCATGAACAGTTTGTCTGTTCTTCTATCCCAAACGCAATTTGCATCATTAAGGAGGTTTCTTTTTCCTTATAGACTCTGCTGGGCATTTTCACACTGGTGTTTTGCCCTGAATAAGAGAACCTTTTCAGTTAATTCCTTCTGAAACAATTTACCCCAGATATAACCCAGTCCATCATTTGGCTCCATCAGGTTTCAAGCCATTCTGGGAGGGGACAGCTTGTTTTTAGCAAAGTAATTCTGCAACACCAAGCACAGAGCTCCTACCTGCTGCTTAACAGGGATCAGTATTACGTCATCCTGGATGGAGGTACCTAAATTTAAGCACTTGGGCTTGAAAGGCTTTGGCCACCCTCACTGAATCAATACTGCTCTACTTTCAGGAGTCATTAGTTTCTGTTCTCAAACCATTTAAATCAGTGCATATTTCAGGCAGGTTTCCATGGCGGAGAGGCAGGAGATGATCTGCACGAGGATTCCACAACCAGCTCAGAGCACACGGCTACAAACGGTGCACGTCACAGAGGGAAACACTGACAACTGAAACCCTACCAAAATAATTACACCTGGCAAAGTTAAAATGCTTCAGGAAATTAGACTGATATAACATTTCAGCGATCAAGGGTCAGAAAACCTGTGGTTTTTATCTCCTAAAATGCATTTTTTAAAAATGGGAACACAATTTTAAAAAATAATTAAACATTTTAATGTTCTAAACCCAAAATATTTTGATCCACATGAAATGATTTTCTCCCTTCCCAACTACCTCCAGTAATTTAAAATCTGGGAGCTTCTTTGTGCCTCAAAACCTTGAAAATCTTTGTTAAATGGAATGTCCATCCTGTGCAGCTGCAATAGTTTCCCATCGGAAAACAATATTGCCTCTGTTGATAAGAACTAGAGGTTTCCTCAAGTATTTATACCTTCCTTTATGAAAAATAATGAAGTTGCTGCCGTTGTATCTACGCTGGCACGCAGTAAACAGATAAATAACTTGTCAAATGGCAGAGTCATCAAAGGGAAGCAAGAGAGTTCTGAACCCTTGTGATTGTTTAGAACAGATTAAGTAATGACATGCAAATTCCGTCACGCAGTCCACAGCCAGGCCACTTGATCACAGAGGAAGGATTCTGCTGATTTCAGGCTTGGTCTTGATTGCAAACCTCAGCAATGCCAATCCAGACTTTGCAGCTGTGAACTTCATGTAGGGACCCCCCACCCTTGGGGCAAAGGCCAAGCACGGTCTCACAAATTTCCAAAAATTCAGTAAAGCAGGTGGAGGTCACGGAGGATTTAACAAGACCAGACACCCTGTGGGGAGCTGATTTCTAACACAAACTGCTTTTCCAGTAACCACAATCATGAGCTGCCAGTAATTGGAGCTGTACTTTGTGTAACACTCCCTGGTGACATCTCAATTACCCAGAGGAGGGGCCAGGAAATCAGCAATAGCCCAAATTCTCCCTAAATGCTCCATTATACAGTTTTTCCACTGCAACAACACATTCCACCCCCCACACACTGAACAGAAAAAAATAAATAAAGGCAGAGATAGCAGCTGATACCTGTGATGATGCCATTTTTCTCTACAGGTTCTTGCCAGCTGACCTTGAGCGAGGTGTCCAGAATCTCTGTGAAACTCAGGTGTCCCACAGCTCCTGGCTCTGGCAAATGAGAACAGGAAAGCTGTTAATAGGTGAACCCCACTGAACTGGGATCAGATTCACGTGGCAGGGTTAGGGATGGAGAAATATGTCCCTGAGCCTGGGCTAAGGGAGGTTGGAACCTTGGTGAGAGGAGAATGCAAGGTGGGAAGAAACACTCTGGCTATCATCATGTCAATTATTTCACTCAGTCATCATCCCACGTGTGTGGAGATCTAACATTGCTGTTTTCCCTCAAGGATACCTGTGAGTGTTTAGCTGTTTTGTGCAGCAACACCACCAGCAATCCCTTCACCTGGAAAGAGCCTTTTCCCTATGCAAGGTCACAGCAAGGACAGAGTCACGAGCTACTGCTTGGATAAATTCCCTCAAAACAACTCTAAAAATGTCCAACATAATGGCAACTGTCTTCTGTAAAATGAATACAAGTGTGTGAAACTTTTTAAAGGGTTTTTATGATGTAGCTCAAGAGCTCTTAAAAATTTCAGCTCCCCAGTGTGCAATGAAAGAGCATAAAATGGAATGACTGTCAAGAATATGCCATCCTCCCTCAATTTTGATCTTCAAGGAAGACAACCTGACTGATTTTTGATCCAAATGCTGTTCTGTCCTCAATCGATGTACTGGAAAAAGGAGGTTTTGTTCACTTTATATTCACTGTGCTTCTGTCATTGGATGCCTGCCCAAGTATCCTCCAGCTCCACTGACATCAGTTGGCAATTTCTTGTCTGCAATTTCATGTTTTGTTTCCTCTTCAATTTAGTCCAGCCTCTCATTCCCCTCCAGCTATGACAAAAAAAGCCCAAACCCTGCCAGTAGGTCAGCAACAACCCCATTTGCAATTCTGCAGTCCCAGGGAGGAAAATTTCCAAATCCACTCTGCAGGACCCAGTAGTCAAAGCACCTCAGAACGGCTGATCCCATAGCGATCTCAGGAATGCCCAATCAGAGCATGGAATTAATCACTTTTTGGGACCATGGAGCTGCAGACATGGAAACCACACACTCACAAAGCTTTGCTCCAATCAGCCCCTGCAGTTGCAGCCCAATTTTAAAGTCCTCAGCACACACAGGTGCAGGTGACTCCAGGCCAGGACACGACGCTTCTGACTGGATGTCAGGTTTTATTGGACCTACAGTTTGTCGGCAAACAGATCCTTGTTTTCCTAAAGGGTGGCCTAACTTTGCCATCCAGACAGAAAATGATCACCTGTGAACATGAATGACAGGCCTTTCAAATCTTTTTCTCCCACCACATAAATCCTGAAGCAACTCAGCTTCGAGCAGTTCTCTGCCAAGATGCATTACACCATCCTGCACAGAACTCCTCCATCACTGTGAAAACCCAGGGAAGCAATTCTACAGGATTAGTAAATAAATAAATACAATCCTGCTCATCTTTCCTGCTGAGGCTCCTTGCAGCATGTAGCTGGACACACCAAGAAATGTCTCAGATTATCTAGAAAATGCAAATCTGGCTCTCTCTTGGTTTATGTTTCCAGATGGAATTCTCTTCTGTGTGATCCCAGCATTTCCCTGGGATTGCCTCAATGAGACAGGGCAGTGACTCTGCCCCTGCTCCCACTTTGTGGAAAGCATTTAAGGTTCATTGCTGCAGCCTTTCCTTCAGCAGAAATATTAACAGTCTCTTTCCTCTTCCCAGCCGACTACCTTTTGTGAAATCCAAGGAGTTCTGTATCTTTGGTTTCTCACCTTTCTGCACTCACTGAGATCAACCACGGGGTTCTACCATGCTGAGAGGGAGAAGACAGATGAACTCAAACACATTTACAAATCATCACTGGCTAAAGCTTTTTTTCCTTAGGAAAAGGGGCAAAAGAGCTGATAATGCTCAGAGGAACCTAATGCACGTTTCTCTTTCCACCACACCTTTTGCTTTCCTCCCAGACACACAAGTTAGAGCTCAGATTAGTGGCTCACACAGATTTCTGGTCCTTAAATTCCTACCTCTGGCAACCTGTTCTAGTACATAGTGGAAAGTAACCACACCAGGAAAAATCCATGGTAAAGTAATTTTCTCCAGGTTCCTTCAAAAGTATCTCGTGAAAAATTGGATTAGCACTTTGAGCCTCACTCCTGAGAATGTTAATGGATTCTTCTTTATGGGACCACTGACTATCCCAAAAGATCCCTATTACGGCAGAGTAGTATTTCTAAAAACAATACTTTAATGGATAAATTAGACACTTTTTATTCTGCTTTAAAGCTGCAAATGTGCAGCAGTGTTTATGATGCTCCAGAAGCACTGGGCAGAGCCAAGATCACTGTGGACACAGTGGGTTGTGAGGGCCACTGCAATTTATCTGCATCACACACACTGCACTTGTTAGGCCCAAATATGTCTTGAGAAAACAACTTCAAGGGGCTACAGAGACCAAACCTTTTTCTGATGCAGGAAATAATTTATATGCTAAACCATCCAGTACATTTATTTCATCCTGCCTCCAGTTTTTTCAGGATGCAAGATAGTACCTTGCTGTGACCCTGGTTCTTTCACAGGAACACTTGCAATATAATATGGATACAAACATTTTCAATTTATCGAGTAACAGCAGGAAACAATCGTAAAGTTATCATTGACCTCCACGGGAAGTTCCAGTGCTCAGTTCCTAAGAAGATCAATTCATGTTTATTTGGGTGCCTGAGCACGGATTTAAGAGCACAAGGATTCACAGACATAACACATTGTGTGTTTGCTGAACCAGACTATGAAGTTCTTAGCTAATCAACAATATTAAAAAAATTCATCCAGGTTTAGTCCATAATGAAACAAAAAAAAAACCCCAAAATTTGCCACAGGCTGAAAGAACACCCATGGAAAAGTGGCTGAGATCTCCATCTGACAGGAGGTCAGACGAGAAGAGATTGCAGAGTGAACCTGAGGTGAAATTTTAAGCAGGGAGATGTAACAATTTGGGCACTCACTGTCTTCCAGGGTGCGCAGGAGCTGGGGAGGGCTCCGAGGGCCATCCCCTGGGGTGGTGAAGCACAGCACTGAGGTGTAGTAGCTGGTGAATTTCTTCAGGTTGGTGATGCAGCCACTGTGAACACCATGGAAATCCGGAGCGATGGTGACCACGGTCACACTCTCTGGAGCATCCACTGGCCACGCCAGGAGCTGGGAAATTTAAACATGGATGAGCTCTCATTAGAAGTTGTGTCTATTTGGAATCAAAGCGGGTTTGGCTGCCAAAACCATCTTAATCTGATTGCAAAGAACCAAGCAATGCTGTTAAACTACTGTCAGCTCTGATGCTGAACAGATGGATGCAGCACTGTGACACTGGAGGGATGTCTGTAACACTCACTGCTGATGGGGATACACCAGCATTGCAATTCTCCACGGCTGCTACTGAGCAATTCCAAAATTATGGCAAATCATTATTCAGATGACATGAGCCTTTTGTCTCATCAGCCTGGCCAGTCTCTGCTGCTGAAAGCAAGCTGAAGGAAGAAAAGTACTTTCAGTGCTACTCTGTCATAAATGCTTTATCTTGTTTTTTTTTTTTTAAGATCCTACAAGTCTGGAGAGGTTCTTGGGATCAGAGGAAGAGACATGTGGACACACACCCCCTCCTCCCCCTGCCAGAGCTCCCCAGTGAGCAGCCCTGCCTCATAGGATGGGAGCATTACAAGCTCAGTGGACTGGGGACATCCACTCTGTGAATGATTCAAGCAGTTCTGGAACTACAGAAAGAATAGAAAATGGTTGTAAAGATGATTACTACAATTTTCAACACCTGAGTCCCAAAAGTTAGACTCCTGAAGACATTTTCATGCATTTAAAATAGGGTGCCTGTCAGAGGAGCTCAGTCTTCCAGGTTTCATTCATCTCGGTGGATATTCTGGGCGATCAATATCTCTGAGAGTGCAATACCTCATGTGTAGGTACCTAAACGAGGACTTAAAAAATTCATTTTTGGCAAATGACTTTGAAATTCTGAAACAATTTTTTGAAATCATCTTAAAGGCTTAGGCGTCGAAAACTTGGAAGTGTTTATGAAATTTTTATTTTGTCCAAAAATCCTTATCATGTGGCTTACAGGAGAATGTTAAAATTCCAGGCCTGACTCAGTATCTGTGTAAATTGTGCTACTTGTATTGATTTCAGGCTCATAAACATGACTAGATACCTGAGATTAATAAGCCATATTTGACACATTTAGCCAATGTCTAGAGGCTCTGATAATCAGAAAGCACAGTTAGGGGACTATTAGGAGTAATTTTCTTAGGAATATTTCATATTTGAGAAGGTACACTTTACAACTTATTGAAATGCAAATAAATTTCAAAGAAAAGATAAAAATGTATAATGGCTGAAGAGGATATAAGTTTTATTTTCTTTTCTAAATCACCTCTGTGGATTACAATTGGCATTTATAACTTTGGAGGACCGAACCCTTGAGTGCATTTCATTGCATGTTCGTAGGAAATGTGTGCAGAAAATACAGGTGAACAATTTTGCCAGTTAAAGGAAAAAATGGGTCTAATCCTTAAGAAAGGCAAAGAGCTGGCTTTGACTACTAGAAATGTAAAAATCACACACAAAGCTACTCTGTAGAAATAAGTGACAGAAATGATCTCACACAGTCTTTGTACTGCAATTCCCAACCCGTGGGAGAAACAGGATAGTAAAGCTGTGGCAATCTACTGCAATCAAAGAAATCCAAAGAAATACAAATTTTGATAATTTCAGAAGTTTTCATTGGCCACTGACAGATACAAATGACAATTTTACTTCTTTTATAGCATTGCTGAAGAAATGGAAACATAAATTAGAGGTAGCTATGCAATGAGATGAAGGATCTTTAGACTAAAACTCTGAATACAACAAAGAATGAAAATCTGAAATAAGGCTTTTGCAATGGTGGGCTCACTGTGCTTGGACCCGCACCAGAAAATTACAGTGCACTGCAGTCCACTGAACCCCAAAAGTGCTTTTATTCTCCAGAGTCTGAACAGAAGCCAAGTGCTATTTCTGTGCTGGAGTTTCAGGGTATTGTGCTGCAGCCCTGTCAGTCACTGAGCCTTCAGAGCTGATTCTATCCCTACCAGCAGCAGACACACACATCTCCGTGTATTTATTTACTTCTTCAGCAGTGAGATTCTCAAACCACTGCTGGTCTTCATGGGAAATACATTGGTTTGGGCAGAAATACCAAAATTCCCATGCATATCTCTGTCTGTCTCAGTTTCTCTGTCACTCTGAGACATTCCTAGAGAAGGATCAAGTCGTCTGAAACATCTCAAATCCACGTACAATCCCTTAACTCACAACTTGTCTTTTGAGCTACAACATCCTCCTCAAATCACTCCATGTCCTTTCACCCAACAGTCAAATCAACCTTGCTCCTCCCTGCTCATAAACCACACTTGTCTTCCCTTTTCCTGCTCTGAGATTCCTGCAAGATTCTCACCGTTCTTTCTATGGAAGTTTTTTAAACCCATTTTTTTATTATGATAATTGCTGAATCCCTGATGGAGGTTCTATTCAGTGAGAATAAACCACCCTACCCACTTCCTCAGCAAATATTCCATTGGTCAGAGGCTCTGTTAAGCACTCTCTGCTCTGTGGAATCTAACAGATATTGCCTGATTAATAAATTCTACATTCTCACATCTCCCAGATCATCACAGTGGGAAAGTCCAGGCAAATATTTAGTGTGATGCCTTGGTTCCCAGTGAAATGAATGGTGATTGTGCATTAGCATAAACAGAAACCTCAAGGTTGGTTTTCAGTGCCACAATGACACATCTCCTGAGGTGACTTTCCAAACTGACATGGAATTGCTTTCTGGCTTTGGAAACTCTCCAGGAAACTGACAAAGGTATAAGGACTTCTAGGCTATGACACATTCCCTTTTCAGAACTTACATAAATTGCAAATATTAGAATCATAGAATGGCTTGGGTTGGAAGGGACTTGAAGATCATCCAGTTCCAACCTCTGCAATGAGCAGGGACACCTTCCACTATCCCGGGCTGCTCCAAGCCCTGTTAGGAGCAACTTCTGCTCACTTCTGTCTTTGTTTCACCTGTGTAAGATATTCCTGAAAGCACAGAGTCACTCTGGAGATTCAGAGACCATAAGGTTGAAATTCTAGCTTAAGCCAGGACTGTTATTTGAAGCCTGTACTCACCTTGTATCCTTGGTTAATGCCGTTGATGAACTGCTGGGGTGGAGGATTCCAGAAGAACTGGATCGTTGTGGAATTCACGGCTTCAACCTGCACGTTCTGAGGTGGGGCTGTGGGCACTGCTCCCAGGCAGCAGAGAGGGAACAGAACAAAACATAGTGGAGAGGGAATGAGGGGAAAAAAGGAGAAAAATGAACACAGAACCCACTGAGTGTCACTCGCAAGTCACAGAGTTATAACAGCCCTGAGAGAGGGACGCACTTCCCCTGAAACAGCAGCCATTTGGAAAGCTGGGCAATCGGGTTAATTTCTCACCCTGTATTGGAGATTCCTTCAAGGGGAGGAGAAGAAATGGTTTCTGCAGCTTATTATCCTGCAGAGGAGTTTCTCAGAAAGACTTGAGGCAGAAGCCACGTAAGGATAGGTGAGCACAGCTCTTTCAGTCATCCATGAGTGCACAGAGAATGAAGAGTTTCCGAGAGGAATTTCTTGAGCCCTTTAATGCTGCTCAATTCCCCAGATCAGACGAGAAAACACGGAGCTCGCACAATTAAGGTTCTAATTGTGAATTATAATCTGGCAACAGCATCTGTTTATTATTTACTGCTGCTTAAAGAATTAGGAGGAGTCATATCACACGCAATAAAGATTTTTCTTGGGAACTGGGAGCTGTTCTCATTTTATCTTGATATGATGCATTCATGTATATTGAATTGATTATATATATCCTGAGCCAGTGCATCCTCTAATCTACTAAAAGTTGCATAAACATTTTATGCCAAGGATTTAATTAGACAGATGTTTTCTCAATACAAAAGAAAGCATGGAACATAAAGGCATGCTGCCTTCAAACAGCCAAAATCATCACTTAAATATCTCACCACTTAATAAAATGTCTCATTCCAAACAATTTCTTCAACTTACTGCTTTAAGACATCATTTATATAGTTCTCAGAGGAAAGAATATTAATAGACAGGCCTATTTTTCTAAAATTGCCAAGCTTACAGTAATTTTAAGAAGAAAACTGCTATCTGTGTACAAAAAAAAATGGACTAAGACACTTTAAATCCTATAAAATAAGCTTAATAAGGCTTCAAGAAGATCACTATTGACAGCCATGTGCATTTGTATTCTATGAAGAGGAACTATCCACAAGTGGTTTTGAAGCCTGGAAGGCTTTGTTCCTTCTGCTTCCAAGGGAAAGTTTCTAGCAAAGCCCAACGATCTGTGCTTCTGAGGAGTATCCACGATTCCCACTGAGAAATGGTGGTTTCCTCCACACTCTTCAAAAACAGGGCAGAAACTTTTCAAGTTCCAAACTACTATTAAGGAGATGAGTCTTTGTGTGGAGAAGAAATGAAGAAAACAAGTTTAAAAATGCAAAACTGCCCCTTTTCCCAGCAAAAGTTATTATTTGTTTAGAAGAGACATAAAGGGGCATTATTCTTAACTAGTGTAGACAGTACAGTAAGACAGGACAGTGCACAATTATCAGAGATGTGCACAGCCCAGAAATATCAACAGAGAAAAATGGAGAAATCCTCAAGGATGTCAGGTTTGAAATGACAAGAACATCCACTCCCATGCCCTCTCTGTCACTAAAATTCCCTGAAGATTCTGCCGTGGCTCCACGACATCACTCTGCACGCTTTTTTTAACCTCAGTGGCTGCATATTAGTCAGAACTTTCTTGCCCTAATTTAAAACTTGATGTCACAATTTATGAACTATGCATAATTATTGAGTTCTGGAAGCAGAGTTTATCTGATAGTACTCTAAATTTTCATTAGAATCTGGGCCCTACTTCCTGCCACGTATCATAATTCCCTGTGTGCTTTTGGAAGGTTATACCATTATCTGAATGACCTGTAGACATCATAAAGTTTTTGTAGTTAAGAGATTCACCAAATCATCCTGAGACACAGTCATAAATATTAAAGTCGCTCTGCAGTCATAATGAGTTGCTTTGGCTACAGACCCCACTAAATGCATTTTTCTTATTCATGTTCTTGATGAAACTGTTTATTATGAGAGCCACAAGATAGATTTGAATCTGCTTTTGTGTGCAATACCTCGTATAATTAACAGTTAATATGCATAAAATTTTTGAAGTCCAAATTCTTATTTTTCCACATATTGGCATATTCAGATATTGTAACTGCAGAAGAAAATGGTGTTGCAGGTCTTCATGTTAGTTTGTTATCAGAAATTCACCAGGATATCACTGACAGATTAATCTCTTCCTGTCAGGAAGGCTAAATCAGCTGAGCATCGCCGAGCTCCAAGTTTTCATTTGTGGTCCTAACAAAAAGCTCAGGCAAACACTTAAGGATAGGTTTACTCTGGTTTTAGGAATGTGGATAACCAAACGCATTAGTTATTTCTTTTAAAAAGAGAAATATTTTTTGTTCATTAGGAGATCGTTTTCTGAAACAAGAATATATGGTCATAGCAGAGAATACCTGCTGTAATATGAAAAATGGAAAAAAAGCTTATGAACAGAAACCATAAAAGCTTCAGAATGTTGGAAGTCATGATTTATATCAGAATTCCTCCTTGGATATCTTTATTGAAAAATCAACATCTGCATCTCAATTAATGCATTTAAAAGATGGAAGGAACATGGTCCATCTGATATGCATAATCTTAATTATACTGCAGAAGATATAATGTAATACATTTTTATATTTTTAATCAGTAAAATATTGGCATTATAATCTCAAATTTACTTCAAAGTGCCAGTATAAAATTCTCCTTTTATGTCCTGATATTAAAGACTTCCTTGGGTATCTGAGCAGTTCTGCATTTTAAAAAGAAAAGAAGTTTGAGGGAAGCTAAATCAGAATTGACCTTCTGGTCACTTCAAAACTCAAATACTTTTCCAAGATCATGGAGAGTAACTTCCTGAAGCTGTGGCTGTCTGCACAAAAGATTTTCTAATTTAGTGGTAGGTATCTGTCCTCTCCCTACAAATTTGTTGTCGAGCTGTACAGAAGCCGCCAATGTCAAACAGGTGTTTCAAGAGTAATCCCCAAGCATTTACACTCCCAGCTTTTAAACTTGTACTTCATCATGTCTGCAAGTATTCCAAAGCCATCTCACACTGGAGATCCATCTGGGAGCCATCTCAGAGCTGCAGATCAAATTGGTCAGACACAACCAACTGTTACTCTCCTCCCGATAAAGTTCATGTGGTTGGAAATCCACGGAGAGCTCAGCCCCCGGGACTGCGGGTTAATGTACAGCATTCCAAGTAGAAAAGGTCATGAAAGCACTCTAGATAAAAACCATTAAAAGGGTTTCACTGACAAGATAATTGAGAGGAGACAAGGCACTGAGGTTAAGCATGTGTACATGGAATTATTCTGTCTCTGGCCATGTGCAAACAGCACGTAAATCCCACGGAGTTTCTGACTGCCAGACTCCCACTCCTAAATATAGATCTTCAACACAGGCTGGGAAAAAAGGCTCCTCTGCAGCTCCTGACCATCGAGGTGGCAGCTTTTCTGTCTCAGGCAGGCTTGTGGGATTGCAGGTTTTCCTCTAGGTGAGGATTTGGTTGTTTCTCTAATGCACCAGCTTGAGGTGCTGAGCTGCACATCCCATGGGAGCGGTGGGGAGGTGGAGGCCTGTAATTCCTCCTGGGAACCCTCTGCTCCCTGCTGGCGTTCTGGGATCTGCTGAACAGCAGTGGGTGTGTAGGAAAAACAGTCTCTGTAACTCTACACATCTGAAAATGTGAATTCTGAAATTCAGCAGTGTGAGATTTGGCACTAATGGATGAGTTGGGCTTCCCGTGGCTGGGAAACGCCTCCTTCCTTTCCTGTACGTCCCTCACACAGACAGGATTTTATTTCTTTGTTAAGAGCTGGGGGCCAGGGGCCTCTCTGAGACAACTGCTAATTTCACCACCTTGTGAAATCATTTAAAAACAAAATGAAAACAGCGGATGGCAAATGATATCTAAGCAAGATAAAACCTCAGCCACTACAAACTACAACCTGCTTCAGCACAGGAGCAGCTGGGCCCAAACAGCCGTGGGTGCTCCAAGGCTGTGGGAGGGTCCCCAAGGAAGCGAATGAGGATCTCCAAGATATTTTTGCCAAGAAAGCCCAAGGAAAAACTAAGGAAAATATCTTTTCACTGGGATAAAGAGGATGGTTGCAAAGCAGAGGACACTCTGCAGTCAGGGATTCCCTTTTCAAGATTATTTCCTACATAAAGCAGGAAGCTTTCAGTTAACTGGGTTTCCTCTGGCTCTCCTACCTCAGTCACACACATTTCTCTGCTTCATCTCTTAGTGCCTGAGGAAGAAGCTGCTTTGGACCTGGCTGAACAGACTCCTCTTGCTTTTATCCTTTCCAGACCATCAAGACTCACTAGTCTGGTGACTTTTATTCAGGAAGGGCTTTTGCTCACACCTTCTTGGCCTGGCAAGGCGCATGGCAAAGAAGGAAAAACAAATCAATATTTGAGTACACGTTGAGATCTGTGACCTTTGGGACATAAGCCTGGGTTTTGAGATATGAATCAAAAGAAAGAAATGGCACTAAAAGCAGAAACAGGAGTGGTTAATGTCAGTGGAGAGGCTAATGGAAGCAATGTCTCTGCTTGTAAACCTTGTCCTGCCTACATCTAAGGCATGGTGGGAGTTTTTCAAAGAGAGAGAAGTTCAGAGACATTCACAGTGGGGAGATAAAAGGGACAGACCCAAAGCAAGGCGTGGAAGCTGCTGCTTTATCAAATCAGCCTGCAGAAACGTGCCCAACAGTACAGAGCAGAGACAATATTGTCACCACAGAGAGATGTTTACACCTTCACAAAGCGATTCTTCCATGAAAAGGTATTGGGAAACTTCAGGTTTTCCCATGGCAATGAGAAGTCCTGCAGGACACTGCTTAAATAAGTGAAATTGCCCTATGCAGAGGGCTGGCACAAATCCCTGTGAAAAGTAACATCAAAGCAAGGAACAGCTGGAGAAACTCTGATGAAGAAAGACCTATATATACAGAGCATCAAAGGATTAGGCTGAATATCACTCTGAAAAGACTTTCAAGATTTTAGAGACAGTCAACCTGTCTGACCCTCATGCTGGGATGTTCAGTGCTGTGCCAGTAAGTCTCTCTGACATTTTATCTCACTGACATTACACACCAGTTTCCTCCGCATTCAGATCCCTCAGCACCTCGTGAGCTTGGCTGCCTTCTGGAAGTTGGTGATTTTCGAGGAGCTTGGAGCAGCCTGATTAGTTTTCAGTGGCTAAAGCAATGCCAGAGGACTAATAAGGGATTAATAGACTAGCTCCTGGTATAAATCCACAGCTCCTATGGGCAGTCAATACCCCCTATGACAAAGGTGCCAATATGTTGATGTGCTCCTGCCAATGGGCTGATCTGCTCCCGGGGTTCATTTCCTCCCAGGGTCTGCCTGCACTGCACTCTTGATTAGTATGAGGTGTTGCAGGTATTTTTCATCTGCAGACAGACAGGTTCTTGCCAGCACGGCTCACATCATTTAATGCATGTCAGAGCAGAGGAGTGGTGGTGTGGTGGTAGGAGAGGGGGATGGATGGGAGTGTGCGTCTTTGGCATTTATCTCTGCTCGTATTAAAATCAGAATATGATTTACAAGGCAGTTTTACACATGGCTTTTTCTTACTCCTGCTGGTTTGGTTTAGGAAAAACATTCTGGAGCAAGAAACAGTCACTAGATTTCCCTGTCTTTTCTCAACTACAATAAACATAAAGGAGCAGAGATTTGGACAGTAGCACACTATGTATAGAGACTGGATATTAATCCATTTTCAAATTGTATTTGTACCATCCAGTCTCCCTTTTCATCTCTAAATGTAAAAAGGCTTCAAACTGTTTTTTTAAAACAGGACATATGTCTTTGGTGAACCCAGCAAGGTTCATTAGGAGGTGGCAGGATCCACTGTTACATAGTTATTTATGTATATATATATATATATAGTTATTAACAGCTATTAGCAAATACCAATATGAAATAAATCAGAAATATCCTTTTATTTTCTATGTCTACCCAGCACTGAGGAATTGCATGAAGCCAAAGAGGCCATTGCAGGTTGGCCTGCAGTCTGAACACTCTTTCTGATTAACATGAATGCAGGACTGACTACACCTAATTTATAACAGACGATTTATACCCTTATAAATGACAACAGACAGCCAATCAATAAAGGATGATAATAACTGCACATAATATCAAGGGAAATTAGAGTCAATTACGGGGTTTAAGAAAAAAAGAGTGTGAAGTCCAAACCTGGGCCTTAATAGATGGAAGGTTAAGGTGCTATGATAGCTTCAAATGTGCAAATAAACAAGGTAATGAATTACAAGCATAATCACAAAAGGGATTCAAATTCTGTGGGCAAACCAATTCTCTGCAGAGCTCGGGTCTTTAGTGGGATAGAAAACATTAATCCTGGCTGCAAGGAGAAGACTTCAAGAAAAACATTTCAAGGTCTGCTATAAATACTTCTAGAATGAGGTTGAGTGTGCCTAGGCTTCTCTAAACCATGAGACTTTACATGCCCTGAGACAAAATATAGATAGCTCTTTCTCTAGTTGTTGTGGTTAATTAGTGTTGCATATGAATAATCTTTTCTTAAAGATCTCCCTACACCTCAAACTGTATCTAATCATGCTATAATGTACTCCTAGTAACAATTAAACAACTGCATCTTCTTCACTGATTGAAAATGAACTGATGCACTGTAAATCTGCAAGTTTTTAAAACAGTGTAATTGTTTTATGACCAACCAAGTAGAACCCATGTACTGTCCAGTGCTCAGCATCCAGCACAACCCTGCAATTATGGGAATATATGGAAGCCTTAAGGACCTGGCACTTAATTATCCTACAGATTTTTATACCAATCTAGAGGTGTAAACATGCCTTACACTGGTTGTAAAAAGTAATTACATATCCTTTTGTTGGTGTAATTTATACTCTTCTTAAAGCACTTAGAAAAGTGTGGAGGAGCTGTAGCATAAAAATCAGGGCTTTAAAGATCGTTTTATCTTCCCCTTTGCAAGTATCTGCACCATTCCTGAAATGCTTCAGAACCCTTTCTCCACAGGCTGTATTTCTCTCCCTACACTTCCCTTACAATTTATTCCCTATTTCTAGAACAAGTTACTCTGTGATTATCAGAACTAAAGCAGCTGGTTCACTCTGTCTCTCATATTGCATATGCAGCATCTTGCATGCCTTGGCCATGATAAAACCAATTCCCTGCCATATTTTCTCTAACTCTCCAGGCAGGGTAACCTCAGCCCCTGCCTGTCACAGGTCCCATAAATCCATTCCCCAGGACCCCAGCTCTCATCAGCATTTCTATTTATTACTTCTGCTGCAGCCGACTCTGACCTGCAAGTGTGGCAACACGTCATCACGAGGGTCAACAAAACAGATAATTTTTGACTTCCCTCCCAGCTTTTCCTACAACAGAGACAGAGCAGAGACTCAGCTCTGCTCAGGCATTCGAAATTTGCACGTGCTCCCTGCTCCAAGCTGTCTCTCCACTTTGACTGAAGTGACCATTGATTTTGCAGGTTCTAAGGTGGGACTCCAGGCAGCACATGCCCTAAGGGAGCTGTGGGATGATAAAGGAGATGCTGGTGGGATTTGCTCACCTCCCTGCAGGGTGTACTCTGTCACGGGCCTGCTGAAGGCTCCCAGCCCAGCTCCGTTGTAAGATGCCACCTGGATTTCATACTGGGTCCAAATGATCAGGTCTTTCACCAAGCAGTAGTTGATTTCTGCACTGGTGATGTTCTTGTACTGGTACTCCCCCGGGAGGCCGGCCAGGCGATACCTGCCACACGGGGAGAAGAATTAGCTGCTTAATTAGATGGTATCAATTAGAGAAAACGTCCTTTGTGAAGAGGCAATATGCAAAGTTTTACAGCAGAATTTTACCAAGAATAATGAAAAATAATCAGGAGGAACACAGCAGCTCCTGATAAGGCCATATCACGTTTGACTGCTATAGTATTTATAATCTGATCTCACTGAGATTACAGGCTCAGGGCTAAACAAAATGGGTATTTTATCCTGTTTTATGGTTGCAGAAAAATTACAGCTTTTTAAATGTGGCTTGTCTAGTAAAAGCTTTGATTTAGTACAAAAAATAGCCCAGATGTGATTTTTATCAGAGTGCTGCTGTAAATCAGCCTGAGAAATGTTTTTTTTTCCCTTCACTTCTGAAATCTGAAAAGGAAAAGCTCAGAGGGCTCTGACCTCCTGGAATCTCAGACACTGGCACTCCTGGCTTCCACCAGAATTTACTTCACAGAATTATTAAAATAAGGATTAAATACAGTTGAGACTGAAGAGTTGGGTAAGCACTGGCATTCCAGGAGAAGGGCTGTGTCAAACACAGGTGGGTGATAAATATCCCGAAACTCTTTCTGCTGAGACATGAGAAGCTGAAACACCAAATATATTTTCCCATGTAAAAACTGTTCCAGAAAACAGAGTCCCTTTGATGTGTCTCTTCAGGCCAACAAACTACAGAGGAGAACTGAATTATAGAAAACAAACAAACCTTGCAAATCTGTGAATGTGAATAATACTGTTTGTTTTCCTTCCTTTAGGAAAGTGGTACAGTGGATGCTCACAATATGCTAATTCACAAAAAATCCAAAAAACAGAGGCCAAATAAGGGACACAAGGCATTACTATTCCATGAAAAAGACAAATATGGAAACATTTGTATTTTTATTCACCACGTAACTTTTATACACTCTTAACCATCCTTTGCTCCACTGCGATCACCAGAAGTTTATTGACACAGAACAATTTCATTGATATCTTAAAGAGAGACTTTCAATTCATCTAAGTAAAATTGGTGCAATGTTCATGACTAGACAACTTCATGTGTTTCAGCCAGAGATTTCTGTTCTGAAGTCTTCCTATAAAGAGATCAGTTCTTACTCACTGACAACACCTTTGTTTTCTGCTGCTTGCCTGACCATCCTTTAGCACACTTAAATATTTTTAATGCTACACTGGTGCGATTCCATTTACGAAATATAAATGGAAATAAAGAAATACCAGCCCTCAGCTGAGTTTATTGAATATCTTGCTCCCCCTTTCCCTCTCTCACCTGCTGTGCAGGGTTTGTGCTCCCTGGCAAGTCAGTTCTGAGAGCAGCAATGTTCTGTCTCCTGCCCAGCAGACAAGGTGTAAGTGCTCCTGTGATTTAATCTGTTGTGCTGTTAGCATGGCAGACCCCTAAATGCAATGCTGGCAGTGAGAAAAAGGGCAGAGGAAGGAGGCCAGTTCAGAAATGTCATGTCTTCATGATTTTTCTCACCATGGACTTTGATGGATACTCCACATGACTTGTGCAGTGCACCTTCACTTTTAAAGATCAGGTGTTCCATCAATTTAGCATCTTGCATGTCTTGAGCTTTGGGTCTCTGGGATGGCTGGTGCTTTTCATGCTGCTGCACCCTGATTCTGCAGAAATCAGTGCAGGAACTCTGTTCTTCAGTGCATCTTGCTGTGACCACACAATTCAGCCTGGTTTATTACCTGGGACAGTTGTGCTTTTATGTGATTATCTTAAATTCCTGTTGAATAAATGGTTTCTCTGCTCTGCCGTCAAGACAAAGCAGGAAGACACCAAAAATGTTCCCAGATTGAGCAGAATGATTATGAGCACTACTAAAATGGAAAGAGATGTTACAGCAGGGTCAGGGATCAATTATGCAGATAAATACTGTAGGAAGTACCAAAGTTAAACATTATTGGAAATGCTATATGGAGAAAACAGCACAGATTGCCAGAAGTAGGAGCTTATGGGATTTTGCTTTTTAAAGGACTTAATGCTGAGGCAGGGAAAGGCTCCCAGGGAACACCTAAGGAACTAATCCCAGCACTGAGGAGACCAGTTTGAAGGGAGGAATTGCATAAACAACGTTTGCACCCTGTGCCAATGGGAACCCGAGACTCAGGACAGGGGTCTATCTGCAGGGAGAAGTTAAAGCACCTTTCTCCACTGATGGCTGAGGAAACATTTTAAACTGAGCCCAGCCCTAAAACCTTGCACCAGCAGCACTTGCACAAGGGGCTCACCTCTGCTAAGGGCTCTGTGCAGGTGACAGGAGATGAACAGATTCAGCTCTGCCTGCAGACAGAGGGAACGTCCCAGGGCTATTTTGGGAGCTCACCAACACTCTTAACATGACAAAAGCCTTTCCATCCATGCCAGCAAAAGTAGGAGCACAGCATGAACAGGATGTTGGCATTTTAACTGCAGCATTTAGTTATCTTTTACAGTTCTGGAGGACACTGTATGAAAAATGTCAGCAGCCTGCCCACAGGAGGCTATAACCATCCCTTGGAAATGTGTCAGGGGCTGGGAGTTTCCCACAAAAACTCTAATTTAGATAATGCCTCCCTCACTAGAGGTGTGGCCCTAGCTGGCTGCTAGCACTGCAAGGTGTGGAGGATGCCAAATGAGCAGTAAGCTGTAGTGGACTGGGGTAGGAGTGAATAAATACTGAGTCCCAAAAAATCAGCTAAGGGAAATGCTCTGCAAAGTCTCTCACATGTGGCAACACCCTTTCCAACACAGTGAATCCTGTGTAAGCATCCAGACTGGACACGTGCAGGATGCCCACGTACCTGCCTGAATATATTTCTCATTAATAAATACAGACAGGGTTGAAAGGATCTTACTCAACTGGCTGATTTTCAAAACCAAACCAAGGTCTGCCATGAAGCATCTGACCTGTCATTCCCTCTCTCCATTTTGTTTGGCACAAAACTGAAGTTTATTGATTCTTTTGCTGCTCCTCCATAGGCAGGAGCCCTGTTGTGTCTTTGATAAATTTAATTAACCTTTCGAGCAGGGAGCTGAGCTTGTAATAAGCAAATACTCATCTGCATAGGCTGCACTGTACCAGCCTCCCTCGTGAACACTTGCATTGCTTGGTGCTTCACTTCCCTTTGAAAATGGAATAAAAGGATGTTGTGAGTCTCCACAGGGAGCTGGTCCTTTGGAGCAGACAGACAGACCAGAATTTAAGTGGCTGCACCCTTGTGACCCCTTGAAGAGTTGTTGTTTTCTCACATTTAACAAACCAGGGCAGCCTGAGGGCCTGCAAACAGTAACTAATATCTTTAATTCAGATAGAGATAGCTTTTATTACACTCTTAAGTCACACCATTCCAACTCCCTTGTGCACACCTGGACCTACCTCTGGACTTTCCGGGTTGAGAAAGGACTCACCTCAGGATGTAGCCATGAAGAACCCCATTGTGCTCACTCTCAGGAGGGGGCTGCCACTGGACCATGATGGATTGGTTGGTTCTCCCACTGGCCACGATGTTTTTAGGAGGGGCACTGGGGGACTCCTCAGGTAGCATCAACCTAAGTACAAAAGAATGTGACGGACATGGGTGTTGAAAGAAATCATAAATAACAGTCTATTTCCTGTATTCCCTCCAAGTGAACCACTTTCTTTTATCACAGTCTGATGACTAGAAAGAAATATAATGCTGATCAAACTGCTGAAGACATGCATGAAATAGTTACAACAAATCAACATAATAGGAAGTCAGTTAAGCAAGCGACAAGACAGACAGCTGAGGTAACCCCATTCTCTTGGAATCACCCAGGCTGCTACAACTCTTTAAAAAGATTACAAGGCTGAATGAGTAAGAGCTCAGGTCCAGTGTCTGTGACTCCTTCCAAATTGTTTCTTTCAGCTCTTTCAATATTTTTCATATCAAACTCCTACATTTTGAAAAAGCCATTTAGAGTTCAGCTGTTCTGCAATTCAAGCTCGCAGCAAGCTTTGGTTCACAGAAGAAGGGGGATGCATTTGAAACTGAATATGATGAAGCCATCCTTCTCTGTCACATCTGGGTAAATTCCAGAAGTGACATTGCCACGACAGGGTGAGAGCTGTGCTCCTGCCCGGGCTAACTGCTGGGGCTCAGCACAAGAACAAAACATCATTTCCAAGATTCTGCTCCACTGACACTCTGGGCTATGAGGACAGCTCTCCCACGGCGTGCTGACCTCCTGCATCCCCCAGGTGCCATCATCCCCAACTCCTGCCAGCTGCACAGCACTCTCCAGAGGCCTGGGAAATCCCAACTTCTCCACCTCCCAGTCTCTGCGGAGAAGATTATTTCATTCCTTCATCCACAAGCAGCATTTTTTCCCTGCCCAGGTGTCTGTCCCTTCAGCACACAGACCCTGAGTGCCATTACCTGCTGGTCTCAGAGCTGTAGCGGCCCTTCCCCACCTGGTTGACTGCACACACCCTGAACTGGTAGGTCCTGGCAGGAGTGAGGCCACTCACAGTGACACCGGTCATCTTCGGGTCGAGGTTTGACAGGTGAACCTTCCAGGGAGAATCTGTTGGGAAAAAAATAGCGTTGGGGAAAAAAAAAAAAAGAAAAAAAAAAAGGATGAAAGTGCCTGTCAAAAGCCCTGCAGAAGTGAGAAAACGCCTCTGACTGCTCAGGGCTCTTTGTGCTTGCTTCCCTCAGAGGAGCTTTGGGAAGAAGTTTCTTTTCAGCAGAAGAAACCTTCCTGTCAGCCCACACGGTTACACAGATTGCACATTTGTCTACTGGAAAGTGATGCTGCACATGTCATGGCATAATAAATAAAAACTATATTCATTAACATTTTAATAAAAGAGGAAACAAGCATGATAAAGACAGATGGGCTGTGTATTTCACAACCCATCTGTTTGGCAGGCCATCACACCACCACACCCATGAGTGGCTCTGGTGGAAGGTTTCTAATGAAATTCACAGTCAGTTTGGAATATCTTCCTACCCAGCTTGCAAGCAGGTGTAGAAGCGTGACTCTCTCTGCCAAATCATCCCTTTGCTGCAAGACCTGAGAAAGCTTCTGCTGCTGATTCTACGTGTCTGAAATCTTTTTTTTTTTTCCCCTAGTGATAGTATTCAGCATGGGATCTAATTGTCCTAGGAAGATTCCTGGGTAGAAAGAGCTCTGGCAGCACTCTAAACCCCTCGCTGTCTGTTCACATTTTTGCCATACCGAGCTCCTCTGATGCCCAAATTACAAGTTTTCAAAGAGGTCAGGAATGAAACATGTTGAAAATTAAATATTCTGACTTCTTCGCTCCGTAGCCTGGTGTCACATATTCTCCCTGAAGTCATGACTGAAATAGTCAGGGAGAGGTGACATTTGGTCTGTGTTGCAACAGTACAGCAACGGAATCAGCCAATTTGAAGATTTGTTCAGTTTTTAAATAATACCAGCTGTTTTCATGCTCCCTGCTCAAATTACTAACACTTCTGGAAATTGCTGAGGAGCTTGCTGTAGATTTTGGCAACGTTGTCTGTGCATGTTGCTCATCAGAAGTGCATCGTGGCTCCTGGCAGGTCACCTCAACGTCTGCCTGAAAATGAAGATGAGATGTCCCAAACGTGGAAAGCTGCTAAACTTCACACCAAGACAGAAGCCACTCACTTTGTGCTTTTCTGGCAGATTCCTCAGCAAGTTTAATCCTCTAGGGTATGATGCCAGTTGGGCTATAAACACTGCATCTTCAAATTACTCCGAATGTATTTATTCCAGTAAGGGCCTTGCCAGAACCAAGTCTTTTTTAACAGGAAAACTGACACAGCAGAACACTGGGAATGCTGGAGAGGGACATTTGCACAGCAGTCAAGGTCTGTCCTTGCCAATTGTTGATTTACCAACAGCCACTTTGGCTGCAAGATCTTGATGCCAATTTATCTTAGCTGAACATTGGATTTCTTTTAGAGAGCCCTTAGAGGAAGCACACCTGTGCCATCTAGAAAAGCATTGCTTAGGAGCTTTTTGCAACCTAATTCCTTCTGAATTTTCACAGGCTTCCCTCGAGACTTCCCAAACAGCCTCATTATGGCCAGAGTGCACAGCAACAAATCAGGGAAAGCTGGAGCTAAGGTGTGGCTGACCTAGTGCACTGCCTGAAGGGACTTCCTGAGGAAAATGGAAGAGCAGGCACCAAGAGGGGAGTGAAATACCCTTGTATGAGCTACTTGGGCAGTGGTCCGTTTCCTAGAGCATTTCATTTGTTTACTGCCAGTGTAAACACCACCTGAGAGTGCTTAACCCAAGCAGCTCAATGTAGTGAGCAGTTTGATTCAACAACAGGCCCTATTAATCTCCTCAGCACCTTGGGGCTTTGCTCTGTTTATATGCTGCATCTGTAGAATACTTTATTAATTCTTTTTCCTCTCCTGGTGGAAGATAAAAGATCTGGCAGGAAGAGAGATTAAACTGGAAACTAATATAAACGAAGCCTATTCATCTCCTGGGCGCTCTGATTCAGAGAGGAGGGCGGTTCAGGGAGCATTTCCTCACTCCTGGAGCACTGGATACACTGAGTGTGCAGAGTATCTTTAAAATTTAAATGTCAAATCTTTTTTTTTTTTTTTTTTTTTTNTTTTTTTTGTGTTGACAATCAATAAACAAAACACTCCAAAAAAAGCCGGATCTCCCTCTTTAGATACGCACACCCGACCCCAGGATTGTGCAGAAGCTCTTCTCACTGTAGGGAAGAGCAATTCTGACAAGGGAAACATGCCATAAAATTTTTAACGCCGCCTCTCCTGTCCTCCAGGGATGGCTGTCACTCACCTGTCCCAGGAAGCCCAGAGAAGCTCCATGGTGACAAAAGCCTTGCCAGGTCAAACTATTAAAAAAGCCTCTGTTAGACTGAACAGACTCTGCTAATCCTTCATTTAACTTAAGCTGCCCAGAACATACTCAGGGCTCTGCTGCTCTTCCCCCGTAATTGCCACTGTCTGAACAACTTCCATGTGGAGCTGTCTGTCGTCTTACAAATATTGGGCGTTCTGAATTAACTCTGATTGCCTCTCCAAGTTAATTTATTGGAAATGAAGAATCTCACAGGCTGTTCTCTGGTTTACAATGCCATTTGGGGGTTTTAGAAATGACATTTTTTTTTTGGTCATGAATTTTTGGACGTGCTTGTGATGCGTTCAGTAACTCTGGCTATGTGCCAAGAGGCATTTCTTCTCTATTTCCCTGCCTACCCTACAGTTCATGCATTAATTGCAATTTCCCCCAAAATCGTTTCTAATTTGATATTACTGATCAGATCTACTGCAGAAAGCTGATTTTTGCAGGTTTGGAACACATTTCCATCTCTTTCCTTCTCCAGGGGGTTTTGCGTAGATGGCAGCAGAGGAATCTGCTGTACTGCTGGAATTCACAGAATTCATCTTTCAAACCTTTGTAGCAATATGATATTGCAAAAAATCCAAATGAAAGCTAAATGATTCACCCTTTGTTTGGTAGGTCCTATACGAGGTCTACCAGTAGCCTGAAAAAAAGTATCTTTTAAAATTATCATATGTAAATCTGAGTCACAATCATAATGACAATGCAGCTTTACTCTGATTTTTGCAAAGATTTATCAGTGAGTCCAATATTTGCCTTTTGACTATCCCTACCAAATCCAGGATGACAATTCATAGGCTTTAGTTAAGCATGTACAGATGCTTTCCACAGGAGCTTTTATTATCTCCTCATTGGCACAATGTGATGAATCTGAGTTATATCATTACCTCACAAAGCACAGATATCCCAGAATACAATAAAACAAAAATGGGCTTTTATCTTAATTGTCCTCAGCAGAATTCTATAAGTCTTAATTCATTTCTTCAGTTAAAAGACTATTCAGAATATTTTTTTGATTAATTCCTTCAGTCTAAACCTCTTTGGAATAAAATAAGCATATCCCCTCCTGACTCCATGAAGACACTTCATTGGAATTCCGAGGTAAATCACAATGGGGCTAAACAGGTCATGAAACATCCAAAATTATATTAGTGCAAATGACAGCAATGCATGGTACTATTTATTTGAAAATCCTATTTCAAATCAAGGTTCACATTCTTGGCTCTGTGTGGGCAGGAATACTTAATGACTGTGTTTCCTTGGAACTGTGTTTTTCAAATTAGATTATAAATTTGCCCCCAAATGTTTAAGGCCATATGTCTCAAGTCACCCACAGACACAGTCTACTGCGAATACTTGTATTTTGACAATTATTGCATTGTGCCAAATACATTAATTTTAAAAATTAGGTGTCTATAGAGTCATTCATATTCCCAGCAATTTATGTGCACGATCTGCCACTGTTTTTTTTTCCCCTCTAATTAAAATAAGGGGTTTGTATCTCTTTACTGAATTGATATTAATGAAAAGGAGTTCTAATCCATGCCAGGTGGAGTGACACGCCTCCCTCTAATGCAGCTGGTAATTAAACCTCTGAAATTCATACTCGTTATTTTGAACCCTCTTTGGCTATTTCTCTGCAACAGACACTGTTGTGTATTCATTTATGGTACGTGCCTCAAAACCTACCGTGGATCCTAAAGCTGTGAGAGAGTTATCCAAAACAAAACAGCTTAAAAAAAGCAACGAAACAAGGCTACATTTCAGCACCTGTAGCCAAAACATTCAAACTCCAAACATTCAAACCCCACAGAACTAAGAACACAATCAGCGCAGCTTTGCTAACTAGAAAATAAACCAAAATTCTGGTGCCCCCCCTTCAAGTTTGAAAGTGAAGGGGAATTGGGATGGGAGGCACATTGCTCTGCTGTGACAGTGACAGAGCTTGTGGAGGGTATTCCCTGTCTCCCTGACAGTCGCTCCTCCTGCAGCAAAAAACCCAAACAGAAATTGTCTTTGAAAAGCAAAGAGAGTTTCTGCACAGTCATATCGGACCAAGCTACACAACATCAAATGGCAGCTCTGTGCACAAACAGTGCTTGGCATGGCTGGGAACAAAGGGAAGGTGATGGTTTCCAGAGGAGCAGGAGGTCTGGAGAAGCTAAATATTAACCACACACTGCTGAGATCAAAATAACCCTGAAAAACAAACACTTGAGGAAAACAGAAACCAAAACAAGCCAGTGACGGAGTGCAGACGTTACAGTCAGTGTTCCAAACCAAAATCACTGCTGACATTGCTGTGCTGTTCTGTATATATGGAACAAGAGAGCACAGCGACAGTGGAATATCCAAGGGCTCAGATCCTTCCCTGGTCTACCTCTGTGGGCAATCATTTACACATTGCACATAAAAGCAAAGTAAATAAAGACAAAGACTTAAAGGACAGCAAGACCTGGGATATATCTGGGAGTTAAGATGCTCAGTTCACAACAAACCTGGCCTGTGCTTGGCTTTTGCAGCTTTGAGCTGTGGCAGGACACAGACCTGTGCTTTGGGACAATGAGGCCCTTCCAGTGGCAGATTGCAGTGGCATCAGCCAAAATTATTTGATCTATCACAGAGTGAGCAGTGGTTCACAGGACCCTGTGGTGTTCTCAGGAACTGCGTGCATGCTTTCCAAAGAGCTACTGTTGATTTTGGCTGAGCCTTCGACAAATTTCAGTGAATTAATTCTAAAATGATGGCACATCTACCCCATTCCTATACAACTGCAGAGCATCCTTAGTAGAAAGGACTTGAAGACCTTCCAAACTCCTCCATGACACAAGAGAGATGATGGAATGAGATGATCTTTAAGGTCCTTTCCAACTGAAACAATTCCATGATTCTCCTGGCACTGAACGAGCTGCCTGTTCTCTCAGGGACTTGTCCCAGTCCATGCAGCCCACTGCAGGACCCAGGTGCACAGAGGGTCTGCCACCTCTGTGCTGCCTCTGTGAAAATACAGCTCTAGGACCTTTGCATCATGTTCCCAGACTGAGGCTTCACTGACTTGTCATCAATAAAGACACTGGGATACAAGGAGCAGAGGGGTAACATCCTTGGGCAAAAGACCAGAGAAGGAAAAGAAGAAAAGCAGGCAGTTACTGGCCTGTAGTTATGGAAGGGAAGGAGAGAAGAGTGAAAATAAAAAGGAAGGTGGTGCAAAAAGGTAGAGGAGGAGTATGAGTGCAGGATCGTGGATTTTCTCACTCATTTGTTACAAAAAGATCAGGGGTCTTTGCTTGAAAAGAATGATTTTAAGGACAGCAGTTCTGGGCATGACTTTGGATTTCTGCTAGGATTAGGAACCTGTACTTTGCTTGAGAGTTGTCAAGATCATGGGTTCTGGGACCTTCACATCTGAGAAGTTATGCACTCCAGCCTGCAAAGCAAAAGGCTTGTATGTGATCTGAAGCTCAAGTTTCCCCTCAAGCTCTCTGTGTGGCAAAACAAACTGCTGCTCTCTAGATAATCAGAAATCAGAACTGTTTCACATTCAGTTATGCAGCGACTAATTTCCACATGTCACAAAAAGTGATGCTCTTAATTTTTTCATCAAGAATCAATTGTTCAGCTTGGATTTCCAGCTCGTGGGGTGATAGAGATTAGAAAGTATTGCCAAGGTGACCGATTTCCATATAACCTCATCTTTCCATCAACTCCTAAAGAGGCATTAGCAGTGTCCCTGAATAACCTTGCAGACTGAGAGCCATGGAGGGCCTGGTGTACAGCATGATAAAACTGGGAAGTGGCAATTCCCAATGCCCAGGTTTGTAACCCAGGAAGTCTGGTGTTTGGATTGCCTTCAAGCATCCTCAACCACGTAGCTAAAGGAAGGGTGTAAAATGATAACCTAAAGAAAGCAGAGAAAATAGATGAGCTCACAGACAGGTAAGACAGCAGTTCCTCTTGACATCCAAGTTTGTTCCTTTGACAGACCATCAGTTCCTTGAATTATCACCCTTTGTGCATCTTTAGGTGAAACTGGGGCTCTGAATGCACCAAGAAATGCACAAAACTGGAGAAAAAGCCAGCCACAACAAGGAACAAACTGACCGAGGAGTGACCTGTTGTGCCTCAAGTCTGGATGGCAACACCAGAGGTGCAACTAAGTCTTTCCTGTAAAATAATCCCTCCATCTCAGCCCTTGCCATTCCACTCTTTCACTGTGCAAACACCCGGGTGTAAAACCCCTTTGGCAGGCTGGCTCTTGTTCAGCAAACTGCAGCAGCATTTTGTCAGCAGCTCTGGGGCAGAGGTGAGTCTGAAGGGATGATTAAGAACACCGTGAGGTGTTCAAGTTTCCTCTCTCTCTCTCGGTCCAGCCCTGGCTAGCTGTGGACCTCAGGGAAGAAACTGGGCTGGGACGAGAACAAAAGACAAAAGGTGCTCTGACTCCTCGTGGGAAACAGTCCCACAGGTTTAATGTAGAATTGACACCTTGAAATGCAGGAGGAGAAAAAGGGAGGGACCCTTTGTCCCAGGGGTTTTAAGCCCCAAGGGGTGGGGGGATGAACGGGGGTCTGTTGACCAATGGGGGCAGAACCAGGGGCAGGGGAGCTACAGGGGGCATCAGGTAAAGGAAGGTACAGATACATGGGAAGGTATAATCAAGGGACATCTGAACCAGAAACTACATAGTGGAACACAACAGCGAGGCTGAGAAGTATTTGACCCAAACACACGTGACTTACTGTTCTCAGAGAGCTCCACCACGTAGTAGAGGACGGGGCTGTTGCCGTCGAAGGGGCGCACCCAGGAGAGCACCACGCTGCGGCTGTACGAGGAGTTCAGGGTGGCCACCAGGTTCTGAGGGGAGTGAGGCAGCTCACTGTGGAGGAAAAGGGAAAGAGAGGGAAAAAAACCCCCAACAAATCTGTGATGGTTCTGGCTTCTTTTTCTTCCAAGGTCGGCATTAATACATGTGTTCGGACACATGTATAAATGTTTTAATTTTGTGGTTTTTTTGTGTTCGGACTCGGTGTTTATTATTTCTTATCTATATTACAGTCTCACGAGCCATGAGCTCTAGCTAGCAAGTTAGAAAACGAAGGTAAAATGGAGCACCTCTAACTCTTTCCAAGGTTATTTAAGAGCTAATCACCCAATAACGAGGTGACACCTATATTATTTATATTTTTGACCCAATAATAACCACCCAAGGCCCGCAAAGCTGACCTTTTNAAGAGGGAAGAAGAGGGAAGAAGAAGGAGGAAGAAGGAGGAAGAAGGATTTAGACAATGCCCAAAGTCCTCCATCTTGCCCTATATATTGCTATATACAAAAACTTAAATCTAAGTTTTTCACCCTGTGAAATCACACAATACTATTCAAACTACACACCCACAACCTCAGTGCTATCACTCAATTTTGGAAGCCCGCTCCACGGCCTCAAGTCAAATGTAGTGTCTACTTGAGGGTCAGTGCCCTTTAGAATAGAAAGCTTGAAATTTTCAGCCTCCAGGGTTCCAACACAAACCAGCACAGAGAAATTAATCCACATTTCATTCAGCTCCAGCAGTTAAAGGCGGGAGACATCAGCCCTGTGTGATGATGGATATAAAACCACCAGCAGCTATTGTACAATTAAATAAATGAAAGACATCTCAGAATTCTTCACAATTTTATCCTAAAAAAATTATGCTGAAAGTCCCAAGGCTGATGCTTAGAACAGCTAATGGCCATGTCACTAAATGTGGAAAAAAAGCCAATTTTCATTCGTTTTTTGACTGAGCAAGTTGGTCAATAAATTTCCTCTCTCACTTTTTCTCCCTTCCTACGATGATGTCCTACAATGTGACAGCAGTCATACGTATAAACAGTAAAACACATGGGAGATATGATTTAACATGGAATTTTTCATACTCAAGGAAGCAGAAGACATCGACACTATCCACACAGAGAGACTAATCAAAATTACCATATGTATTCTTAGGCTACAGAACAGCTTGATTTATTCACGGATTCAGGCTTATCCTGTCATGGGTAGAATTCTTCCTCCCTATAATAAGGATTTTTTTGGAAGCACCCAACCAGAAAATGTACTGAAAATGCCTGCAGAAGCCCCATGGAAATACAACATAAAACATTTCAAAAACAAAAATAAAACAGCAGCTCAATTAAAATGTGTAATCTCTACACATAAAGGAAATTTGTGGAAAAACATTTCATTTATACCCATTGGCTGCAAGTGGGAGCTGCATGGTGAAGTGAGAACACTAAATTCTGCTGCAACCCTTAAATGCTGATGTGTTTTAAGAGATAAAAGCCCTTCAGAATTACACTTAAGCATGATTTTTGCTCCTTATCACTCTGGTTCCTAAGGAGAACGAGGGTTTTGGAGTGAAGAAAAGCAAGGAGGGCCAGTTTTTACCCCTTCAATCTGCCCTGCTCCCCAGGAAGGCAAAAGGTGACCCTTCCACAGCTCAGGCCAGAGCAGAAAGCCATAAGGGCACTCACATGCTCAAATTAAAAATGCAGCAATTCCTGCTTGTGATGTATTTTGCCACTGAAGGCTCGGAGTTATTTAAAAACCGCAACTCCTCAGCCACTCAACAAAAGTAAATACAGGCTCTGGCTCCAAGCCAGAACAATAAATATGTCCTGGATTTCTGTTTCTACTGGAAGATTGAGGAACATATGGAGAGCCAGACAATAGTTTTATTATTTTTCTGTTAAAGCCGTGAATGCTTTTGTTTACGCGTTTCTGATGGATACACACTGTGGAGTTAGCACCAAAAAAAAAAAAAAAAGAGAGAAAATATTGCTGGAAGAGCCAAAGAGTGGCAAGAAAAACACACAGCTAATGAGGCACCAGAAGCAGAAGGCACTTCCCTGCCCATCTCTCTCCAGGCAAGAGGGGTTGATATTTCCTAAGGCTAAACCTGAGACTCAAAGCCTTGTCTCATCTCATTTGACTTTAAACGTAGAACCAAATTAGCAGCACAGTGACCCCAGGCTCTTTCTGTAGTAAACACGGAATGACACCTCAGGGTGTGATTCAGATCTCAACTTCATTAAATCGCTTGCTTGAGATGCCTTGATGGTGAGGAGTTTAAGTTGAGTGCTCTCACTCCCATTTGGTCGCACTGACAGCTCAGACCTGGCCAGTTTGGGGCTGAAACAAACATCAGGCACAGCAAGGAGCACGTGTGGGCCCAAAGGGAGCAGATTTTGAACACAGCACTGGGAAATTTTGGATAAACACGTTTAGGGAAGAGGGGGACCTGGAAACAAAGCAGGAGGGCAGCTGACCTGGGAGACTGAGTGTGGCTGTCACTGGAAAGCGTGGGGGTGTAAGATATGGTGGTTTACTCAGGGACTACAGGAGTGGGCTGCTTAATTTTGAATGAAACATTAAATTATAATAAACATTAAACCTCCGCCACAATTTATCATTATGTCCTAGGCAAGCTGGTCGGGAAAGTTTTTGTGATTAGGCTGGCAAAGGTAATTACTGAAGGGAAGAGTGAAACGTCTTGTTGCTACATGGCTCACAGAAGTCCCAGTCCTCACTTCATTTATCACCAGTCCCTGTGGGGAAGAGCTCAGAGAGGGGCTGTGGCTCCAGCTCCTCCTGGAAGATGATGGCCACAAAAGCAGCAGTGTGGGAGGAATGGCTGAGGGGGAGCTCACAGCAGATTATCCCCATGTATTTGCTTTCCTGGGCAGATGATATTATTATTATTACTANTTACTATTATTATTATTATTATTATTATTATTATTATTATTATTATTATCTTTTCAAGGTGTGCATTTACTGCTCTTGATGTCCCATACATTAGAAGAGCTCAATTAACAGCTCACTTGAAGACAGAGACTACACAGTTAAGACTTAAAGCTCTTTTAAGAAAGAAAGACTTAAGAAAGACTTAAAGGTCTCTTCCAAGCTACAGGACTCAGAAGACTTTTGAAGAAGAGGACACACTCCCTTTTCCCTGTTTTCTAAATGCACAAACTGGGTTAAAACCTGAGGTTTTGTTTGCTTAGGGTTTGGGTTTGGTAGATTATTCTCGGGCTGACAAGGACAATCAGCAGCAGCACGAGGGAAATGGGCACTTTCTGCTCAGACAGAGATTGAGTAGCGTGAGCTGCCGCCTCCCTCCAGGACACCCCACCCACGAACATCACAAATACTGGGTTTGTCTTTACCCAAACGCGTCCATGCTGAACAGCAGCAGATGGTGCTCACAGATTTAAGCCCCTCGAGGCAGACAGAACAAGTGCCTAAGAAACACACCTGGACAGAAATAAATATTTAAAGCTACAACGACATTTCGGCACAGGAGCGTACCTCTCTCATTGTAGGATGCAAAAGCAGAGATTAATAAGTAGTAATTTCTACTTTAGCATGCTCTTACATTTTGTCTCCTTCTCATTTGCTACCACATACCCTGTGGAAGGGATGATAAATGAGACCTGTACCACCATCATGAATATTCACATTCCCCAAAGAGATCATTGCTTCTATTTTTCCTTTAAGAGGATTACTTCTCCTTGCTTCTAACACCCAAGAAATTATTGCAGAGAATTCTAATTTCAACCCTTTCTCAGGGTGAGGAGGACCTCAGACTAGAACTGGTCAGCACCAAGAAAGTGGCTGAGGTTTAGGACCTTGACCAGACATACAAAGTGTAATTCCATCATTATCTTTCTTTTGTTCACTGAAGTCCCAACAGGAAATATATGGAAGTTTTTCAATATCGAGTATCTTAAAACCTCATTTTTCTAATGCTGAAGAGTTGCATGGAGGCAAGTTTTCCATAACTCATTTTATGTGATAGCAAAATATGTCCATGGACACTTAAAAATCTGTAATTGATAGATAAGCCCAGGGTTAATGGCATTGCCACCAAGGTGACCTGAGGGAACTCTGACAAAGCAATTAAAATAGTGCATTTGCAAGAAAAGAACATGAAGTCATTGTGACAGTCTGGGAGAGAAATATTAGCCAGTTGCAGATGATACATGCTCAAAACAGAAACCCTAATGTTTTGAGTCAGCTCATCACTGCCAGAGGGCAGCTGAAAAATTCACTCAGCAAACACATAGAGTGTTTTATAAAATTAGCTAAAAGCAGGCTATTTGCTGAGAAAAATAAACCAGACACGGTTTGGGGAGACTTCTGAGAAAAATGGTCCAGCAGCAGGTAATAAGACAGACTGTGACTGAAGAGGGGATTACTAAAAAGGCACAGGAGATTAAACAAGTTTGTGAAAAGCCCTGCTCCTGTTCCATAAACGATTCCCTCAGTCAGGTCCAGCAGGCAGGGTCTGCTCAGGAGCAGCTGGTTCATCTGCCAGGGCTGATAACAGCACTGGGCTGAGGTGGGGAGGGAATGCAGCACTCAGCCCTGATGGCTCTGCTCCGAAAAGTTAATAATGGTTTAAATTAACAAACGTGGCAACTGGTGCTCAGGACCTTTCAGCTTCTCTTGCAAAAGAATCCTCTCCAATTTATAAACGCAGGAAGAATTGGTGAGAGGCAGCCCCGAGTTCTGAGGCTCTTTGTCTCTCACAGGTCTGTAACAAGGGGAATTTTTGGAATTAAAGGGTTGCCGAGTTCCAGAGTGCACAGATTTATTTCCCATTTCAATCTGCTCAGACCTGGAGACGACTTGGGAAAGGGGTTTGAATTTTATGCTTTCTTTTTGCTGAAAACACCTACATTCCTGCTCTACCTTCAATGACAAACAGACACAATGGCATTTATTTCCGAATGCATTTCTGGGCGATATTTCTCCTTTGAGTATCAAGTGCACTCAGCCTCAGCAGTGAACCTTGATTCTTGGATGACATCTCAATAGAGAGCTAGGAAAAATAAATAGAAGCCTTCTTTCCAGTGAGGAAGGAATAATATATTTTCAAGTTTGACATTCCTTCTGCTTTCTCTCCCTGGAGAAAGGAGAAGAGATGGGCTATTGGAACCAAGAAATGTGGGATCTGCATCGAGTTACATTTGTAACAGGACATTTTTATCATTTTCACGTTTTTATCTCTTACCCTGCATTGGCCATACCGACTTTAATTTTAGCAATAATTTTTTATGGGATATACTGGGAAGAAATTGGAAGAAGCAGCAATTATAAATACTCCAGCAAAAAGGGTATCCAAATTCATGGATAGATGGCTGACAAAGGCAATACTGTGCATTCCTGGCAACCCACTGGGGTTTATTATAAGTGGTTAGCTCCCCTCTCCTGCTTTTGAAGAAGACAGAACAATAATAGCTCTTTCTCTGATGAAAGGGAACTGAAAGAAGATGAACTTGCTGCCAGGAATAAATTGCCTATTTTTGTATTACATTGTCCTCCCCATATTTTTGCATAGAAAAAGAGCCTAAAAGATTTTACTATATGTTGTGACATAACAGAGGCTTGCAGAGGGCTTTGCTTTTCCAACAATGCAGCATTACCATACTTTGCAGTCACATTCATACAACAAAGAGATCCTCTAGCATGGGCTGCAGACGGGCTGATATTGAGCAGTGGGTATCATCAGGCACAGATAGTGGTAATTCTGCATATTTTATACATCCTGAGAATCCTCAGGATACTTTGAGCTGGAATCAGCACAGTTTCCCATCAGGTGAGTGATACACGGTGATAACTCAGCTTATGCAGCTTTAGGAACAAGCCTTTTTTCATATTTCAGGGTGGTGTTCACAGGACTATAAAGTAAGCTAAATGAAGCTGGGATGTTTCATAACATGCAATTACTTTCAGGATCAAACCCTGTGACTTGCAAGGATGCAAGAGAAGCGGGGGGCTCATCACCAAATGTTTCTGATATGCAGTCGAGAAACTCTACTAGGAGAAAAACGAAGTCAGTGTAAAATTAAAATCTATCTCTTGCAGAATAGAAACATCACTCGCAAATGTTTTACCTCATGCAAATCAAATCAAGTGATGTACATGGAGAATAAACACATTTAGAGGGAAGACAAATGAATGAATAGAGTATCTTGACTAGCAATTAGTTTCTGTGCCCAAGTACCATCAGTGCAAAATTGATGAGCAAGGTAACCTTTGGCTGCACTTTAGCAAGTTCTTCATTAGTTTTCTGGCTTTCCTTTGCAAATATTTTATTTCTTCTTTCACGCTGAGGAAGATGATCCATCCTGCCTGCAGCACCAATGTATCTGTGCCATGCCATCACTGCAGCTTCTTCCAGCAAGGAACACCACCTCTGCCCCTAAGCCTGACTTCCAGCGAGGGGAGGCCAGGGAAGAGAGAGTTTTCTTTCCTTCTTTTCAGAGATTTGAAAACTGGACCACTCAGAGATTAAATAACCTGAAGGTCAACGCCTTTCAATTGAATCAGTTTGAACAGAAATCAGTAACAAACTCATTTGTGCCTTTGGAAATTCCTCTTGACGGGCACAGAGGTAGAGGAGTGACGTGCTGGTTCCTGAGAGGGAACAAGGTGGGGAGAGATCTGGAGTTGTCAGGCAAGGCTGTGTGGGATGCAGGATTATCCATTGGTGACTGCTCCAGTCTGTAACTGGTTGAGAGGGAACCTTTGAACATTTGTCTGACATTAGTGCTCCTCAAGGCACTGAAGTGTGAGTGCACATCGATGGGAACGTGCACGCCCTGTTTGTTAATGCTCTGCACGAGGGAGTTATCCGGGAGAACAGGGAATGTTATAGATCTGTCATTCCCATACAAGCTGGAATTTAATTTAAGCTTCACTTCAGACGTTTCCTTTCCACATATTTTCTTCTTCATTTCACTCCTGTTGTATCGTGTATCACTCTTCCTCGCAGATCTGTGCTGCTGAGCCAAACGATAATGATGAAAGCTGCAAGGAAATGCAATGTTCTCTGGCAGTATTGCACTACCTGCAGCCCTGCTTTGAAATGAAATGTCACAATTCAAGGTATTATTGAGTGACTTATCAGTACCTTGACTTCTCTGAAAAGAGTGGGTCTGATAGATGCCTTTAATTCCTCCAGGAAAAACAGGGGATGGGTGATCAGCACCAGAACATCAAAGGAAGTAGAGATGATGCAGGATTAAGAGGCAGCCCCAGTGCATGGAGAGCCAGCCAACACAGCTGGAACAGCTGGGGTGCCTCAGCAGTGCACACAGGATGAGCTTCTCCCAACCAACTTCCAGCCCAGATCTCATGGACCATAAAAGAAGTTCCTCAGTGGTCAGTGGGGAACTGCAAGCAAATCCAATTCCCTGTGCTGTACTAGTCTGCACAGGGCAGCTTTTGCTCCTCAGCATTAGGAAACCGTCCCGCTGCTGAAGTGTTTAGCACATATTTATAGCTTTGTTTCAAAGTCCAAGCTTTAACATTCTTTTCAGTCTTTACTCTGTGATTTTGTGCCCTCCATTCAAAAACCGCCTCAGAGAACAGCGGGCATGGTTATGTAGCAGCAATATATTCTGAATTGTCTTCTGCTCTTGGATTCCAACCAGCAGTAAAATGCACTCCGGGAGGAGAGCTGAGGAGTGCTTAATTAGAAAAAGAATGTATGACCGCTCTCGGAAAATGGGCATCTGATGGAGCCTTGGCACTGTCAGAACAAGGCTGTATCAAACAGCCCTCTGCACAGCAAATCTCAGAGGTGAACTCATTACACTGCCAACCACACAATTGCCATCTTCTCAGAGACATCAGGCATGACCAGCAGAAACAGATGCAATTTTAGTTAAATTAAAGCGTGCGGCACTACTCGAGTAAATAAATAAATAAATAAATAACTCTGCATAAAACATTACCTTCTTTTTTTTTTTTTCCTATTTTTTTTTTCATTTGATCTGCTCCACACGTGTACCAAACCCACAGCTGTTGCTTTTAGTGATAAAAATAAAATGGAAGTGCACTTCACCCCAGTGGAATGACAGGAATAGAAAATATGGAACCATGTAATGACATTTTTATAATCCTTTTCCAGAACTGAATGGCATTTCAAACATTTTCTTGTTTTTTGTTTTTAAAGATCCATAGGACCAAAGAAAGTCGTACATAAAAATATTTCTTTTCCTGAAAAATGATGTATATAGAGAATGCAGCAGTAAGCAATGCCCATCCAGGGACCAGCTATTCTGATAAATGTTTAACAGAGAAAAAATACTAAAAGGAAGAAAACATTTTCTTGTTTCAAAACTTTGGCATCAGAGCACAGCACCTGGGCTTCATGGGAAAGCCCTACAGCATGGGGTGGTAGAAAGATCCAGGTTTAAAGGGACCTTAGGAGGTCTCTGGTCCAAACTTCTGCTCAAAGCAGGCTCAGCCAGGAGATCAAAGCAATTCCATTAGCAATGAAACAGCCTTAATTTCCCTTAAAAAAAAAAAAAGAAACCCACACCAAAAAAATCAGAGCTGCTGACTCTCCACCTAGAATGAAATGCTAGAAATATCCCTGAGACTGTTTGAAACCCAGTGTAGTGAATATTTGAGGTGGAGTACTCACATCACTTCCAGCCGAGCTGTCCTGGAGTCGTTTCCTCCGGAAGAAACGACCTCGCAGGTGTAATCCCCAATGTCACCCGACCACGTCTGGCTGATCACCAGGGTCCCGTCCTTCTCCACTGTGATCCTGGAGCTGCTGGATGGATTTATTACCACGCTGTCCTTCTTCCAAAGGTACCTGAGTATTACAATGTTTCAGTTATTGATTACTCGTAAGAACACCAGAATAGATTTATTTTAACTCTGCTGGAAGGGATCAGCTCCTGTCATCACGTGTTAAAAATGACAGGCCCCTGCAGCTGCTTCCAAGTGCAGCGCCTTTTACAAATTTAAGTTTTAGATCAAGCAATCAGAATGAAAAATGTAATTCCATCCGAGATATGATGTATGTTACAATAAAGATGGAGTACTCATAAATGTCCAAGTTCTTAAGTTCACCCCCACCAGAACATTAACTCTGCAGTTAATGGTGGGTGTTGGCCCAGCTCTGCCAAGGCTCTGAAACATTGGACTGCCAGGATCAGAAACTTGTTGAAGGTTTGCTGGAGCTCACATATCAAAAACACACCTCCCAACATGTCACAGAGGTGTGGAGAGGCCACAGGCTCACAATTTCCCACCTCTAACTGAAATTTTATACCCAAATCTCTCTTTCTGAAGTTCTTTCTGCAGTTCACCCTTCAAGCACTCTCCAAGCTCTTCCTTGCATTTTATTTCATTTGTGTTGCTTCCAGACTACATTAATTTTCACGGCAAATTTATTTTCAAGTTTTGAGCTTCCTCTAAACGCTCTAATCCAAATTTTAATAGTCCAGACAAATTCTGCTTTCCTTTACACGGTTAGAACAGACTATAAGCCCAAGTTATTGAGTTGTTTCCAAAAACACGGGCATCTCTGGTGCGGCTTTTATGCACCCCAGAGTAAACACTTCTGAAATCCTATTCCTTCTCTTTGGCTTTTACTCTCATTAAGTATCAGCCTCTGACAAGTTGGTTTTATTGATAGTGTATTAACCTTGACAGTAAAATCATGGAAGGCTATATTGAAGTCATGAAGTGGAACATAGCTCATTGTAAATAATACATAAGGCTGAAATGGAAGATGGGATTTATATGATTAATGATACAGTGTACAACCTTATAATGCAGTAATCAGGGGTTTGGTGCGAAAATCTGGGGTCCTGAAACTTTTCACCTAACGCTATTCATATGGCTTATAAAATTAAGCTGGGATAAACCACACGAACGAGGAGCGGCACCACCGACCTGATTGAAATTCTGGGGTCGTGAGTGGCCTCGCAGCGCAGGGTGGCCGTGGTCCCTTTGATCACCGTGCTGTCCTCGGGAGCGCGGACAATGCAAGTGCGATCTGAAAGGAGCACAAAGCGCGGCTCAGGTGAAATTAGAGCCTTTCGCCTCGGCTATTCACCGGCAGAGCCGCCGCCGAGGCTTTGTCACTCAAAGCAAGCGGGACACCGCTCTTCAAGCCTCGGCTGTGAAGGTTCCCCTCCCTCTAAAGACACTGTGACACAGGTGACACGCTGTGGGGTGCGGAGAGGCACAGCGGCACAGGGCACGGGTTGAGCTCAGAGGAGAAGAATGGTAAAGCTCTCTGAACTCTCTCTTTGCCTGTGCACGTGTCTGCAGCAACTCCCTAAAATCTTAACTGGCGTATGGAAGCGAGCACCGAGTCAGGAAATGAGCCACGCTGTTTGCAGAGGCAAAAACACAAACAAGACCAAGGAAAATCTGTGCAAATAAAAACGCACTCGAAAAAGACCAAGAAAGAGGTAAACTTAAACAGCACCCTATGACTTCGTCAACTCCAGGACAGTGGAGGAGCTCCTGGAATAAAAATCTTCCATATAAGAAAGATATGTTGTTTACTCCAATGTTTCAGAACATCCTTACTCAAGCCCCTCCTGGAGGCTCAGAACACAATAATTGCGGTAACTACAGCAACCAGATCCGGTGAGAAAGATCCCCATTATGTGTCACACACGGGAGCAGCAGCAGAGAGTATCAGCTGAGGCAGGGAGACAACCAGGATGAGCATGGGAGATATGTGGATAATGTTAATAAGTCCCAAATCCCTACAGAGATAATCAGCACCTACTGTGATACCTCATACATGCACAAGAAGGGACCATCAGCAAAATCAAAAGCTGACTCTAAACAGCATGGAATTTTTAGCATTACTCCTGATGTACCTACGTCAGACTTCTGGCTTTATAATGGTGCTGTTGCTACACAAACAGTAGGTTATATTCACTTTTCTTCTCCTTTTTCAGTGCAACAAACAGGAACTATCTTTAATATCTGCAAGAACCATAGCTTTGAGAATTAATAGGAAGGATCTCTTTACTTGATCCATACACCTGGATATCATTCAATTTACACCCTCCTGATATTTTTACCAAGTCTGTGATGTCAATAAGACATAAACACAATGACCACATGGCAGAAATGCATTACAGATACTGCCAGAAATGTTTTCAGGTATTCCCAAATTCAAAAGGAAAAATGTGGCTGATTTACTTGCAGAGTTTGGAGATTAATAAATGCCAAATATGCACCACACATCAGCAGCACAATCAGTACTTCAAGTGCTGGAGAGGAGAAAGGCCACAACGTTTCTGTATTAATCCTCATCATCTTCATTATTTTCAGTTGCTCTCAGTCCCAGCTCACAGATCATTATTTTGCACCTCAAGTAGCAAAAACCATGCTACACTTCAATTTAACTCACTCAGGAGTAACACAGGTGAACCTCTTGGATCAGACTCACTTCCCCAGCAGAAGAAATAAAAAATAGAGAGACCAAGGGAAAATGGTGAATGACAAAACCATTTCATAGGATGTCCCGTCCCACACCAGTCTGTAGCGTGACGGGTTACTTGAAATCTGCTGCATTTTGATTTGGCTCCCAACAGCACTCAGAGCCACAAAAAATACAAAAGGGTGAGGAAAATCCCATCTGTTGTGACTATGGCCACAGCCTCAGTACCAGAACGGACTGGTCTGTGCTGCCTGCAGACTCCTGGAGGCAGAAACCACCTGCAAACAGCCAAATCTACAAGTTAAAAGCTCAGATTTGCAACGTGAGATGCCAAAGCAAAACCTGAGTAGAACTGCAATTGTGATTGAAGCTCTATTTAAATACACTTCCTTTCACAAAATAGAGATTTATATGCATAATTCTCCAAACAAAAAGGGTATTTGTGATAGGCTTCCTAAAATAGACACATTATCCCTATTAAATCATACAAGTAACTCTATTAATGAGAAAAGCATAATTACTTATGAAAATTTCCTGAGCGTACAACAAAAACTGATTAATACTTGATTAAAGTTAGACTTTAAACAAAGCATTATCCTTACTCCACACTGTCAGCATCACAAAAGCATTCAGAGCTCCTTCAGAGTTGGCTGCACAGCAAGTGTAATTGCCGGCATCCTGCAGGAACACGGGCGTTATCTGGAGCCCTCCAGACTCGAGGAGAAGGAAGCGAGGGATCTGCACAGAGCCACTGGCTAAGATCTGCTCTCCTGAAACACACGGGGGGAAGAAGCATGGTTAGTGTCAGGTGGGATCAGGGACAGCAATTCCAGCCCTCCCAAAACGTTACACGGCTGACGCTGTTTTACACCACGACGACACGGACTCCGAACTTCAGGAGGCTGGGAATGACTCCTTGATTTTTGGGATGTGTCTCCCTTTTATACTATTCTACACAGATCAATTTGATTAGTGACAAGAAGACAAACCTCTTCAATCACATTGGTCAGACCAGAGGGACATCAAGAAGAAGTCCCTCCTAGGGAAAAGAATGTAAACAACGTTACAGTTACTTCTCTTGTTTACAGAAAATTCCCTGGGAAATGAATTTCAGAAAATCAAAACCTCTCAGGAACAAAACCAAGGCTACAGGCCACCGGCTGGTGATGGCCCCACAGCAAACCCTGCTGCTCAGGGAAGGGGGAAAGAGGCACTGGATGGATCTACAGGATCTCAATAACAGGAATGGACAGGAAAATGTGGATTACAGCTGTTCTATGAGTTAATAACTGGTTACCTTTCTTCCAGGAGATGGCAGGGCGTGGAGCCCCTGAAACTTCACAGGTCAGCACTGCAGTCATCCCCTCGGTGACTGTGGTGTCCTCTGGGGGCTGGATAAAGGCTGGCTTGATGTCTAGAATAAAAATTTCAAACAAACTCAATGCCTCACCTCTCAGAAAGATCTTTTTAACTATTACTGTGGACTACTTTACATCCACTTTTATAGAGCTGATCATGGAGAAGGACGTGGCAGTAAGACATGAAAACCTTTCAGCAGTGACTGTAACCTTTTCTTATTCATCTCCCAGGAATTGCCTAATCCTGTTTATTACCTACACAGAAAATAAAAATCTATCAGTGCTTGTACCTCTACAAGTAAGACAGGTTAAAGGAAAAGGAAGATAAAGCTCAAAATGGGTGTTTGGGGGGAACTTGAGAAATCTAGATAAACAAAACTATTTTCCTTCATCTTCATAACAGAGTTCTTTAAGATGAAAAGCAACTTGAGAAAGGCATTAACTTTGAAACTTAAATGTCAGCCAAAAGAATTTAGAACCTGAGCCTTCTCCAAGACATTTTCTAAGTTTCTTTCTCTCTTATTTTCCCCCAGTTGCATTTTATTGCAGTTTTTTTCCTGCAGTTTCCTAGATCTATATTGAACTGGGGCTGATTTATTTTCTGAGGCCAGCAGGAATTCTGGTCAGTATGTGCAAAGTGCTCTTGGGCTAAAAATCAGCTTCCTGAAGGGAAGTTTAATATTACAGAAATGACTGTTAATAATCACTGTTAAAAGAGACTACGAGGATTTGTAACTCTTCCACAGAGAAGCACGCACTTCATTAGCAAAACCATTTAATCTGACTTTTTGGCCAAAAAAGACATTTAACTTGAACTTTCTTTCTTTTCCCTGAACTGCAGTTGCAGACAAAGGCAAATAAAATGATAGCATGCACAACCACGAAGCAGTAACTGCAGTTCAGAATGGAATTACATTAGAGTGGAAATATGAAGGAAAGGCAAAAGTATTTCACAATTAATTTTTTTTTCTTTTCGCTAAGATCTCCTTTTGCCGTGTGAAATAGGGAAATTCACCTCCAGCCAAGCTCTCCTGATGTCACAGAGAGCTTTTCCACTCGACTCAGCAGATTGTGCTGAGGGACCACAGGGACATTTTGGGTTTCCTTACAGCTGGCCCAGCTACCCTTGACAAAAAAAATCAGCACTCTGTGGGTTCAGCTAAAGCAGCTGAGAGAAACGTGACGGGTGTGGGGTCAGCTACAGGGATGACACCTCCTGCATCCCGTGCCACCTCTCCTGACTCACTGGTGACGTCCAGGTAGGTGTAGGTGTGGATCTCCCCGGCCTGGTTGCTGGCGAAGCACTGGAAGATGCCGGCGTCCTGCGGCCGCAGCGCGTGGATGCGCAGCCCCCCGCTCAGCAGCACCTTGTACCGGGGGTTCTCCAGCCTGCTCAGGGGAACCGAGTCCTTGTACCACACCAGGGTGGGGATGGGAACACCTGCCCGAGCAAAAATAAAGCCCTGTTAGCCTTTGCAAAGCGTGTTTTAGGTCATGTCCCTGTTTTCCTGTCTTTCTACACCAATTATTTATGTTTTTTCCAAGCTGCATCGCACATTATCAATGGTAATAACACACTGCAGGACATGAGGGAATAAAACCAGCAAATGCTAAGGGGGGATGTTGAGAAAACATGTTATCAAATTACTGTCTTCACCCAATCATATTTCATGCTACTACAAAATAAGATTTGGAGCAATTTCGTGTTGAAAGCCAGAATCGCGCTCCTTGAACAGCAGCAGAGTGGCAGTACAGCCAGTCTGTAAGACTGTTCCATCCCAAACAAGATTCCTCTGTGCTTCTGTAGCTAAGATAGCAGAAATACAAAGGAAATGGCAAATTACACATGAAAAATGAAGTGCTCACATGGCTGTACTTGAGTCCCAATTTAGCAGCTTAGTTTGAACCGATGTGCAAACAACATATTGCCAACAATAGGACAGCTTTAAATTATTATTTTTATTCAGTCTCAAGCTTTACCTGCTATTTGAAAAAAGCAGGCATAAAGAGAAATAAAATTCCTAGCCTAGATAAAACTTACGATCCCATTTATTCCTGTTTTCTTTCATGTGCATGTTCCACAAACCCTGACACAGTTATTTCACACATATTTTTGTTGCTGTCATGTCCCCGTCAGCTGGGATGAAGTGGCTGTAAATTTATTATACACAAATAGTGTAGGATTCTGTTTTCCTCAAGAGATGTTAGAGGCCTAGAACAGTCTTAGACAGCTGTTCCCATCCCACTGCTCGTATCAGACAATGTTTTTTCTTTACATCTCAGAAATCCCTACTGGATCAAGCGCTGGGGATTCTGTGCAGAGATCAGAAGAGAGGCAGGTATTTTATTATGTGATTAGATAATCACGGAGTAATTAAGATTGGAAAAGACCTCCAAGATCATCATCTTCCTGGGCACCTCCTTCCAATGCCTGATCACCCTTTCTGGGAAGAAATTCCTCCCAATGTCCAGCCTGACTCTTCCCTGGCACAGTTTAACACCGTTTCCTCTCATCCTGCCCGTTGCTCCCTGGGAGCAGAGCCCGACCCCCATCTGGCTACAACCTCCTGTCAGGGAGTTGAGAGCAAAAAGCTCCCCCCGATTTTCCTTTTCTGCAGGCTGAGCTCTCCCCAGTTTCCTCAGCCTCTCCTTACAGGATTTACACTCCAGACCCATCCATTCCTTTCCCTGGACATGCTCCAGCCCCTCAATGTCCTTCCTGAACGGGGCCCAGAGCTGGGCACAGCACTTGGGGTGTTTGTGAACACTTTTCACTTAAAGTCTCAGACCTACACAATCTTTTGTAATAAGGTAAGAGACCACAAACTTAAATTCACGGGGGAATGAAATTTGCCCAAATAGAGAAGTGTCACTGAAGCATGGAGGATGGGATGTCACTGATGAATTGAGCATCTGCAGACAATGAATTTCACTGCAATGCTGGCAGTCACTTGATGTTCTGAGAGCTAAAGTGCCATGGGAAGATCTATATAATCATCATTATCATTTTAAAACTCCCCAAGTTAAATACTACTGTGTTATACGTCCATTCACATCTTCTCTCAGTGTACTTATTCTCTTTATACAGACAAAAGCTGTGTTAACTCTGGAAAGAATGTATGTACAAACAATGTAAGGAAACGACTGAAAAACAACATCCAATTGCTGTTGTTACTTTTATAAACACGTATAATTTACTTCAATCACCTCTGATGCTTTTGTTCCGCTGATAAAATAAAATGTACTCATAATGCAGATAATCATCTCAGGAAGAAACCCACTATGTAGAAGTGCATTGTCTGATAGAGAATAGACGTGGTGTAGGAGCTTGCAATAGGCATAATTTAAATTTCATACAACAGCCCATACACAGAATTAGAGTAAATTTCAATGTTCACAATTCTCGGTGAGAGTGTTATTCATCTCTTGAAAATCCTCCTGGGCAAATACAAATTATCATTGAGTAATGAAGAAACAGATGATGCAAAATGGAATAGTTCTCCTGATGCTGAGAAGCTTGGAAATGATTTCAAGTTTAAATAATAGCAACTCCATTTTCCCACACATTAGACTTGATAGGCACCAAGGAAATAATGAAATCCTGCATTCAGAACAGTCAAACCTTTAACACTGGTGTCATTCCATAAATCCCGTTCTACTAACAGTATTGGCAAACCTTCTAATCCTATAATCACTGTGAGATACACCTTCCTATCACCAGCTCAGCTGACAAACTGAATATTACCATCTCTATTTCTCTACTTTTCAGTTACGGGTATCTTCCTCCACTCAAAGTTATGAGTCTGAATAATAGGATCTTATCTGAGCACTCTGATGCCTGTCAGCAGCATTCATTTGGGCTTTAGTGATCTTCCCAGAGAGATTTGTCTTCCAAGTTGCACACACGTTCTCTTCTAATTTTGCTACCTGTTTGGCTGTAAAAATGGTTAAACTCAGCTTTTCTTCTCTTCCTCTTCTACCCACCCCACAACCTTTCCTCTCCACACACCCCCCCAAAGGCATTTTGCTTCTTTTCTTCTCTGAACACCTTCTGGTGAAAAAATTGTGCAGAGAAGAAAACGCTTTAAAGACCTTTTGCACTCTAACTTTCCAAGCAGCATCAGCCCGACCCTGCTGCTCAAGAGGTGAGAGTGGCCTAAAAGACTGGCAATAATAAAGAAAATAACCTTATTTCTCAGTTGTGTGCAGCACTATTCATTTCTCACAGACAAATTAATCTAGTGTCAGGGGGGAGAAGGGAAGGCAGGAAACAGAGCCGCTGGTTCTGGCTTTGCCACTTCTTCTGTAACCTTGGGCAAATAACTGATGGAACCCGAGGCTCAGCTCCTCCATCTGTGAAACAGCTGCTTGACTCTCAGCCAAATTTAGCTTAAGAACCTTGATGAAAGACTCAGAATATTCACTGTGTCATCTTTGTTATTTATTTTTTACCGCCTCCTCTGGATCCCAGTGAGCTACTGGGGAATCCCCAAAGCATCTCTACCATCTACTTTCTCAACAGGTAGAACTGGAGTCCAATTAACTGCGCTCCCCAGACACCCCCACCACTGCCTGCAGCTCCAAACTTTCCACGAGCAAATAAGAGAGAGCATTTAAAGGAAAGCCATTGAACATTCAGGCAGCATCGGGCACTGCTGCAAGATAAACAGCAGAGCCTGGTTCCTGTGGCCTGATACCCTGAAACTCCATTACAGGGAGCAGGGAGCTGGTCGCTGCAAGTTGCAATTTTATTTACAGTTAATCTCTGCTTATACTGTGAAATTAATCTGTCTCTCACACATCCGTAGTGCACGAAGTCTTGGCAAATGGGCTTTGTGCACAGAACCTGATGGGGCTGGGGGAAATACAATCTGTCTTCCATTTGTAGCAAAGACAGAGGGCAGCTCTGCAGTTTCCCCAATGCTTTGTTCTCCCAGTTTGGAGCAGGGAGGCAGCAATCATCATTTACCCTCTTTTTAATTGCTTTTTAAGCAATTGCCAGATTTGTGTAATAATGGATCAAAATTCCTCTGTGTATAATTCTAGTACCTGCCCCTGATATGTGTTATAGGTACTCAACAAAATAATCCACAAGGAAACAGGTTTTCATGCTCCTGCACTACATTCATCAGGAAATCAGATGTGCACTACAAGAGTTGAACAGAAATAATTAATTTTTGCTAATAATATCTGCACTGAGAATGGTTATGAGTGCCCCATTTACACCCTTGGGAACTAAACTGCTAAAAGCAAGAGTGAAGGTAGAAGGAAGGGTTGAAGTCAAGCTCAGGTCTCCCTGATTCATCCATGTTTTGCGTTGGGTTGTCCTATTTTTTTTTTTTTAATCCATGAAAAAAATTTGAGACAGCAGATGGGTTCCTGGGGAACTCCACTGACAGAAGGTCCTGCTGTGTTTTGCTTAAAAAGCTATTAATGAACAAGAAGACAGAGTCTCTTATCATCTGATAACTTCATTTCCATAAGAGCTTTTTGTAAGAGATCTCATCATAGGCTTCTGAAATTCCAAATCAGGCAGAGCACCCCTTACACACGCACTTGCTTATCACACGGTTTGCAAAGATTCCTTCTAGAAAAGCAGCGCTGACTCTTTCCTACATAAAACGCGGGGAAAAAACCTTAAATCATAGTGGCAATAACACAATCACGCAGTAAAAATGTCTATATTGGCTCTGATTTGGAGGAAGACATCACACAAATAAGCTGTTAGTTAGGTCTGGGTGCTTTTTTAATCAAGGATGTGATCTTCTTCCCTAAGGATCTCACGGCATTTTATGTGCGTTGCTTCTTAAACTCAGCAGCGGGGAAAGGGAGACAACAAAATGTTCAGTCCCTCAGCAGAGTCACGTAGAAATTTGGTGACTTTGAGAAAGAAACCTGCTCTAAACACACGATGACAATGTCTCCTGCCTTACCAGGGTGCTGAAATAGGTGGGGATTGCATTTCCGTGGAACTCAACTTGAAACACGATTTTAGTCAGGTGGAATTCTAGACATTTGCAGCCTTTTATATTAATTAACCACCTACCAATTAAAAACTGCCTGTAATAGTCCTCCTGCAGATCTCATAACTACATTCAGATGTCAGAGTTGCTGACATCTCTATTCACTATAAAAGTTCCCTAAGTTTGAGAAGACAGGGCATTGGGACTGTTGAAAATAAGGAGCCTTTGCATTGCAAACACTGGGTTCCATAATCACACACTCCCCTCAGCCCATTTTCTGGCTCAAGATATTTAAATCTCTTCCCTAGTGACAACTCTGAAGCACAGGCAGGATCCCAGAGTGACAGGAGCAGGACTTGTGCCCCCCACAGACAAACATCAACGTGCCAGCACTATTCCAAATTAAACTAAATTACAAGGACTGCCCAGTTCTCCATGGGGAAAGGCCAACCCCCTTCCTTGTATATGGCACCTGTGATAACCAGCAATAAAACAGACTTCTAAACGTTAAAGCTGACAGAGATTTAGGTTTATATAAGGTTTCTAGAAGATGATTTCTTCCAGACTGGACAGGCACAGGCCATCAGTCCAGGCTGGAACATTTTCGTGCACTCACCCATGGCCTGGCACAGGATGTCCACGTCCTTCTCCACCTCAGCCAAAATCACGTTCTGGGGTTCAGCCGTGAAATACGGAGGTTCTTGGGGAAAGCAAACAAAAGTCAACACAGCAAAGCCAGCAAAGTGAAAAACAGGTGCTTCCTAAAAAAATATTCACCACAGAATCTCCCCACAGGTGGTGTGTTTGCTATAGGGGGTCACAAACAGGTTCATTTGTCCAAGTTTTTTGGTAACAAAAGCATCATTAAAAAAAAGCCTCACAATTTTTGCTATGCTGAGTATCAATTCCAGGGCTGAGTCAATGGAAGGTAAAGATTTAGAGGTTTGCACTGCAAATTAATACCCAGAGCAAGGGCTACTTTTGATTTTATAGGCCTGAATCATGGAACATGTTAATTTTTTGCTTAGAAAAGTCCTCCCAAGAGGTTTCTACAGGTTTATATTTACAATGTAGCATTTTATAGGATAGTTTGCTTCAGTATCTAGACTGCATTTCACAGCAGCAGGGCATGAAGCATGTCAAATAAAGTGCCAGAGCATGTCACAGAGTCGACATCAGAGGACAAGCGCAGAATAATTAAAAGAAATTCCTCTCAACTGTTTTATTTCATGAAAGCAAACAGATTTAATGCTTTAATTGAAGTTATAGTAATAATCATAAAAATCCCCACTTTATCATTAGGGCTAAAGAAAAGATATTAGATGTTTAATTAAACAAAGACCAGGCTGCAGAAATTGCCGAGTATGCGGGCACGTAAGTCTTTCTTCTATGCAGCATAAAATTGAAGAGCATCATGTCAAAGTCCCAGAGGCACTGAGGTTGCAGTTATTATCATGGTAACTAAAGACTGTCATAGTTTCTTCAATGCAATTATCATCTGAGTACAGTTTTTAGAAGGATTTTACTTGATTATAAATACAGTTCTCTTGTAGCATAACCAAACTCGCTGGTAAGTTTTAGGAAATACAGAAAAGGCAATGTAAGTAGCTTGTGAAACTGAGTTATTTGTATTTCCATTTTAAGGAAATTGAGTATGTTTTAAAATATGTAGGAAGCTGCAAGATCCAAGGTCATCTGCACTGACCTGCTCTCAAATCTCTTCACCAAACACTGGAAAAAAGGACTTGTGGTTATATTACTGCTAGGGCATCAGCATTTTAGTAAATAAAATCAAGATCATGCAAATTTATCCTGCAAAATCTTGTTGCTACCTGCAGTATAGCAAGTGTGGCTGTCATTGCCCAGGGGTGACATCAGGAGGCACCAGGTTAGAACAGGACCTCCCCTTTCCCAGCAGTTCTTCCCTCTCACTACAATAAAATACTTGCTTGGGTGTACAGAACTGGGGTCTCGTCTGAGCACCAATGGATATTACAATTCTGTATTCATTCCAAATAAAGCCAATCAATATTAGTCTTCAGCACGCCGTGCAGGGGAGGAGGGGAGGTTGCAAACAGCCTGGAATAGTTGTTTACCCAGCAAAACCAATAAAAACAAGCTACCTGATTTATTATATTCTAATAATATACATGTGTTAACATTATTGATCCTCACTGCCTAAATATAAAGCTATTAATAAACATGCATAATAAGCTGTGATTTATTGCATATGATCTCACGCGTTAATCTCAACAACAAATTGAAAAGCTGAACATTTAATTGAAATTCACTGATGGCACACACTTTGACATGTTTGATCAGCTAAGTTGCTGAGTCCTCTGCAATTCATCTAAGTCCACGTTTTCACTCGGAGCATTCTCCTTCCTCTCACGCCATCCTCCAAGCCCTGCCTGGTGTTTTCCCTGTGCTCCGTTTCTCTGGATGTTGACTTTTGAATTTCCAAACTTTCAGCTCTAAGTGTCCAGTCTGTGGCCACACAGGTCAGTGTCCACATGCCCACCTCTCAAAATAAAATTGGAATCTTTCATTCTGTGGCAATTTGATGTGATTGTGAGGTGAGGACAAATCAGCCCTGGGCCAGGAAAGCATCCAGACACATATTCACAAATCCAGACATTCCCTTCTAAGTCTGGGCTGCTTCTGCCAATGTCTCTCCATTCACTGAAGTTTATCTTCTGCTTAGGGAGGTCCTGACTGCACCTTTCCTTTTATCAAGGATTCTGCCCTTACCGGGCCAATCTCTAAACTTGGCAACCTTCAGCCACCAGCTCTCAAAATTTCTCCTGGATCAGCAACATACTCACACACCAGTGATAAATTTGCAGATTTATCTTCACTCTGGGCCTGCAGTCCAGCTGCAAAGCACTTAAAGTGACCTCAAAGATGCTGGTGGCTCCATGACCTCTGTTTATGTGCTGCTGCTGCACAGCTCCTGCAGTTACACCTGGCATATTTACACAGCTGTCTTCCCCAGTGTCCCTCCCAAAATCCTAACCTGCAACCTGGGCTCCTTCCTTGAAACCCCGCACAGGCTTGTTTGTCACCCTCAAAGAAACTTCTGACGTGAAGAGATGCTTAGGGGAGCAGCTATCAAGCAATGAATTACGTGACAAAGAACCTGAAGTCAATGACAACTGTCACTTAGCAAACGGGATGTGATGTTATAAAAAGAACACTCACATCAGTTTCTTCTGAAAGAAGCAGGGAGAAACTGAAGCAGACAAGACAGAAAAAGAGCAGGAGCAGCAGAAAGATGCAATCCAAAGGCCACAGGCAGATCCCAGAGGACTTTCAGTGCCAACAGATTTGATTTCTGGTCTCGAAGCCCAGACTCACCTTTTCCCCCAGACTAAAGCCTGCTGAACTCTGCTCACAGCACTCCAGCAGCTGGAAGAACTGCCAAATGCTACACCTGACACAGAGACAACAGCTGCCCGCTGACAAGTCAGATCCTGCTCTTGAAAGATAAGCACTGACACAGAAATCCTTCCAGAAGCAACTCTGCAATTTATGGCCTGTACTGACTAAAGATTGAGACAAACCCTGGCGAGGTGACAAGGCTGATTGAGAAGGGATTTCTGAAAGATCCAGAACAGCACATAGAGAATTGTGGTCAAGTCTAACATATGTGGAAAATTAGTCTTGGTGGTGCAAGGAATGAGGGAATTCCAGGAGTATTGGTGTAGGGATACCCTAAAGGGCTTTGAGGCAAACAAAACAGTGATTTTACCCTGAACCTCAGGATGGCTGGGGTTGGAAGAGACCCCTGGAGATCATCCAGACCAACCCCCCTGCTAAAGCTGGTTCATCCAGGGCAGGCTGCAGGTGTGTTTTACCATCTCCAGAGAATGACACTCCACAACCTCTCTGGGAAGCCTCTTCCAGTGCTCCGTCACCCTCCAAGTAAAGAAGTTTGAGTTTTCCATGCAATTGTGCAGCTCTTGCACATCCATGTGCCATTCACCAGCAGCATGGATGCTCTAAAGGTCCTGTGGAGCCAACAGAACTCAAGCTGTGGAGGAAACAGATCCAGTTACAGGTGCTGGGAAACTAAAACCTCAGCTTCTCACTTTTCAGAGGTGTCAGATGTATCACCTGCACGTCAGGTTTTATGCCCAAGGGCCTGAATGCCCAGCATTAACTGCAAGGGAGAAATTCAGAGTATCTGAATTTGGGTTGTACAGCACCTGGTGAATGACTGTCAGAAAGAGGCCATAAAAATGCAGAGCTATTTATAGGGGTCAGATGGCATTCTGAGGGGGCATTCTGGCTGTCTGTATATATGACTCCGCTGCATATTTATAAGGCTTGCTTTGAATCACACAGTATGAATTTAACATTTATTGTTGCAGGCAATAATCATGTGTTGAGATTTAATATGTGTGGTGAAACTATAACATCTTCCAAAGAACATAACATGCCAGACACAAGTGTCCCCCCCACAGCATCATTTAGGAATGACAGTAATTTGCCAGTATCAGGTCAAACATTTAAATTTTTTGGAAATTATAGAATCACAATAGCTAGAACAGGAAAGGACTCATTACCCTGAGTTCACCCTGCTGGCATTGTGGCGTGTGGCAGTGAGAGGGGTCACAGCCCACATTAGGCTGAAAGAAACAGATACTGCATTGTTCAGATATTGTATTGGTGTTTGACTGATCTTCACTAAAATGTCAAGTACAGACAAGGGGGGAAAAGAGTATTTGAATATAAATGTGTGCTTTTAATAGTTGTTGAGGGTTTCGGGGGTTTTTTAGCACTCCAGACATCACTGGAAAGATGTCTCTCAGAAAAGCCCTTGGGAGCCTGCAAAATTTGATCCTGTTCTAACTTCCCTTGTGCAGAGTTACATGGTCACTGATTTTAACATTCAAAAGATAGCAGTCAGCATCCATTACTTACCCTTCAAGCTGCACTGGAGATGTGTGACCTAATCCTAGATACACGCATGAAAGTCAGAAAGAACAGAGAAAGCCCCAGGGGCTCCTCCAAAGCTGAAATTCCTGCATCTCTCAGAAACTCAGGGCTGCATATTTAACAGGAAAATTGAGCCTTCAACATGGAAGCCTTCTTCCATCATTACCATAAACTAATTTATTTGGTGAATATCTTCTAAAGGAAGAGGAACTGGAAGCTTGACAGCCTCTTGTACGTACAAAGTCTGTAACTCCAGACAGAAGATCAGACTGGCCATGCTGGGAGAGGAGCCCCATTGTGGATGCAGGTACAGCAGGCTCCTTGGAGCAGGAGGTTTCTTTGCATGAATATGAGGTTAAAACAGAGAGAGATGAAAAGATCCGTGTGGTTTCTCGCTGCCCCTACTGCGAGCTGTGGTCTGTGTGTTCTGAAATAACAGCCTGAGGAACACATGTCCTGTCTGCAGGGCTGAAAGGAGGAAGAACTTGTTGGGAATATCAGAGACAGAGCTGGGCTGCCCAGAAATCCCACTGCCTCCCTGTGGGATAGGACATGTTGCATTTGAGCCCAAGGCAGAATGTCTGTGTCCATCTCAGAACCTCTGAGGCTTGATAAATCAAAAGCTCCGATATTTCTTTCCTTTGAGCCCAAACTGTGATTAGGGGAGTCCAAAAACATTTTGTATTATAGTTTCCCTGAAAACTTATTATTTTCTTACACACTGGATGAACACAGTCCTCAGGATCTTCTCTTATGAGCCACACATGAAAAATTCTTTCCACTTCTTTCAAAGAAAGGTTCTGCAGTGTTTCAAAGTGTCTAAGCTGGAGCCACGAGAGCTGCTGCTTCCAGAGGTCTGAGCACGAGGCACTGAGGTGCTCGTACACACAATGCAAATTCCTGAGCAGCAGAAATGCACAAAGAAGAGCCTTCAGCATCTGGACACTCCTGGAGAACAGGGAGGGAGAAACAGCCCCACAGTCCATGTCACAGCCCAGCCAGGTCAGGGCTTCAGGCCACCACTGGAACTTTTCTGATGTGTTCCTAAATCCTGTGGTCCCACAGAGCTGAATTCTCCCAAGATGAGAATAACATGTCTTTTAATGTAGTTCTCTGGGCATGAACATGCTCCAAAAGAAGGGAAGCCCTCTCCTCTGACTCTGTTTTATTCATCTGTGTTCCTTTGGACAGACCAACAAGGCTTCAGCCCTCAGTTCTGTACAACCACACATCATGCCAGGCCCTTCTTTCTACTTATTTTTCTCATTTTGTTCAGGTTTTACTTTCTGACTGCATTTAATTTAAAGAGCAGTTTGGATTTCACACAGTGGAAGAGTTTGGTTCTCCATTTTCTTAAGCTCCTAAAATTCATAATTTCTCGTAGAACAGTCACTTAAGAAATGACTATTACCATTTGTCACTAAAACTTGCAGAAGTGGAGCAAAGGAATTTTAGATTATCTCAGCTTTCAAATTGGTTTGTTCATGGGAAGACTCTTTAAATTACTTAATCTTCAAACTGTTAGTGATAAAACAAATGTGCTCTTATCTAATCTGCAACAAATCTTTCCCAAACTGTTACTCTGCCAAGCGAGGAACATGATACCCTTTAAAAATTTATAACAACTGCAGCTAATAAAACCAAGGTTTGGAACCACCTCAGTTTATCTTTTCTGGAACAATATGAAGATGTCAGGGAGCTCTTTGCCACATTCAGAAGAAAAGTGCAGCAGCACACAGCTAGAGGATTTTCTTCTTGTTATGCAGCACTACTCTAATGCATTGGAGATTCAGGTTTTTTGAATATTATTGTGATTTTAATTTACAGACCGAGATATAGTCTCAGAAACAGCGCGAAAAACTTCTGAGATAACACTGTAGGTCACAAATTATAATTTGTTGAGTAGATACCTCTGTGGTAAGTTTCACTGCTTTCTAATAGAGCTCTGGTCACCATCTGAGCCACACTCGAATTGTGTGACTCTCTAAGCTGGGAAAGTCAAGCACTGATATATTTGGAGAAAAGCTTTGATTAACTCAGTGTTTGTGACATCTTTGATGCATCCTTTTATTGCTACCCCTGCTCTACCTGCTAACAGCCAAACATTTTTCTCTGTTGATCCACAGAAGCTCTCCCAGCCATGCTATTGAGGGGCTGCATTTGATTTGTCCCATTCTGCAAACAAACCTCTTCTTTTAAGGCAATTTCCTTTTTCTGTTAGTCGAGACCACTCATTAAGTCCACGCTGTGTTATTCTCCCAAGAAGTACAGCTCATTATCAGCTCCCCGTCTACACATCCACACTACAAATATTTTATGCATGCAAATGGACAAGCATTCCTGATTCTCTCTAAGTACTGCCCCCATGGACTAGGAGAGATACAGTGCAGAAAGCCTTAGGTTTGAATCTTGTCTGCACTTTCCTCTAGAACCCGTCCCTTGACTAATTAAATGACAGCCAGATCCATCCAAGAATTCTAAAGCTGAATATAAGTTATGCATTAACTACTAATCCTTTGATTTGGCTCCCTGTTTAGAATTAGAGATCCATCCTGCAAGCTCAAGAAACTCATAAATAAAGAAATCCATCAGGCTTTGCTGACACGTTGAGTAAACACCTGCATCTGAAGTGTCGTGTTCCATCAGAAGGAAATAAAAGTAATTGGTAACCAATTTGTTTCTGCTTTCTTTCATCTGCTTGTTCTTATCTACAGACCTTTTCATAACTTCATTCCCTGACAGCCTCCTGAAACTGGATAGGAAATAAATAAAACATTTAAAAATAAGATAGTAGGTAAGCTACTAAAGCACTGCTACTTTAATATGATTCCCCAGTGATTATTTTTCAGTTTCATTGTAACTGTATTTAAGAATCTTTTACATTAACCAAGAGGCTGCTTTAAGTATTGCGTTAGGCTGGATATGACATCACAGCAACAAAGGAAAACCAGCCACAATAAAATCCTACGAATAAGGAAGAGTTTAAACAAAACCTATAAATAAGTGAAATCCATCTTTGCCCTTTAAAGGGAAGGTGAGAACTCCAAGAAACAGAGGGCAAGGAAAGAGACTGGAACCAAACTTTGTCCAGCAGGCAATAAATATAACAGACACACAGTGCTCCAAATGAATCCGGAATGGAGCTCTGCAGAGGGAAGAGCTGCCTTCTCACTTAACAGCAGCTACTACAAATTGCTTTAGCAGAATACAGATCATACAGCAGTCTTTAAAATTGTATTTTCAGAAGGCTGAAAGATGTAAAGAATCGTGGGCTGCATTCCCTCTGCAAAGCTCCAGGAGTGCACGTGCCTGAACCCTGAGCAGCGCCGAGACTGGTGGCACTGCCAGGGCTGCCACCTCCCCAGGACACTCCCAGAGATAAAAACTTGACTACACAATCATCTCAGGCTGAAAACATCTCAGTGTCCCTAGTCTCAACCACCTCCTTTAGTGTCAAAGCCCTAAAGCACGCCACACTGTGTGCACCGTGCTAACCTGCAGAATTCCATCAGACACGCCAGGAAACCACTGTTTCCAAATTCCAACCTCCTCCCTACAGCAACGCTCCGAGAGGAGGTGCTGGTGGAGACAAGCAGGGAAAGGGCAGCAATGTCCCCTTTGAAAGTATTAATTCCAAAGTTTCCCTGGGAGCTGAAGGTCCAGCAAACAGAGCTGTGTTAATGGAATTTCCTCCCCTGCCCTGTTGCCTCAGCAATGCTTTGCAGAACATCCTTGGCCCTGACTGGCACCCACACGAGGCACAGGAGTGTTCCTAAAAGCCTTTTTTCAAAAACACAGGCACTTGACTTATGAAAACTGGACCTAAGCAAGCCAGGAGTTAATCAGGATTTAATGCACCTAAAAGCCAAGATAGGGAAGTGGCCCATTAAGGATTTTAGTACAGTATTTCTCAAAATTCCCATTAAATGTATAGTTTCACAGGGGATTTACAATCACAGCAGTGTTTAAAAAAATCTATTTGATGAATTTATATTAGCAGAGAAGAACGGCTGAATTAATTTGGAAGATAACCCTCCTTCACCTCCTTTGTTCTGTTCTCTGAAGAAAGGTTCAAATGTAAGGTCAATGAAATATTAAGATATCAATTTTATTTCCTATTATACCTCAGCCCAGAGCCTTTTTTTTTTTTTTTTTNTTTTTTTTTTTTTTTTTAACTAAAAAACACATTGCCTTGAGAATTACCCAATATAGAAAGGAAAGCTTTTGCTCTTGCTGGTTCCTCTGTGCTCTCTCTGAGTTTGGCTTCACAGAAGTACATCCCCACATCAGCAGAGGTCGGGTTGGTGATAGTGAGGCGTCTCCCAAAGCTGCTGATGCCACTGGTGATCTTGATCCCATTTCTCTTCCAGGTCACGCTCAGCCTCTCAAGAGGTCTGCCAAAAAAACCCAAAAAAACAAAAAAAAACCCAAGAATAAAATCATAAAACATATATATTACAGAATAATCTCTGTGTGCATATATATATTTATACACATGAGAAATATAATATTACCGATTATAAAACTTCTTTAAGTCTTCCTCTATCCCCAAAACACACTGTTAGAAAGTAAATGCATGTATAACTTCTACACATCAAGGACTACAGACTACTCAAGTGGCATTATGCAAGTACAGCTAATTGATACAGCAATAGAACTTAAGTGCTAATAATTTGATTTCTCCAAGCAAAAGGAGTAAATACTGCTATGGGAATCAGCTGCATGGGAAGTGCTTTCATTACAACTCAATTACCAAAACAATATTAATCATATCAAGAACATCTCTGCCCTCAGAGGGGAAAGTAAATCAGTTGGTCTTATCACCCAAGGACTTCAACTATTCACTTCCACTGAAATTCAAAGCTGTTCAAGGCCAACTAGATGGAAACGTAGGAGGAATGCTGTGAATTCTGTATCACAGTGCGTTATGAACAGTTGAGCAATAATCACTGCAAAATGAGAGTGCCTGAAAAAATGACTTCATAGGAGATCCTCACTGAATTTATTTACTAGGAAGCATCAACCATTCAACAGTATCACCTCTGCTGTTGATAGGCAACAGCTGAAATATTAACCCTCATCATAATCTCTTCCTTAAGGTAATGTCTGCTGCTTGAACAGCACTTCTTCTTTCCAGGTGGGAAACTGTGCCTGTACCCTTATTTAGCCAGAAAAATCAATGGGTTTAATTCAGTAATGCTGGACAAAAAAGATCACTCCTAAGGTTGCTCTGAAAAGCGAGCATCCTGCTTCGATCTCCAAATTAACGACAATAAAAAAATGAAAATAACATCCTCTGTGTGAAAAACAGAGTTCACTTTTTTGGTAAATTTTAAGGAATAGGTTTAATAATAAAAAATAAGACAATTAGGAAACAGATTAAGCAAAAGGAAGTACGACTGGCCGGGTGACTTGGCATTCAACCAAGTCCACAACTTGCTATTTCAGAGGCCTCCTTTAAATACTCTTTTTATTGCATCAGCGTGTTGAATAGCCGTATTTTTTTATAAACTATTTTCTATATTCTAGGAACTGTTTTGCATGGTCTCATTTTGGGTTCATTTTTTTAGAGCATGTGTGTTTTTTTGGGTGTGTTTTTATTATCACTTCTAGCTTGGCCTTTGGTTTATACTTTCTTCAAACGGTAGATGTTGATAGTTGGTATATCAATAGCAGGGTCTTCTTTACACATTCACTGGGTGTTATCTCGGCCAAACAGTTTGAGCATATTATATTAGCACAATATAACTTTCTAACGTAACACATATATATTTATTTATATATTATTTATTTCATAAATATTTATATATTTATTTCAATATTTGCGAAAAGCCAATCATAGGAAATACAGGTTGGATGTTAGGAAGAAGTTTTTCACTGAAAGAGTGATTAAATATTGGAATAGTCTGCTGGGGGAGGTGGTGGAGTCACCATCCCTGGATGTGTTTAAAAAGAGACTGGATGTGGCACTTGATACCATGATCTAGTTGAGGTGTTAGGGCTGGGTTGGACTCGATGATCTTGAAGGTCTCTTCCAACCTACACATTCTATGATTCATATAATACATTTATAACACTCTGTCCTTCTCTAGAAGACCCAGAGTCCCAATGAGAGACGTGGAGGTGTTCCCATACCTGGCGTTGGCCACGCACTCCAGGGTGGCCTCGCTGCTCCCCGACACCACGCTGCTGTTGTGGGGGCGGATGACCATGGCAGGGGCCGCGCTGTCCGAGGGGCTGCTGGCACCTGTGGGGACACAGACACACCTGGTGACACCCAGGGGCTGATGCCAGCGAGGGTGCTACGCTCCAGGCACTGCTGCAAATGTCACCCTTTGGCCTCACCACGGGTTTGCATCTCCAGTGGGGCCGTTTGTTGCAATGCCTCTGTATTAAGAGGCCATTCTGACACACCACCCAAATTGGTTGTCAGTAATATTATCAAACCACCTGCAGTTTTGTTGTTAGAGCTCTCAGGAATTCATCAAGGTTACTTAGAAAACAACAGGATCAAAAAGAAGAAGAGAACCTGAAAAAACGTCTGCAAAAAATGTAAACCGTAGATAGGGGAAGCATAACACGAGGATGGACGCTTGACCAACTGGATGTCCTGAAGGATGTGTGATGCCTCATGAAGAAGCAGCTCAGCCAGCCCAGAGATGCCCATGTGGACCTAGAATCTATATCTGCCATGTAATGTAAACAATAAATGGCATCTGTTGGAATCATATTGATACAGTTCTTCAGTGGCCCATTTCCCCCTGCAGCTGTTCCCTGCCCTGCTCCAACAAACCCACCATAAACCCCACAGCTCCCAACAACTCCCAAGAACTGGCCCCTGCCCTCCATCTGGGAATATCCCCCCAGACAGAGCAAATAAATTAAGCATCCTAAAGGTTTTCTATTGTTGAGCACTTTTATTTTTATCAAACACTTGCTGACTTATATTTTTAAGGCCTTTTCATGTTTTGTTTAATCTTACCCCTTCCACACTGTTTCAAAAGAGTCTGCCAATACTCATGTTAGTTCTTTAAAAAGATTTTACACACTGGGGAACAAATATAAAATTAACAAAGCAGCATATCACAGCAACTTCAATCCCCTTTTCTTATCAGGAAAGTAAATAACCCAAATCTGTTACTCTTTTGTGAGGCTTCATACTGTAAATAATTTAGCTTATGCAACAGTCAGCAGACACTTAAAAAAATGGTAAAAAGGCAGCTTGTAAATTTTCTCAGTATGCATTTAGTAAGTGAATTAAAATACCCATGTATTCATAGGTACTTTGCTCCAAGCAACTCATTTGGGAAAGAAAAATTAGCTATTTTTTAGCTTGAATAACAGAGTAATAAAATTTTCAAAGATATGGAAACCAATAAACAAATTACAGGGAAAAGTAATGAAAGTAAAACTAAACTGATGGAAAAGCAAGGCAGTTCATCAAATGTTTTCTGCACAGGAGGCCGGTGCATGCCCATCAAGCAGCATGGAAAATTGGGAAATGCAAGGTATGGACCCTAAAATTTAAGGCAATTCCCTAAAGAACAGAAAATGGTTAGAGGATTCTTTGCTTAGATCATACCCAGCATGCCAAAAACCATTTGACATTGGATTTCACTTGTTGGCTAGACAAAGGCTTTGGTCACAGGGCTCAGAAAATTCACAAGGTGAGCAGGTTTCTCAAGACAAATCTTTTACCTTTGGATGTTTTTCTAATTGACAGCAGTTAGTGTAGTACAGGAGATTGAAGGGTGGAACACCGTTTTAAAATTTAAAGAATACCACCCACACTTCTGAATAAATTCAAGCATTCAAGAACAGTACTTAAAGTGTAAGCAGATATTTATTTCTTCCCCTAAATATGCTCTGTCAACCTGACACAGCAGCTCTATGAAACACACACGGGATCTCAAAACACAAGCTGTTAGTAGGTTTTACAACTCCTCATCAACATCCCTGGAACTATGATGCCATCAGGCAGCAAATCTATTTTTTAAGATTTCCAAGCTGGTCATATAGGTATTCATGGCAGAATTTTTCCAGATAGTAATTAAATAAAACAAAAACAAGCAAACAAACAAACAAAAAACCCCAGAAAACAAGAGCTGATCAGATTAGAAGCTTGTTACTGATGAGAAGAAATAACTTCTGTGTCACTGCTCCCCACCACTTCTTCCCAAGATGAAGGTTTACAACAGTGAATGCTGAAAGATCAACAAACCGGTGACTAATTTGGCAGTAATCATTCCTTATCTCCAACTGGGTGAGAGGAAAGCCACTTGTTTGACTTATCAGCTCCCCACTAAAACCAGACAAAGAGGAGAAGTCGGCTTTGTTGTCCCTGCCATCACCCCACACCAGTGGCCCTGTGTGCCCCCAGAAGATAAGAAAGGAAATAAAAGTGCACATTCCCCTTCCTGCAACCAGGAAAAGGCAGAGATTTCTTAGTGACTGTAACAAAATCCTAACAAAGCATGTGTTTATTGTTATTTTGTACCATCACTGAAACAAAATTATTAAAAGCAGGCAGGCTAAAGGTTGTGAGTGAACTGATATTGATGTGAGACAGGGATCATCAAAATGATCAGAACCTGGATTCCCAGGAATACACCTACAAAGGTCAGCTACAGACATAAGCATATACAGAAAACAACAAATTTTCCAAGTATTACCTAAACAGTCTGGAGGCAGCAGGAATATTCCTATTTTATATTCAAAGACAGCTCAAGTTTCCCTTTCAGCACTAAGAAACCCCTTCCCATAACTCACTCTGGCCCCAGCCTTGCCAAAACAAACTCCACAGGGCCATTCCCAGGGCTCCCTTTGCACAGGGCAGTTTGCAGTTTTGTTTTATGGCTAATTGAGACACCAAAGGACGATCTTAGTTTTACTTCAGAGTAAAAATCTCAATAGGGCTGTAACTTGGGATCTGTGCCTTTCAAAACTTCACTCTTTTGTAAGAAATCCACAGGCTGGAGTATCAGATCCTAATGGAGATACGTGACATTGGGATTTTGTTTGGATGATGGGATGTGGCAGATCAGCTCTCCATCAGGCTGGGGAAGGCAGAGAGTTGCTGCAAACAATCAGATAATGAACAACTTCCCAGACTTCCCAAGTTTCTCGTCCTGCCTGTCAATAAAGCCACTCCATCCTTCTCCTGTCTCCACATGCACCACACAGATGTGATTTTACTTGACTGATGCTACACAAAAATCCAATGCAGAATGTCATTGTTAGGAAACAGACATTTTCTTTTCAAATCCTTTGTCGAAAACAATTGAATTTTTCTCCTTGTCACAGTTCCTTTTTTTACTTCATCGAACTTTTTGTTGCCTGAGCTTTCTAGCACTTTGCTGTTTCTGGCTTTTCATCACCTCTTCCTTCTCCTCCTCCCCTCTCTCAGCTTCTCTGCATTCATCTCTGGCCATTTCCCCCCTCTTTTTCATCCCATGGCTCCCTAAAGATGTTTTCCCACTATTTAAGAACTGCTCAGTTTCTGATGTATCCTTTAATTTAATGATTGAACTTCAGTTTCTCTGAAGGAAATATTAAATACACTGAAATGGGGAAGTAATACAAATGCACATGGGAACAGAATTACAGTGAGATGAATCCTCTAATAGGGAACCACCATTCCCAGTTATATTCTACCTTTTTGGAAAGAAAAGGCCTTCTTTCCTTTCCATCTGCTTGCTGAACCCTCCTCTCAGCTGAGAAAGCAAAGCAACATTAGGGGAAAACCTGACTCCAGAACGGCAGCCAGGGGATGTCTCACTATCAGACATCATCAGTCTGGGGGGAACCTGGGGGAAGCTACAGAGACAAGGCTGAGTGACACTAAAAAACACTTAAGGGATGTGCTCTTAATCTGATTTTAGCCCTTAATAGATGACTGGACAGAAGGAGTGCCACAGGCAAGAGTCCTAATCCAACAGGGACTGCTCTCCAAAAGGGAGCTCACACTGCTTTATTTTCCTTTCTATCCATTTTAGCCACTGCACTCCCAGCATTTCCAATCTCCCCTTTGCTTCTCAACTTTCTCATTTATCACTGTCTGAGCCATTACCAGGATCTACAAGGGCCCAGAACCTGCAAGGCCTTCAGGACTGACCCCAAACAGTTTTTGAAACAAGACTGTTGGAACACCAAAGATTTGGACTCGGGACAGGAGGGAGTTTGTCCTCCAGTCCTCCAGTGGTTGCCATTCCCAGCTGCTCATGAAAGAGTTGAACTGCTGCTATTTGCAGCCTAAAATATTGAGGTTAATTGGCACTGATATTATGTTTTCTGTATTAAAGTTTTGTTAGGTTTTATTTTTTTTAAGAGACAGAAAGAGATAAAAGAAATGAGACAAAAGAAAATGGGAAGCGATGACCCAGGTTCTTTCGGTCCCTTTGAACATAAACTCCTCTCCAGTCTGTGGAATTCAGGAATCTGGCAATCCCCCACAAAGCAGAGAGAAGAGACAAGAAGAAAGAGTGAACAACTTTTGCACAGTCTATTTGTTTTTATCACCTGTGGCTATGAATGGCTACACATCACTAAACCTGCTGAAATTCCCCTCCTTCCTCCTGCCTGATCAGGAATGAAACCCATCCAAGGCCTCTCTAACACTGATTTTTATTTTTCATTTTAGTACTGATGAGCTGTAGAATTTTAATCTGTTATTTAAATACAATAATTATGTACACTGCCCTATCATCTCTGGAAAGACAGTATTTTTATCTCTGTACATATATTGACATGTAAGGTACAGGGAATTTTAAATACTGTAATTTACAGTTTATAAAGATCACAGACTTTATCAAAGCCACTTCAGGTGCTTAATTTTCCCAACAGAACTGAAATCTCACCCAGGCTAGATGACTGGAGACACAATAGGTTCTTTCCCCCTCAGAAATGCATAAACATTAAGTTCTTCCCCAGATTTTACATTGTGACATGCAAAGTTTATCTATGTCTGTATTTGCAGTGCAGAATATTAAGTGTATGACTTCAATGGGTGCTCCTATTCATGTGACAGAGATAGGAGGTTAAGCCAGCCTCAACAGGAACTGAGAGAAACAGTTTATCTCCCGAAAAGAAGTAATAGTTTGAGTTCAGACCCGTGCACGATGATAAGGTTCATTTTTGAGCCTTGCTTATAGGTCCCAACCCTCTGAAGGAGCTTAATCCAAACAACGTGGCCATGAGCAGGAGGAGGGGGAGGATTGTCCAAGTAATCAAGAGCCTGGAATGTGAGGTTGGCTGCACCTCACCCCTACCTTTACTGTAAATTACTGCAATTACTGCTCCATGTCCAGCTTGCAGTGAAGAAGGGAGCCCACAGGAATCAGTACCCAAAAATAAATTTACTTATTCATATTATGAAATTTGTCTGTGTGAGAAAAATGCTTCACAGAAGAGATCACCAGTATCCTACCCTCAAGCTATGAGAAACTGAGTACTTAAACAGAACTTTGAAATAATTTATAAGTTATCCTGTGAGAAAAATACTGGAAAACTTTCACCCTAAACTTCCCACAGACTTCCAGGCTTGCACAGGATGCAGAAATGCCTTGGTAATTACTATGCAGGATACATGCAAAGCTTCCTTTTATCGAATTATAGACACCTCTATTAGAAAAAAGCAGGACAGGAGATAAGAGTCGAACACAAATAGCAAAATATTACATATAGTACAACATTATGGCATCAAGGAATGTGCAATCTCTGCCTGGGACACAGAATATGAGAAAAGAGGAGAAATGACAATCACAGGGTATCTCAAGATTGCTCCAGGGGGAGAGAGAGAGAAATAATAAAAAAAAACAACCTTACAAATACAAACTGCCTAATGGAACACACTCCCTGTTGCCAGGTACAGCCGGCAGATGGTTTGAATTATGAACCCAGAGTGGATTAATGCCCCTTTCCCTCTCCACTACAAGACACACAACAGGAATTGGATCCTGATCAATAATAGATTAATTTCCCTTCCCCTTCGGAGCAAAAGATGCACAACAGGAATTGGAGCCTGATCAACAGAAAAGCAAATGCTGACAACCACCTGCAGGCACCAGAGAGAAACATTCTGCAATTAATGAAAAGAAAGTCTGCTCTCAATCATAAACCTCTGGCCCAAACCATGTCTATTGGTTCCCTGCTTATTAGAGTGATTATTAGGAGCTGATACAATAAAAGAGCATGAAGATAATCCAAGTTACTGTTTCAGTTTCCCACTTTGACTCTAGCAAGGATTATTTATTTTCAAGAAAAGGGAAATACGATGCTGCTGTCACTGCACAGGTCTCTGCTCAGATTTCCAGACAAAAAGAAAAATAATAGAGACTTTCCCATGAGGCTTCTTGATCACATTTGTTTAGTTTGATGAAGATCATAAGAACTCCAGATGGGTTTTCTTTGAGCCAACATTACATAGTTATAAAATAATTCACAAACTAATGGTGTATCAAGAATTATGACTTTTCAGTACCCAAGAACGTCTTCAGACTGCTCAAAAATGTAGGTATTAACATAATTTATTTAATTTTTGAGAACCCAGACTGTAGACCTAAAAAAGTAAATAAGCGGCAACATAAAAACTTAATTTTGTGGATCAAATTTATAGGGACGAAACAGCCTTGTTGTTTGAATTAATCACAGCAAGTGAATTCTTGTATATCCAGCCCTTGTCTTGAACCAGACGTCAGACACCACAACATATGAATAAAACAACCAGATATGAAAAAGATTTACAAAACACAAGCAAAACAAGTGAATGATCTAGGTTGGTTGTATTTATTGACTCATTACACTCTTGTCACTGTGACTAAGCTTTGTCCACATCAGAACAAACACAGAATGCTTTTCCACTGCCAGGAAAATTTAAAAAAAAGAAAAAAGTAAAAAGCAAGAAGGATGAATAAAATAATAAAACTCAGAACAATATAGAGCAAGTTGATTCCAAGTTAAATATCCAGAGTTTGAGGAGGGATGTGGNTTGAGGAGGGATATGGTAAAGGAACAATTAGAAGAGATTTCATCAGCACCTGTTGAGGAAGCCTTGCAATAAATTCATTTTGCCTGAATTGCCCATGTCAGAAAGGCTGAGAACCTCCCCTCCTCCTTTTCCATCCACCCCTCCCGGGCCTGTGGGATTGTCAGAATATGCCATCGTGACTCTTCTGATGCATTTAACTTCAAAAAACAAAGTTACCCACAGAAATGAACCCATAGAAGTGGTGATTTTGCCAGTCCAGATCCTTTTGTGGGTGGAAAGCTTCCTAAAGCTTCTCTGTTCAACCTGCTACAAACAGTCCTAATTTCCAGCTTAAATGGCCAATGCACTCTCCTAATTCTTCTGCCAGTGCTGTCCTTTGTAGTTTGAAGAGCTGCTCTCTCCCTCTGAGACCTTTAGGTCCTAAAGCATTTACAGAAAACAATCCTATTCTTTCACAGTCTTTATTTTACTAAGGGAAACAAGCAAAACTTTTCTGGCCTGGAAGAGATTCACTGAAAAACACACGAGGAGCAAGGGTAGGAATCCAAGCCAGCATCACTCTGCAAATGCCTCCAAATGTTTAAACAAATAACAGCCACGTTTTTAACAGCTTTTTTTCCACCCCCTTTGTAAGGACTTCCACACAGACTGCAAGTGCTGTTAGTTTTAGCCCTAGGGGAAGATTAATGGGGAACTCAGCTCTAGCCACCAGACGATTTATACCCCTTTGTGTGCAGATAGTCCAGTAAAGAGGAGATTTATATATTTTATTGGATAAAACTGAGTCTAAAACACAGGCTGAAAAGGTCTAAACCCTTACAGACAGTTCTTAAGGTCTATTCCTGGGCACAGTGAGAGGGTGGGGCCTAAATACAGTTGATTTAAAGATGGAAAATGCGTTTCTGTAACCAACAAAGTGCCACAGGATGCTCCATGGTGACACAGTCTCTCCGGGCTGTCTTTCACCAGTTCTGCTCTGACGACAGGGACAAGGTTGGGAGATGTGGCTTTTTTCCTGATTTTCCTCTCTTTCTACAGACCATTAAGTGCAGGTGACCCAGCAACTGCTATCTGGGGGGGCTGAATTCCTCTTTTTCCTACTTCCTGAGGCCTGCAGACCCACTTTGTATCACAGGGCTACTTTAGAAACAGATGTCTAGCATTGTCCCATGTAGTTTTAAGGAAATTAAACCACTGCTTAGTTACACAGCTCCCTGTGAATCAGCAGCTAAATTCAAAAGCAGACCAAATTTCTGCTCAAACACTCTGCAATTCCCTTCTCACAACTCCTCGTGCAGAAAGAGCAATTTGGAAGTTCAGTCACTGTCACTGACTTGACCTTCCCCCATGCACAGTGAGGGGCTTCTTTCTGCCTGGAAACTTATCATCCAGCCCATCATTAGAGCTTTTAACATGAAAAAATATATAGCCTCAAGCTATTCCAGCTAAAGAACACTCAGGTGGGCTTTTCAATTCACCAGATAGCTTTAATACCGGCTAAATAAGTGGATGGAGTGTGTAATCTTATTCAACGGCAGTTAAAAGGGGGAAAAATATCCGTGGTCTGGCAGTGGAATCTATTAGCCTCAGAGTCATCTTCAAAGGGATGCAGGAGGCAAAAAGGCAGAGCAGCAGCACTGCAGCCAGGGCCCACAGCCTTTGGCTTCCCACGGAGTCACAGAATTCCAGAATGGTTTGGGTAGGGAGAGGCCTTAAAGCCCATCCAGTGCCACTCCCTGCCCTGGCAGGGACACCTTCCACTATCCCAGGTTACTCCAAGCACCATCCAGCCTGGCCTTGGACACTTCCAGGGATCTGGGGGCAGCCACAGCTTCTCTGGGCACCCTGTCCCAGGGCCTCCCCACCCTCACAGGGAGAATTTCTCCCCAATATTCCATCTATCCCTGCCCTCTGGCAGTTTAGAGCCATTCCCCCTTGTCCTGGCACTCCAGGCCCTCGTGCAAAGTCCCTTCTCAGCTCTCCTGGAGCCCTTTTAGACGCTGGAAGATGCTCCAATGTCTCCCCAGAGTCTTCTCTTCTCCAGGCTGAACAACCTCAAATCTCTCCCAAAACACGGCTATGTTTAAAAAGACTTAAAAATAACTCATTAGTGGGAATTACTTTTAAGAGGCTGTATATTTTTATGATGTACTTTAGTGCATTGCATGAGAAGCATCCTCTTAACCACAAACAGCCCCTCATTTGGCAGGAGGAAGCAGGTTTGAGGGGCCTGGCAGTGGTTGCAGGGATTTCTGCAGCACAAGGCAAGACTCACTTTCTCCTAAGGACAAACCCCAAAATTTTAAGGCCTTGCAGCCTCGGTGCAGCACACACCTGGATATTTACCATTTGCTTTCTTAATAAAGGGAAATTTAAGTTAATAAGCCACACATCGGTAGCTGGGTGTTAAATAAACCAAACCTGTCACTTAATAATCATGTCCAGAAATGCAAATTCAGTGGTGAGATGAGTTGAGAGGAGAAATGAAGGAGGGAAGCTGAGCTGGGGACATTGCTGTGCCACAGGGATCAGAGAGCTGCTGCCATTTCAGGGGCTGCAATTCTCACCAGCAGATTCTGCTTTAATGTCAAGCAGCAGCAAAGAGAGAAAAAATGGGAGATAATAAAATGCTGCCTTCTATTTACAAATGTGTCTTTGCATATGGTTTCACGTTAGGTTTTCTTTAATAAATGCATTTCTAAACTCCTTACTTTGGCAGAAATAAAATCACACAACTGACAGTCTACTTTTGCTTTATCTTACTTGTAAGAAGTTTAAACTCTTCCTCTTACTTAGAAATGAAAGGGTGGTAACAACTAAAGAAGAGAATCTCATCTATCCTTCACTGGACTTAAATAAAGAAAAGCATTTGCAGTGACTTTGGGGGAAATTCTTTAAGAAATTCCTTCAACAATTTATTTTATGACAACAATAATGGAAGCACTATTTTCAGAGGGAAGATTTAAGATTAAATACGCTCTGTAGAGCATAAAGCAGACACGTACAATTGATCACATCTGAGTTCCCAAGATCTATTTCTCTGTAGCAGTTTTTAAAATGAACCTGATATTGTGGGGGAAGCAGAGACTTGCACACACAGACTGATCACAGAATCCCAGAATGGTTTGGGTTGGGAGGGACCTTAAAGCTCATCCAGTTCAGGGGCACCTTTCCCTATCCCAGGTTGCTCCAAGCCCCATCCAACCTGGCCTTGGACACTTCCAGGGATCCAGGGGCAGCCACAGCTTCTCTGGGCAGCCTGTGCCAGGGCCTCCCCACCCTCACAGGGAACAATTCCTTCCTAACTTCCAATATAATCTCAATCTTTCCTCTTTTAGTTTAAAAGAATTCCAAAGTTTATCTGCCCTTCACAACGAAGGGAGGAGCTTTTGTGTCCCAGATATTTGGGGCACGTGTCCAGGCCACCATCCGGGCCCCACTCCCATATCCTTAAAAAACACCCAACCAAAGCTGTGCAGGTCCTTTTTTGCAGGTAGTGGATAAGCAAAAAGTGTGGGTCCAAGCTTTCTCCAGAAAATCCACTCTTAAGAACTGAGATTAAAACCTGCCACATATAAATATAATTTGAGCTTTAAAAGAATAAAAAAAAAAACCCTACCAAATTTAACAGCCTGTCCTCAGATGCCAGATACCACAGCCTGGGCACAGTTCAGGAAGGCTCAAAGGAGAGCAATTCTACAGAGGGGATAACCTGAAATAAACAGGCATTCTTGGTTTCCTTTGTTGAACTTAACTCTTCAAACGCAGACGCCCTCACTGAGCAGCATTTTAAGCTCAAGGTCAGCTCTTGCTGGATTCTATTTTTATATTTTTATACACACACACATATCCGAGAAACATGTTTTGGGATCCAGATTGCTACCTTGCTCCCAAAGGTCTGCTGTTTCCAAGTCTTTACATAAAGAGAACAGATCAGAGAAACAAGAAGATACCCCACAGCCTTCTTCCAGCAGCTAACTCAACCAAACATATGGAATGACTTGTCAAAATAATGTTTTGAGAAATAGGTTATCAGGGGCCTCAGGTCCACTCCATATGGTTGAAAGTTCTCCACCCCCCTGACCATATCATACTTCTCCACTGTCTTCTGTAAAGAGAGAAAATCCTTAATAAAAGTGGAGCTGTTCAGGTCACAGACATTCAGAACCAAATAAAATTTCATTTATAATAGTTAGAGTACGGTAAAATAATTTTAAAAAAACAGGACAAAGCCATGCACACAGCAGAGCTCAGAATCCAAAGAAATATTTTTCTAACAGAAGAAAGAATTTTATTTCCCCTTTCTAGCACAGATTTTTTTTTTCTAAATAAAGTGCAGCTTTCCCTTTGCAGTCTTTGTGATTATCAATCTTTGGTTATTTTATAATATAAGGTTGCCTCAGACCTCAGCAGGGAGAAAAATACACATTGCTGCATTTCCTCTGTCACAAGAACAAAACAACTCTGAAAGCCAAGAATGTTCCAAAAGAGCAAACAATAACCCAGCTAAAGAAAGTCTACAAACTTATCCATTCAAAAATAATTCCACAGATGGATAAGCATTTAATTTGCTGAAGTGAGAATAAAACAGCCTCTCTCTTTTCTGGGATGTGGAATGGGGGTTTTGGACCTGCCTATTTATACCCAGCACATAAATGCTGCTCAGTGAATGCTGCAAGGCCTCTAAGAAGAAATTGAAAGGCAAGTTATTACTCCAGGCTCTTTGTTGGTGTTTCTGCAGTCTGGGTAGTGCCAGCATTGTCAAAAACAAACTGTTGGCTGTACCTTGCTTGGCCTGTACAAATGCTCTTTGCATTAATGTACTCAGGATCCCCTATCTGCTGTGCCCTGCCAAGAGAAGAGTTGAAGAGTGTGATGTCTTCTCAATCTTGCATTGACTTCCTGCCCTCTCAGACGAGGCCTGGTCACAGTTTTTGGCTGTGTGGATGGTAAACAGCCTCCCCCTGAATATGGCAGGGACTCACTGCTCTGATAAAAACCATCAGCTTATTTCCACAGGGTGCTCTTGACTCCCAGCTCATCCAAAACTTCGCATTTCGTGCTGCTTCTTATTTGAAATTTGCATCGTTATAATATGACACTCAGATGTCATAACAGAATTACAGTTAATAAGGAAAATTAGGGGGAATAAATGAAAGATAAAGTGGCACATTAGAAAATGCACCATCGTCTGAGATGTGAATTTCTATATTACTGAGGTAAAAGTAACATCTATTTCATTTTGTTTTAAAAAGAAATCAATTCACCCCTAGGTTTAGAAACACTCTTGTCACTTCCCAAAATGTCCTTGGGTTGTCAGTTTGAAATAAATTGGCAACGTGTCATTAGGCAGAACACAACCGCATTGTTTCGACTTAATTAACCCATTTTATTCAGATTTGCCCCAAAAATAACCCTTAACAATACGATTCTGCTCTCCAGATGGTGATGGGCTGTGTCAGAGCAGAGCTATCAGCTGTCAGAGCAGCTAAACCAGAAACCAAACATTGCAGGGTCCACTCGAAACCCCCAAACCTGTCCCTCGCTGCCTCTCCTACACGCCCACCTCCTGAAAGAGCTTACACAGAACACAGAGGAAGGATGAATCACCTAAACACACACATAAAATGCATCTGGAGGAGATGAAAATTACTCTCCAAGCAGGTAGAACCAAGCTGCCAGGAAGGCAGGCTGGAGGAGCCGGCTGCAGCCAGCACCGGGATCCTGGGTGCTGATGGGGATGCCCAAACACCAACCTGGTGGTGCCTCCTCCTGCTCCGTGATTCTCTCCAGGTTTTTGGCTGTGGGATCAGTCCTGAAAGCTCAGTGCATCCACCCTCACCTTCAGTGGGAGCAAATACTGAATGAATAAAGCATGTGCAGTGTCAAAAGCTGGTGCAGGTCTCTCTGCAGGCTCCTGCCAGCCCCCTACAGAGTGTCACGAACTGCTCCATCTCCCTCCCCTCCTTCCTGTCAAAAAATGTTATTATAGATAAGAGATTAATGTGTGCCCGACCATTTGGCTATTCAGGAGCAAAAGAATTTTGCAGCACAGACTGAATTTAAGACAATAAAATGTGCTACCTACTGAACCACAAAATCTCTGAGAGGACTCAGAAATAGAAGCAGCTTTTTGAAATAAACCATAATCTCTCTGTCCTATGTCGAAAGTCTGCAACTTCACACAAAAAATACCCTGAAAAACACAAAGCCTGGTGATTTATAAAAATAAAAGTACAGATGAAACATTTTTGACATTTCTCTATCACTCTTAAAAATAGTAATAATCTTGAGCTATTGAAGTTGCTGAAAGAAAATAAAAATCAATGTGTTTTCACTTAGCACTTCTAAAAAAGAAAAGGATCACTTGGTATTTCAGCAAAATGGTTTAATGCCACTCTGTAACAGAGCCCCCTATAAGCTCCTCTCACTCAAGCATCTCCTGCACCCCAGAATTAGGGACTGGGAAGGGAACTGGGATAAGGATGCAGCTCCCACAGTGAGAAGGGCAGAGCAGTCCTGGTCCCAGGGTTCGTAACCTGGGGAGTTCTGGGCTCTGGGAACAGCTGCCCCATGTCCCACACACAGGGCAGAGACTTCACACACATCTCCTGGGCATTTCATACCTGGAATAAAGCCATTTATTTCCCCAAACATGGAAACTGCACTGGCTTTCTGCTTTCCATGCTTCCCACCCAGCCCCGATCCTGCACGCAGTGATGCACAAATCTCAGGTGGGGTTTTGTCGTTGATTTGGGGGGCAGTTTGATTTGCTTTTTAATTTTTATTTTAAATAACATGCACGGAAAACATTACAAGCTTCAACTCCAATGTGTACCCAAAGCTCTGCAAATGTGGGCTTTTAAGTGTTTCTCTGCATTTCCCAGTTTCTGTCTAGTCACAAATTTTAAGGTGTGCAACCATAGGCGGGACAAAAACAACCAAATTTCTGAGAGACATTGAGAAGCTTCTGCAAGTCATTGTTATCTACTCACTTTGAAAGTGGTAAATGGCTGAACCTTCCCTCAACACAGGCAGGGTGGACATAAAGTTGTATATTTTATAGTGAATCACAAGTACCACTCATAATCCTTCATATTAATAGCCAATGTAAAGGACAAAAAAAATTAGCACGTTGCAAATGAATCTGTTTCTTTTTTCATATAAGAGAACCGCAGTCACAAAAAACGCTTTTAAACAAATGTTTTTAACTGCTAACCATTTTTCTGTTGTTTCTGGTTCCTCTCTATGCATGCAAATGCATAAAATGTAAAATCCAGCAAAGAGGGAAAGTGGAAAATTTTAAAAAGCTGATTTATTTCTCTACAAGTCCTTTACTCCTACCATTAAAAAGTACAACTTATTGCCACTGGAAAGCAGAAGGAGTAGAAAGTGCTTTTGAAAAATAATAACTGCTCCTCCCAGCACACCAGAGACCTTTAGAGAAGATGGAGGAACCATTATCTCCATTTTATGTGCGGTGAAAATGAGGTGAGGACAAACATTACTGAAATGAGGCTGCACCAGGTGCATCTGACCTGTTTATTACAACCTTTTAACACTTGAAATTACACTCAAATACAAGGTGGGAAGATTTTTTTTGTTTGTTTCCAGTCTTCAACAGGAAGAAGATACAAACCCTTGGGGACCTTGCATGCTCTGAAGCTGTCCTTCTTCTCACAGTCCCTTTTCAGGCCAGTTCTCAGTTGGAAAATTCCTTAATGGGATGTGGCAATCTAAATTTAACTCTGCTGCTGGACGGTTATTTACAACATCTTCGGTCAGCAGCAGAGCAGAGAGGGGGAAAAGCAGAGCATTGTCCCAGGTTGTGCCACAGGAAAGAGCAAACCAGGCCATTGGCATTTCTGAGTTACTGTCTCAGGTGCCCACAGACTCTGGCACGTGTCACCACAGCGATTTAACTGAGCTGGAGCTCTTAAAAAGCATTAGAAAGGGATGCCTAAAGCCCAGAGCAGAACACGTGCTAAGGCCATTCAGACAGCAGGTTCCAGCCCAGTGTTAAAAACCTGCTTTCCTGCCCCTCCGTCCCCACAGTCATGTTCTGCCTGATCTTTCTTCTGTCCTTTTTCAGAGATCAAATGCACATATCCAATCAATTTAAAACTTAAAAAAAGCCCAGATGAAAACCGGTCTGAAGCACTGCAGAGGATGGGTTCAGTGGGTGTGAAGTGTCAGTGAGGACTCTCCATCTGCCCAGGGAACCAGCCAGGAAAGGAGCCCAGGAAAAGGCACAGGGATGCTCCTCTCAACTCCCTGAGCTGAGTCCCTCCAAATTTCAAACCTTCAGCAACTCTTTGCCTTCCCAATCTCCTCTGGATGCAAACATAGTCAGTGTCAAACACTCTGAATCAACTCCTGGCTGCACTTTAAGCTGCAGGAGGGTGGATTTTGACTATAAATTAAAAAGAAATCCTTCCCTGTGAGGGTGGGAGGCCCTGGCACAGGGTGCCCAGAGAAGCTGTGGCTGCTCCAGCCATGGAAGTGTCTAGGGCCAGGTTGGATGGGGCTTGGAGCAACCTGGGACAGTGGAAGGTGTCCCTGCCCATGGCAGGGGGTGGCACTGGATGATCTTTATGGTCCCAACCCAAACAGTTCTGTGAGAAGGAGCTTTGAGAAATGTCAACCCAGCCCTTCACCCACCGCAGGGCAGCTGCACCTTAACCCCAGACACTGTTCCCTGCCAAGGGACCCAGCCTGGCACCCACCAGGTGGCCCTGCCCTGTCACTGCCCATGACAGGCACACTCCTCCTTCAGACAGGGTGGGGGGACCTGAATTGTTAATTTAAACTGATTTTCCAGCCTGTGTCCATCATTGTGACTGATGTCAGACTACAGAGCAAAGGATGAGAGGCTGGGTACAGCTGCTGCTGCTTTGCTCATCTCTTGAGGGGATGAGCACAACAGGGCAGGGCTGTCCCCACCTCTGGGGTCTCCATGTCTTGATGACACTAGATGCTCTGAAGATCATTGACACCAAGGAAGTCTCCAGGGCAGGAATCTAATTTTTGTACTTGCACATAAAAACATAACTTGGGATGAGCTGTTTTGCCCTGATTTGCCTTGATTACCACAACCAAGAGCTGGAACTGGGACAAGAGTACTCAGAGAGGTAAATGACAGATATCATCCTATTTCTGTGATGATGTTAAGGGATATTTGAGAAGGGATATGACTCTCTCTTTAAGAAGAATGAAAAATAAATTGAATTTTTTCCCCTTAACCTTTATGAATCACAGTTTCCCATTTGTCTGTGGTGACAGATTCCTGTATTTTTCCCCAGAGTAAACCACAATTTTCCTTGAGTAAGGGGAAGCAGAAGAGAATGTGAGTCAAAGTATTTTTGTTATTTCAGTTCTTTCAAGAGCCACTTTCTAAGGAAGGAACTTGATGAATTCATCCTTACAGCTGCCCTTCCCCGGTGCTCTTGTACCTGCAGGGTGGGATGAGTTCCTCAGGCCACCAGGAGGAAAAGGGGAAAATAAATACATTATTAGCTAGTACATCACTCCTTGACATCATTTTAAAGACTCGATTCAGCAATTAAAAAAAAAGCTTTTCCTTCTAATGGAGGAACATTGGACAGCTCAAGGATGAGGTTTTTATGGAACCAAGGACTATTAACTGAAAATTAGAGTAAGAAATACCCCAAATGCTGAGGATGCATTGCATGAGCTGCTAAGCTTCGTAAAATCTCCTTCCCTTCACTAATACCCTTGGTTTGAGGGGAAAAACCTGTTTAAAAGGCACATTATTAACTTACTAACTTCCATAATGAAGGTTACAATCCTCAACCCTTCCCATTACATTACAGGAAAGGCATCCAAAGATGAAAGGGAACGTACACCAAAGCACAAATATCTGTTACCATTATTTGATGATCAGCTTCAGGTTCAACCTCTCTGCCTTGAGACTGGAGATTAATAGTGATAGCTTCTTTTAATGACAGTAGAAATGCCACAGTGCCTGCCAATAACAACTTGAGCAATGAACAGGTTGCTATAGAATGTATTGTTTATGCACCACTGACTGCAATCTCTATACGGAAAATTTAATAGACCCTTTTTCCCTCTCAGCAAGCTTATGTGGTTGGGGATTTAGAACTGCATTATTCCTTATGACCTAACTTATTTATCGTGTCAATCATAGTAATGGTGTGTCAAAATTATCACAATTCTGAAGCTTTCCCTTTATCATCATTTTGAGAGTGTTCTGTCTCAGCATTTTAAGTACATATGACAGAAGAGGCATCAGAGGCATAGATTTCATGCACGGCTCCAACAAAATCACAGGGTTAAACAGCTACTTCAAGAGCCAAAGCACCACGGAATAACTTCTTCCATTTTTCTAATTCAGTTCTTGTAACAGCAGCCAGACACGGCTGCAGCTGCAATTAAGGAGAAAAGATGGGGAATAAAACGGCACAGAGTCAATTGCCAAAGGTCAAATTAAGATGCTGGGATTTGCAGGTCCTGACCCACATAACACCATGTAGTTGGCCTTCTGATACCAGCAGTCACATTTAAAATTACAACTTTAGCAATTACTGTGAGTGAAGAAGCAGACAAGCGGGTTATGTGTTGGTGAGAATGCCCTTCCCTGCCTGAGGAGAGATCCTCCTCAAGGACTGCTCTTAGGGGAGAGAGGATAATGCAGGTGGAGGGATGAGGGATTCAGCCCTTGCTGGAGCAGAAGTTTCAGACAAGAGTGTGAGCAAGGTCAGGGCCAGGCTGATGAAGGTGACTGTCTCAGTGGCACAGGTGCAGCTTTCCCCTCTAAAGCCTGGCCTGCATCCACACCAGGCTATTGACTCGGAGAAATTAAAGGATGAGAAATAGTTAACAACAGGAGTTCTGTCAGAGGTACAACATATATTCCTTTGGTTCAATTTTCTAAAGCCTGAGGTCTGAAAGAGATGGAAGCCTCTCTGAAAGGGTCTGGACAGCATTCTAAATTTCATGTACCATAAGTTTCTCTCAGTCACACAAGATTAATTCACCATTTATTCTGGAGGCTAGCAGGAACTCGGGGAGCAGGTAGTGTGTGCTGCCCTGAAGGAGTGAGACAGCAAAGCCCTGCTCCCTCTGGGGCTTGTAACTGGGGCCGAAACCATTTTTAAATGTAGTTACAGTCAAGAAGAGTTTTAACAAGTTTGAATGCACACCTAACATTGTTACATCCTGAAATATGGATTCTCTAACCAGTGGCCTGTGTTGCAGCATAATTTTTGCTACAACAGCTGTCTGGAATGATCCTAAAAACTAAGCTAACACCAGACAGGTTGAAAAATACCTGTCAAGTCCAGTTGCAGCAGCATCATCATGATGCCCGTTTGAAGTGTCCAGGCTGTGGATCAGCAGAACCACGCAGCTTAATAATGCTTAATAAAACAGAAACAGCTTGTTCTGGACAAACTCTGATGGAGGTGCAGGATGTTTGCTGCTGGATTACCAGGGTGAGCATGTCTCAGGGGACCCCAGAATCAATAAAAGTGACACGACGTGTCCCCTCAGCGGGTAGAGCTGAGACAGACAGGTCCACAAAATGAACTGACACCAGCCAGCAAGAACTGCTTAGTTAGGAGAAGTGAAGTTGTGGAGAAGAAAAGTGTAGGAGTTGGAAGGAGATTTAAATTAAGCATAAACTTAATGCTATTTCAATACCAATTAAAAATAAGCAGCTCTCATGTCTAATTAACCCTACGCTCAGTTTAAAGCCATTCTCTGTGTCCTGTCTCTCCATCCCTTGGCCCAAGCCCCTCTCCAGCTCTCCTGGAGCCCCTTTAGGCCCTGGAAGGGGCTCTGAGGTCCCTCTGGAGCCTTCACCTCTCCAGGCTGAGCACCCCCAGCTCTCTCATCCTGCCTCCAGAGCAGAGGGGCTCTGGAGCATCTCCTTGTCCTCCCCATTTAGTGCTCCAGCTGTTGGCAGCTGGATGGAGCACCACAAAGCCAGGGCAATGAGGGGGTCACATCCACCTCTGCCATCCCCAGCCCTGCCCCAGCCACACTCTGGAAAAACTGAGGAATGCTCCTGGCTGCCTGTGCTCTGTCTACAGGGACATCACACCAAAGGGAAGCTTGTTATTGCTGCTGTGTCCCTGATAATTAATGAAATTAATTACATTTCTTAGGACTTTCCAGATAAAATAGCTTCTCCATGACAGTGGGCAACAAAAGTGTGAAAGTATTTCCTGGGAGGAAGACAACGTATATGAAATTCACTGCACCAAGGAAGTTTGATGTCTTCCTTAATACCATCCTGAGGTTGAACTGGGTTTCATGGTGATTTAAACAATATAAACCCACTTCAAAAAAAAAAAAAATGATAACATCATCTTGAGCGACTTAAATCTACAAAAGTGAAGAAATTAGCCAATCCCATTGTACGGATCATTTCTCAACGTTCCATTTAGCTTTTAATTACCCAACAGACTGTAATGGCTGCTCTGGAGCTATTACACTCCATTGTGTCAATTTGGCTGCTACAAATGCACAGCACAAAGTCCTCAAGCTAAAAATCATTATGAAATTATTGTTGAAAAAGATTGTTGGGCATGTGCAATAGCTCACTTTTGAACTCCAATGTTTTACGATTTCTCTTTTTTATAAATAGCTGAAGCAATTAGATGCTGTTACAGAGCTATTCAAAACCTTTCAGTTTTGAGATCCAAAGCATTTCTTGAGTTACAGGGCTGTAAAATTTCAGTTAAATTGGCAAAGTTCTGTTTGCAGTCTGTCACAGCCTCGTATTTTCTCTTTACTTCTGTATACAATCTATTCAACTTGTATTTTTTACACAATGTTCCACCACAGAAAACATCAGAAAATATTTTAGACAGTAAATGAAATAAATCTTCGAAAAAAGAAATCGTGTCTGCAGTAGAAGCTACAAAGTTATAAGAAACAGATGCATGTATAGAAGAACAGAACTCGGAGCACTAAATAGCACACCCAGCCTTGCCTGGACACGAGATTAAAAAAGGGAAAGAAAGGATTTAGGAACGTGGGCATGCAAAGAAAATTGAGGCTTCATGTAAATCAGAAGCCCAAAATAACAAGGAATTTGCATTGGTGGGATTTGCAGAGAATGAGCAATTAAATGGTTGGTGGATTTGAGAGAAAGCTGCACCTAGGTGAGAATATCTCAGCTGTGCTCCCCAAATCAGGGCAATCCCAGCTCAAGGCACGGGACAGACTCGGGCTGGGATGGAGTCGTGTCAAGGACACGGACCAGGGCTTAACACAGAAACAGTTCATCCTGCAAAATCAAAGTCACTGCCTCACAGATCGTGCAGTGCAAATTCTAAACCAGAAGCTCCCTCTCCCAGGGATGATGCAGCCAAACAAGAAAGCAGAAGGAAATTATTCAGCTCTATTTGACAGCATATTAACTTGCTGGATCACGCTCAAACTTTCTTGTAGGCATCCCAGCACAGAGACACTTCCAGAAGGCGTTTTGTACCACTAATGAGGCAGATTTACAGGATTTGGGGTTTTTTTTCCTGGAATAGAAGTCGGGAATAGCATAGGAATTAGCACAGGTGGGACTCTGAGAACAGAACAAGCAGGTAAGGGGCTGGGGAATGGCTGAGGGGAGCTCTCCAGGAGAGATGATTTCCCCTTGCTGCCTCCGTGATGGGAGAAGTCATAAATCTCCTCAAAAGTGAGGAAGAGGGAGACAAACTGCAGGACACAAAACCAGAGGGTAAAGGTCAAAGCAATATCTGAGAAGAGAAGGCATTTTAGTAATGGAAATATGAGTTGTTAGGAGGTTTGACAAGAGTTTTGGATTTATTGGAAAGGCTGTGTCATCACAAGACTATTAAAAGTAAGAGGAATTTGTAAATAATAGGCACAACATAAACACGAGGGGTCTCAGAAGCTGCCAGTAAGTAACTTCTAGGCAATGCCATCCTGTGGGATAAGCAGCATGTTTATATTCTCTGGGGAGTCACCAAAGAATGAGAGGAAGAGGTGTGGAGGGATGTTCAGGGACTGCTATGGGAAGATAAATCTTATTTTTGGAAAGAGGATGACAAGCAGTTGATCTATATCGAAGAGATTTAGAGGGAAGGCAAAAAAGATACCCCAAGAAACAGGGATAAGGTGGGTGTTCTTTGAAAGGGTGATTACACTGATAGGAAATCAAGCAAGGATGGTGGCAAGGAAGCAGAAGTGGTGAGATTTCAAGGAGGATATGTGCTAAAACATCCAAGGAGATTACCACTCCTTTTGTAACTTGAACTGGTGTGAAGGACCAATAGCAAAGAGCAAAGGATCAGATAAAAGAAGTCTCTGTGTTATCAGCTTTTATATGAAATTAACCTGTGATAAGTTGTGTACTTAAAATACCAAGGAGTTCTCAAAATTCCTCTGTATTATTTCCTGCAGTTGAGTATTAAGAAAACCAAAAGCAGCATAAAAAGTTTAGAGAAGAATCACAGACTCATCAGCAAATCCCAGGATGGTCTGGGTTGGAAGGGACCTTAAAGCTCATCCAGTTCTGTCCCATGCCATGGGCAGGGACACGTTCCACTATCCCAGATTGCTCTAAGCCCTGTCCAACCTGGTCTTGGACACTTCCAAAGCAAGTCCTTGGACAGGGCTGGAACACAGGATATCAAGTGTGAAAAGGACACAAAAACAAGGAGCAAACAGAGCACTGAAGGTGAAACGTGGCTGGAGTGACAGAGAATCTTACTGCAACACCGTCATTTTACAACAGAGAAATTAATGCCACCAAAAAATTAGGATATCAAGAGTTTCTCTTCCTAGAGCCTTGTATTTTGCTGACTGGCTTTAAAATGTGCAAGTTCACCAACAAACAGATGCCTCTGTGGGCAGAGAACAATCCTGGTGTCTGCAGGCCTGCTTGAGAAACAAGTTTTTTGTAAGAGGTGGCTGTGAAATGCTTATGCTGGGGGGTGAAGCACCATTACAATGGGATAGTCTCTTCTTGTTTTGTCTCTTAAAATGGGAGAAAAACCTAATCCTGCAATTCTGCACATTGTTTGCTGAACGCAGACACAAAGTGCTGCACTCTCCCCAGAAAGCTGCTGATGCAGCACAGCTCAGAGCCAGGCACGGCACAGCTCCTACAGCACAGAAACAAACTCTCCTTCCACTGCTACTTTCTGGGAAAATTAACAACATTCCTGGGCAGCTCTTCAGCTGTCCAAAATATTCTGTTTTACAGTCTCCTCTCTTCCTTCGCTTTCAAAGAAATTTTACCTCCCGGCTCAGGTACCTACAACACAGTTTGGGATGTGCCTCTGAGAGGAATTTAGAACTAAAAGAACAGGCTCAGCTTCTATGTTATAAACAAGTAAATAAGAGGGAATACGAAAAGATAAAATTACATCTCAGAACATGCAAAGAAGCAGCATTTTGGTTATCAAGCATGGAAAGGTGCTCAGCTCAATACAATGGACAAATACAGCCCAGCCCTCACGGGGCTGATCAGAGATGTTGTGAATAAGAAATATAACCTGCAGTGCTTTTTTAAGCCTTTACGCTCCTTAGGTAAAAGTTAATTTTAAAAAGTTGGTGTCAATGCCAAAAAAGCCAGGCCTTGCTCAGAAATGGCTCTTTAATGCTTAACTATCATTATTTAAGATACACATTGCACAGCTTGGTTTTGCCATGATATCTCACTTTTTATTTCATGGAAATCAAACAAAAGCCTTTCCCCACTGTTGTAGGGCCCAGTGCCTGTCACCTGATCCTCTGACAATTGCCAAAATACTGACTGAATGAGATTCTCTCCCTGAGGGGCTCAGAGGAGTCTCACACATTTCTGTCCTCAGCACCAAGCAGAAGCCACAACTTGAATTGATGTACCCTGGGAGGAAAGAGAATCTGCTTCTCACTCTCCTGCCCATCTCACATCACCATTCCAGCCTGCTGATGGTGGGGGTTGCCTGGCAGTCATAAACACTTCACATTGCTTCCCAAATTAACACTTCTACAAATATTCTAAATGTTATCTGGCTTTATTTTCATTTAAAGAAAAAAGGCAAGCTTACAGAATACCTCAGTACATACTTTTTAATATCAGTCAAAATATAGAGAAGAAGCCTAGCTCAACTCTTTAAAATATTGTGAAGTTATTTCACAAGATCTGGATGATACCATAGAACAAATTTCAGAAACTCTTGATTTAAATAAAACTTTTTCACACTAATGGCAAAGGATTAGTAAGTTTTACCAGTGTCCATCCAAGTGTCCCCTAGTAAATCCAACAGAATTACAGCACAGCTGCACTGACAGATTCAGATTTCTTTTAGAATGTGGACTGACTCCGCACTCTGGATGATACTGGGGATCCAGGAAGTATCATCCAAGACTGAATAGAAAATGGCACAGCATGGTATAATTTTAATTGCATTTCCCACATTTCTTTCTCTAACATTAATGTTAATCAGCCAAAAGCCAGTTAAAAGTCTACAGGAAAGTTCAGTGAGACGCACAATCCTTCCTCATTTCAGCCCTTAAACTATTGTTCAATGTTTTGTGAAAATGTCATTACAACAATACCTGTACTGAAGAGAAGGTTAAAACATTTTCTACTTATAATCATACATAGCATGATTAGGGCAATTCTGGATTGCAAGTGATACACAAACCCCACAATAAATAATGCACACAATTTTGAGATTAGCACTGCTGACAGCATTTAACTTCAGCACTGCTGCAAGACTTTGATCTAACATCAATATAACTGACTGCAACCCTTTTGCTTAATTGCCATCTATAGAAGGATCTAATTAGACCAAGAAATATTAAAATAGTTTTAATGGTTAACATAAAGCTTCATAAAAACAATCACCGCTGGTTCAAGGACACAATCAATACCCCTAGTTTGAAAAATATTGTGGCTGCAATTATAACTAGACTGGCATTCAATCCATCCTCTCCCCTTTTTCATAAAAATCAGTATCTTGAAGAATGTTCCTATGGCACTACATGCACTGTAATTTTTCACTCTTTCTCTAAATCTCAGAAAATGTGCTGTAGATGGCCCCAGGAGCAAACACAGCAAAGATGAAGTAAAACTCGAAAAGGAGCTGTCTGGTTTAATCTATGAATGTTCACAGCAAGGGCTTCGTGTAAGAAATTTGTAATCAGGATTTCCACAAATGATGGTGGCAAGGTTTCATTGGAGCTGGTGTTCTTGTCATCTGCAGAGCCTGTCACAGCAACCCCCGAGCATTTGCTGTTGCTGTGATTTGAGAATCCCCGAGCATTCTGCTTCTCCCCAGCGCCCAAACACACACACTAGATCTTCCTGCTCAGAAACCACCCCAGCTTAATAGCCAGGCATTTGTTATGCTCTGCAGGGAGAAGGGCAAGAGCTGCTGAAACAAGCTGCTGGAGCCTCAAAATGCTAAGCAAAGCCCCGCCAAATGAAAGCTGTCCAGGATACAAGTTAGTGTGTCAATTAAGAGCAAACTCCTTGCACGGTGATGAGTAGGCAAGGGAGCAGGGGAACACCTGGGAAGGAGCACAGGCTGTCAGAGCTTCTAACAGGGATGACTTCACTCCGGGTAAACAAATAACACAGACACACTGGGTCTTGTTTCTTAAGCACATTTGTGGAATAAAAATACCTCAGAAGCAGGAAAACAAAAGCTATCCTCCAGCCACCCTGTTTCCCCAGCCTTTAATTTAATTCATATCCCAGTACGCCAAGGCAATTAGCTTTACAAGGAATGGGGTGAAATTCTCATAGAAATTTCAGTCAGCCCAGGATGCTTCAGCAGATCTGCTGCCTGCTACTGACTAAGGACAAAAAAGAAATGGGGACCTACAGCTCTCCAGGGTGCCCTGACAGAATCAGATCATCCTGAGGCTGATTCCGGTCCACAGCACTAGAGAAGAGATGCACACAGCTTCACCTCTCCTTGCAACAGCCAGACCCCAAACAACACCCAGCTAAAAACCATTCTCTATTAAATGACAAAGTAAGTCAAACAAGGATAATAAAGTTAAACTGGTACAAAGAAGAGGAGAACCAGTTCCTTGATGTCCTCCTTGCATCAGCCAAACCCTGCAGGCAGTTTCCAGCCTAGTTTTCAGTGATGTTTTCTCACCTTTTATTCTTTCCATTCTCGAGTTTTCCTGGTGTCCAGGCTGTGTATGAAGACGTTCAGAAGCATCATCTCCCAAAACACACTCACCACGGGGCGTGATCGCACACTTTCATCCAGAGCATCACCTCCCTACCCAGGGCAGCTCTCCTCACTGCTGTGTGTGTTTGTGAGAGACTTCAAAGCTTGAGCTAATGATAATTAGCACCCTGAGATGATCATCTTCCTAAATGGGAGGGATTCTCAGTAACAGGGGGGAGCCAAGACGACCCAGGCAGCACAACCCTCATGGGACGTGCTGTGCCAGACCTGCCTGGCCCAGCTGGTACCAACACCGAGGCCAAGAAGAGGAGCAAGGAGCACAATCTCCCCATTTTCCCAGCACAGAGCTACTGCAGAGAATCATCACTTTGTGGGGATCAGTGGATCCCAGGTGAGAAGCACAAGAGAAAAGGAATTATGATGGAATATGAGGTTTGACCAAGATTTAAGCTGAAACCTCCACAAGTGAATCTCTGCTTCCAGCCAGGCCACGTCAGCTGGGTCAACACAGAAAATACAGTGACCTCTTGCCCAAAGGGTTTAATATTAACTGCCATATAATATATTGTAACTTCATTATCATGGCATATTAAAAAAGGCCATTTATCAGCAAAATCTGAGGCTTGGACAGTAATCATTACCTTCTCAACGTTTCACAAAAAAACAATTAAAAATGGCTTGCAAATCAGTATGTGAAGACTTCGGCAGCACACACAAAATGTTCTTCCCAACAACTTCTTCCTATTTTGCAATTTCAACTTTGGGTGATGTGCGCAGGGAGAAAGGGGAGGGTGGAAAGCAGAGATGGGTTTTATATCAACAATTCCCATTAGCATTGATGGGAATTACACCCATAAAGACTCAGGTCACTAATGCTTTTCTTTACTCATTAGGTAATTTCCAGCATTGTAGTCTTCTAGTTTCTGCTCTCTGCCCTATAATTTTCAATGCAGTGTTTAGATCCTTCCAAAAAGCTTCATTGTGTGCTGGCTGCCACTTGCAAGTAAATAGCACTGTGATGAACTTAGGAATATCTATTTTTCCCATAATTGGTTGGTACCAGTCAGTGCAGTCCAGCAACAGAAAAAATGAGGAAAACACACGGCAAAAAATTAGCTGATTCAAATAATTCCTGAAAGTACAGATATTCCACTATGACTTCTCATTACCAGCAAAATACTAAGGAAAAGTATGATTCTGTGTCATCAAAAATAGCTGTGCCGAGCTTGAAAACTAAAGAACAATGTACTTTACTGCATTCTGGGAGGGGAAATAAAGGAAGATCTGTCTTTTCTTCTCTCTCTGTAGCATCAGGGAAGGGAAAGTTGTTCAGAGACCTCGTGGACAGAACCAGCCACGGTGCTCATAGTTCAACTGAATGTCCATAATAAAATATTTTGCCTGCGAAGAAATCTCCACAGCATTCATTTTCCTCTTGATTTATGCATTTGTTCTTAAAGAATCTGACCCTCTGTTTCTATAAGAAAGCCTAATGCATCGTGTGATTGCTGGATCAGAGAGAAAGGGACTGTTCTTTCTCAAATTCCGAATGTTGCTCATTAAGAGAACACAAAATAATTCAAGGCAACACATGATATGTGCAAATTGCACTGATATTCCAGGATCAGCACACCTGGGCTTCAAGCCTCCCACCCAAATCAATCACTGCTGATAATCATCCTTCAACAGAGCAATGCAGATCAATTTTCATCTGTTAAGTGCTTCTGCCTTACTTTATTACACCACTGTCTCCTAAAGAAGACAGATACTGAGGTATTTTAATAGAAATTATTTGACACGGCTCTTATAAATTCCATAAAATAATTATCCTTGTGTTGCATATAGGAGTCAATTTTGTTAAGTGAGAAGAGCATGAGATCGGGAATTACAAAATGTGATTTCTAACCTTGTTTCTGCCCCTGATTCTAACTAAGTGATTTTAGGCTAATCACTTTTATCTTTCTGTGCATCAGTTTTCTCATTTTGATATTGGAATTAATAACCTGCATCTTGGTAAAGACTTTTGAGGAATACTGATGAAAAGTGTTAGATATGAATCAGGCCTTATTATTAATAATAGGAGATTGCTTTGGGATCCTTGGATGATAAGTGCTATTTAAATGCAAAGAAAATATTGGGACTTTAATTGCTTCATCTTTCAGATCTCCCCCAGTTTTACTTACCCACACACTGACAGGTAAATTGAACTCAAATTATACCAGAGTGGATACACAAAGATATAAATGTACGAGCCCCTTGCATTATTGCTGTTGCAGCTTCCCAGGCTTTGGAACACCTGCTTTGTGCTCCTCAAGATCCCACATGGCAAACATCCAAATCTCCTGCTGCTGGTGGGATATTGGGTATTAATGGAAATGCTGAAATCCCCAAATTCTTTCAACAGTCCGACTTCAAACCTTCCATTTGTGCGACGGTTTATCAAAGTCATTACAATTGTGATGAAACCGCTGTTGTTTTGAAATGATATAGGGAAAAAATGTCATTATCAAGTAGTTTCACTGAGGGAAGATCAGAGCCACAGTCTATTAAAGTATTGCCATTGATTTATTCACTAATGTGCCCTATATTTTCATCTGCAAAAGCCTTTGTAAAACCCAGTGTCTATTAGTGCAATTATCCCACGTAACTGCTCTGCAGGGCACGGCTCATTATGGCTCTTTTTTTTTTTTTTGGCTTTGAGTGCCGAATGCTGCCAGCAGCATCCAGGTACAGGAGAGGCTCCGGCGGGTGGTGACAGTGGGAAAACAACTCCAACACCAACAGGAGCCTCGCCCACTGTCTCCATAACAAACGGCAGGAAAACAACTGTAAACTGATATTATCATCCCAGCAGCGCCCCGTGACAGACAGACAGGAACAGGCACGGGATGAAACACAAGGAATGCTGTTCAGGCACAAGGAGTTTTAATTTATCCCTTGACTCCCGGGGTAGTCAAACACTGGAGGAGGCTGTGGACTCTCCTCCCTCAGGGATGCTCAGACCCCACCTGAGCAGAGCCCTCAGCAGCCTGCTGCAAGCGACCTGCTTTACCAAGGGCTGGACTCCACAGGGGCCTCCCAGCCTCATCCACCCTGTGATTCTGTGACTAATAATTCCTCTCAGATCACCAGGTTGTTGATGTGTGACCTAAATTCACTACTGGAAATTAAAGAGAGCAGCTGCAAACACTTAAAAATCTGGACTGGATAGAAGACTATGTCCCCTAATAAAACACTGCAGAGAAAACTTTGTTTTTCCAGTTTACTCATCTTCCACCTGAGGGAGGTAAAGCATAAACATGGCTCTTTTTAGCCATCCTAATTCTGGCAAGACAGTAATCACTGACTTAATTACTAATCAGTTCGCATCAGAAATTAGCAGGCCAAAAGCAGAGTGCTGCATTAGTCATGCAGTTTAATACACAGTATTTTTGGTATTTCAGAAATATCTCTTTTTCTCAGAATTATCCAGCCAAAGCCCCTTATTTTATCACAGCGTTCCTTTGCAGGTACATTATTTTTTTCATTATAACCCAAACTCCAGCCTGGGAATGGAAGGAAGAAGCCTCCCTGGTTGCCTCAGTCTCTATTAATGATTGCAGAAAGCCCAGGCAGCTTCTTCACACCTCTGAGAAGCGAGGAGAACTCCATGGGAAAACAGGAACATGCTTTGTTTTGTTTAATAACAAACCAAATCAATCTGATGAGCAGTGATGGCCTTGGCCCCCGGCACTTCTGAGGAATTAACAAGCGGCCTGTATTTATGGCCTAAAGCAACGCTCCTCCAGCAGGGAGGGATCCAAAGCAGGAGCTGGATTTTCAGTCATATTTGCTTCTCAATGGGGAACAAAGTGAAAATCCCTAAGCAGAGGAATTTAGGTAAAAAGCTCTTTCCCCCCACCCCAGGAAACATTAATTATGCTCCTTTTTGTTGTAATCAGAATTGTGACACCAGGCTAAGCAGTTGTCATTTCTGTTCACCGCAATTTCCGTATTTCAATGGAAATAATTTTGGAGTTCAGGACTCGTGTATTTTGTACTTTTTTTATCGCTTAAGGTGCTTCTACAACAAAATCTACAAATCAAAGCCAAACAGACTCTTTGGGGCTTGAACTCCATGCCCTGTACAAGATCTTAAGTACTGCCAACATCCATTTCATTTTCCAAAACAAATTTAAAGGAACATGCATTTGTGGAGAAAAGAATAATGATTGCCATTACCGAGTCTCCATATGGAAGGATAGGGACAATGAGAAGTGCATTATTTAAAAATACAAGAGGGCTGTGTTCCAGCCCTAGTCAGGCACTATAAATATTTCAACTACTTTTATAATTGGGTTCATTTAAAATACTATCTACTCCCAAAAACATTGCATTCAAAATGCATTGTGCAGAATAACGATCATTTGTTTTGGTCACATCAAAATATCACTCAAAAAACCATTAGGGATTTTTTTTTTTTTTCCTGGCTGGGATGCTGTAGAACAACATCTCCCTGAGACCAAAAAAAAATGATGTTGTAGAACATATAATTCATCTTGCCTCTGGATAAAATGACTGCTGTGAAACAATCCAAAAACTTTCAGCAGGGAGATAAAATAATGTATACTTTTTGCCAGAAAACCCAAGTTGCCTGACAGCACCTCATCTCAGCCCAATGGTTAAATGTCAGACAGTCCCCTGGATAATGATTTTTGTTCATCCCCCTAAGGGGTAATTATGCAGTATTTTTAATATCAGCAGGAAAAACATTGCATAATATTTGCAATATCATGACAATATCAATGCCATGAAACATACAAGTCCTGTACAACAGCAGTAAACTTTACAGAACTGTGTAATAAAGCCTTTTCCTTTGAATTCTTCGAATTTCTAAGAGAAAATGTGAAGACAGATTTTATCCTGTTCTTTAGTGTGCGTTTGCATGAAAGTTGCATTTAATATTTTTCTGTAAGAAATCAGCAATGAGGGAGACTGGCATTCTGAATCTGTATGAAATGGAGTTTCCAACGGTGCTTTCTTTTTGTTTGTTATTTTTCAACTCCCCATGACTTTAAATAAATAGCAAGCTCTATTGGTTTGGACCCTCTGGATGGCAACACAGCAAAATACAGAGTCAAAAATGAGCAATTCCTCACAGAGGCTTCCAGAAGAAAGGGTCTGTTCTGCACAAGGCAGAAGTGTTAATATCCTCTGAACATTCCATACCCCTCAGGTGTTATCAACCATGAATGTGAGAAGCAAGAATAATCTCCCAGGATTAACCCAAACCTTGGCTATGGGGACAAACCTGAAAATTCCCTCACACTTTTTTTCTCCAAACACGAGCACGGCTGATCCGTTTCCTCACGAGATGAGCCCACCATTAACATCAGCCTTTGTACGTGTGTCAGCTCTGCCTTTTTAGCACTTTTGGCCTTGGGTCTCGGTGACAGGCGTATCTTTCACCATCTCTAATCTGGGAAGCTTTGCAGAATTAAGTTACACGTGATGGTGAGCAGCATTATTTACAGCGGTGGCTTTGTGAGGTGTTCTGAATGTCAACCTTCAGGAAACGGCTAAAAAACTTCTTCACCTCTGTTGAGAAACAGTAAAAGAAACCTTTGGAAGTTTGAGGGTTCTTTTCTGAAACTAAAACTGTGGCAGGTTGAAGTCACACCAGAAAACATATTTCAGGTTCCAGTTTGTGCCTCTGTCTGGCAAAGCCAGACCTAATGAGGACGGGCATGTGGTCTGTCCATGAATTGTTCCAATCCTCCTGCCCTCCTACTCACCTCCTGATCCCAGGAACTGCCTCTGGTGCTGTGGGCAAGCCCTGGCTGTTTGGGGACACCCTCTGTCCCCCAGAACCTCCCCAAACAGCCTTTGTCAATCCTGCTGCCCCAGCCAACTGTTAGGCAATGATCAAAATCAGCAGATTATTGCTCCAGCCAAGAAATATTCTTCCACCAGGAATAAGAAATCACCTCCATATTGCCAGTCCCAAAATAGGCAAGGAAAATTACGTTCATTAAAAAAATCTTCCCATAATGACATCCATCCTATCAAAAGGCTCAGGGATGACTGACCTTGGCGTCCTGGATTAAGGCAGCATTATTTTTCTTGATTACCAGCAGCAGAACAGTGGGGAAATTATAAAGCCATTGAGAGGATTAATACAGCCCTGATCTCTCTCTCCTGGCTCTTTATCTCAAGCGATTAAAGTTCTCCAGGAAAAAAAAAACAACCCTAAAATAAAATAGCCATGGAGCATACGCCTGCTGCCATGGAGAGAGACAGCACCAGCTCCCCGTGACAGCCAGGGCAGAGGTTAATTATGCATTCTGTATATGGTTTTAATCACTTTAATCAGATCACCGCTCTGCTCCATCTCAGGCTGTAACTTCCTAAAAGCAAGAGGAGCCCTTTGGGCCTGGCAGTGTTTGTTTTGAGCCGGGGAGGGGAGGAAGAGGATGAAACACGCTGCATTAAGCACAAACAAAGCTGGTGCAAAACCTATGGGTCAGACATACAGACTGAGCCTGGCCACTGGTGTGAGCAGGGCCAGAGTGGCACTGAGAGGTGACACAGGGGACACGAGGTCCCTTCCTGCTTTAGAGACACCCAGAGAGCTGTCCCAGCCTCTGGAACAAAGCACGGCGCCAACACGAGCCCTGCACGCTCCTCCCCACCTTTGTCTCTGCTTCCAGAGCCTGACACCCCAGCAAAGGCAAAGAAAAACAAGGGGAATAATTGCACAGCAACAGGAAAAGCCACATTAGGAGAGATGGAACTGACTAGTTAGAAATCACACTCCTGTGATTCCCAACCAGTCAATTCCATCCCATCCCCGACATGGGAACAAAGGATCACTCCTTTCAGAACTTCGGCCGGGGTTATTATCAGCTCTGTTCAGGGTTTTGTGCTTGCATCTTACACAGACAAATCTCTCATTTATGGGCATTTGATTTGAAAAGAAAGAGCAGAATAGGCCTTTTTTAAAAATTTAATTAAGGAATATTGGCCATCAGAAGGAAGGGAGGAAGTGCTATCTGTGGAATGGAGTGGGAGAGAGAAATCTGTCTTTGTTCCCTTTGGAGCATACAGAGACATTGTTATATTCTGTTTAAAATATTTTCAAACTGGGTGGCATGAGGAGAGCGTTCAGGCTTCTCCCCAGCAGCCAGTATTTATTGCAACATAAAAAATGTCAAACATGGATGGGTTCTAACTTTGAACAAAACAATCCCTGAGCCAAACCGATCCTCATTACGAGGCTCCCTCACATCACCAGACATCACTTTAATACAAGGCCACTCTTCCCCTGCCAGATGCAGTTTCCAGGTTACTTCACTTTTATATCGGGAGGCAGAAACCCAAGAACATCATTCAGTCCCAAATAAGCTCCTTTTTACAAAAACATCCAAAATATTTGACAATTCTTGTGGGCTTTTCTGCAGTGTTTTATTGAGCAAAGAGAATCTTTAAAATAAACCTATTTCCTTTCATGGCAGCCCATAAATATTTCTCTATATAATGCTTTGGATATACCTGTCTATACACAAGGGACTATTAAAGTGTTTGAAGATAATTTATTAATTTTATTTTTAAATCCAGCCATCTGGAGCTATAAACACATTTGGTGAATTACATAATAAGACCAATATCTAACAAAATCCTCCCACGCCTGCCCGGAGAACTCCATCATCCAAAACCCAACTCATCCTTAATCCTAAAGCTGTCACATGCTGTTGGTCCCAATTTTTGTCCCAGGTGCATGAAAAAAACCCTATGTTGGATAGCTTTTATTTCTGCTTTTAATTCATAACCAACCTATATATTTTACCTTGAAAAACATCTGCTATAGTCCAATTAAGAACAAAATAAATAAAAACCATATTTTTGGAGGAGACTTGCCAGCGACACTTTCCTAGGCCTCACCTCAAACCTTCTCAGAAACACCTTTGGCCTCAACATCTTCCCATGTCCAGGTGGAGAGTGAGGTTTTGTTAACAATTATGGAGTACCCAAGGTGGTACAAGACAGATAATGTCTGCTCAATGTAAAGTATGAAAATGAATGCCAAGAAGAGGAGACAGCATTTTAGCAACAGCTGTTTTTCTACAGAAGAAGTTCTCACAGCTATAAGGAAGGGAGTTTGATCCATTTTAGAATAGAGTTTGTCACCTGTGCATTTTTGAAGCCAAAAATCTGAACCAACTGGAAGTGAAAGATTTAAAATTTAGTTTTTGACATTAGTTGATTAAAGGAAGGATTTGACTTTCCAAGGAAAGTTGTATGATGAGAGCATTGGTCTCTAGTTCATCCCCAGAGTCTGGGGGAGCTGACAGAAAGGTATCAGGATAATTCCAGGGTTCTCTCAAAGCCTGAGTTAATAAAGACAGGGTCACTTCCAAATGTCACCATCTCTTTATGCAACAAGCACCGCTGGAGTTCTAAGATAAAAACACCCAGCTCAAAGGTTTTGCAAGTTGATATTATCACTACCAGAAAAATCACTTTGGAGCTTAGCAAGTAATGAAACACCTTTCAAAAGCAACTTAAGAAGAGGGGAGGCAATAGCAGGGAAAACAACCTTGTTCTCAGGCAAGAGGCTGTTTTCAATAAATAAAACAAATGGCAGAACAAACCCTATTGCACAGAGAATGACCTTTCAGCAAGTCTAACCTCAGTTCAGTGTAAAGGAAATTAAAGTCTCTGGTACTGATGCAGGCATAGTCAAGAGCATCTTGTGCTGGCAGCAAGAATTCCTGTTGCTGCTTTACTTCTGACCTTTTGCATCCAGTAGGAGAAGAAAGGAGAGAGAAGGGAGCCCATCTGGATTTCCTGTAGACAAGATGTCTGTTCACATACATCATGACCCAACTGGTAAATAAAGAAACCTTGGCAAGTGGTGGTAAGCAAAAATGTGTCCTGCTGGTAGGATTTCTCCAGGAGAGCAGCAGGTCTGAATAGAGTCCCCATTCTCAATAACCTGCTCATTGTCTCTGAGGGAAATCAGATTTCCCTTTATTTGCCCTTTGGTTACCAGAGGAGCAGACTGACTGCAGACTGTCCTTTCCCCCAAGCCATTAGTAAAGTGGCCTTTCAAAGCTGGCTTCTCTAAGAAACTTTCATCTCTTTAGATGACATTTCTCTGAAATGTCCATTAACACAGGGCTGCAAGCTGGCCCTGGCAGAAGATCCCTCCTTCCCACCAGTTCATTGTCTGTTACCATTTACTCCCTCCCTTCAACTATGTGCTCTGGACATTTCTTCATCTCCTTCCACACCTCAGCCTGTGTGAAACACCACTGCAGTCACCCTCAGATCCCTTCTATCAATAATTTCTGACTCCTATGAGAAATGACAGTGATGAAGAGGTAGAGGAACTTGTGGAATGTTTTTAAGATAGCTATGATCAGTAAGAGCTCCAGGTCAAAGGAATCCACAATGGACACTTCCCTGAGAACTCAATTTTTAGGAATAAGATTCCTCAGTTCCTGTATTTCTTATATGAAGAACCTGCATGGAAAAACGCTAGAATAACATGAACTCCCTTCTTCACAGAATTCCCCTCAAATATCTATCCCAAAGGTGCAACACTTCACAGAGACTTTGGATGACATTAAAATAAGAATGTTACTGCAGCCACAGCACTGCCAGCTCTCTCCTCATGGTAAATCCACAACACCTTCACAATCGTCCCAGATACTTTTGGCAAACCCATGGCAACACCCAGGCTGCTGAGTGGTCTGACAACAAAGCACACGTGCACTGTGCATCCAAACCAGGTTACAGTCTGGAACTCGCTCAGCCCTTCAAATACACCAAGAAATTCTTCCCTCTGAGAGTGGGGAGGCCCTGGCACAGGGTGCCCAGAGAAGTTGTGGATTTCCCATCCCTGGAAGTGCCCAAGGCCAGGTTGGACAGGGCTTGGAGCAACTTGGGATAGTGGAAGGTGCCCCTGCTCATGGCAGGGGGTGGCACTGGATGATCTTTAAGGTCCTTCATAACCCAAATTATCCTGTGATTCTTTGATGAGGCAGCTTTATCTCTTGCTGCTTAAATAAAGTTCATTTTTCTTAACATGACAGTTTTAATCTCATACAACTGAAAATTCTGTTCAACAGTATTTAATAAACTCAGTACTACCCAGAGACACATATACTACATAGAAATGATACCATTTATAGGAGTAAGTTATATGGCACATTTTTCAAAGTCAGTGATTGGTGACAGGCTTGCTTACTGCTCATTAATAAAAAATAAAGGCATCGCTCCTGCTGGATACTACTAAGGTTTCTTGTTTACTTTTCCTTCCAATTACTGTAATTGACCTATAACTCACTGGAGTTCTGGGCGTTTATTCTCAACTTTGCACAGAATGCAGCAACAATCCTTCAGCATGGCAGCTAAATATGTCAGGATTAACATTCTGCTAAATATTCCAAGAGAAATTAAACTAGTGTTGTAAGCTGGGGGTTTATGAGAGGTTTTATGCAATTTGTGGATTCTGATCACATCTGGGACAATATTAAAGGGCAAGTGAAAGTCTATCACAAATCTGTGTTTATCTCTCTGCTAAGCTGAAAATAAAAATCCGACCAAACCTCAAAGTCTGGTTTGGGAAAGAATTATGTAACAGTTTGCTGTATTTCCATAAGTTTATTTCATTTGCAAAACACCAATAACTTAAAGTAACTCTGCTTGCTACAAGCACAGGGTAACGAGGCCCTTTGATCACACGGGGATGCTCTTCAATCCCCGCTTTCTGCAAAGTTTGCTCTCATATGGAAACTTAAACATCAATTCCTGCCTTCTAGAAAGATTTCTTTCTTTTGATCACCAGATAGAAGGACCCGAGATGAGCTTAGAAAGGTGACTGTGGATGAGACTGTCTCGAAAATCCAAACTAATTTTACGCACGGGGAGGAAAAACCCTCTCAGCACAAGGACTTGCAGGGTGCTCCATGCAGCTGTCAGGCATCAGCCTCCAAAGCTCCACAGCCAGAACTCGTCTGACAGCTGTGGATTACAAACCTCCTTCAAAACTGGCCCAGCAAATATCTACACTGCACCCTGCAACCCCTTGGCAATTTAGTAGCTGCCTCAAATTGTTTTTCGAAGCAGATTTCTCCCTTTGCATAGGGATGGAATAAACACAAACTCTTCTAATTCAGTAATCAGGACAGATAATTACATCCTCTTAATTGTTTTCTTTTTCCAGCTTAGGTTCGTGTTGATGGGAGATGGTAAAATTAGTCCACGAGCCATCTGAAGTTTGCCACTTGCTGATTAAAGCCTTAATTGATTCAGAATGTTTTACAAATCAATCTCTGAATTACTTCGGGATCATGGTGGCATATTGTAAAAAGGAATTCAAACGCACACACACTCCCCTTGTGAATGAGAAGCACATTCCCATAAATCCTAAACTGCATAAACAACTTGGTTATGGCGTTTCAAAATTCACTGTTTGACAAATTCAGAGGAAAACGGCAAAATGAGAATTGCCTAAAATACAACCTGCTGTGACTTACAGAGGGTTCTTATTTCTTCTTAAGCTTACTTTGCAATTTTTGAATGGATTGCAATGATACAATCTTGAGGGAGGAAAAAGAAGTAAAAAATAGAACTGTCCCCATCTTCTGCAAACTCATAAAACTGTGATCTACAGCCCAATGCACTCCGAGCCAGATGTGTTTTTCTAATTCAGTGCACTCCTTCCCTCAATCAGGATCCAGACTTTTCACTGAGGTTTTATATTCCCTATAATGCAGTTCTGGTGAGCTTTGCACATTTCCAGAGACTGCTAACCAGGATTTCCTTCTGAAACAGAGATTTTAAAGTTCTCTTGGTGATCAAGGATGAAAAGCAGAGATATCTGACATTGTTCTTAGGGGCTCATCAAAAGGAACAACTCTGGCTGTAAGGACAAGCCCCTCCCTTCCCAGGGCTGAATTTGCAGAGGTCAGAGTCAGCATTAGACAACTTTGATGTCTCTCTTCCCCCAGAATTGATCATTCAACTCAGCTCACCTTTGTCTCAGTCTAACCACAGGCTCACTACACTTGAGAACATTGAGACCACTTAAAACACACCACTGCGCCCTTAAAAAAAAGAAAAAGAGGGGCTTCTGCCCTATATTTCAAAAGCTGACAGATTTCACAAAACATCCTATTTTTTATCACACACACTGTCTATAAAAACTGTGTTTGCCCCTTGTTTCTGTAATAGCTCTGTCTGACAAACCCAACAGGAGGCTGAACTGAGGTGGATTACAGAAGTATTCCAGTGTTTTTCCAGGGACCATTTCCTGTGGATGCACAGGGGCGGGCAGCACACACAGGGTTGGAGTTTGCTGTTTGCACTCATGCACAGAACTTTCTACAGATCCTTTATGCCTCACCATAAAGGTTAAATTTACTTCAGAAAATTCTTATTCAAAGATGCAGCTGACAAACTTCTACGCCACAAATATTACTCAGGTAATTCATATTCACTTCTGATAAATATTTAAAGAGCACCACTCAGTTAAGGATAAGGATTTATGACAAACACACCACCTTTAACATTAACACACAAATGAGGTTTGTGCTCCCCGTTCTGCTACTGTGCTGTGCCATGAAGCATCTGTAAATGTGGTATTAAGATACTAAAAAGTCATCAAAGTTGTTTGTGACATTGTGAAGTGAAAGCGAAATCAAGTACCTGAGTCACACAAACCCAGTATGGACTCGGTAAAACCCAGTCTTTTAAAAATTGCAATAAAGTCTTGTCAGCTGACTTCATAAACCTCCACTTGAAACACACAGAAAATAGCTTTATTGCTTAAAAAGTAGCAAAATATAGTTCTGAAAGGAAGCTGCAGTAAAGAACCAGTGTGTGCAAAGGCTGCAGGAAAACAGCTTGGTCATTATTCACAGTAAACTCATAACTTGTACATTTTAAGTCTCACAACTCGGAAATATTTTGACAAAATTAAAAACACCTCCTCTTGTATGTGCAGCGAAAGAATGAACCAAGAAAAACACCATCTACCTGCATCTGCTAGCCATAAACCCGAGATAAACAGTGTTACTTCATCCCTCTCACAGCTGCTACAGCCTCATGCTGCCACACTAATTAGAGGTCTGTCACTTCTTCCATTACAAACACCCTCGGAAAGCATTTGTAACAGCCTTGTAAAAAAAGATTTATCTGTGAATTTTAAGAATTCCGTTGCCTTCTGCACCTTTAAATCATAAAGAAAAAGCCCTGCTCGAGTAGCCCAGCTGACTGCAGTGACACCCTCACAAGCCGTAACAAAAATGCACAACCACCCCAGACTTGTTTGCTCCAAATGAATTCTGCATTATGCTCAGCAACTCAGCAGTCACTACCACATCCTAAAAGATCTGCCAGATTCCATATTTTACCCCATTAGCCTCTGAGGTGCAAACCCCCCTGTTCTGCAGTGACACCCAGAGCTGTCAGCCCCAATTTAATCAGAGTTCTCCTCTCCTCACCTCCTCTAGACCAGAGCTGTGTTTGCTGATGATGCCCACAGTGCTACTTCTAAAAACACCCCAGGGCCTCCAAGCTAGAACACAGCACATCAGATCACATGAAAGAAGTGATCAATATCCTCCCCCAAAAGCAAGTGGCAACTGTTAATCCAAACTCTGATAAGATGATTTCGATATTAAGCAGCCTGGACCCATTGGCTGTGCTCACATTTTGTGCACGACCCTTCTCGAGTTAAAGTTTAGAGAAAAGCTGAATTTAAATGCCATCTTGAGGGTGGAAAAACATAATATTGCCTTATTCTAATTCATTGCTTCTTTCAGTAGAAAAAAAATCATCCTCTTTTTTTAATTCCCTGTAACATCTTGGGCATTGGATATTTGCATGACTTGTCTTTCCACAGTTAAAGGGAAGTGTTGAACATCTGGTTAAACCTCCTCTCTTTTAAAAAACACACCTGTTGCACTGACAAGCAATCCACCAAGCAATCAAGATGAACAATTTTCAGAAAAGCTTTTAAAATACTTGCATGATACGAAAAGTTTTTAAAACACTGGCAAGGTACAGATGTTTGTCACAGAGGTCACAGACCAGATCCTAAGCTAACAGTGTCAGAAATCTGTGTTATTGTAGTAGAATCAGCAGAATTCTCTATCAAATCTACCAAGGGAATACCCACAAGTGAAAGAATATTAATTTTGGATGAAGAATCAATATGCAACAAAACCACCAACATTACAATGACCACAAAATTCAGGTAAGCAGAAATATTGTCTGAAGGGGAAAGTGCTCCTCAAATGATTAAATAAATGATCCCTGTTGCACCAAAGATAATAAATAATAATTTCAAAGCACATTTATATAAATCTTCAGAATCAATCTCATTGTTTTACAGTTTAAGAGCAGATTAGATAGGTCAGCATGATGTTGGAGATCAATACAATAATAATATGTTGAAGTAAAAGCAACCATACCAAATTCTATTTGAAAGCATGAAATTGGTCTGAAAGTGATGAGTCCATAATCACAATATGCACAAGAAAAACAACCCTCAGGCTCCCAGCTCACAAGCTATTGAGACCTATGCGAAAGCACTCTGCACTTTTATTAAAATTAAATCAGCAGGGCTCAAAATGAAGATACATATTTTTCAGTTTTCTTTGTCTCTGTTTGCATCTGAAGCTTCCAGTTTAAATCACAGAACAAAAAAACGACCCTTAGATTTTTCAGCTGAAAACCAACTCCCATCTAACCTTTGCTTTGTGAGATGGAGATCACCAGATGAAATTGAGTCACTTCACAGTATTTCTTGGCCTTGCTCCAGGACTATGTGGCAAAGAACCATTTGTCACGATCACTTACAATTGGGAAAGAACAGGAGGAGATCACTGTTAATGACACGGCTCTGCCTGGCACAGGGGACTCTGCAGAGCCATCACTGATCAGTGACAACAGCCACAGACCCAGTGTAAAGATCTGGATAAAACAACAGTGAGATGCACTGAGTTCCCTGCACAGGGGAATTCACAGCCTAAAAAGGGAGATATTTACCCACCTGCTTTAACACAATACACCCACTTGAATTAAGTTGCTTGCTGGGGATTTTTTTGGTTGGTTGGATGGGCTGGGGGGGTTGGATGAGCATGGCATGCCTGCAAGAGCCTCTTTTCACACCATTATCCTCAGCATATTCACTTCTTGCTTTCATGGGCCTTTTTAGCTAGCTTTTACTGACTTGATTTAATATTCATAATCACCTTGAAAAGGCCATCTGCAATTTAATCACTCGCTACCAATTACTTTCTTTAATAGCTTTGACAGTATCACTCACAGATACCTGATAAATCCACAAGGATGGCTGAAGGCAGCACAGGCTTTGAGTTACTTTCCCAGCATTTGCAGAAGGTACAACACCGCTGGCTTTTTAAGCCTCCACCAAGCCTTTACTAAGTCAGGTTTATGAGCAGATCAAAATGCAGCCACACAAAGTGAAAAAACAAAATTTTCTTTCATCCCTCCTTAGTGAGGAAGGAATGAGGGGGGAATAAAAAAAGAACCGGCAGACACGACTACTCCGCTTTTCCTTCTTTATCCAACACATTTCCACTGCAGAATTTTCCCTATGCACAAACAGCAGAAGCTACTTCATCCTCAGCTCATAGAGATATTAAACAGGGAACTTGGCTGGACAAAATTTAGTAATGATTTTGCACAAATAGGGCCTTGGAGACCAGGACATTGTGTGCGTTTTCCTGGTTGCTGTGCTCCATCTTTATCACAGAAAGTGCAGTCCTTTAAAGACTTGCTATTTAACAGTGATGTTCTCCAGTATTAGAGGAGCTGTAACTTTGCCCCCACATTCCATAGCTGGAAGGATTTATCCATCCTCAAAAATAACCCATAATCCCAAAGTCTGCCTTTTTAAGGGCTTGAAAGTGTAGACAAAAGTCCGCCCATGAAGAGAAAACAGCCTTTCCATTACCTTATAGCACAGTCTGCAGGGGAAAAAAAAATCAAATTTTGGATTGCTCCAATGTCTAAACCACTCCCCAGCTGCACACAACAATATGTGAAAACAGAGCAGGACAAAACCAAAGGATAACAAACATCCTGGATTGGCAATTTGCAGCTCCCCCGGCACAGCCAAGGGACAGGAAATCAATGCAGCTTTTACATACATCAGGTGAAGCAACCCAGGGTACAGCCAGGGCTGAGTTTGTCTTCCTATTACAAATGGAAGGACCAATTATTCTAAATTACTTTAAAATTCATAGGAAGTCTTTACTAAAATCTCAAAAGAATATTTATAGCTGTACAGGTGACCTTGAATCTTGCCTGTCCTGACTCTCCAGTGCTCGGGTTGCAGTTGCAATCACTATTTGTCCACCTTCTCTCCATGCCCAGGCTGTTGTCTGCACCCCCACAATTGGACAAATCACGTCTCTCTGGCAGAAGGATGAGACAGACATCCGAGGCTTTTCCATTCTTATTCAATTTTCCTGTTTTATGATGTATATTGAGAAGAAATTAAAAACATCTTTAATAGGAAGAGCTTTAAAAACGATAACCCTCAAGCAACCATATGTCTGTGAAAGCTGGAGATGAAAATTAGCTTTTGTGAGGACGCTGGGAGGGCAGCTCTGCCACGCAGACCTTTGGTATGTGCAGGAATCTTTAGGGTATATTTAGGTTTTTGCAGTAACTCAGTGCAGAACATACTACACTAAACATCTGTTTTGACCGTATTTACTATTCCTTATCCATATTTATCTATTCCTTATCTTCCTTGTTTAGAAGATATTTCCAGCTTGCCTGACACAACAGCTTAAAGAATACTATCAAACAGTTCCTAAAGTATTTATTTTCCAAACTGAAGAGTCCTTCTATGACTAAAAAAACCTCAAAATATCCAACATGCTGCAAATTTATCTGGTTCATGAGAAATCAAATGACAATTGTCACTGTTTTCCTAAGCATGATCTTGGTATCTCTGCACTCTCTCACTCACAGCCCAGCCAGGACAACTTGTGTCACTGCAGACCAGGACAGAGCTCTCAGATCAGAGAATCATTGATTATCCCGAGTTAAAAGAGACCCACAAGGATCATCCAACTCCAATTCTGGGATGTTTTCCTTTAAAAGGGGTTGTTTGTTTGTTTGTTTTTCATTAAAATAGCATCTTTCAGCTCAAACTCACTTCAGTAAAGTTACAGGTTCTTAGTTTCTTAGTAAAAAGCGACTTCAAAAGGGTTTGCCAACTTAAAATAAACAAGGATTATTCTTTAAATACACCCCACTGCCTAAAGATGGGAACCAAAGCAAAATACTTCAAGTCAGCTCCTTGGAAAACTCCAGGAGTTCTGCACAGCAGAAGGAGACTTAAAAGAAACCAGGAGTTAATGTTCAAAAGGGGTAAATTGACACACCAGTCTCCAGTAGCTGCTCCTCCTAAAGCTTCAGCATTATGATCCTTACAGGAACTGAAATGCAAAGCCCTGTACAAATGCCTGCAAATCACTGGGCTTCTGGCTGCTCGGGGAGTTTTCAGGCAGTGCAGTTGGATCTGGGGTGTGCAGGATCAAGAGATAAATAGTTCCAGGGAAAAGACAGTTTGCCAGACTGATGGGCCCAGGAAGCTGCCAGCACTGAATGTTGTTTGACTTAAATCTTCTCAGTTTTATGATTTCTATTACTGTTATTATATTATTCATCTATATACTCGTTTTTATGGCATTATCAGTATGTATTAAAAAGCTTTTCCAAGATCCCACAGTAGTGCTTAAACTTGAAAGTATGGACAGGAGCTACTACTCTCATGCCAACAATTAGAACTAATCATGAGCACAAAGTACTTACACAAGAGTGAGAAAATTAGTTCACTTATCACTGCACAGAAATGGAAAAGAGAAACTAAATAGAAATATGTTCATGATAGAATGTGGTTAAATTGGAATTGGATTATACTATCAATTTTACCATTTCTGCCCATGAAAGATGATTTAATCTCAAGGAACCAACATCATCTTTTCATGTCTGATCAAAACAATGTTTATTTCAACAGCTCCCTTTCATCTTATTCCACTCTGAAGTATTAGTACAAGATTGACTGGAGAAAAACACGGATCAAAAATTAGACTTTCTTTGTAAATTCTACAGTATTATTTAAAAACACTGTACGTGGACCAACGAGATTGAAAAGTCTGTCTGTTGAAACAGCAATACTTTTCTGTCTAGAAAAGTTTTCTGGCATTTCTCTTCTGCTGATCTTCCAACAAATCATCGCAGTTTGTTCAAGATGGCATTTTCCTGGATGGCATGTATAATTGATGGGTGTCACATTTTATAAAATGATTGCAAGGTAAATTCAATTTTCCCTTTTCCTTGTTTGTGTCCTCTAAGAATCCCTTATCTCCACATATCAATTACTGAGCAGCGACAGAGATAGGATACAAATCACTCCGATGAATGTAATAGCAAAAGTGATTAGAGATAGGGAGAGATTAATTGCATGTGTCAGATATAAATAAAGGGTTTAGGAGACAACCCAGGATTTGGAGCCTGTGTTTGTGTGTGCATTCCAGATCTCTCTCAGACACTATAACCCCCCCAAACCTCATAAACAGACAAGTGTAACAAGAAGCCACGTTAAAAGGAAAAGTTTGATTTTAGAAAACCTCAGCATTTGCCGTTTTTTCAGGGCAACATGCATAATGTATGTGCATCTGCTGAGGGAACAGACACTCGGTTCGGGTGCAGTTCTGTAGTTTCACCAGCCAGTGAGGAGTCCCCATAACAACAGGGTTGTTCTGTTGCACTTGGGAGAAAAGGAAATAACTATTCTTCCCACAAACCACACATTTAAAGCTTCATTACATTTGTTGATGCGATCTGATGAAAATTAAGCGCCAGATATTTGAATAGGTTTTATGCTGATTTAGGCTGTTCAAGTTCTCTTTAATAGGAAGACTGAAGTAATCTTACAGAAAGTTCATTTTATCATCTTTCCATGACAAAAGCCACCAGGAGAGGAGACCCAGCTTGCCCGGGGCAGTGGCTGCAGCAGATGCACCACGTGTGCACTAATTTTTTATCAAAAATAGTCCAGAGGAAGATGAAACTGGAGACCAACCAAAACTCTGCTGTTTATCAGGAAGAGCACTGATAGCATATTTAGAAAAATCAAGGAAAAAAGCTTGAGCTGCCACAAAGGTTTCTCGGCTCACCTTTATTATTCCTGCAGTTTAGCAATCTATCATTTTAACCACAGGTTTCCTTCTCTATCTCTGCAGTTAAAAGTGAGCAAAGTTTTCCTTCAAGGAGGAGAAAGAGAATTATGGAAGAGATCTGGCTGATGCTTTAGAAAAACCTAACAATGAAATTTGGAGTCCAAGAAGGCTGATAAATCCTTAACATCACCTGTTACTTCTTTGTAATGCATATAAAATCAGTCTACACTGCAGTACAGTGTCACTTTTTGCAGCAGATAATAGGGTAAAGCACTGAGAATTATCAGCCTCCATTGAAATTCCAGCTCTGGATAAAGCTTAAACTAATATTTGCTCCAATATATCAAACCCAAATCTTTAACGCTAACTCAATTTAGTCCTTTTTCTTACAGCTATTATTGTTATTAAAATGTGTTTGACTTAAATACATAACCATGCATTTGAGATGTAAGTTGCACTCTATTCTCCAAGTAAGAAAAAAGATTTTCTTTTAAAATGTATGTCCTTGAATATAGAGCAACAATAGAAGAAAAGGCATTTTGACAGTATTTGACCAGGGCATTAAAAATGGCTTTTACACAGAACATGTCCTTAGGGTTGAGTGTTAGACCCCAAACACTTCCACAGATTCCTTCAAATTAACATTTTGGATAACTGAGGCTTGTTTAGTGTCAATCAAATGTTCAGTGTCACTCAAAGCCAAAGGCTCACATTTCCTCATGGAACCCCACCATGATATCCTTCCTGGAAATCCTGCTGGACAAAGAGAGAGCAAAACCTTTGAGGAAATGGGGAAGAAATGTGATCCTTTCAAAGAGTGACCTAAAACCAGTTCACAGAGGGCCAAGCTCTGCTCTGTTGAACTTCCCCAGTATTTGGTCACAACCTTGGGAAATCAGGTACAGCCACAGCACAGAAATGCAATTTAATCTCATCCCATATTCCTTCTTTTTCCCTCACCAAAATAACAGCAAAAAGGTAAAAAAAAAGCATCATAGAAACACTAAATTCCCCTCCACAGCACTGACCCAGAGAGGCTAAGAGAAATCAATTCTCTTGGCATGAACTAAAACCAGTCTGACAAGTCTATAGAGCTTGTGTGAATTTGACGTCAGAATAGAAATATCTGTTCCCTGGGGGTGCCAGCCCATTCCTTTTTTCCTTTTTCCTGCCTCCACCTGAAAGCTGGGGCTGGCTATGAAAAATTCATGCCTTTTGTGCTTCAAACACATCCATGAAGGATCCTCAGCATCTGCTGACTTGAACGAACCCTGATGGTTAATATGGAAAAATCATGTTAGTGAAATGCTGTCTTCCAGAGAGGAAAATGTCTGCTCAGAATCTTCTGAGAACTTGTCTTCTTACCACACCTGACAGAAGGATGTCAAGAGGAACATCCTCTCAAACGCACCGACAGGTAAGGGGGCACTTTCCCCCCACCTCTTTCTTGCCTGACAACAAAGAATAATTTATTCTAACAGATGCTAAAAGTGACCTGAATGTCCTGTGCAATCGTGACAGGAGAAAAGCAACCAAACAAGAACTTTGAGGTAAATTCAGTCCCTGTAAGCCTGAAATGGGACTTTTGACTTCTGTAAAGTTTATGTCTTGATATGTTAAGTTGAAGAACAAAATAGGCACCAAGCACAGACAAACAGGGTCTATTCAGCCTCATGTCAGTGTCTGCCATAACAGAATAAAATTTTTCTGGTTGCAAGTGGAAGATGAGCAGAACAACACGACACCTTCACACTTTAAATTAATTGCAATGCAACCAAGCCAGGAGTTTAATTTTCAGTCCCCAACTTTTTTCTTTCTCTACTACTTTTTTTCTAAGCATTGCCAGTGCCCAAGGGAAAAATTTATCTTCGTTAAATGATAATTGGCTTTATTATCTTTGACTCTTCAGAAATGCTGTCTGGCAAGGTTTTTAAAATTTTCATCAATCTTGTTTTCTGTTTTCACGAAGCCTGCATCAGAAAATGACATCAGGCTGCAGAACGCTCTGTATCTCTTGGTGTTACCAACGGGTCTGGGGACTATCTAATTTACTAACAAATCTGTTGGAGCGACATGCATCTCAATATTTCACAGCTTAACAAGGAGGTGCAGGAGCAAGGCCCTGAATCGCAGTTCTGGACGATTAGCGTCGCAAACCCAATCGAGGCAAGACCATCGAAACTGTCACAGCAGCTTACACACACCCACCTCCTGCAAACCAGCCTTTTAAATCATTTATTGACGCCCACAGTTTTTTAGGAAATGCTTCGACTGGACTCAGAAAAAGCCAAGCATGCCGTAAAAAGTTTCCAGGACTAGGCCAGCGGTGCTCACATAAAGCATTGTGCTGAGGTCAGTATTGGAAATACCTCACCAGGGCTTTGCCAACTTCTTCCCAAGCGGCTCCAGAGCCTGGCCATGGTGTCACTTCATACAGTGGAAGGACACGGACTGAGTGCCCTGCAGGGAATAGCTCAGCCAGCTCTTCACAGCAATAAAAAGCTCCCTATGAAACTTTGTTTTTTCCCCACCCCCTCCTTCTAATAAACCCACTTAAACTCTTGATTTACATACTAAAATCCCTCATGGTTTCATTAAGAAGTTCTAAACACCCCTGTTCCCCTTTTACCCTCAAAAAACCTTCATGCAAAAGTGGCACAGCCAACAGCAAAAAAACCATGTACTAATTTTCTTTCTTTGTTTGGGTGTTTCTGGGGGTTTTTGGTTTGTGGGGGGTTTTTATCATTACTTTTGGAGATTTTGGGTTTTGAGGGATTTTTTTTTGCTTTTTAAGTTCCATACTACAACCAGAAGAGCTGTGATGCAGATTCAGAGACATTTAGCTGTTACATTGAGAATGGCCTTCAAGGAAGTGAAGATTTTACAATGGCCTTACTTGAATAAACACTTCAATCTTTAGGTGCCCTGCCAACACTTGTAAGATCAAAGAATGTCACTTTATTCCCTGACAAGTCACAAGGAACAGACCTGACCATCTGTGCTGCAGGATATGTCTGGCTGTGGGAGAATGGGCACATGAAAGGAAAAGCCTAAAGAATTAAGGATCCATTTACAATGCCATCATCAAACCCTATTGCTCAATAGGTAGAAACAGGAATAAAACATTTAGGATTTTCCAAGTGTTGTTCTTGAAGAGCAGTATTTACATCCCAAAAGACTGTACCAGCCTAGAGACAGATTAATTCTCACTCCACTCCAATCAAGTTAGGAAGTTCCAGCAATGGAGTTAGTACTGAAACCTTCCCAAGCAGCAATAGAGAATTCTCAACAAGGAGTAAGTGAGTAATTTGAGTTAAAACCCAAAGCGAATGTTTGTTACTATTTCCACTGCCAAACTCTTGACTTTCAGACTTTCCGATTTTCCAAGCCAAAATTTTGTGTTATTTACACGAAAGCTCTGACATATGGTTAAAAAGAGAAAAAAAAAAAAGTGGCAAGATTTTCATTAGAGTAGTACACAGTTCAACTCATTTTAAGACATTTTAAATTTAGGACTAATTTATGACACCTCACACTAATTTCAGAGGTGACGTTATTCCCAATATGCTGCCTGTTGGACATAATTTTTGTTTCCCCAGAGCCTGTCACCTCACAGATGATCTAATCTTCCTGAAATCAGTGGAAATAAGTCCACTGGAAAGAAACATCCATGGTTTTCAAGCAGAGCTGGGTGGACCTCGCCCTGTGTCACATTCAGACACATGGGTTTAGGGCAGACGTGGAACACGGGTGTTCAGCCAAGCTGGGGACTCAGCTGTGAAGGAAAAACACTGCTCAATATTTGGATCTTCTCACAGAGTGAGCAGATCTGCTGGGAAATAAACCTTCGGTGTCTTTGCACCAGGGGTGTGTGCAAGGACTGAGCGATGAGGACAGGGTGTGCACCCAAAACCCCAAAACGTCCCGAAAAACTGAGCTTTCATTTCCCATGTGTGGCTTTTCTCCAAGCTCAGAACATGGAGAAAAGCAAACCCAAGCACAGAAAAGCAGCCCTGACAAGCCTGCAGGATTTCTCTGGTTGCTGTTTCCCAGCTTTCCCTGCATGTTTGCAATCAGGGGCGATGGGTGGGTGTGAGACTTCACAGTGTTGGACTCAGTGAGCTGCAGTTTAGACTGACAAGAAACAAAATGTCTTTACTATTAATACTCAGAGCCCCACTGAAGAATTCAATGTGATTGGGGCTTTTAGGCTCTTTTTGAAACACGCTCAACATCCTCTAATCTTTTTACACCACACACATCAAATACAGTCATTAATTGAAGGAGAGTTCAGTGTGTTTTCCAGGTGATGCTCAAGCTCCATTTACCTTCAGCCACAATTCAACAGAGACTTTAATCTGCACTCTAAGGCCCTGTAACTCATCCTCTGCTCAGCTCAGAGCCAGACCTTTCTCCTGCTGTCATTCTTGTACTTTGGAGCAGAACAGGAGAGATTACAGCTTTCTCAGCTGTTAGAATGATTCTGCAAATATGCTTTTCTTACAGGCTGAAGCAAATCTGACACCGGTCTCCTTCAAGGAATAACGAGCTGTGCATATCTAACACTGTTCTCAGACAATGACTGCCCTGGGAATTATCTATAGGGTTTTTTCCCTCCTGCCCTCAATAACTGTGGCAGTGTGCACGCTGAGTCATGCAGCAAGATTGTACTCAATAATTAATATATAATCTACTTGCACAGAGATTGGCTATTCCGCTTTACTTGGGGTTTATTGGATTTTGATTAAACTGCTTTTAAATTTTATACATGTCCTAATGGAAAGTTACAAGTGTCATCGGTTCTAACATCCCGTAAGATTCAGATTGTGACAAGTCAATGCAGCATCTTCCTCATCTGTGTTACCTTTAACAATCTGTTTCCAACCTCTTGCCTGAATTCTTTATTACTCTTCCAAAATATGACATTTTTCTGCATCCATTTTCTGCATATTGCTACAGGACTGTATTTTTGCCTGATTATTTTCCGTTACCAGACCAAAAAATGTTTATTCATTTCTATGTAATGCACCACATAAGTTTCCTCCCCAGATCAAAGTTCAGAACAACCACATTAATCCAATTTTCTTTACAGACTCCAATGCCTTACAGCCAGTGCCTTCCTTCAACACACGCACACAGCCTTAATAACCCTGGATATCAAGGTGTCAATTTGAAAACCTCATTGGCTGACATTAATTCTAAAAGCAAATTCATTTCTGGCTTTCCATCTTGTCTCATCCTTCATTTTCTTTTATCCATTTTATCTTTCCTATTCGCCACATTCCAGGCAGACTTTGCATTCATGGTATCAAGTCTGTGAGCATTTTGGAGTGTTTTCTTTTCCATATGCCCATATTACCTTCTGCTTTGCATAGCACTTGTTATGCATGCATGATCACAGACTATTTCTAGCATTAATTAAGACATGAAATTAAAGTGGGAAGTATGCTATTGGTCACATAATACAAACAACACAAATTTGCTTTAAAAATGAAATTACTAAAGTGTTAGCAAACCTCTTCATACTGTCAGAAATAATAATGTTTACAATCTACATGCCACAGAACAGCCAGAATTCTCAAGTGGATTTGGAATATTATTTCCACTTCAGAAAGATACACATGAAGCCCCTGAGCAGCCCATTTAGTTTAGATGCTGGTCTGGAAGAAAAGAGAGGTTTGTGTCTCCTGGATGTCAAACCATCCAGCTGCTGCCCCCAGTGACCCCAGCCCACTGCCAGGACTCCCTGTGTTTGGGTAAGAACAGCTTTCCTTGAAATCCAATTAGGAATTTCAGCAGAAAAGCGACATTTTCTTAGAAGAAACTGAATGTTTCACAGGACCATAATGTTTCAGATGAACTGACAAATACAAGTGCAGTTCCAAAAGCAGTTTCCAGACACCCAAGGTTTGGTATTGTAAGGAAATGAGCCAACAGGGATCGTCCAAAATCTAATGGTACCCAAGATCAGGAGACCTGGAGCATCTCATCATGCCAGTGATCTAGAGCTGAGTTCTGCATCTTCTAGAAGCCCAAATTATAAGGGCTGCCACTCTCATCTGTGATTTACTCCATCACCTCTTCCCTGTCTCCACAAGCAAAACAAGAACCCTCCCCACAGCACTAACGAACTCCCTCTTCCCACTGCTGCATAAATAATGCCTTCATCAAGTGCCTCACACAAGGATTCAAGCCATTTCACATGTTTAGACTATTAATTTTTCATGCAAACAGGTTTACTGGATGTTTTACAAGAGTTTGCACGTGCACATTTCTGCTGGATGTGCACCTGGGCAGACTCAGTGTGCAGCCATCTCCCTGACCCCAGTGCTCTGCTGCTTTTCCCTCTGCTCTGCTGCAAAACCCACTCATGGACTGTCTCTGGAGTGGTGGTGTTAATACAACCTGTGTAATGTAAAATAATAAGTAATAACAATGAAATGCATGTTCCCCGGGACTCTGATAACTCCAGGTAAAAATAATGCCATAAACTGGGAATAGATTCATAAATAAATTTGCACTCAGAAGGATGACTTGTTTACTTAGGCACAATGGAAAACAACACATTATAAACACCTGCATTAAAAAGAAATTATAACCACAACTTCCCAATAAACAGTGAGGGATATCATCATGTACCTGCCTTGCACAAAGGGCTTTGAGGGTGATTTGTGGAGGGCATCTCCTTCCTTAGGTCCCTCTTTTGCACAAGGAGTTCAGTGTGCTCCAAACCAAGCAGGAAGCACTGACCTCCTTTAAAGGTCCAACCCTTTGTTAGAGATGCTCTTTTTATTTGGGGAGCCTTTGTGAGCCCTGCCTGCAGCCTCGGTGTGCCAGAACATTCCCCACAGTTTGGATACTCACGTGCCACGCTGAGATGAATGAAGGGACTGGTCTTGTTCTCCCCGTTCTTCTCGTTGACTGCCTGGACATAGTAACCTCCTGCATCTGCCACTGACACCCCCAGGATCACCAGCTGGTTCTCCAGAGTGATGGCTCTGTTCAGGGAAGAGAAGGATCACATTGAAACCAGAAGAATGTTATCCACACAATGCCTCAGACCTGACAGCCTGATATGATATTCACTGGTCATATAAATGAAGATGTTGCAGAATCAAAACCAGCTCCACTTCAAATACACTTACAGGAAATAAAGATCTCAGATGCCTCTAGGCCTTTTCTCTGTTTAGATCATGATGCTTATGGTGACACACAGAAAAAGCTTCAACATGTGAGACAGGGGCAGTTTAAATGCAATAAGAAGTTATGCGAGAAACAACAAATGACACCAGTGGCCGCCAGGCTCCAAACTGGTGGGGTGATGACAATTCTGGCAATCATCAGGGTGCTGCAAAGCCAGATTTATTGAAAATGTTCTCAAAAAGTGAAAGGCAGCCTGTTAAAGAGTGACACTCAAGGAATAACACACAGTTCACTGAAATAAGAAAGCATAAATCAAAGGGAGCAGAATCTCCAAAGGTAAACTTCCTGCATTTATGTCATCCCCAGTTGTCACCTCATCACAGACAAGACCATGGGCTGTGACAGAGATGATCTGGGTGTGGATAGGGAGGGGATTCCTTTCATCCAAAGCAGGTAAATAACTGGTGTGGGCCTGAAGGAATCAATAAATGTCATTGTCGAACACGAGTCTGTTCTTAGAGCTGCTGCATCACAAAGATTTCTGTGAACTCCCTCACAGGCAGCATTACACACTTGGCTACTTTACTTTTCACATGGATTAGATGCCCTTTCCTTGACTATAAAAGATAGAGGATTAACCTAGAGAAAACATGTAAATATTCAAGGGTTTGAGGTACAGGACAGAGGAAGCTCAAAACCCAGAAAGACAAAAGAAAATGTAAAGTTCCAGGGAAAGCCTGTGGAGCAAAGAGCTCCTCTGCTACAGCCCGGGACAGGCACAGACTCGGAAATCAAAGTGTAAAGATGGGAGGAAGAAATTCCCTTCGCTTCTAATACTTGATGAGAAGCCACGCTGAGTTCAGCTGTGCTATTAGACATATCACTGAGCATGAGGGTGAAACAACTTATAAAATTATTATACTGGAAGAAACAAGTTCACACATCAATAGGCTCGAAAAGAATCAGCACCGAGTCAAAGCATTTGTGCGCTAATCGGTCAATAATAAACACCCCTGCATTCCATTCTCCTGTTTTGCCACAGGGTGGTTATCCTTAGTAATAAACAGCTATTTTGCTCTGAAAAAAACATTTAAATGAACGGTGGAAATCACACATTCCTAGTGCAGCAAACTGGTTTTTATCCTTAGGGAGGGCATAAGAAATTATAGTGAGAACGTGGCAGTGCTCAAAGCCAGGCATTTCATTCATAACACTTCAACTTCCTGATGTGGACACAAAGAAATCTGAACTTCTGCAAAGACTTCATGGAATCAGAGAACCAATTAGGCTGGAAAAGATCTTTAAGATCATGGAGTCCAGCCCTGCCAAGGCCACCACTGAACCATGTCCCCAGGTGCCACATCCTCATGGCTTTTAAAGCCCTCCAGGGATGGAGATTCCATCACTGCCTGTGCCAGTGCTTGAGAATCCTTTTGGTGAAGAAATTTTCCCTTATTTTAAACCTAAACCTTCCCTTTAGTGCAACTTTACCCCACTTCTTTTTGTCCTGTCAGGGAGTTGCAGAGCAAGAAGGTCCCCCCTGAGCCTCCTTTTCTCCAGGCTGACCCCCCCAGCTCCCTCAGCTGCTGAGACCTCTGCTCCAGAAAATAATTTAAAAAAAACTGCTGGAAAATGAAGCTAAATGTTTAGCTCTGAAATCAGTCATCACACATCACCTAAAGATCCTGTTTACAACATCTTCCTTGGCAATTTATATTGGAAAAACTACTTAAAAAAAAAAGAATCACAGGGTTTGTTTTTTTTTAATTCAATGAGACCGTACTAGTTTAATTGATTTAGAAAATGAATCAAAGAAACTGTGATAGATTTACAGAGGGGGGATATAAAATACAATTAATAAGACATTTGATAGAGCAAATAAAGATAAAATTCCAGTGCAGTGCTAATAATTGAATATTACAAGACAATTACATTGACACTCATTTCTACTTTAATTCTAAAGAAAGCAGCATTAGAAAGAATCTTTGAAAACACTGAAACACATTTCAGGCTGCTTTTGTTCCAGGTAAAATTGCACCCAAATTCTTAGGGTGATCCTTGAATACTGCTGAGATGGACACAGTTACTATCTGCATTAAATTGGCTGAAAAGGTTGACACTTAAACCATTAAGCTCATTATAAATTAATCAAGAGCAAAGGAAATGAAAACGTATTTATGAAGGAAATTGTTGAAAATTAAATGGGGCTTTTTCATTTTGATATATAAGTTCTTATTGGAGTGTGAGCAAAATGTAACATTTTTGAGTGAAAAGTAAGTAAATTTTAGAAAACAGTCTCCATAAGCATAAAAGTTTGATATTAATTTGTATTAAAAAAACCAGTTAGAAGATAATGCAACTCCTGAAGGCAGCTCTTAGGGGTCATCCATTACACGGTCAAAGTTAAATTAAAACTCCCCAAATGAGTTATTGATATCTTAATAGTTGTGTGAAAAATGGAACGTCCTGAGTTCATTAAGTGAAGGCAGGTATGGAGCCAGCCACGAGCCCTCCCAGGCTGCAGACTCCGGGAGTTGTATTTAGATCACGCGTGAGCCCCGTGCAGCAGCAAAAATCAATTAGTCACATTTTAAGGACTCATTAATTCCAATGTTTCTAAACCATCTGAAGCTGCAGACCCCAGCCCTTACCAGGGCTGCAGTCACTTTCTGCACAGAGCACCCAAAAATTGCCTTAACGTGTTTTCTTGGGCTTATTGTTTGTTTTCATTGTCTGAGATAACTTTTAAATTCTGACAGCGCCACTCTGATGTTCCAGGGAAAATCTGATTCCTGTGTGCTCGGTTCAGCAGCACATTTGATGAAGATGACTGCAGCAGATGGAGTGGACCTGTCAGTAATTCATACCCAACGCAGAACTCATGAAAAATATAAATATTGCTTTTTTTAAAGCAGTATGGAACTTAATCTAACAATTTCGAGACAGGAGCAACCAGCAGGCAAACTAAGCAGACTGATCCTCTGGGATTTCTTAAGCGTAGGAAAGGAGCATTCTAAAGCACACTTTTTAATAGAGGAATTTTTAGGATTTCTCTGGAGCCCAGCAGAGCCTGTGGGGAACACAGCGGACAGGGCTGGCAGTGGGAGGTGGCTGTAACAGTGGATCCAAGGTTTTCATCTCCAAAAACATCTCTGTGGCACCTTCACCACGAAAGGAGCTGGAGGCTGAACCAGCCTGATCTCAAAGCAGAGGCAAGGGGGGGCCTTTGAGGTGACAAATTGTGCTTAGGGGATGTTGTTTAATCAAAAGTTACGGACTGAGGGGATGGGAAAAGGCAGCGGCGATGGACACAAATCATTGCACAGCCCATTTTTCTAAACACCAGAGCAACCTTCTGAGGTTTCCTCACTCCCTCTCACTGCAGTCAGAATCGAGCACTTGGATACCTGGTCTAAAGTAAAACATCCCTGCCCCAGCACAGGAAATAGATCATCTTTATGGGCCCTTCCAACCCAAACCATTCGATGACTCCGTGCACTCTGGAATTTTTAATTGCACCTTTTCAACTTGTCCAAATACTATAAACTCTGATGCAAATAATCTCTAAGCTTGATCTAAAGCTTATGGGAATTCTTTTGTTAAAATCAATGGGACGTGAATCAGACTTTTACAAGTAAAGATAATTTTTCAAAGGGGAAGCCATTCTTATGGCCTTTAAGAGAAAGGTTTTGGAGTTAATGCTGCAAATGAACCCTTCAGTATCTCAAATAGGGGGATTTAGATTAATAATGTTTTTATGTGAAAATACCCAAATCTACTCTACAAGTGGATAATTCCCCAAAGTTAGATATTTGTTATGTTATTAGTCTACCAGATTACACAAAAAGTAGATAATACTGGGTTATAAAAACATAAAATGAAAATCAGAGTAACCTGATTAGGCTCTCTCTCAGAAGGCACCATCTGCTCCTGAGCCAGCATGCAATATTTTAGTACAAAGGCCTTCATAAAGCCTCTTTTCCAATATTACCTTCAGCTAACACGATTATCAATCCCTCTATACCAGATATTTTTTTACTGGAGAGCCTCTGTTCCTCTTTCAAAAACTTTTGTCCCCACCACGCAGCAAGGCCCAACCTCCCCATGCCCCAGACACCACGGAGCAACAGTGATGCTGACAGAAAAGGGAGAGATTATGGAGTAATAACAAAATAATTACTGCCAGATTTGCCCCATGGGTTTCTCCTCTTGGAAAAGCAGGGATGTGCTGCAGTTGCACACACAGCTGTTCCAGGGGATCCCTGTGCATGCACAGCTTAACCCAGCCAGCACTTCACCACCCTCACGGCTCCCGGAGCTGAGGGGGAATTATTCATCAAAATTATTTCAATACATCTCTCTCACAAACAGCTCGTGTTCCTCAGGACTCAATCACAGGGAAAAATATTTGTGTTTGTGCTACAGAGCAGCATCTCCACAGGGACACAGCACCAAGAGCTGTGACTGCATGGCAGTTTCGTGGGATATTATTCAGGTTTTGGGTACATTGTTACTGCAAATCAACCACCTATTAATAAAAATTTTATACTTACACAGGCACTGAATGTTAAGTAAAACTGCACTGAATTTAGAATCAGAACAGTTCATACATTGCTTCTCTAGCTGTGTCAGGGCACAACACGTGTTTCTGGGAAGTGACTGGGATTTCTAGTCATGGAAACATCCCAAGGTTATACAAGAAAAACCAAGACAGTCCTAAAGGCCAGGCAGAGGGCAAACACTGCCATGAAATGAAGGACAACCAGCTGTTGATAGGTTTAGCAGATGTATTTCCAAGAGGAATCGAGATAAACAGCAGAATTTTCACACTTTATAATTGTCTTTCCTATTCTCTGGTTTTGGGGCTTGCAGGTCTTGGTTTAACAAGGCTGTGGACACTTCTCCCTGTTTCCTCATGAGCACATCACACTGAATCTGCTCTCTGTAAGGCAAGGGTAGGGCTGGAAAGGGAGTGGATGGAAAACTGCACTTGACAAATCATCAATGAGCCACGACCTGACTGGAAAGTGAGAGCAGGTACAAACCCAGAGGGTCTGTCTTTGGCCTGGCTTAATATTTTCATTGGTGTTTGTTGACTGAATACAGATTTCACTTACCAAATCTGCTGATAAAGTCCCAAAGACTCTTTGGATAGAATCAGAATTACAAATGCCTCTCCTGGCTGAGAGGTTTGCAGTTCAGTGAACAAGCTCAAACCCTTGTGTTTGAGAAAGAATGAGCGACTGAGCAAGAGGCAAACCTCACAAAGGGGGTGTGCAAACAGCAGCATCACTGGGAAATCTAAGAAATAACCCTGTTTCTCACCCAGCACATCCTCCACTCAGCCCTGGTTATTAGATTTAAATGCGTGGGTAAGTCAAGAAGAATTCAAACAGCACCAAAACATTATCACAACCATCCACTCCCACCCAGCTGATCCAAAGAATCATCCAGAGAATGTGATGTGCAAGAGAACACTCAAAACAAACAAACAAACAGACCCCCTCAACTCATCACAAGCATCTTCATATATGTACAGGACTGTTACAAAAAAAGTATCTCAGATTTAAGCAGAATCACCAAATATCGAGTCTTGCTATAAAAATCTTAGCAGCTCGCCCTCAGAAAGCTTATTTTTGGTCTTTGGAGATAGAAGCTCCCAGAAAAGATGCTCAGATGAATTATCCCAAATGTATATTTTTAAATCATGCCCATATCAAGCAATTACTAGTCTAGAAATTTAAAACCCCACAAAACAAAACCCAAGATAAATCACTATATAATTGATCACGAGAGAGCTGTTTACAGGGAGAGACAATGCTGCCATTCCAGAGGCAAGGAATTACAGCAACAAACCAAGGAATAATTCCTAAGTGCACGACTTACGTTAAAACAGGTTTTTCTTTTTCTCACCAGGTTTTCAGCAGCTTGAATTCTTACTTAATGCAGATTAATTATTATCACACAACTTTCCTCCTTTGGTTTTGTTTTTTTTTTTTTTTTAATTATTATTACATTTTAAGCAGCAAGAGTTAATGCAGCTGATATAAGAACCTGAATGTGCTTAAATCCCAGCCCCTGGGTGTTATCTTGCTGAACCACACCGAGGTGTGGCTGGATGTGCTACACCAGCAACAGCACTTCTCAGGCTAATAGAAAAAAAACCCCAGACTTTCAAGACAAAATACACATCTCAGTCCATAACGGAAAGCAAAGATTCAGAATAAAATAAGTCCATTTTCCCCAGCCTCCTCTTCTTGTAAAACTCTTACAGCATTCAAGATATTTGTAAGCAGGGTGTCTATTTTCCCTCCCTCTCCAGTTTATGGTATAATCAACACTTTGAACTCCACTTGTGCCATCACCAGCTGTTGCCATGGACATTGCTGGCAACCACAGGGAGGAAGAATAGCGGATTTTTTTTTTTTAATACAAATGGGTTATTTAAACAAAACATTGCAGTTAAAAAGTACCATAGGTTGTTGATTTACACAGCTGGCTGACTTCGCTGACAGCAAGCACAAAGACTATTTGTAATCATTTGGGATTTTATAGTTCAATTTTCAGAGACAGACATGAATATTGCTTCACTTTATGATAGTTCTCCTGAATTGATTATTTAAGGTGCTGTGGGTTTTTTTTTAAACACTGATTTGTTCCCCTTTCCTTCACTGTGAAAGGAAAACTTGTGTTATTAAATTATATCTTCATTTCTGATAAAACATGTCAGCATAATGGTATGTGCTCTAGTGCTTTGTGGTGAAGAGTGGAAGGGTTTCCTGTTGAATATTGTATATTCATACCATTACTTCACTGAGACACATTTGTTTTTATTCTGAGTACATAAGCCACGGCTGTGAACTGCACTAACTATAAAACAAATTAGCAGCAGCATGGCCCTGTCACAGGGCAATGCCCTGAAGGGATAATTGATCATGCAACAATGACAAAGGAAACTTCAACCTCTTAACAGCATATTTAACACGTATTTTTAGATGTGCCACAACTGTGCCTACTTAAACGCTCCCAACTTTCCTGAATCTGCCCCACCATCATCTCTGCCGTTTTAATTCCCAATTTCACACATATCTCCTTCAGCACCATCTCCATTTTCACACAGGTGTAGCTGAGAATAAGATTTGGCACTGCTAGCTTTGAGAACACCTGGTCTCGGAAACTCAGAAATCTATATCACAGCAACTGAAATAGCCACGCCATTTGGAAAAAAAAAAAATAAAATCTTGGGCTGGTCAATGTACTCGCTCAGTTTTCTCAGATGAAAAACTCCTTCAGCAGCAAAATATATGCACAAATATATTTATGTATATGTGTGTGTATGCATGTGAGTATATTTAAAACTGATTTCCAGAGCGCACAGAGCAGGGACAGCAATCTTCTGTCTGGAACCAGCAAACCTCATGGCTGCTGATTTTCATCACTGAAGATGAAATCCACAGCTGAAAGACCTCAAGAGGCCAGCACGTGCAGCAGCTACTTCTTATTGTATGAACCAAAGGCTTTGGTTTCCTTTTAGTGCCAGAAAAATACATCTCCAGCTTAAAACCAGCGAAATAAATATCCAGGTGCATCACACTTGCTCTACAAGCAAGAGGAACAGCACCAACCTGGCCACTCAGCTCCTTCAGGTGATAATGAACACTCCAAGGGATAGGAAAAACTGTGCAAGGCATAACTTGTAGGAGGGAATCTCATACTTCAGGACTAACAGCCTGGTATCCCCCTTAATTTTTCAGATGTATTACCCTTCCTTTTAATGGCACCAAATCCTTAAACAAAGAGAAAGGACATGGTAGAAAGTAGCCACTGACCCAAGCATCAACCTCTGCTGCTGCCAGAGAGCAGCAGCACTACAGCAATTTATTTAGACAAGTTTTACTATGAAAGATAATTAAAGATTTAGAGGCTCGGATCGATACAACAGCAAACAGTATCTATGTACAGCACTGCAGTTTGCCAAGACCAGCATTTGTGTTACTGCTGCAGATCCATCATACAGGGCTATTACAGTGTCTCAGGTTTGCTGTCTACATCAAAATAGGGATTTTGTGGGGTCATTTCTACTCACACACCATTAGGACACACTGTGCTGCTGTGCAGCAGCAACTGAGAGCAGGCCCTGGAGCCAGGTAAATCTAGGCTGGGTTATGAAGCCTGGGGTGAGTTATTCAGCCTTTCAGTGTCTATGTTTTGCAGAGAGAGAAAAAGGATAGCACATGAATATGGGGTTTTTTTAGGCAGAAAAAAATTATCTAGAGGCTTAAATAGTTAATACCTGTGGCACCGTAGAAGATTATGCAAGTGCTAAATCTTAATACTCTTTACTTTCCCCCAGCATTTCAGTTTGACTGTCAGGCATTTGAGTACAACTTCAGGCAAAGCACTGAGGTTCAACTCATTTAACATCTCCTGAGCTCAACACACCAGGCAGGTGAGCATTGCTTTCCAAACACCACAATTCCATGGAATTGCACAGCTTCCTCCAGCAGAATCCCCTCGTAGTGGGTACAGAGTCACTCAGTAACAAACACAGACTCCACAAAATCCTGGTTATCACTGACAGTGATTGAGCAATGCAAACTTCAAGCCAATCACAGATTTACCTTTTTTAAGGTCCATACTTGTAAACATCTCCAAGTATTTCAAGTTAGCGACAACAAAACATAAAAACCACTGGTTAAAGAGAAGAAATAAGCAGAAATTTAAAAGGAAGCAGCAATTCCTTGTTTCTATCACAAATAGGCCAGGCAGTGACACAAAGTCAAAGCCAGGTTGGATTCATTCAACCAAATGTTGAACAAACAGATGAGGCCAAACACTGGAAACTACGGCATGAAAAGTAAAGTGTGTTAACATCAGAGCAGCAGTTTCTGTTGTGGTTTCTGCCCAAACACAGTTTCCTGTCAATGGTGTGTGAAACAGCATAGTAAACTACTGGAAAATATTGTTCTATCAATAGCATTTTATCTTTTAAGTTAGGGGTACATTACTAGTCTAAAAATACAAATGGATAATTTTTCAGAAATAAAAGGAGGAATACTTGTTTCCAATTAATGACCCAAACATACACAAAGCTGTTGTGTAGCAAAGCACAGCTACAGAATTCTAAAAGGTGGAAAGGGAAGTTATGAGAAGCTTTATGTAAGAAACTGAGAAGATAAAAAGAACTGTACCTGCACCTCAGCGTTTGATGATCCCAGTCCCAGGCAGAGTAGCACTATCTACAGTAAGATCTGTGAAACCTCAGTGTAAACGTCAGAACCTTTTAAAATGAAGTGGCCCTGAATAGAGGCTTTAGACATTCTGAATTAAAGCTCCTTTTTGGGATCCATTTGTACGTCCTGCTTGAAACCCTGTTGCAGCCCTTGTCTCCAACTCATCGAGAACACTTCAGTGGCCAACTCAAGTGTAGATGACACACAATGAAAGGACCGTACAGATTTTTATGCTTTCAGTGTGGGTGGTGTTGCCAAATCTGGGCACACAGATACTCTCTCAACTCCACTGATTTTTAAATTACTTGAAATCAAGACACAGGTGTTTTTATATGACTTACTGCATATTTGACTTCTGAGTCTAATGACACAAATTTCCTTGCCCTAGAGCAATGAAATACATTCAGAACTTCTGGCTGTAAAGCTTAAGGAAGTCAGAAGGCCAAAGCTCCCGCAGTAAATCTGGCCAGTCCTCTGCTGGAATGACAGCAACTTCTACTTTAGAAATAGTCCCAGAGGTAAAATAAAAAGTGAAGAACTTCAACTCCCTCCCAGTTCTGAAGCTTTAAGGACCACATTTTCCCCTCTAATGAAGGGCAACCCTGCCTTGTTTGCATCTGCTACATGATCCATAAACAACACCGTGCCCATGGAGCAGGCCAAGGAAACCCTGAAGTGTCAGGAGACACAGTGTGGTTCCTTTGATTTTATGGCCACGTGAGGCTTTGCAGAGCATTTTTAATCTCAGTGCTGAAGAAACACTTGGCTGAGTTCTGTGGCAGAACAAGTCACAAATCCTGGGGAAGAGGCGTGGTGATGCCAGCCCGGCTCGTTCAGGGGCTGGGAACAGAGTGCTCCACACCCTGCTGGTGCAAGTAATTCCACATAAGAATTGGACCAGAACAGAAAACCTCCCATGCCCCCAAAGTCTCTGCTCCAATCTGTCTCCATGTATTTATCTCCCTACTTGCAGACATTCCTGCTGCAGAGGTTTTAGGGATTTGCTCCTGCAACGCAGCAAAATGCTGCTCCCTGCGATTCCCCTCATCGGGAGGAGAGCTTCTATTACCCAGTTAATGGCCAGTAGACACAACAGTTCCATCACCTTCAGTTACTGACTCTTTTTATCCACTTTGCCCTGTAATGAGGATCTCTGCTTGCTCACATTTACGCAGCAGCAGCATCAGCTCTCCCCTAATCCTGCCACACATAAAAATGGAAAGATAGATGTAGGAAAACATTAAAATGCCCTTATCACTTGGCTGCAGGGGTATAAACTTAAAATAGGAGATTGTTTTTCTGTTGGAAACAAACAAATAAATACATTTACTTAATTTTCTTCTTAAATAATCCTTATGAGCATTGAAAGCAGCCTTTGATTATTACTGTAAAGATAAACACTGGAACATTCCATTCTATCTCACCCAGGTTAGATAGAAACAAATCCAATTCCTTCCTGTACATGTTTTTCCCAGGTGCATTAACACGCTCTTTACATTCAAGAACCAACTTTTATTACAAGCTGAGTGTGTAGGGAACAGGGAGATAGGGAAAGAAAACAGAACGAACAGAATGCTAATGAGAAAGAAAAATACAGCCCCAACAGCCAATTCCTTTAATTAGACAGACGTCTACATTTTTAACTTCCAAGTTTTTAATCCTGTCGTTACTGAACTTGAAAGATGGAAAACAGAAACAATGCTCAAATAAACCCTGCAGGCTACCTTGCTAAAGGAAATGGGAAAATTAACCTCTTATCTCCTAAGATGAAAATATGGTACAAAAAAGGGGAAAATTAGTGTTTTATGAGAGCCAGATCCACAAGGCCAATTATAACAATACACAAGCCTCAGAATGAAATCTTGAAAGCAGAGGTAACAAACAGGAGATAAGGAACAAGTCATGCAGGATGGGGAGATAAGTGTCCTGTTGTCTCCCTTACATTCTTCACCCAATAATTAAGAGATAAAATACATATTTGGTTATATTGCAGCCCTTACTGAATAATGCAAAACAATCAGAAAAAAAATGACCATATGCAACAAATCCTCCTACATTAATAATAACAAAGAAACAGAAAGACAACCTCTTGCAGGTTTGAAGTACTTAAGTCTCGTTTCTTGATAAGGATCTTCATGCAAAGGGCACAACCAAATTCACAGAGTTTCCTTGTTTCCAGGCAGTAAAAGCACATTGTTCGAGTGGTTAATATTCAACCCAGAAAAGAAGTCAAACAGGTACCCAGGGGTTGTAACTTCAAGCTGGAATTCAGAATTACATTCCACAGACATGCAGGCTCACAGTTCCTCAATCCATAGGAGCCCACACTTCAGCTCCACACGTTCTGCAAAGTCAAAGAGACTGCAGGGAAAAAGAGAGCCATAGCACAGCTCGTGCCTAATTGAGTGCTTGTGTATGAGAATGAGCAGGAGAGAGGGCACACATCCCACAAAAACACACAGACACATCTCGGGAGAGGTGTCAGAGCTGCCTCTTGATTGATCCCTCTGTCAACTCAAGCACTGAAGTTCCTCCTTCAGCTCATTCAGCAGCCCAGGTTTTTGATGTAGACACTTTAAATTCTGTTCCCCGGTGCCACAAATGAGCCAGTAGTGTCTACACGAGGGGAGGGTTTGTTATCACGCCAGAATGGAGCTTTAAGACCTGACAATATTGCTCTGCAGATAATTCCAGCCTGCTCAGTTTAGATGACTTCACCCAAAAGGTCACGAATGGAACGTGTGCCTTTTCCTGCATCTTTCTTTACTCTTCAATGCAGAGTGACAGCTGAAAAGGAGTGTTTGAGGAGACAACACGAGCCACCTCTCAAGAGCAGAGGCAGCACAAACACCACTGCACTGTTTTCCCTCCTAAGGCAGCAGTCTCGCTTTAAAGCCTCTCTTCACTCCAACAGCACCAGAGACGGAAAGGGAAAAACTCTTCACCAAAGCCCAACACTTTCATAAGGAATTTTTTTTCCTACGTTTCTATTGTCACTCAGAAGCTGCATCTCTGATGCCTCCAGGATTTATCAAAATACTATTTGTTGGCAATCTCTATAGCAAGAACAACATTAACACAAAGCATTTGCCTAGGTAACACCATTTTCCTTTTCCCACAGAAAGCAGCTGGAGGTTTATTAGAGTTCCTGGGCCCACTGAAACACTGTTCCTCCACCATCACCCTTTCCTGCTCCACACACTTCCAGCCTGGGACAGGCAGTGACTCTGGGTATGCACAGCTCAGGCTGTTCCACATCCCAGCCCTGGGACAAACTGCCAGTGCACCCACTTCTGGGAGCCACCACCAGAACGTAAAGGATGAGGTTAAGATGACCTGTGCAGATGGATGAGGAACCCCAAAACTCTGCATTTCTGTGCTATATTGCTTTAAACTATATTTCATCCACTTAATGTAGATTTAAAACAGGTCCTTGGGACTTCTTTCAAGCAGGAGCTTATTTTAAAAAAAGGAAGGTCAATAAAAATTTGCTGAAACACAACACATTCTTCATGCAATTCCACAGTCTTGTTATTTTCTGCAGCCATTTCACTTAGTACCAACAAATACAAAACTGTGGTTGTTTCTTGTTCAACTGGAATTACCTGAGAGGGGAAACTGGTGCAGTTTGAAAACCAGCAGCTGGTCCACTGCCCTGGGCTGCAGCCACACAACCACAGCCTGCACAACCAGGCAGTACCTGACCTTCAGGAGACAAACCCTGAGTAGCAGAATTAATGCCTTTTCCCTCACAAGTTGCATCTTACGCCCTTAAATCTTCACCCATCACCAAAATAAAATCAAATCAAGTAGGACCTTTACCTTTAAGACTGACCTTACAGCCACACTTCTCTCCTTTGCTGCCGTCGGCCACAAAACATCCCAAAAAAAATGAAACTCTGGCTTCAATCCTGCCTCCAGCAGCCACCCCAAACCTTTTGAGCCTGGGGGTCATGGCAGCACCTACGGCTTGTCTGGAGATAACAGCAGCTGATGGACTCACCTCAGCTGAGCCCTTTCCTGCAGGGAAGGACCTTTTTGGGGCTTCCTCTAACCCAGCATCTAATTCCCACTAAGATTCTGGGAACTTTTATAGGTGCCCTCTGTGGGGTAATTTCCTCCCATTTGCAGGAAGGAAGCAGAAGCAGATGTGGGCAAACAGAACAATCAATACCACAAAAGTTTCAGATGGTTTAGGAGGAACCTTTGCAAAGACCCCGATCATTTCTCCATTTCTGTAATGGGTCCTGCGGATAATTATATTTTCATCACAAATTCCAGTGCTCCCAGAATGTCAGAGCAGAAAGATCCAGAACCAAAATCCATGTTCACGTGACTTTTTTTTGTGCCTGGCTACAGGTTCAAACTTCTGATTCCAGGGTATAAATTCTGTATACATATATAGAATATACCTCTATATATTCCACATCTATAGAGTGGTATACAGAATTATGGAGAGAGACTGTAACATGCTACAGATTATATTTTTAGAATATATCTACAGATACTCTATATTCTACAGGATATACCTATAGATATTCTATCTAGAATAGGAAAGCTGTAACATATTCTCTATCTATAGGCAACTTTCTGTTGGAAGGCCTGTGTTGCAGAGTCTAAGCCGTTGTTAATTAAAAAAGACACCACTCAAATTACATTTTACTCTAGTCCTTCATTTGTGTCTTCACAGTGCCTGCATTTCATTCTTCAGTCAGTTGCTTCGAGAACTCCAGGGAGGAAAAGTAATGTGTTGCTGTGAGGATACGCCCGTGCTCCTATTTAAGCTTTAAAGTTGGCTTCCAACAGTCAAATAAATAGCAGGAAAGTGGAAGGTTAAAAACTTTGCTTTTCCTCTCTGCCAAAACAGTAAAAGAAAAATGAGATTGCTGAATAGCTGACTGACTGCAGAAGCAACACAGCAGTGATCTGCCTGTAAGCTGCAAAGGGCAAACCCAAGGCATCTGCTTAAAAGCTTATGCCAACTGTGGGATAAAAAGTAAGGAAGCCACAATAAAACATAATTATTACAGGAGCTATAATTATGGCATTATTCTTTGGTATATTCAATGTTGTGCGCATTAAACCTTGTACACTGTGAATATTTAATGATTATATGCTTACTCAGAGCCCTTTCATGTCCTTAAAATGCAGGTATTTTTCATGTATTAAGAAAAAATTACATGTATTTTTTTTCCTAAGGGTCTGCTGTTGAAAGAGATGGACAACATTCTGTGAGTCTTCTGCAAATTTAAATCTCAAAGCTTTGGAACCTGTGTGTTTACAGCCACTGCACGCCAATTTTCAGTAGTTTTTGGAACAATACTCCACCGTCTTGACCTCAAGAAAACAAAAGGTAACCTGTGAGTGGTCAACTGCAGCTGCTCTGTCTTGTCATCTGTGAGAAGTTCCCATCAAAAGTAGCAGCAGGTCTCTAAGGAGTCTGAAAAACTTTGGATACATGCAAACATTCTTCCCAGTACCGAGCCAAAGATGTATTTCTGCACTCAGGAGCAGCAGGAAGGAAGATTCACCAAGTGCCAACAGAGCAGAAAGCACAGGAGTTTCCACTAAACTGCTTCTCTATAAACCATGCACCCAGGAACCAGGAAAAGAATTCAGGTTTTAGTCCGTAATGCAGTATAACAGGTCCAGACATAGAGTTTCCAGTATTTTATAAGGATATAAGTGAGAAATTACCAGATTTTTCTGGCATTGCATTGAGGCTTTCGTACAGTAAATATTGGCAATGGATTTATGGCATTTTGCATGTTCCACCCTTACCTGAATGGAGAGCACAGCTTGATGTGTCTGTGTTTTTATACTGGAAAAGTCTGACTTTTAAAACAGCTTATTGATTTTTTTAAGTGTCAGCATTCCGGGCTGTTATAAGATTGCCAATGGCTTTGCTCAAAATTTGATTTTTTCCAAACAGCCACCTTTTAATCACTGCAAATGGAAGCAGAAGAAACAGCTTCCAGAAGTGCTGGTTACCTCATCCTATTAGGATGGGAATCTTGCAAATCACCCAGCACTGAACTGCTGCTGCTAACTCTTCTCAAAGTAAAATTTTCCCCGTTTTCCATCCCTTTGCTGGGAACTTTTGGCAGACCAGACCTTCTCACAACTCACAATGCAGTATTGAAAGCCCTGCTGAAATTAAGGTGTGTGACATCTGCTGCTCCACTCGTATCTACAGCACGGGGGGGGTCCAGCACAACCCATTTCTGACAAATAAAAATATATATTTGTTGTTAAATTACCTTTTTTATTTCTTTTGTTTGTTTGTTTGTTTAGGAGATTACAATTAGTTTTTTGGTTGCTTATTACAGCATTTTTCCAGGAATGAGAGGTGAGCTGACTGACATTTAATTTCCCTATTTCTTTTTTTCCCTTTCCTAAAAACAGGCATGACATTTCTTGGTGTTTTGCATCCCAGGCTCACATCCTGCATTCGTTCCCCAGGATAACTGCCAACCATTCCAAAATCATTCCGTGGGTTCTCCAGGTAACCTAGATAAAGATCACCTGTCCAATTGATTAAGAAATATTTAAGCAATGACATCAAGTGCGAGGGATGGTTATATATGTAATAAAGATGAAATATTGCTTGTTTTCAAAAGCACCGTGATGTTCTCATGTTTTTTATTATTACTTATTTCCAATTTATTACCTCAGCAACATCGCCTGCTCTATCATTCCAGCTAGCCAGGGAGCACTTCTGATCCCCAGGATATGGTTTGTGGCCTTGAAAGGATATTGAGTTAAAAAGAAAATTAATGTGAACTAAATTAAGCCCCTCAATGCATGCCTCACTTTTTAAAACTGAAGCTAAATCACAGAACCACGGGCTCCCAGGTTGGAAGGGGACCTCAAGGGCGATGCTGTTTGATAATGCTTCCCAAGCCTCCATGGCAATCCAGCCCTGAGCATTTGCTGCTTGCTCTGTGCTGCAGCTGCTCCCAGTTCTCCATCTGGAGGACTCCAGCCATCCAACACAAGTCCCAAGGTAAATCTCAGGCTCTGGGAGCTCCTGAGGAAGTCATTTAGATGCTTGCTAGAGCAGATGATAAAAATAGGAGAGTTCCTCATCTCATGCTTTGTAACACTCCGGACCAGGACAGAGAGAATGGAGAAGAGGAGGACCAGGGGGAGGTTTCTGTGTGTTCTGGGGGACCCAACAGATCAGAACACACCGAGCCCCGTGGCTGACAGCCAGACCTCATCTTTCCCTGCTCTACAAAATGAGGAATGGAGAGACAGAGGTAAAGGCAGAGAGATATGAAGAGAACTTTTGCTTGTTTTCAGCGGTTATGGTACAACACACCAGGATCCGTGTAGGAATGTGCTCCTTAACATTGCCTGGGATCTCTTGACCATCAATTTCTTGTCCTCAAACTACAAAAAGCCAGCTGATGTCCTCCTTTAGTCATGCAAATCATTAAAACATTGACATATGTAGTTCTGGGAAGAGAGAACAGCAGCAAAGAAGCAACAGAGCCCCCCAGAACAGCCGGGTATGTCACACACCAAATATCAATGCAAATTCCACACTCAGGTCATCCTTTGGTAGACTTAACTACTTAAAGTAACTAAATGCATATAAAGAGGCCATTTAAGCAAGCCTACTTGTTTGTAATATTTCTTCAAGCAAGTTGGTGCTCTGGGGCCAGGAATGGGAATTCTTTTGTGTTAAGGAAAGGATGTTGAACACAATTTTATTTGCAAAGTCTCTCCATTTCCCGGTCAGCTCTGGTGTCTGGGGTCACAGAAGTGGCATTTTTGTTTTGTTTTTGCAAAGCTGTGAATGTTTTAACATTTTCCATCAGTAGTATTTGTAGTATCCAAGGTTTGCCTGCTCCATGACCTTCTACCACTTGATATTTAAAGGCTTGCAGATAATTGTGGAATATTTTGCATATTACTTGGTGCTGTATGTACTGTTCATAAATATGTATTACCTGGCACAGTGTGTGTACCAGTCATAAAAGTTTAATGGATTTAAGAATTACCTTAAGAAGAACAAAAATTTTACTGGATATTTGTGCATTTTATGAGCACATACACCCTACCCTTGCAAGTACGTTTGCAAATGAAAAAGGAAATAGAATGGAAAAGGGATTTTTCTAATCACACCTTTGACAAAATAATGGCATCATTATCTTTCCTACATTAGGTAACTGTAGAATATTTCACTTCCAATGATTTATCTTCACTGTTTGTTTTTGTAAAATCTTTCTCGTACCTGAGCAAATTGCAAAACGTAATTTCAGAACTCTAACAAATCTGCTAATTCGAGAAGGTAGTGCTCTAAAAATATCTCCGTTATCAGGGGTTTCCAGGAAGTAGATGTAAAAAGGGAGAACTAATTCTTAGATTATGCAGTGTACTGACATGAAATCCTGTTGATTAAAAATACTGAAAAACTATTTTTTTTTCCAACTAAGCCATAAATCTGATTTCTCTCCTTCCCTCTCAATTTTTAAACTAACAGCTCCAACGTGTTGCTTCATCCCAGCCTCTTTTATGCCTCCAATGGAAAAGCTCCGTAGTCACCTCCAATATCCCGTTTGCCACTCTGCAGCACCAGCATCACTCAGAACTTCAAAGCACCAGGACAGACCAAATGACCTGACAGCATTTTCACACAGGTTTTTATTTTTGGGATCCTTGTTTCTCACACTGGTTCCACGAGATAAGCAAATCTCCATTAGCTGCTCTCTTCATGGAGACTCAATTAAGGAATTCCAGACTCCACAAAAAGGGGCTGGAATGTGAATGTACACCCAGGATAACTCAGGTTAAAACCTGTAAAACTCCCAGTGCTTTAGATCCTGCTGATACTGGAGCTGGGTCTGTGAGAGCTCTGCCTTTCCTGCTCTCGTGGCAGTTTGGTTTTACTCAACAGCACTGGGGCATGGCCAGAACAGAGGCTGCTCACTTTGTCCTTCTGGAGCTTTCCAAAATGAAGGATTTGCTTGAATATTGTTTTGGGTTTTTTAAAACTTCAATGAAATAGTTCACAGATTAGAAAAATTCAAATGATGGATGGTAAACACTGCATTCCACAGAAAGCATCTCGTGTGCTTAAGACCATCTTTAGTTTTCAGAAGTGGAAGGATTCCAATTCCCTTTCTGGTGTTTGCAATTGAGCTGCTGAGAAGATACTGCTCAAAGATCCTTACCGTGGGAAATAAATTTGAATAGTTCATTTTCTGAAGGGCCTTGAATAAGTAGCTTTCTTATGCATTCATTCTTTAAAATTACTCAGTGCCACTGTTTTATTGTTCTCCTCTTAAATTTATTTTTAGCACCAACATCCAAACAAAGCATTACGGCTCTAAACCCCCACGGGCTGGTTTGACTTGGAACTAAAAAAATGCAGCGTTTGCAGGGGCAAATGGGGAGATATTTTTAAGTCACACACATAAATTAGGCTGAGGGAAAACAGGTTGCATTAGGTAAGTTTAAGTTTAGATCTGGTACTGCAGCTCTCAGTAGCGTTTTGCAGTAATTCCAGCCTGAATAAATACAGCAGGAGGGTGGAGTTGTTAGAAATCTCCAGGTAAATTAGCAGCTCCATCCACAGATGATAATGTGCAACACTACCCAAGTTATTCTATTTCATGGAAGCAAAGCCCCATCTAGACAAAATCACACTTTTGCAAAGTTTTTCTCAAAAAAGCCCCCTACAACTCCTGATTAAAAAAGCTGATTTCAGTTTAAGTCAAAGCACTCTTGCATGTTTTCTGGAACAATTCCTTCCCCAATGCATAAAGGGGCCATTACTGGGAATTCTACCTGGGAAAGGAACTAATCTATAAAATATTACTGGGAAAACTTACCTAAGTGTAATATAAAAAAATATTGAAAATTTATTTTGAAACAATAATAGAGGAGAGGAAAGTCTCTTTTTTTTTCTCTTAAGGAAAAGTGTTTGCATCCTGAAATATGAATCTGAATTTAGCATCTGACAAAGTCACAATTACCCTCGAAATCACAGTGATTCATGGTTTTTTGGCACCTTTTATGCATGTAAGCTGACAGCAACATGGGTATGTATGCAGTCTCTATATGGTGGTATAAATTAATCTAATCCCTTGACAAAAAAAGAAATAAAAATGCAATACTGGAATGGAGAATTAACTAATGAGGATTTAAACAGAACTTTAAAATCAAGAAACCACAATTCAGAAATCCTGTGGAAGTTGGCCTACAAAGGAAAAGCCCCAGATCTGTAAGGACAGAGGCAAAGCCCACCCACACCCACATGCAGCCGCTGAGATCCAGATATTAAAGGTGCTGAGAGGAATTCAATTTCCAGGCTGGAGGCAGAAATATCAGGCATGAGAGGGGATTTCTGCAGAGACTGGAGTAACTGCTCTGGCTCTCAGATATTGATCAGAGCATGCAGATGAAAGGCAAACACAGAGCTGGGCTTACAGACAAGCCAAAATATTATTGCTGTCACAAAATCAAGACATGTCCCTTTCTCGCTTTTTAATTAGGCATCTCGGAAAGTCTGCAGTGGACAGCTCCTCCTAAATTTCACCAATAACTGCGAGTAAATTCCCTCTTCAGTTTAAATGCAAGATTAAGCTGGCTGCTGAATCAGCTCACTCTGCCTCTGGAACTGCTCAGACTGCTACAAATTTAGGAACTACTTCTTAGAGATGCAGAGTTAGTCAGAATAAATCCTGTATCACACTTCCCTCAGTTGCTAGGCCTTTTAGCTTTTGCTTTTAAAGGGACACAAGCAATGAATTGCAATAAGTCAAGCTTCCCGTGCCCTTCTAACATTTATTTTCTTTCTATTACAGTTGTTTGGAAAGCAACTGTGGCACAGCAATCTTGCCAGGAAGCCCCAAAAGCCCATCTGGATTGTGAGAAGGAGATATTGGTGCTTGACTCCAGAGTTAAGTGTCAGACTCACCTTACACTGGGAATACAGATAATAATGTAATAGTGTATTATAGTGTATATAGTATGTGATATTATATATATATATATTTTTATATATAGGATTTATATGGTGTATTTACTCTAGAGGGCAGGGCTGGGAAATTAGGGATAGAGGCATCATTTCCTCCACATCCCACCCTGTTCCATATGGAAAGAATTGAACACGTTCTGGCTTTTCTGGCATTTATAATGTAATAAATATATATAATTACAGAAGTATCAGGAACTTTCTGGTTACTGCAGACAATCAATGCCCAAATACACAATGTATCTGCCACAAACAGCCTCCCTCAGCAGATTCAGGGCCGGGGCCATTTCATTAATCAGTGTTTGCCCGAGGCACAGCACATGAACTTCCCTAAATTGCTGCCAGGGTTCCTCGATCATCCCTTGGCTTCAGATTGAGAATTTCCCCACAGCCACCGCCCCACTCAGCACAGCCATCCCCACCCTGGGAGCTGGGCAGGACACACAGCCCTGGCAGCTGCTGTAGGGATGCAAACTGAATCTCCCAAGCCGAGGTGCAAGAAGAGATCGTGGTTTGTAACAGAAGGTAAGTGGTGAAGGAGACGTGGCAAAGGAGACCAAACCTGCTTGGAAACTGTCACTCCTTTAAGGCAGCATTTGACAAGAATTCTGAAAACGCTGTCAGGTAATTAAAGACAGATGCTACAATTCCTGACTTTAAACGAAGTCAAGACCATTTAACACTTTGCACGATCAGAATATTAAACAAATATGATCAGAGAGGATTGGATCACACATGAGAAATAAGGGGTTATGTTCTGCATCCTTTCTGCAGCTCTACTAAAATCAAAAACCTTGTCCAGCCTAGGAAGGAATATTCAAAGGTTTCAGACCTTTTGGTTTCAAAGTGTCTGCTTATCAAAGGTACAGTTCTGTGCACTGTGAATGAGCAAATCAGCTGCATAAACTTCAGATATTTCAAACACATCTTAGACTCAGAGATGATACCCTTCTCATTTTTAATTTTAATTCAAAAAACCATTGATTTTTCTTCTTAAACACATCCCCACACTCTACAGACCCAGAACACTCAGACACAAGACAGCAGTGGCTGAAGTCTCCCAGCACTCACACCCAGATCCTGGGGAACCTCAGGTGGGGAACCTCTTTTTCCTGTTAAAATCACCTCTGATAATTCCATATCATAATCTTCAATAAATTATATGGCCAGTCAATCAAAATTCCACTTCAGAAACTAGACCAGCTTCTCGAGATCTAAATTCTTTAAAATAAAAAAGGTGATGTTTAAATGAGTAATCCAGTACGAGCGGAAGGCTGAGATGCCTTGAGGAAGAATATCAGAAGTCCTAATGGTCACTGCACAATTTCCAATTCCAACTAGTAAAACAAATCCACAAATAATTAAGTTAAAAAAAACCCAACAAACCCCCAAACAACAAAAAACATAAAAGAGGGAGAAACTTCTAGATCTTTAAGGCGAAACAATTTTTTCTTTACACATCAGACCGATGTGAGATGACTTTTGACACCAGCTCGGTCTACTTAAAAAGCCCATTTCATACCTAACCTGCAAAACAGCTCTCACTGATGAGTTATGCCATCGGAATGTGGGATTTTGATGTGAGATAAAAAGTCATCCAAGTTGAGAACACGCTTGGGAAAATAGCATGAGCAGCACTGAAAAGCAGCTCACTTTGAAAGCTACTACAGTAAGGCAGCTTCATATGGAAAAAAATGCGCTTTTATTTATTTTTACACATCACCTCCCACAAGTGTTAAGACTGTTCACCTTCTGGCATAGACTAAAAGCTCTTGCTGAGTTCACAGACATCAAAGGCTCGCTGGATTCCACCACATGGCTTAGCTCTTGCACAGAATTATTTTATAATAGTGGAGGAACGCTACTAAGAAGTGACCATAGTTTATGAATCTGAGAGATCTACTGAGGTGTTTTCAAATTTTCTAGTACTGTATAATATAATTCTAGACTATAAATAACGATAACAGCTCCTAGAGGGTAGCCTGAATTAAAAACTTCCAATACACTGGATTGGTGTTAGCAATCACTGCACACCACCTTTGATACCCACAAAAGGAGTTGATGTTATCCCCAATTTTTGCCCCATTGTGATCATTTGTGACCCTTGAGACAACAGCACAGGCAACAGATTTGGCTCCAGCACCAGACCAGGGATTTATCACAAGTTCTTTTTACACAGCTCCAGCCCAAGATGGACAACCAGGAAACCTCAACATCTGCATTTTTCCTATTCAAAATCTATTTCACCAATGGGCGTCGAACTGCTCTGCAAGACAGATTGGATGTTTATTTCCTAAAAGTGAATTTACAAGGGAAGTTCAGGCAGAAGGACAGAAGAGAAAGGGAGGAGGGAAAGCACATCAATAATTTAGTGTTGTCTTTGTTAATTTAATAACTCACTGAGGTATTCTATTAAAGTGTCATGTACTAAAAGCACCTCTTCAAAAGGGATGCCAAATTCTCTTCAGTGTCAAGGAAGTTTGAGCCTCCAAAACAAACAGATACCTTCGTCTAAGAGCATTTAGCTACTTTGTATTCCTGCCTGTTAATGTCTCATGTGAATTGTTTTCAGTGGTAAAATTTTGCCTATAATGTGCAAGCATTGCAGCACTTTGAAGTAATGAAACCCAATGGACCCTTCATCCTTATTCTGTTTATGTTATATAATTATAAACTCATTATTTTTATATAAAATGCTATTCTAATCTAAAAAAGGATGCTACAGGATACAGCAAATCAATCTGTCAACCCTGCAAACCAAACATAAATCTGTCAACCCCACGCTGATGACAATTGTTGTTTGGAATGGAAAAGAGATCTGTCTTATGATCATAAATAGCAAAACTCAAAAATTAAACTGAACATTAAGCTGAGCTGTTTTCCTGCCTGTTTTTCATCCCTGCTAGCAATAAAGATTCTGATACCTGAGCCCTGCTTGCTTCCACCTGTGCAGCATCACTGTGCCCCCTGTGCATGATCTGAGCCACTGTCCTGCCACTCCTGGTCACTCTTCACATCCCAGTCCTGAGCATGGAAATCATATTTTAAAAGCCTTGTTTACTGCCCTCCCTTATCCTGGCATTAATACCTATCTTTGAAACCCCATTACTATGCATGCACTCAAATTATTTTTCCAAAAGTGAATTATTTTCACTTATATTTCCAATGTTCCTGTGGCGTTTTGGCTTAATCAGTCAACAAAACCCTGAGGACTGTGTTTGGTCTCTTCTATCTCTCCTCATCACAGTCACTATCAGAGGAACAGCTTAACATCACAGTTCTTATCAACTGTGCCAGAAAAACGAGTGAGTCACCACCACAGCCATTCCTGTGGCAATGAAGCAGCAGGAGGAGAATCTCTGTGTGCTCTAGGTTTGTACAGCATTAAAAAAAGAAGAGGTAAAGAGCAGAACGAGCCCCCATGGCAGCACAACCGTCACTGGTACGAGACCTACCAGCACAAGGAAATCTATTTTCAAAGCAGCTGGAATCCCACATGAGAAATCCTTACCCATTCATGCAAGAAAGCATTTTTGTTGTAAACTTTCAGGAAAGTGAAATCTGCTTGTGAGGAAGGAATGGTTTGTCTAGAAACAAATTACATGTGCAAGATGACAACACAGAGTATGGAGCTGCAAGGGGCAGGTGCAGCATGGCTGTAGTCAACATGGATTGCTAATTTTTTTTTTGACACTAAGTTTTGTGAGACGAGACTGTATCCTGCTCTAAGTATATTGTGCTTACTCCCTTGAGCCAAGATCATATTTTATCCAGCAATGTAATTTTTCTGTTTAAACCTGCTGTCAAAGCATGCTGAGAGACGAGTCTCAATAAGGAAAAGGATGCAGTCGACCAGTAAATTATTCCTCTACATTACTACTCTTTTTTATCTTAAAGCTTCTCTCGTGCAAGAACTTTAAGCAGTTTATTTTTATGGTGTTTTATTTGTTCTGCAGAGTGCTGCTGCCGAGTGGTGTCTCCACTTCAGTTAATGCAGAGTAATCCTGTTATACAATACAAGCCTGTATTCTCCAGAGTTTCAAAGTAACAGCTTTTCTGTTCAGACTCCAGAAGATAGGATGTTTTCTCTGCTGCTCTTCACGCTTCCAGCTGCTCTGACAATGATGGTATTTACAGCTGGGGGAGAATGGTTAATAAAATGACAAGTATCTGCTAGAGGAGGATTCAGGCACTGACGTGCCATCAGCTTGGTCTCTCTCTGATTTGTTAGAGCCATCCCGAAGTCCTGGGTGAAGGCAAACTGCACATTCCCAGTCCCACCTGCCTTCCATGTCCAATCTTTACACTGCACGTCTAAATCTGGTTTTAGACAGCACGTGACTCAAAGGAAAGGACACACACGATCAGAACGAACTGCCTCACCTCTCACACCTTAATTAATCACATCTCGTTTTTCACACCGCGTCTCCAGGTCCCTCTGACAACAGCAGAGGTGAAAGCTGCACTCACTGCAAGCATACAGCACCACTGCAATGGTAAGATCAGCGTTGTGCTGCCTGTGCCATGCACAACTGTGCTCTGAGGATTGTGCTATGAATTTCTTGTAAAGGATGTGAGTGGGACATTCAACAAAAAATTCTTTAGAATTTTTGGCCCCAGACAAAGAGAAATCATGATGTGGTAAGGGCATGGGATGTGCACAGATGGCATTGCCTGCTAAAGGCTCTGTTTTAAACAGGTCCATCTAGCAGGGGGGAACACGATTTGGAAGAAATATTAAAGTTATGAGGACGCAAGATAAAGCATTGCCTGCCTATAGGCAAAGCCAGCAGATAGGAGACACCTCAGGCACAGGAAAACATCCCCAGTCTTTCCCAGATATTTGTTTCTCAGTCATAAATATCATTTGTCAACAACTGTCCTGTTCCCACTGTCCCGCTGACAACAAAAGGGTCCAGTTTATATTCCAGCCATTTTTAAGGTCAGTTTATGTTTTCTGTGTTCTCAGCACAGCTTAGAACTCTGGAAGATTTTTGAACAAGCCCAGTCAGTCTCCGGAGAATGCTTACTTCAGTAGTTCCAAATCTTAAAAAAGTGTAACTTAAATTGACTTCCCAGCTGACACTGTGGTACTTTCCAAAGGGTCTTTTTCTCTGAGCTTGTTTCTGCCTGTAATCAGCATCCTGGCAGAAATCTTATCACTGTCAATCAGGATGGAAATATTAACTGGGGAAAAACACGTCTATTTAGGCATCCTTAGTTTCATCAACTCTCCGGAGTTTAATTATGAATAATTTCAACGTACAGGCAGATATTTAGGAACTGTGTGAATAATACATACAAAACAAAAGACAGAATCAGTAGCTGAATAAACGACAAGGGTCAGACGAACACTTTCAGGGAAAAAGAAATATTTACTGAGTCTTACTCTTGAGTGATCACTTCTGAATAAATTCATGCTACCACTAAAAGTAGCATAATTTATTTAGAATAAATGGGTGGAAAGGTAAGCATCATAAACCAGCTTTTAACTGACAGCTCATCAGAACACACTACAAAGATGATAATGTATTTTGGAAAAGGCTTTAGAAAGTAAAAAAGAATTCTAAGGTTGAATAAATATTTGTAGGTATGATGCTATGCCCTCAAGAGTCCTGTTTACATATTGAGGCACATTCTGTCAGCAGAGAAAAGCATATGAAATAAATATATCCCTGTTTTTTCCATTATGCACAATATCATTTTACAGGAGGGGAATGCAGGAGCCAGTGGCCACCATTCCCCACTCCTGTCCCAGAGATTCCAAACTGGATTGGAATATTTGAAGGAAGATCTGAGTTAACAAAGCACAGTCACAGAACTGAGCGGGTATTTTACTGGAGTGAAGACCACTGATGCACATGAAAGGAACCTGAGATGGTGGGAGGTGTCCCTGCACATGGCAGGACTTGGAACTGGATGAGTTTTAAGGTCTTTTCCAAGCCAATTCCATGGTTCTGCGTTCCCAGCCCACTGTATTGACTGAGTGAAGGATTTATGAGAACAAGAGAACCAAAAAATACAGTGAATGCATTTCTAAGATTGCAGCATTATTCACCCAGCAAAGTGACATAAACCAGACGTGAAATTACATACCAGGTTTTCAAGCAAAGCTCCAGCAGAAAGTTTAAGATCTGGCTTCTCACTGCTGAGAACACAGAACCATCTTCAGATCCTCCTCAAAGTCCCACTTCTGATGCAACACCTCTTTCCATCCAACACCTTGCCTTTCAGGGCACAAGCCAAGGGAAAGGTGTCTGCCTTTGACTTCTTTGTTGTCTGCATTTGCCCTGTCACCATTTACCAACACAAATAAAATCTCTGTGAAACGCCACTCTTCTCTCTGCACTGCCCAGGTTCATTCTAGCTCTTCACAAAATTACTGACCTTAAAAAAACAGATTTTTAACTGGGTCAAAAACCCCAAAAGATGGACAAATATTTTCTTTCCAATGGTTTCCGATGATGCCAAAAAGAAGCAACGGCATGAGCAACTTTCAATATTCAGTGTTCGGATTTCAAGATCTGATCACTTTTTTCTGGGCTATTTTTGTGCAAAAGAGAAGCAGATGAAAGCATAGTTAACAAACTCCTGGGTCAGAGATTTCTAGTCTTTTCTCACTCTGAATTAGGTGAGGCTCACAGAAAGAACTGATGCCGAAAAAGCTTTCATCAGCTGCACTGGGAAAAGATGTTTGAATATCAAAAAAACATTTTTCTCCATCCCCACAGCACCAGCTAACTCTCTAATCTTAAATCTTTAAACTAAAAGATCCAAGGAATGGGAGAACATGCAGTTTGCAGGTAATGATATTTGGAGTGCACGTCTGAGATGGAGCAGATTAGTGAAGCACGAACCCATCAAGTATTCAAACTGAGATGAGGGAACAAATAGTTTGCATATTTTATATTACCAACATCTATGAAATACCAAGGTGTAGCAGATTTTCTGAGAGAAAGAGGGCACGATCTGTATTTAGACTAAGACAGTGAACTATCCAGCTGAGGCCCATCTGGCTGAGGCCTGACCCTGAGGCTTGGCCTTGAGGCCTTGAAGCCTGTTGCGCAGTTAAAATCACTTGTGGCGCAGCAGAAATTAGACGTTAAGGTATTAATGTGAGATAGTGGGTTTTCTAGAGGTCACCGAGTGCAATTATTAGTGGTCACACTTTAGCCACCTTACGAATAAGTTAAACAGTGTGTGCTTGCCTTTTTCTCTGTGCTGTGTGCCAATGAAAGCGTCGCCGTAATTGTAAACAATATAGATCTGTGTATAATCTGCCATCTTAGGTGAAATAAATGGGGAACGTAGATGTAACCATAGTGGTCGGGCCTGCGTTGCTCTCGTCTCAACCTCTCATTATTTTTGGGAGTTTCCCTGACAAAACCAAGGTAATGCTGATGTCACAAGCACTGACAGGATTTTCTGTACAAGGAAAGTTCTCCCCACTTGTTTGTGCAGTTCAAGGGGCTGGTCTTCAAGCACAGAACGTCACCTCTGGCAGGGAGAAAAGCAATGTCATCACATCCGTGATGAACAACCTCCAACCTTCTTATCTTTCATCAAGCTTAAAAGGTGCCAAACACCCACAAGGATCTCTCAAAGTAATGGCATTAAACTGTGCATGTGGATGGTTTGAGAGCTGTAGTTTCAGTCTATTAATTGTCAGCTGATGTGTTTGTTCTTTGGTCTACGGAAAATTAGTAATGAAGATTTACTCCAAGGTTTTCCACTTTGGATTTCCCATTTGATTATTATTATTCCATCAATAAATAGTGAAAAAAAAATACTGTTATGCCGGAAAATGCTATTAAAAAGACAAGAAATGTGTTTCTCCCAATCTTAAAGAGATAGTCAAGTTTTATATGCCGATAAAAGGAATTACATCATAAAATGAGAGAATCCATTCGTAAGTGTAAAAGCTGAAAGCCAAAACCTGTTCTAACAGTCCCATATCCAGCTAAAAAGTGGGCAGAAAAATTGTGAAATTAAGCAGCTAACCTATCTCTATTGACAACAATTTCATTATTTTAGTAAAGCAAAGATGCCCATCAGTGTGTCAGACTGTTCAGCGTTACCAAAGTAGAGACTACATTGCATCCATTTAAATGAACCAAATTCAGTCATCTGCCATTTGGTCAACACTGTCAGGAGACTGACCCAGTTCCAGCTCAGTGGAAACAGTGGATTCCTCTAAAAAAATTATTTTCCTTTTCTTTTTCTTTGTATAGCCAAGGAAAAACTAGTCAAGAACCTCTATGTGGAATTTCTTTTGGTTCTGTCCCATAAATTCAATTATAATTCTAAAGACTGTTTTATTAATAACATCCAGCTTCTTTAGCCAGGCTTCCAAAACAAATTAAATTAATTCTTTTTACCACAAGACTTCTACATTGTCTCCTCTATCAGAAGGAATTTAATGCAGATCCACAAAGCTGGCTGGATCCTAAGCTGCTCTCAAAGCTCCCAACACTGCAAAGAATTGTGTTCCTGCAGCTCCACTGAGTCCAGGAAAGACAGAAGAGCTTGCAAACTCATCTGCAAAATCCCTTCTCTTTGCTTATCCCTGAAACTGTGCAGCATTTCCCAGCTCCAAACAGCAGACAAACATAATCCAGTCCCTCTAGGAGAAAAGTAAATCTTTACAATTTGCTCAGTTTAAGGAGTCTTCGATATCAACGAGTATAATATTGAGATTTACCACATCATCAAGTTCCAAAGCAACAATTTCATTTCCAGCCATTTATTCCTTCTAGAAGTTCTAGTATAGCAAATGCTACATAATCTTTTTAGACTTAAATTTCAACTCTTTTAAAGTCTGAAGAACTGTTTTACCGCTAATTACCATTATATCTGTGTGACAAATGGATTTTTAAAGCTTAATTTAGTCACAGATGGGGAGATACACAAAAATGGTTGCAAGAAAACACATTTGTGCTCATTGTGGTCACAGGAAGCTCTACCAATGGATGGAAAATGACAAAGTTGAGACCATTTTTGCCCATTATTATATTCACTTCAAACTTTGAGGCACTGACAGAACCACAAACGTTTCTTCATATGTCACTGGATCATTTTGTTCCAAACTCTTTTCAGTTCCTGATTGTCTCAATGCTGGAATATTTCAGCTGCTTCTGTTCACCTTCCTGACCCTTCTGGGCTGCCTGTGTCTCATTTTTGACTGCTCTAATTTCTGTTTGCCCGACACTTACATTTTCGTCCCTGTTTGATGAAAGACAACTTTAGTTCAGGCTGTACAGAGAGCAGAGGTAAAAAGAAAATTCACTAAAGTAGGAAAGAAGAGTCAAAGCCTGGGTAGCAGGTCAAAAGGGCATAATCAGCTCTATAGACAGGGAACTAAGAGAGCCTCAACTCAGCTCCAGGCTGAGCCCCCAGGAGGACACCTGAATGTCTGAAAAGAGCTGGAGCTTTTCTCACACTGGATGCATTACTTGGCTCTCCCTTCCATCCAGCTTCACATTATCATCAAAATTTTTATGGATTCAAGACATCCCTCCTTCTTGTCAACTTCTGTTGAAATCAGCCATGATCTTCCAGAGGGACTCTGGAGATCAGGAGTGGGCAGAGTCAGAGACAGGAAGGTGGGACAGGGTGAAACCTAAGGGAGGGGACAGACAACAAGAGAGGAAGTGGGAAATTGAGGGCTTTTCAAATTATTATTTCATCTCAATGTTCTTTTGATTGTAAAATCATTCCTTCTTTCAGTTTGAAAAATAAATCAATCCACTTAAGTTTCTAGTTTCAACTTTTGGAGATAAACCAGCTTCTCCTTATTTACCTTTCTGAGTAACAGACACATTAAAGGGGAGTGAAGTAGAGAGACAAGGGAGCTTATTATCACTCTTTTACCCTTCTGCTCAATACATGTTTCCATTCTATGCTTCATTTGCAATTCAGTACACTGCTTACTACCACTTGTACTGATCTTTTCAATTATTTAAAAAACTAATTAGATAGATTATAATGTCTGGGTGGAATGTGGTGCTTTTCAGCGCCGCTTTATTCCCCACATATCCATAGCTGCAAGTTCAAGTTAAAACCTTTTCCATTATTATCTGCTGGAGAAGCCCACATCATTAACTCATTTCTCACAGTTTATCAAGCTGTCAACACGTGGACATGATTTTGGTCATCCACAGAGTGTGGATGTGAGCGTCAGTGAATGACAAGAAGTGAAACACCCTCTGAATCTGTGCTTCTCAAGCCAGTGAGCCATCAAACATCTTTCATGGCCCCTCCAGTCTCCCTAACTAAATTCCATTAAGGTAATACTGCTGCTGCCTGATTAATTCATTTTCCTATGATTTCCCACTCTAGTGTACCACTCTTGCTTTATTCCACCATCTGAATATTTCAATTTTACATATTTTGTTTCCCTACTGAGTTGCTTCTATAATTTCCCCATCCCTTTTGCTGTACATTGCTTTCATGTTTCCTCCTGCTTCTCCAGATCTCAGCCTTTTGAATCATTTCAGTCCCCTCTGCACATGTTCCACTTTTATGCTGTGGGATACTCCCCTTGCTCCCCTGCATCTCTTCATTCCAGGAGATCATGGACTGACCTCAGGCACGAGCAGCAAAACCAGCAGGAGAAAAGTCAGTGTTCAGTGTACCTCAGACAGCTGAGAAGCTCTGTGGCACACCTGGGGGAGAGGCACTCACTAAAAAACCGTGGCCAACAGTGCAATCACTTTGTCATCACACACAGCAGCTCTCACATGATGATGATAATTCACATTGCTGGACAGGTTCAGAAGAGAGCAGGCTCAGTTTACCTCAGAGGCATCAGCCCGTGCACACCTGCCGCTGGCCAGAGCAGGGAGCTCGGAGCCATTAGAGGCAATAAAATCATAAACCCCACAAAACCTGGCCACAAATAAACAGCAGGCACAGCAACTTAGCCCTGAAGAGGAAACTGGTGACAGCTCCCTGTGCTGCCATTCGCTTTCAAAGTCACAAAAACCCTTTTGAACCTCTTGTATTCCCCTGACTAATGCCATCATTATTTCAACACTGGCTGTTCAGAGCGAAACAGGTGCTATCTTGTCAAACGAGCCTCTCAGCTTTCATCATCCCCGAGTTCTTCATTGTGTATTGTTAAGCTGACAAGGTTTTGGGTTGCCTGGATACCAGGTCATGCTGATATAACTGCTAGTGATCTCTGCATAACCAAACTTTGGTGGTGAGAAGCAGGCGACGGGAGGAAGGGTGTGGAAAGGAATTGTTTTATTCCCATGTCATCCTCCCAGCTAAAAAGAAGTTCCATGAGTTTATCTCAGAGGAGAGAGGGCTGGTGGAATGCTTCCAGCACCTGATTAAAATGATTCACTCCATAATAAGCCAGCATTTCTGGTCTCATTTCTAAAAGCTTTTCTTCCTCACTACTTACAACAGTCTACTAGATTCCTAAATAGAAGGGAGAGATTAATCTGTGCAAAATTACTTGATGCGGGTTTAAAATTATTCTGGCAGAAAAGTAGAACAAAGTTTGCCCAAGGAAGCAAAGAATGGAGCATCCACCCCCCTCCTCCAGTTCACAATGCAGTGATGAAAATATCTCAGGAGCTGCAGCACCATCCAAGTCACAGAAATACTTAAACTCAGCTGAATCAGATTTTTTGTTCTGATTTTTCTTTATCTCTCTCTCAGGACAGATGGCTCTCAAAAATAAATGTTTTTCAGCCACATGCTTGCCTAAACTTTCCCAGGAAATTTTTCTGTAAACAAGATGCTTATAGAAAGATTGTTATAGGAGAGGTTTTGTTTTATGTAAACTGGTTTTTTGGTTTTCATAGCAGTGAAGTTTTATTTACAAGGCATCATTTTCCACTGAGATGCTGGAGACTCATCTTGTTCTTGTCCTGGGACAAGAAAGTTTTCCACAGTATTGCTTTAGACAGCAAAAAGCCCAACCACACCTGCAATTTCCTGCACAAAATCTATGATGGAATTCCTTTAAAAAACTGAGTTTTATAAAACGTTTCTGATTTTGAAGACACAAGTTGTAAAACTCCAAACTTCTGAAGCCATAAACAAAGCAGGAAATCCATCTTCATCAATGGCACCCGTTCTCCTGTAGCCAAATAGAAAGGATTTGCCTAAATAATACACTTTGGCAGCTTACTCAGGCATATCAATTGAAATATTGAAGTTGATTGAAATGCTCCTCAAGCCTTTAATGTTTTAAGCTAATGTTATATGAAAGCCATCATCTATCACATGCTAGTTTGGAACCAGGCAGGCTTAGCCAAGTAACAAGTTTTCCTTGGATGATGTCCTGATGATTTTGGGCAGGCAAGGTTTAAAGAAGTCAAGAAAACCACTTCCTCTTAAATGGAGAAAAAGATGTCCAGCCATGCACATAGTTCATCTAGTCTGCTAATTAATAGGAATCTTCTCAGCACCTTCTGGACAGTATTCACTAAACACAGCAATTAAAAATTACGAAGAAATGCTCTTGATCACAACTGGTGAAAAGAAAGAGATGCTAAATGGGTTGGTTTAATTTCCAACCGAGCTAACAAAACTTCATTCAGGCCCTGGGTATGGTAAGAAAAATAAAATTAAAACAGGTACAAGGAACAGGCCTGTAGGACAGGGGAGGGAGGAAGTGAAGGGACAGAAAAGAAGAAAGAGAGCTGGTGTGGGGGGGAAAGGACAGAAACTGAAACTGAAATGATACAACAAATCAGACCAGAAAGATGTGATTTAACATGAATTAATATGAAGCAATCACAAGGAAGTCGGTGGTTTATTTTACAAATCTCAAACCGTATTGAATCAATCTCTTGTTTGAAAGGCACCAACTTTACTCTCACAGCTCCAAGGCAAGAAACTTGCCCTGCTGTCATTCAGAACGAGAAGCTAAACCAGAGACATTTGAGTCAGAGTTCATGTGTGAGAGCATCCCAAATCTGATGTAAGGAGTTCCTTTGACCTCCTCCTCCTCCTATCACTGCTCTACAGCTGCAAAACCAAAAGCCTGCACAGGGAAAACGGTGATGATGCAGCTTTACAGTTCAGCAGAACATATTTGCAAAATTGAAATTAAACGGGAGGAAAAAAGATTTGAGAAAACGTACACATCAAGTGACTTCTTACCCAAAGCCTTCTGAATTTTTTGAATGTTATGAATTCATGCCTCTAAAGAAGAGCCATAAAATTCCCCCAGCCCCTGATGGGCAATGCTAATAGGCATGCAACTTGCAACACTTTTTAACATGTATTTTTAATTTAATCCATTAGAACCACAAAGGAATAATGTATTAAAGTGATAGGTCTGTACATTCAGTAAATAAATATCAAAGTGAGAGTCATGAAAGCTTTAGGAAAAAAAAAAATCCAGTCTGAAAAGAGAAGGAAAAAAAAAAGAAAAGAAAATTAAAGCCCTTGAAGGAATACATCACAGAAAAAATAAATTGATCTACTAAATTAATTAAGTAAATTGATTGTAAAAATTTACTGCCCTATGCAGTATAGAATAAATCTCACGGGAGGTAAGTTAGCAGAGTCAATTTGAGCCTTTCAACCATGAGAAACTTGTAAAGCACCTCATAAACCCTCTCAATAATACCATAGGAGAAAAATAAAAACTTTCTATACGTGCTGAATACGTCTAGCAATAATCCACAAAGTACCATCTGCACTGCTTTTTGCTACATGTTCCCAGCCTGTCCATTTTTATTAAATCCAAAATAACAAAATATATGGTTTCTCCAAAGCACATTTATTTAATTATGCTCTCAGGATATGAAAATTTTAAAATAAAAAGGATCTGCTTGTTCTCCTTTTTTCAGTTGACTTGTTGAGCCTTTTATTCATTAGATATAAATAAAATAATAACTTCAGAACTCAGCACTTTTGGGAAGTGAGTGCCTTTCTAAATTTCCTACCCCGACAGAAGAACTGCCTGTGAATAATAACCAATTCCTCTTAATCAGAAAGCCATGAATCACAGAATCAGCTATTTCTAGAGCAATCACAAGAGATCATCTGGATAAATTCTCCAGTTTAGGGCCTGACAGCAATACCTGGGTTATCACAAGGAGAAATTTGTCTTATACTTACAAAAATTACCTGTATTTTGCCTTGTCAAAAGCTCTTCCCACAGCAAAGTATCAGGACTCATTATTTCTGTTGCTTACAAAAGCTTGCCTAACCCAAATCTCCCTTATAATAAATTATGCTCATTTATTTTCTTGTTCTATCTCCTTTCCCCACCAGCTATACAGAAGAACTGAACATCATCCACTTAATAATCTAATATGTGCTAGAAAATGTTATCATGTTCCTTCCTAATCTTCTCAAACTAAACAAATCCCATTCCTTCATCTTTTCATCATTTGCCAGTTCTTCTGGGAGAATTGCTTGCTCCTCACTGACAGCGTCTCACAGCTTTGAGATTTGATCTTTTTCCAGTTAACCCAGCAACAGACACAAGGAAATGATTTCTAAATTCATAAAGAACTGGTTGTGATCATGAAAAGCACTTCAGTCAATGCTTCTAACTGATATGCTAATTAACAGAGATAACTAGTCTTAATCAAACTAATTACATTGCAGATTAAAGGTATTTGGAATTTAACACAGCTTCCCCTACGTATCTACATTACATTATGGTGACCTGAAGCAGCAACCTGGAATAAATACGTTAATATGTTTCTTTAAAGAATTCTTAACACATCATTTAACTGTAAAAGGCAAGAGTGAATAAGAACACATAATGGTTGTTATGATTTTTGCTCTTGTTTAAACTGTGGGGAGTGAAAAACCTACCCTGTCTGCTCTGGTAAAGATGAAGACACTTCTTGGGACCACTGGCTTGAATTTCAGTTTGTGGCTGTTGTGAATGTCAGGCCAGTCCCAGGACTCAGAGACACAGAGGTGACACTGGGAATACAGAACCTGCTGTGCCTGGGACACCATGGGCACCTCCTGTCACCGGGGCACCCACGCTGTCCTGCAGGATCTGTGAGACAAACCACGGGATCACTTCCCCAAGGATCTGTGTGTCCCAGCAGAGAGGACCAAGCCCCATCCCTGCAGGGGGACTGTTCCTCCAGGGATGCTCCATGCCTTTCCCCACCCTGGAGGGTTCAGTGTCACTGGAACAGCACCAGCCAAGGCAGCTGGGTGGGAGCACCAGGGGTTTGTGTTTGGGTCAGGGCTGTGACCCTGAGCTCCTCAGCTCCCACCGCCCACCCACAGGGTTTTGCTGGCATCCAGCACCTCCTGCTCACAGAGCATCAGGCAGATCCCCAACTGCCCCGGGTTATTCTTCCAGGAGAGCAGGTCCCACAAGGTGATCCTTAACTGCAGAGTGCATGAAATCACCGTCTGTGCTTGGGGAGGAGTTTTATTTATCAACTTTGTTGAGAAATTCTCACTGCTCCTCTTAGACTGCAACCTCTTTGCTCTCCCCATTCCTGATACCGAGTGGTATCCTCCTTTTTGACCTTCTGTACCAGAGTTTTACATGAGGCCACCTGACAATGGTCTGAGGTGCAGAATGATAAAATAATGGCCTATAAACTATTGCTTGTACCCATTATTTCCTTCTGCATTATGTTTCATTTGCTTTTGCATTCTCACCATAACAAATGCCATGGCAGGATCACAGTGTCATCGATGCCAAGAGGTTTCCATGGTATAGAAAAGGAAGAACATTAAACTGTTAAATGTCTGTAGAAGCTGAAAGGAAAACAATGGAGTAATTTTATTTTAATTGCTACCCGCACGTTGTCTCGTAAGGTCAATTTGAGATGCATTTATTTAAACTAATTAACCAACATGTTTGTAAATGTGGGATTTGTTCTTCTTCTGCAGAGAATAAGAGCTGAGAGTGATAAGGAAAGTACAGCTTCTCTGCACTACATGAATTAATACCCACACATGGACATGCATGGAAGAAAAACTACAGGGGAGAGGAATGGTGGAGGAATCCTTTCTGTACATTGCCATTACAGCAGTAAATGAGGTAAAAACATTGAACATTTCTCATTATTCCTAATACAACCCTGGTATCAGCCATGAAATGAGAAAAAAAAGGTTGATTTCAAATGGAGCTGAATAATGCAGCCATTAACATGGTCACCTTCAAGCTGATTGTTCATGTACCTAGACTAGGAGACACACCTTGCCTTCCAAGAGCAAGTTTGGTATTTTTAGGCCAAATCAGAAGTTATATTCAACACGCTGTAAATTGTGCCCATGTACATTCCCTGAAGTCCTTAGGGCTACCTCACCCTGTCCCTTGTGAGACGTTCAGTAACGTGAAATGGTTGTAACATAGGACAGGCCCATGTGAAGATTAATTAAATGCCTGATTAAAGAAGTTAGTACCCTCACTGTTTGTTCTTATCCTCTTTTTTAATTAGCTTCTTAATTGCTCACTTGTTCGAGCAGCTTGGTAACAGAACACATCTGCAGCAGCTCTAACAGGAGCTTTTACTTGTATGCATACTTGCAGACACTTGGATTTAGATTTCTTGACCTCTTTTGGGTTGATTTCCCCTCGAGATGTGAATCCCTTGCCTAAATCCAGGCATCTGGCACCATGAGAGGAGATTGGGATGATGACAATGGTTGGGCACACGACACGAGGCCCAGGGCAGAGCTGTGTCCTCCTGCAGCTGCAGCTGGGGGATGTGGGACAGTGTGGACTGTTTAAAACAGCACCAGACAGTGGCCTGGGTCACTGTCAGCATCCACAACAACCAGAGAAGCTGGAGATTAATGGCAAGAGACACAAAGTGGGGAAGATCTGATGGCTGCTTGGGTGATGCTCTTGTAGTGCCAGACAGGTTCACCCAGGCCCTCAACCAGCAGTGCAGCAAATCCGAGTGTAACCATGCACAGAAAGGATTGCACTGCAAGCAGGGAATGCCATTAGACTATCATTTCTAATTTTTATCCTTTAATTCAGTTTTTCCTGTAAATACATTCCAGATATGCTTGTTGGGTCATTACAGCAAGTAGCAGGATTAATCCAACATCTATTTCCATGTAAACATTCTTCTAATGGGCAGGTGAATTTTTGAAGTCTATCTTGAAGTATCAATTGAATTTTTCTGCCAGCACAGAGAATGTTTTTATTCTGTCCTTTCACTTGCTTAAAAAGGCCTCTGGCTTGAACATCCCTGGGAGCCAAGTAATCTGTTCAGAGCTGCTTTCTAACAAAAGCAAGAACTGACTGCTATTTTTTCTTGCTGATCTTGATACGATATCAAAATGAGAACTGAGTTTCTAAGAGAAAGCCAAAACACACACAAATAACTGGGAGTAAAAATGCAGCTGAACAGCCACAGGCAGCAAGAAGAAGGTGCAAAATATCACGTGGTAGAGACACTTTTGTAATCAGGAATTACTTAAATCACACCAACCTATTGAGTGTGATCCTCAATCCTGAATACACCTGACCCCGTTCTGCGTTTTGTCAGTGCACTCAGTGCTTGCTCTCTGCTGTTTAATGGCAATCTGGGCAGGACACTGAAGCTGTCCTGATCTGTCTTCCTCTGAGGAATCGTGTTTACCTGGAAAAATTACTCCAGAAGTCAGATGTAAACTTCAGTGTAACAAACATTTCCCCAAAGCAACGAATAAGGACATTGCTATTTTTAGAGATAATAATTACTCTGGCCACCCGTCCTGTCTGCATTCCAGTCCTGAGTATTGGAGGATCAGGAAGAGGGGATTTCCTTGGACACTTTGGTTGACTGAACACCAATCCATCACCTCAGTAAATTCAGCTCTTGCTGGCTCTGTTATTGAGGACTGCATGTAACTACTATAATAAACGTACTGCAATGTGCTAACCGCTATAATATATTAACTACTGCAATATATTGACCTTTTTGTTGATAAAAACTTCCATGTGCAGCAAATGATTTTCCATCCTCTGACATCATTACTGATGACCTGCTCTGTTACCCTTTAGTAAACTACAACAACTCTATGAACACTGGGTTTTTTTTTTCTATTAACCTGATTAATAAAGGGTTCAACACGGAAAATTCCTAAACTCCTCAACTTCTAGACCAAGTTAAAAGCATTCAACGGCTTGTAGGAGTAGCCAACAATGAACTGCCACCAGATAAGGGTTTGTAAGTGCTCTACAATTGCTTCGAGCATTGACCTTAAAGCTGGACTGGAACTGAAGTACTAAAAAAAAAAACCAAAAGAAGGAAAAACCAAAATGCTCCTACAAGATGCAATAGCTTGCAAAGGAAGCTGCTGATAAACACAGGCTCATCAACAGCCTCATCAAATGCCACTCCACTGAAAAAGTAATTTTCAATTTTTTTTTCCCCTTATTCTGAATAACAATGAGTTTGTGATGAAAAAATTACCATCCTTTCCCAAAGGTTATGAATGCCATAGAAGGAACACTAATGCCAAAAATCTGCTTTAATTACAGCATCTGATCATGGTTAATTTCACCAATTTTAAAAGTTAAAAAAAAAGGGAGTCAAGAAGTGTCTGTGTTTTTTCACGAAAGCAATCAAGTTCTACTGGAAGCTTACCAGCAGTGTCTTCTGAAGAATATCTGCACTGCATCACTCCAAGAGAAGTGGCATTTTACACATTTCTGGTCACAACACTGATGTCAGCATCTGCCCAGTTGCACTTCTTGCCTCTGTGAGCTGGTGATGCCCAACATGGACTCAAGGCAGAGATGGATGATGTATAATTCACTACTGTGGGTTTGGGGTGCTGTTTGATGGGAGCTGTACTCTGAACCAGCTTCCTCTTCTCAGAAAGCACCTCCCTTGTGAACAGACACAGCATCTGCTCGTGGTCACTGCAGCCCTGCAGCAGATCTGTCCCCTTCCTGTTATATGTCACTGCAATAATAATCCAGTACAGGTTACCAGCACCACCTGATCCACACTTATCCTCCTTCTCCTTATAATCCACATCTGGGCTCACTCCTTAACCTGCCTGCAACCCTTCCAGCCCACCTCTGTCCCCTTCTGAGCCTCTATAATACATACTTACAAAAATTTCTTAGTACTGGTATTTTATCTTCATGATCTTTTATTTACATCAGTTAAAGACACAGCGTTCAAGTGATATTTATATTCCTGTGATTTCTATCATTTCATTGTAGAAGATGACAAGTTGATTGCAAGATGTGAAATTCATCTGGTTAAAAACCCTTTCTGAAGATGCAGAGAAAGGTGAATCTCAGTAACAAAGTAAATTTAAGCATACTGCATTTGAGCACAATGAGGGAACATGTCAGAACATGCAAAGCAAAAAGCAGACCTGTCATGGTGACAGCTGTAAGATTCAAAGGTGCTGCTTTCATTCCATTACTTCCATCATCAGAAAATTAATATCACAGAATCACAGAATCATTTGGGCTAGAAAACCCTCTAAGATCATCAAGCCCAACCCATTCACTCAGCACTGCCAAGGCCAGCACTGAATCCCATCCCCACAGGCCACATCTGCATGTCTTAAATCCCTCCAGGGATGGTGGCTCCACTGCTTGTTTCAATGCCTGGCAATCTTTCTGGTGAAGAGACTGTTCCTAATATCCAACTTAAACCTCCCTTGGTGCAACTTGAGACCATTTCCTCTTGTTCTGTCCCTTGCTCCCGGGGAGCAGAGCCTGACATCCTCCTGGCTGTCCCCTCCTGTCAGGGAGTTGTGCAGAGCCAGACGTTCCCCCTGAGCCTCCTTTTCTCCAGGCTGAGCCCCTTTCCCAGCTCCCTCAGCTGCTCCTGGTGCTCCAGAGCCTTCCCCAGCTCTGTTCCCTTCCCTGGACATACTCCAGTCCCTCAATGTCCTTCCTGGAGTGAGAGGTGCTGACACATTTACACTCCTCGTGTCTCTGCTGTCCTTGGGGCTCCATCCTCACCTGCCCCAAGCCAGGAGACCCAAGGAGCTCCTTAGCACAGCCTCCCTCAAACTCTGCTGCCACGAGGCTCATCTCCTGGGGGCTTGGTTTTATTCCTTTCCTGCTTCAAATCCAGCGCAATAGGAGGGAAGAAATTCTCCAAATAGGAAGTGCTTTGAGGAGCAAGGAGATCGTGCCAAACTGACCTCTAAAATCACAGGAATTGGCTGCCTTCATTTCAGTTATGGCTTATGTGCACCTTGTAAACACCCCGTGAAATCATTTACGTGTTGGCCAGTTTCAGAACTCAATATATTTGATGCCATTAAAGAGGGATTCTGTTTTCCAAACATATGAAATAGTGTTCATAAACATGCCCATTAGAAAACCAGAAGCAACCTCTTTAGCTGGGAACAGCCTTCCAGAAATGCTGATCCAGCTACCAGGATTTTTCTCATCTTTACTGATACACTTATTCTTTCCATATAACTTCACCCATCTGTGATGCTGGGTTTTGTAATTGCTGGTGGCTGCAATTCCCCAGCATTAATCTTTCTCAAGTTATGTGGAGTTTACTGTGTTTATTTTAAACCACCTCTGGTTATGCAGGTCGCAAAAATGGCATTTCATGCATTGCCATATTTGCATTGTCACCCTGATCCTTGTGTGTTTACAGTTCCAATTTCAATGGGACAGTTCACAAATCTCTCAGCACACAAGACAGATGATCAGAAGTGTCAAATTACTGCAGCTTAGAGAGTCTCCATGAGTCACCTGAGCCATGACAGCTGACTCCGTGCGTCCTCTTAATCTGCTCAATTTACCGAGCAAATCATATAAACTTATTTATCTTCAAGGTTGTCACCAAAGACTTATCACTATATATAACAAAAACAATTTAAGCTACACATTATAGTTTGCAACTGGAGTGAGGAAAGAACAAATGCATCGTTACTAAATCTCACAACAACTTCCAGTTTCTATTTTAGATTTCTAACAAGGACCGTCCTCCTCACAGAGTTGTGGCTTTGTTCTCCCCAAGAAAGGAAGTGTGGTTGTAGTTTTGGATTCAGGACTGCTGATATTAGGATAAAAGCTTTCCAATGAACTTCTTCAAAGGCAGAGAGCACTGAAGCAGGAGTGCTGCTGGTTCTGGGATGGGGGAAGGTGAGGAGCAGAGCACTGGGCACTGCTGACCCTGCCTGGGAGCCAGGAAGAGATGGCAGTCAGGACAGGTCATGGAACAGGACATCCCAAAGAAGCCACTGGAAGTCCAGCAGCCCTTGATTATGTCACCACGTTAAACCATCTGCAGTGTGAAGTGAGGTTAAGCCAACAGCTCTTGAGGGGAGTTTCTCCAGGTCTGCCCTGCACCTCTGGCTGCACAAATTATCTCGAGCCTTTCCTCACCTGCACCGCCCTGAGAGGCCTCTGTGCCCGGCCCACAGGAGCTCCAGGATCCAGCTGAATAACAGGAGAAGGGAAGAGAAGCTTCAGGAAATTCAGAGATGAGGTTTTTGCCTTTTTGCCTTAACACAAAAGCTCGTATTCTGGAGGCCATATTCAGAGCCCACAGCTTCTCTCTTCTTTGCACCAGCTCAGTGCACCCTTTGAAGGATCCAAACCCGTGGATGGAAAACACTTCTGGGGAAACTGGGGCGCCGGACAGGAAGGCTGGAACCTCACTTCTCAGGTAACACGATGATGACAAGTCTTACAAAGATACTCTGTTCCTCTTTTGACTTAGCTGGGGGAAAAAAACGCAGCTCAGGAAACCAAAAAATCCGTACAAAGGTCAAAACAAAAATAGACCAGGGAACTCCCAGTGAGCTGGGCCCTTGCCACTTCTCCTGGGTTGGTTACTGCAAATATGATCTAATCCATGGAAAGGCCTCCTGAAAGAAAAGCCAATTTATGGATCATGGCTTTAAAATGGGCAGGGGAAGATTACTGAAGAAATGATGGATGGAAAGAAGAAGAGAAGGAATGTGGAAGGTAAAGGAAAAGTGAGTCATGTATGAATCAATAAGGAAGTAGTAAATATTTATAAAATAAGGCTGGGAAAATGGTGGAGACTACTAAAAAAATAATTATCAGCACTAGAAATTAATCCTAGTATTTTCTGCTGCACTTTTCAGTATTTTCCACTTCTTTAAGTCTTCCTTAGCACATCATCTTTCATTCTAATTCTGGGCTTTTCTCCTTAAAAGCCAATGAAGCCTTGCAAACAGGTTTTCATCTTTTTAACTGGATGAGAAATACACCTCCAATGTCTCCTAAGTGGTTGCTTACTTTCAGTTCCTTATTCCTTTACTCCTGTGACACTCTCCTTCAAGGACTTTTCCGTATTAGAAGGCAATGAATGACAATTAATTTAGTGCACTTATCACATTTGCACTGGCTAGATACTCTCCAGATTCCTGAGCAGGGATAATTCTGCTCTCAGCGAAGGCAGATCCAGTATTTTTGGTGCAACAGTAGTAAGAAGATGTTATTTAATAAGTGAAAATTCTTCCCAGGAGATTAAAATGAAAACCATGAAGAATTGGTTGAGATGGCGAACGGCTACAAAATTTTATTTGAAGTTCTGTTTTCCCTCAGCAGTATAATTCTGTGTGACAATTTGAGCATGAATCTGACTGTAATGCAAACACTTACAATGATTAAAGTATTTAGATGAAAAGTCTTCCTAATTTAACAGACATTTTTGACATGAAGAGGAGGCGTAGAAATCTACAGTTGGTGTTTAAGGGCAAAAAATGTGAATATATCTCAAAATCTTCATTTCCTGGTCACCAAATTGTTGAACTGTTCACATTTTCAATGGCTCTTTTGACAAATTAAAGCCAAATTTTCTGTTGCAGTTTTAAACAGTGACCTGATACTTTCTGCCACTGTAAAACAACATCTACTGCGATTTGCTGTGCTCCCTGCTTAGCGATTCTGATTATACATTAGATCTGTGCGCAGGAACAAACAGCAGTCAGATAAAATCAATGCAGCAACAAGATTCCTGTTTAAATGAAAAGCATCTCAACTCTGCTTTGCCATGCAAACAATCACCGAGTGGTGCTTTTTCTCAGTGTCTACTTATGATGCAAGACAAAATGGGAAAATCGATGCCCTTCAACAGAGGGAGCATCGGTGTCTCTCTGCAACCACAGCCAACGACCCATTCCTGTTCCTTATCACAGCCATGACACGCTTGTAGAGCTTAGAAAACACATTCCCAGCAATGTCAGTCAGCAGAGGAAACCTCTTTAGTGATCCTTCACCAGGAAAGAGGTTATAAAGCTTTTCACAAACGGTTCCTATGTTCTACTCACAGACGGAGAAAAATCTCCCGGGATATTGATTGGTTTATTCTATCAGAAAGCCAAAAAGTAAAAAGTATATAAGTATAAAACCCCCTGATAACAGCAAAATTCACTGAAAATGTTACTTTTTGAAAAAAAATAAATCTGTGATTTCTTTGAGTTTGATCGTACAATTAATCCTTTCTTCTAATAAAAGAATAATTTCACCCAAATCAATCAAAGAGACTCACAAGAGATTAGAGATTTGGACAAAGGCAGAAGTAAAGTTGTTCAAGATATTTCATTCTAAACAAAATTTGTCCCAAAAATCTTCCACTGGGGCTTAACAGAAGCTACACAATGCACACATTTGCCACTGATGGTAATTATATCCTGCTGTACATCTTACTGATCTTGCCTACATTTGTAAATGAATGGTGTAAGCCAATCCATTTATCTCTGAAGTCATTAACTACTTAAGACTGTTCAGAACGCTACTGAGCGAGCGTTGATAAGATTAAAAATAGAATGGATTCATGTAATTTTCAATGTCAGTATTGAGCATAAAAACACTGAATGAAGGGTTAATTTGCACAAGGAAAGAAAGCCAAATAAGAGATGACACTTGGGCTATGAGACCATCTTCAGGCTGTGGAAAAAAAATGGAATATATTTTCTCATAGCCCTAAGAAGAGCTTACAGCTGAAATGTCTTCTCTAATCTTATTGTTTATTTATAATCTGCATTTATTATCCTCTTTGCTTTTATTTTGCAGCTAACATCCTCCTGCAGGACCCTATTTGTCTCCAGATGTTGATCAGTGTTCATTCTTTTTGCTAAATGTCTCGTGGATCTAAAGCCTTTTTCATACTGGGGTTTGGTAATCAAACCCTTTTCTATCTTCCCTGCTCGGGCGAAGCCTCCTCCTCCTGCAGGAACAAGAAATGACACTCACTGGAGTCAGACGTCACATGAGCACATGCTGTTGAATTTTTCTGTATGAGATTTTGCAAATGTGCTTTATTGTAATATTTTGGCTGGGAAGAAAAAATGGAAAAATTAAGAGTTCATTCCACTCCCTTCCGTAGTGTGGTGTAAGTGCACTCTGAGGCAGACTCCATTTGATGTTTTACGAAATTGGATTTTGACTGCTGTAATTTCAGACACTTAATTACAATTACAAGCTCCATTTTTAAAGAAACTGTAATTCAGTCACACTGTCCAAAATGCTTCCTCCTGAAGAAAGCCGTAAATACAACACTGTCCACAATTTTTTACCTGATAATCTCTTAGATGCCTTTGCTATTTACGGTGGAAAATAATCGCCAGGCATGGGAGTATTCACAGAATCCCAGAATGGTTTGGATTGGAAGAGACTTTAAGGATCATCCAGTCCAACCTCTGCCATGTGCAGGGACACCTTCCACTATCCTGTCGAACCTGGCCTTGGACACTTCCAGGGATCCAGGGGCAGCCACAGCATCTCTGGGCACCCTGTGCCAGGGCCTCTCCACCCTCACAGGGAGGAATTTCTTCCTCATATTCAATCTAACTCTGCCCTCTGTCAGTGAGAAACCATTCCCCTTTCTCCTGCCACTCCATCCCTTTTCTGAAGTCCCTCTCCACCTCTCTTGGAGTCCCTTTAGGCACTGGAAGGGGCTCTGAGGTCTCTCTGGAGCCTCCTCTTCTCCAGGCTGGATGCTCCCTGCCCTTGGAGCACCTTTGTGGCCTCCTCTGGACTCTCCCCAGCAGCTCCACATCCTTCCTGTGCTCAGACCCCAGGGCTGGAGGAAGCTCTGAAGGTGAGATCTCACCTGAGCCGAGCAGAGAGGCAGAATTCCCCCCTCAACCTGATGGGCAGGCTGGTTTTGATGCAGTTTTACAACTATTCAATAAATCCCTCCAAAGAAAAAATGCCATTTTGTTTAGTTTTATGTTTCCATCTGCTGTTCCCTGACACAGCAAGGAGGTTTCAAGCGCTGACCTTCAAATAACCCAGGGAACTGCTAAGGTTTGAAATGTCTTCAAGAGAAGAAGTTGATGAGCTGTGTTTTAACCCAGGAAAATATCCCATGCTAAACATGGCTGCTCAGTGCCTCTTTTGATGATTCATGGGTTATTGCCTTGGACTGATGCACAGCTAATCCCCCTCCCGAGGAAAGTGTCTCCACAACACACTAAACCTTAATCAGCTCACAGCAGTGATCAGGGGGCAGATTGGGAAAATGCTTCAGCCCATGTACAGTGGAGTTGAAGAGTTTGGGACATTTCTGCTGCTTTTATCAGCAAAGGCTCAGAATTTTTGTCAACTCAGTAAACTTGCTCAGAGATTTCAAGGCATTTCTGTATCAGCAAAAGCCACAATGTGTAAGTAGTTCTATCAGGAACATCTGCAGAGGGATGGGTGAATCCTAACCCTGAGAAAAGGCTGTTTTTTAGTGATGAAAGGACAATTTATTTCAGGTATAAAATATCCAGGTATAAGCATGCCCACATCACTAATGCACAGCTGTATCTGTTAGGAGACACCCTCAGTCTAACACCCAGGGAACCTTTTCTAACTTTGTCCTTTGAGAAACAGCCCAGAAGCAAAGATGTAAGAAATAAGAGAAATCAGAGAAGCACAGCTTGTCCTCTTTCTGGATCAAGTTAGAGAGTCCAGTGATAATCCTGAAAGTTCCTACAAAAAGTTTTTACATTCTTTTTTTCCCATCCAGAACTCCTGGACTCAATCGCTCTTCCTCTACCAGAGAAAGTGCCACCTCCTTATCATTAAATTGCTGGCCAAGTTTGGGTTTCTTTCCTGCTTTGTCAGTGCCCAAGGTACAGATAATCCTTTTGGTTTTTTGCAATAATCCTCATGTCATCTGTCCTAAAGAAATCAAATCCATGATTACATAAAGGTGCATTATAATTTCAATAATATTTAATGACAAAAAAAGAAAAAAAAACCAAGGTAAATTTATGGAGGCTGACAACATCAGCAGGTTCAAAGAAGGATTAGACAAACTCATGGGCAGCAAGTCTGTAACTAAATACTAGAAGAACTGGCAGGAATTAACCCTCCAGCATTCCTAACCTAAAAATTCTGGATGCTGGAGGAGAAAAAGGGACAACAACTGCCTGCTCTCCCCGAGGAGCATCTCATTTTCCTGGTGGAGGGACAGAATGTTTGGCTCAATGGACCATTAGTCTGAGCCAATAGGGCATTTCTTATGTTCTAGGGGAAAACCTAATTTACCCCTTTTAAAAGCCAATTAGACACCATAAAAGACAGTTATTATTATCAAGTTAGGACAATCTGTAAATGGAGATTCCAAGTTGGTAGCAGTCAGAGAAATGTAACTCGTGTTAATCGAATTCTAATTGCAGGTGCAATTATTCTGGATTACGCTGAACAGTGAGACAGTGAGTTAGAAGCTGGTGTTCAGTGGGAGTCCCTCATTGAAAATTCAAAGTAAAATGACTGGTTTCCCCCTGTATCATTTTACACATATTTTTCTTCAACTTTTCCTTCTGCATGATCCGTATTCATGTACAAAACTCCCCTCCCACAATCTGTATTTTAACAACAATTCCAACAAACGTGCAGAAGTGGAGAACTGGTCCCTTTCTGCCATTCAGCTCCTCTGCCCAGGAGTGATGGCCCCTAACGAGATTCCCATTCCAGTCATTCTTTTTGTTTCTTTAAGGACTGGGATTCTGGCAGTCACAGAGGCCTTTGGATTTTACCAGGCTCTGAAAGATTTGTTAAAATCCAACATTTTCAGTTAAGAACCCATCAGCTGAGTCCTTGAACACACTTAGAATCAATTAGCAAGTAAGGCTTCTATTTATTCCAGACTATTGCGTGGGTTCTCCTTGTCCATCTAACTAACTCCCTAGTGTTTCTTTCCAAATACAGAACCCTTCTGGCTAAATAAATATCTAACAATAGGTCCACACCTCATTTAGTTCAAATCTGCTACAATTTAATGCTTTTGCACTGCCCAACACCTCGCAATGGAGTCAGCTATTAGTTAAGCCCAAAATGTCTCCATCAGAGCCACCAGTTGGCAATTTGCAGAGAGGAAAACTCTTTCCCAGCAATTCAGGGGCACATCAGTGACGGCTGCAACAGCTTGAGATTCTCAGACCATTTCTGGGGAACAGCTGAAGCGCAGCAAAGTAGGTCAGGCATCATCCATCCCCCCCAAGGTTCGGCAGGAAGCTCCCCAGGTGAGAGCTCCGACGACGGGAGATCAAAGCCACACCTCAGACTGACACACTCGAGGATCCCTCCAGGATGTGCTTCCTCCCGAAAAAAACTCCTGTCAAGGCTCCACAGGAGCTCAGAGCCTGCACAAATGGAACAGCAGCACTTCCTTGTTGTTGTACTTTACAGCTCCTTGAAACGCGCTGTTATTCCCTCCGAAGGTGGTAATTGAAAGTTATAAGTCATAAAAACTGATTTATTCTTGCTGAAGGACTATTTAAAATGATCTGAACTAACCGAAATTTAAAGTTTAAGAAGCACATCAATAGTTCTACCCTCAACATTTATTTAAAAGAGGTTTCGAACGGAGCAATATGATATAATTTAGAAACGAATTCAACAGTTGTTTTTACTCCCTCCGAGAGCAGTTATTGCCTGTCAGATAATTAAGTGACTATGCCAGTGACAGAATACACAAAGCAGCAGGGAGCACAGGAAAATACTGAAGCTTCTTGCAGCCCATGAGCTACCAGAGAGAACAACCTGTCCAACATATTAGAGAGAGAGAGAATTAAAAGACATGATCAGAAAAAAAACAAGAAATCACCATGGAAACGCTCTATCAGTGTCTTTCACCCTGGGTGTGATCAATTCAGATGATTCCCTGCAAATTTTATGACACGTTACAAAACATACTGTAACACTCTATCTCACATAAACATTTATTTAAAATCGATAAATCAAGTAAAAATAATAATATACCTTGAGTAGCTACACTGAATGAACAAAAGATGTTCATGGAGCTTCATTCCTCGCTGAAGATTCACATCAAAAATCCAGCTACTCTATTCAAGCCAGACTAATGGGTATGTGCAACTCTAGACACCTTTGAAATTTGTTTACTTCAGTTATGAGACACTTGTGAAAAAGAAAAGGAAATACCAGGTTCTTCTTCAGCTCTAGACAGGAACAAAGTGAATAGGAAGCTTTGGATTGCTGAATTTTGCTTCTGAAGCAAATGTCATTGTTCTAAATATCCAGATTCCTCAAAACACACAAGATGTTTAACGTTGCAAGCACAAAGCCCCGTGAGATGCAGGAGTGGCTTTAGCATGTGGATTTTGGACTAAATCAGGGTGGGATTGCCAGTACAGCGGGTCCCTAAAGGGACCCTGTGACCACAGGCTGGGTCAGGCTGGGAAGTGGCAGGGGCTGGGGAGGAGATAAGCACAGGGCAGAGCCAGCTCCAGGTTTCCCTCACTGTCTCCCACTTCAGGGCAACACTGAGAGAGGCCATTTCTTCCATTTCTCATGGCATTATTTACTTCTACATTCTGTGAATAAATTTATTGATTTATTCTCTTCTAATTTTAATCTATTCCTGAAGATTCTAAAGAAACTTAGGCTAAACCAGCAGAAACTGAAATTGAAACCCCAGCACGAAACTAAGAACACACCAAGTGCTTTTCAAGAGTGGAGCAGTGCCCATAATCCTGCCAGGGGACAGAAGCAGTCACAGAATCCTAAATCCCAACACCACCCCAATGTGGCCAGCACAGCCCCAGCACTCTCTGCACGTGGCCATGTCCTGTTGTTGAGGTATCTGGGAATAAGGATATTTTTTGAAGGAGCACACTATTTCTGACAGAAATGAAGGTGTTTCCTCAGAGATGAGCTGCTGTTGTGGCACCTGGGATGAATTCCTCTCCTCAGAATACAGAACTAACCCCCAAATTTGGGTCCTGTGACTGCTTGCTGCAACTATCCACACATTGAGAACATTTTTCTAGAAGCTTCCAATTGCCATGGAATTCTTCTTTCAGCTTTTTTTTTTGTGCCACTGATTAAAGATAATCACGAGAAGAAAACTATGGCTACTAATTGTTGAAATTGTAAGGGAATATATTGAGATGATTATCGACTTAATGAAGCTGGCATTGAAATACATTTTCCTGATCTGCTTACTCTGTGTACTGTCTCCTAACTGGATAATACTCTGTGATTTACTCAGCCTCAGTAAATAACAGACTGATCTCTCTTGTTTGCAAATGACAGCAAACATAGTTCCAGGAAAAATCATAAAACAAACAAGAACAACACGCAATGCAAGTATCAACCATTTTGGGCTCCGTGAAAATAAGCTTCGTAGAGAAATGCTTGTTTCAACATACTTCAACTTGATGCCAATTTGTAATTACAAATCTCATTCTGAGCTATTTTACTAATTAAAAATAATACGGGGTAAAAATCTTATGTTAATGTCTTTTTTTTCTAGTGCAAATCCACACAGATTGAGTAACAAAGATATGTTATGTGCACCTTCTGAGGAAGAAAAACTAAAATTAATCAGTGAAAGCAGTCCAGCCCTTCCCCTAAATTCAGTCAAGGTTATTATCCCTGAACAAGATTTTGAAAGCATGTTTTTGTTATTTGCTTTTATTTACTCAGTGCATTGAAAATTACCCTTTTTCCACAGAAGGAGCACAGAGGGAAGACTAGTTGGGTTTGATCTGCTCCCCCCAGTCTACAACTATTCAAAATTCTGTCTGCGAACATCCACTCTTCTACTACACAAATATATTCCAGCTTCACTTCTCGTTTTGCCAATGCAAATCCTCCTTTCCAGGCACTGGAATTTTTGCAGCATCCATCTCAAGCCACTTGTGATCCCGTGATGGGTAGAAGGTCGCCCTTGCAAGAAAAAACAGACCTAGTTGTGCACTGGAAGGGTTCCTGTTGTGGGGATGAAGTGTGAATCCAAAGCATTTCCAAGTGTTTCCCAGACTTCATCCAGGCAGCTGCGATCTTATGATCCAACTAAGCAGGATTAGTTGTTCTTTAAACAAACTAAATGTAGCAGATATTACTCTTGTGGGACAAATGATCTGTCAGTAACAAACGCAGATGACGTAAAAAATTAATGTTGTTCTTCATTTCCACAGTGTACACAGAAGAAATTAACTCTTGAGTTCCACAGACGATCAGTCTGGAGCAATTCTTGGCGTAAATTTAAAATTAATTACGTTCTAAATGCTGTACACATATTAACTAATTAACCTCACAAAACGTGAAATAGATTTGTCGGCATTAGCATATGCCCTGAAGCATGAGATTTCATTACCTTTGCCATTATTTCAGCTTTCAGAAAGATAAGTGTGCAGTAACACAGAATGATCCAAAGGAAAAAGAGGTTACCTGCACCCAGAGCTTTTGGTTTGAAAATCTCAAAGGAGCTGCAAAATTCCAGAGTTTGAGTGCAAACACACAAATGAACATTTATGTAAATCCACAGAACACATCACTGGTACAACTCACGGTAAAAAACCCCAAACAAACCAAAACCCAAACCCGGGCAATTTCCTTTTGTCATTCATGATTCGGACCCTGCGCTGGATTTGGAAAGAACAAGATGATCCATTCACACACCAAATTGCTCAGGAGAATTCTGGTGTAAATCAGAGGGCAACCAGATCTTCTGTGACTCTCTCTAATGTTTAGAAGATTAAAGTACAAAGAGCTTCTGAAGTGTGACTCCATTGAAGGAGTAGGAACTGTTGGAACAGAAAGTTAATGTTAAAGGGAGAGGGTGCACCTTCAAAGCTCCCTCAATGAACTCAAAAATGTAAATTTAAAAAACTTATTAAAATACTAGATTTTATATTAGCATTTATAAAGCACAAGCTCAGAGTTCTTTTCATAATTCTGGTAAATCCCTTTTGCAATGTAATAAAAAAAGAGATTCGACATTTGCATCTGAGGAACGACTCAATGGATTTTATTTTTTTTTTTAATATAAGATCTGTATGGGAGTAAAAACTGCAACCCTGTGGAAAGTACTTTGATGTTACACAAAGGGAGGTTTTATTACTATGTTATTTCAGAGGTGTAAATGAAGTATTAGGAAATGAAAAAGTTTAAATTATTAGGAAATCACCTGGCAGCCGGCTGGGTAGCTTGGGTCTGTTGTGGTGCTGTTTGACTCTTCTAAATGGTGAAGATGCTCTTTACCCTCACGGGTTTCAGAAAAACCGAAGTGCACCAAGGGAATGTGTTGTCTTTGCTCTTAGTGCAGAGCAATCCATCTGTGCCACCTCCAACAAACCTACTGAACGAGCAAAAATGTGCTGCATTTGATGAAAATGAGTATTTTGCTATAGAAATGATGAAAATCTGCACCTACCAGTCACAGGGGTGTGTTAGAGCAGATTAAGGGAACATCCCATGGGGTGCAGCAGGTTTCAGAGGAACTGACAGCACTCAGAAACCCCCGAATTCACTGACAGAAACCTCCCAGCAAGGAAAAGAGAGCTCTAAAAGCTGATCCTCAATCAGAAATTTTCCTACTGATGAAATAATTTTGCTTAAATAATTCAGAAATTCAGCCATGATGTCCAGATCCTTTATCCATCCAGCATCACCTTCAAGGTTTCACGAGAAAATGCAAAGTGTGTTTTACACACTCGATTTTCTACTTTATGCTTGGTGTTTGCTCCCACTCAGGAATTGTTTCATGTATGGAAGTGGCTTCCCGAAGAGACAAGAGGATGACAACTGGAATTGTACCTTTATGAATCTTGATTAGTGAACCTTTCAGCACCATAAAGTCTTTTATTTAGTGAAATTAGCACTGACAGCTATGGATCAGAAGCTATCAGGCATTCTAATATTAAAGAGACACTTCTCTTTATTTCTCTGAAACAAGAAGATTTTGCCAACTCCCTGCTTTAATTAAATTATGAATGGCATTTTAGTTTATTTCTTGTGTTGGAATATTTAAATCAACATACAATAAGGACCTATTTACAGGATTTCTTCAAGGTACTTTCACTGCTTCTTCTAAAGTAAATTAAAAATTCTTAATAAATAATTAATTTAAATCAGTGTTGGAAGATGGGAGAGGATGAGGGTCGCTTGTTTGATAGAAGGTCTGTGAGTAGAATGGTTTTCCAAGATTTGAGATTTGTCTTAAATGGCTGCCTCACTTCTGAATCAAAATAATGCCAAACTCTCAAAATAATGATTTCCACTCTAAGGCAGCTGGAAGAAAAGAGAAAAAGCTGATATATATTCCTATCAATACTATACTCAAATAGTTGCCCAGTTACTCCTTTCCATTCTGAAATACTCCACACAAATCTACACCACAACGTTTTCAAATCCACACTGCTACTCCTTGCTGATTTGATCAATGGGGTTTAAAAATGGTGGTGCAATAGCAGGAATTGGGAGAATTTGAGCTTTGGAGCAGAAAGACGAGCTGCAGCCTTGGGGAAATGGTTATTCTGGGGCAAAAGGTCTGGAGGAAATCAGAAAGCAGAAACTCTGGGGTAAGATTACCAAGGGACAATGCTGCACCTGAAAAGTGGGAGCCTCCACCTATTTTTAGCCCCTCCAGGCAGGGCATTTTTCCTTTTTTTTTTTTTTTTTNNTTTTTTTTTTTTGGTGTCACAGTCCTAGTTAAAACACAAGTAAAGATGCTGCACGGAAACATCCAATATTGACTGCACATGATGGAAATTACTGACATTTCCCTCTCCCTCATCATAATATTTCTGCTAAGTTGTGAAAAATATGAATAAAGACATAAACGCATTAGAATGAAATGTATATAGAATTTTTGAAGTGTATTATGAGGTTGTTGCAGCAATATCTGTTTGCTAAACAGAAAATGCAGCTGTCTAACAACAGCCATTGAAATGTGTAAGTATCCCAATAAACTCTGCTTCTTGCGGCTGCTGAGGCCAGTTTCAGTTCCCATGGAAACTGATGATGGATTGCCAAAAATGAGATTTGATGTTTTAAAATAATCAGTGATTTGAACTAGTGATTACTACGAAAGTATTGCAGTCCTCTTGCAGCGAGAGGAGGTTTTATGCAGGGAGCAGGGAAGGAACACATGGCAGCTGGCAGGCAGCAGCAGAGTCGTTAAGATTCTTGCAAATGGTCGTGCTTGCTGAATGACAACAGCAAATGCAGTTTCTTGAAAAATCATTCAGTAAAATGTAGCAAAACCCCATTTTATAAAGTGAATAGGCTTTGAGGTTGTAGAAAAAAGTGCTGTTGTACAGCCCCTAGATGCAATGCTTTCAAGTGCTTTTCCTAAACAAGGTCTCCTTCAGACCTCAATTCTGAGAATTCAAGGAGCCAAGCACAAACAAGCTTGAAATTGCTGGATATTTGTTCTCCTGTGTTATTTCTCAATGACGCATTAGGTCCTGATTTTTCAAATGAGCCACAACAAACAGAAACAAAACGCTGGCAATGTTCAGTTTTCCAGAGACTGCAGGGGAGTTCCAGGGGGGACACAGGTCTGGGATGGATCAGTGGCAGTACAGGGGGTTTGCTGGGAGTTTGTTTGGGTTGAGAAGCTCAACAAGAGCTTCTTTTTGGGGAAGAAACTAAAGAAAAGTGGGGGTCCTGTCTCCCAGGACATTGACACTCCTGAGAGGTGAGGGAAGGAAGAGATTTCCTCCAGCATTTCCACTCCTTATCCTTTCTCTTTGCCCTGCCACGAATAGCAGGTTGATCACTCTTGCCCCACTGAGTGGCAGGAATTTAGAAAGAAGAGTGAAGAGGGAATTTAGAGAGAAAAACAAAGAGAGTGAAGCTGAGCAAGCAATGGTTGTGCTCACCCCAATAAACATTTGTCTGTCTACGTCTAGAATTGGTCCTTTCATGTAAAGCAATGGATTTGTGTAACACATAAAAACAGCCACACGTGTGTATTAAGAAATAAAAGGTAGCACTAACAAGCAGCAGATAAACAGATTTCACACAAATTTTGGCAGAATTCGGCTGTTTTCTCACTTCTAACTGCAAGATGCCTTCGCAAAGTTTCACCGGAGCCAAAAATGCCTCCTCTCACAGCAGCGAGGCTGACCTGTGGAACAGCAGACAGAACGTTTGGGATGGATTTAAGTTCATTTGGAACCTGTTTGGTGAAGGCCAAGCACAAAGCAGCTCCACTCCCCACTCTGGGCACCCGGGGAAAGGCACAGGCTGCCAGCTCCTGCCTCTCCCTGCAGCCCTAATTCATGTAAAACTCCTTCGTGTTTGCTCCCATGTAGCAAATTCTTTAAATTCAAGTTGAATGCTGTTAACTAAGTAGACTTGATGCAAATCAACCACAAAAGCCACAACACATCCCCAGAGCGCCAGGTTCTGTGGTTTTGGGGTTGAGGGTTTTTTTATTTTTTCTTCCTGAATCACACAGCAGTTTTCACGATAAAAGTAAATCTGCCAAAATGAAAGGCTTTTAAAGTATTCCACATAAACCTGTATCTTAAAGCTACAAACTTATATGTCTTAGCACCTTTTCACATCACATAAAAATCCACTGGAATCATGAGGCAAGACAGAATTTGTCCTTTCCTGCATAGAAAGAAAATTAACAATCCCTTGTAGTACAGAGCCGGAAGAACTGACAGATACATTTTACTTCAGTCAGTTTTGATTAATAAAAGTTGATTGGTAAACATAAGACATTACCTTTTGCTATATTTGATAAATCACAAGCATTTTTTGCATCTATTTCCATAAAAGCAGAGATATGTGAGGGGCCACAGGAGATAAATTGTTCTCGGGGATTTGAGAACAATTGCCCCTTTTTAAGCATAAAGCAATAGTTTTCTTTTGCATATTTGCTCTTAAGAACGACTGCGACACTTTAAAATAGCCTTATCTTGGCTGCACATTAAAATATTTCCATTTGTAGGCAGAGCAGTTCAAAGATTGACAGAAAAATGGTTTCCCACAAAAGCACATTAGTTATTAAAGGATTATATTCATGATTTGTCCCTAATAGCATCTTTAGTTCTGATTAGAAAACGCAGCAGATGCAAAAAGTGAGCCTCAAAATACGAGTCTTCATATTTACCCACCCCTCGACTGAGGATGATTTTTAAAAAACAGTATATAATTCACCTTCCAAGAGTAATGCTATTAACACTTCTTTCACAGCCCATATTTTCTTTCTCAAAGTACATTTGTCCCCAGAAAGCAACAAACTCATAAATCAATTTCACTGCAAGCTGTGATAAGTAAATCATACTTAGAGCAAAAAAAGGTTTCCTTCTAGTGACACTTCCATTGCCTTTGTTTTACAAATTCCAAATCTATGATTAATAAGGGTAGTAGCACATAAAATGATTTTGTTCTTTATATGTGATCATCATAGGAAAAACAATATCCAACAGTCAGATTTTCCTCCTAGACAGTGATCTTTGAAGTTTTATTGAAATTTACAGCTGCTGAAGATTGTCTTGGAAGATACTGTGAGCAGCTGAGGCCCATGAAAGCACAATATTAGCTGCAAGCATCCACTTTTTCCCAGCAAAGATATGGATTTTGCAGCGCTACCGTAATAGGAGCCACTTCCCCTGGCTTATGAAAAAAACATACGTTACAAAACCCTCCGTGGTTTGTGGTCCAAATTTGTAATGAAACATATTGGTCAAATCCCAAAATGTGCCTCTCATCTCATCAGCCCCAGTGCCTCTCCTGGGAAGAATCCCCTTCCAAACGAGCCTTGCTAAAAGGCACGTTCCTTGGTGATGCTGTTCTACACCACAACAACACACACTCCGAGATTCAGAAGGCTGAAAATGACTCCTTTGTTTTTGGGATGTGTCTCCCTATTACACTCTTTTACACAGAGCAATTTGATTGGTGAAACAAAAGCAAACTTCTGCAATCACATTGGTCAGACCAGAGGGACATCAAAGAAGAAGCCCCTCCTAAGAAAAAGAATGAAAAACATAAATACAGCTACAAAAACATTTCCCCTGTTTACAGAAAATTCCCTGGGAAAAGAATTTCCAAAACACCTTAAGTACAGAACCAGGGCTACACCTTGGCAGCAATGTTTTCTTCCTGTTGTCCCTCTCCCAGCTCCGAGGGGCTGTGCTGTGCCACCCGCTCTGCACTTGGCAGCTCATGGTCCCCAGGTGCCACCTCAGCCTTCCTCCCCCTCCACCAAACCAAACCAAACAACAACAATCAACCCGGGAACTGCAGAGGGCTGAACAAATTAATTTCTGACACGTTTGTTTAAAACCTGTGGCAAACAAACGATGTGCAGAGAGGAAAGCAAGCGAGGTGGGATGCAGACAAGTCAAACAGCTTTGGGAAATAATCCTGGGATTTGTTTCCCCTGGGGTGCTGCCGTTCCCCTCTGCTGAGCACGGTGATACCCACAGCAGCCCCTGACAGACAGTGATGCTCACACAGCCCCTGGCAGTGCCAGGACTCCTCAAACTGAGCACTCCAAGAGATGATGGGAGATCTCCCTCCAGTCCTTCATACCCACACAGCCCCTGGGGGGAATCTGTTGGAAGATGATTCCTGGTGCTGCCTGTTCCTCTAAACTGAAGTTACTCAGTGCAGAAGTTTGCCTAAATAAATTAATTAAAAGGTGGTGGTGATGAATTTTAGTTTAAAGGAATAATTTAATTCTACTAAATATTCTTCTTTTTCAGGTACTGACCTTAGTGTGGAGCCTGGGAAGGTACATGCAGATAAACCCAAGATTATTGGGCTTTTCCACATCTTACTGCTGAGAGGTGTCACTCCTTGATGTCAGCAGACAAATCTGCAAATTGTTTTTTTTTTAAATTCTTGCTCAGCTAATACATTGCAGAGTTGACAGTCTCTGAATTTATTGTTCAGTAATGATAATCATCACCATCTTAATGAAAGTATTATCCAGTGTATGTGAAAAGTAATTACGTGCAACTGGCTTTAGTTGTATGACAGGCTGGTATTTGCAGAGAGATGCTCTGTGCCACTAGAACTGCTCAAAGAAAAATGAAGTGGTGTTTGTTTTAAAGTGAACAATATATACATGGCACATTAAGTCAGCTGCTATCATCAAAGCAAAACCTAATCTAATGCTATTATCAGCCCCAAATTTGATGTATTATTCCTAGATACTTTAATTTTTCTCATCTTTTAAAGCCTACTTAGCTACAGTTACTTTTTTTTTTCCGAGGCTGCCATTAATATATTAACAATTTTACTTTAACAAATGTCTGATAAATCTGCACCAGCTTTGCCTGTTTGCAAAGTATTGTGAGTGGTCAAAAACCACAGCAAGTCACGAGAGAGCTGCTTGTCCTTAATGTATTTTAATTTCCGTGATCTTCAGTCTCTAAGAGTTACTAAGGACCAAATACATCCAATAACGAATTGATCTGAGTGTAAAACACAGGTATTAACTCACATGTACCTGAAGGCAGTGCCATTCAGCATCCCTGCCTAGGGGGGCTGAAGTGCATTTGTGAAGTCTTTCAATTCCTCAGGAGTTATTTAAGTGACTAAATGTCCATCCTGCTGAAAGGGACAGCCCCGAAGTGCCTTTATACACAAAAAAATGAACTTTCCTGTTTTGTGTCAGGCATAATTCCACTGTCAAAAGACATGAGTTAATATTCATCTAACTGCAGCTTACATGGGGAAGAGCAGTTTCACTGCAAGGAAGTTAATGAAGACAGTAATAACGTCTGCATAGAAGTTTTCTCCTTAAAGAAAGTGAATTGAATGAATTGATGGCTGGAATGAACCTTTTCTCTGAAAAGTGCTTCACTTAGAGAAAGGTAAAAAATCCTCTAAGAGCACTAAGGATTTAATTCCTCAATGCTCCAAGTGAAAGGCAATTGTAGACCCTGACGGTGCCACTGTCCTTTGTGCCTCTCCAAGGTGCTGTTTGTGCTCGTGTAAAGAAAGTTAAATGTGCTTTGCTTTTAAGCCTGATGAAGTACAGGCAGGCAAGGAAAGCAGAAGACTTGACATCCCAGAGTAGCAATTTCTTTTGATGCAGTCACCTTTAGAGAGCTGCTGGTTTTGGTAAGATGTGCAGGGAAACAGGCAAAATCATCCCATCAGTCAAGACCCTGGATAACAGTGCAGCTGTAACTCCACATTTCTCTGCTGGTGTATTTGGAAATGAATCTGGCTGGGTGCAATGTGAAGTCTCTTCTAGAACTTCTTGGGGAATGCAGAATAATAACAAACACCTCAAACTCTAAATCTCCTCCTTGCTCATTTTCCCTCATTCTTGATCTTTTGGCCTCCTCTCCAATTCTCCACTTTATACTTTTCTGCTTCAGAGCTTCTTTCTGTTCTAGAAACACCTCTTGAAAACACCAAGCTGAGGCTTTGGTGACAGAGAACGTATAAAAGCTGAAATGAATGTACACCCACACTGCACTCAACGAGGAGGGGATGACAGTGACTTTTAGGACTTGAATTTTTAAATGCACACCATCATGTCCCACTGACTCTGCTGCAGATGTATTAGTTGCCTTAAGTCATAAACTGTAACAACAACCCCAGGGGTATGTGCAGGCCATTTGCTTCAAAATTCTGTATTATACAGGGATTTGTTGACTTCACATGCCCACTCATTCAAGAGCAACTTGTCATCCTATTCCTGTTTTTATCTGGAGGCTTTAACAAAATATTACCAACACCATTAGGATAGGTACCAACATGTGGTTATTTGCTGCGAAATTCCACTACGAGTAACACCAGCAGTGAAATTAAATAAAGTGTGCAGTTTGAAAAAAAAAACCTGCCCTGCCTGTGTCCCAAACGAAACTTTCTCCCAGAAAATGTCACAGCCAGGCAAGCTCTCAGAGTAGGATCTAAAAAAAGGGGAAACCAAAGCTATTCACTGAATCCTTTCTCCTCCTCACCCTGAACAACTGACAAGGGCACACAGTGATAGGACAAGAGGGGATAGTTTTAAACTAAAAGAGGGTGGATGGATACAGGGAAGGAGTTTTTCCTGATGAGGGTGCTGAGGCCCTGGCACAGGATGCCCAGAGATGCTGAATAGTTGGCAGGGCCCCTCCTCAGAAGTGTCCTAAATACTGGTACACAGTGAAAGAAGAAATTAATCAGCTTTTAACACCTTAAACCTGCTAGGAAAGCCTTACTGCAGAGCCAATTAAATGACATTCCTTGAAACATCTCAGGAATTTCTTATTTTTTATTCTCAGAACTAGTGTTACTTTTGATCTTTTGTACTTCTCACCTAAGGACGATTCTGTTCCCACTTCAGTGAGGTGAATCCATGCACACCAACAGGAGGATCATTTTTATGGCATAAAAATGGTGTTAAGCATGTGCAAATTAGGGTTCTTGCATGAGCAAGACAACCAACTATTTGAATGAATTTCACCATAACCACCACTGCTCTTCCCATTTTTAGCACTGTTGATGTCCTCACTCTTCATGCACCACGGCAATGTCACTCCTAGAAATCATCATTGCAGCTGACACATGAAATTATGGCTGATTGATTCAGCCAAATCATTGTAAGCTTGTTTAAGAGCATTAAAAAAGCTTTATATTGATTTAGCAATACAAGGTACTTTTAATCCGATTAAAGAGCATCGTACAAGGTGGTTGTATCAATTTCCCTGATCAGTTTAGCAGGAGATCCAGTGAGATTGATGCATCAGCCTAACTGGATCACTGGCTAAACTGATCAGGGAAATTGATACCTCCTGGTGCACAAAAAAACATGTTGAAATGCACAACTTGCTCCACAGGTAATAACAGCTCCCATAAGATGTTTCTCCATTTCTCACAGTTTAACGTGCAGCCTCTCCACGTCTCAGCTTCTCTGTATTTATAGGGCTGCCATATTCACTTCCCAAATTCAAGATGTGAGTGGATGCTCCCTGGTTTTTCCAATATTTTGAGAGAGAGTGCTCTGATGATTGGTGTGTGTACCATAAATCTGTCCCTTCCTGAACGTATCAGACTCACTAGGCACCATCTATCAAACTTCCAAGGAGACTCACACTTCCAGAACGGGCATTTCAGCTGCAGGAGTACTCAGAGATTCCTACACAGGCCACAGAAACGTCATCAAATGTTCCTTTCAGACAAAATTTCCGACCAGGGAAATGGAATTTATATGGAAACCTTGAGGTGCTGTAGCCAGTGTTGCAGTTCCCCCATTTGTAAGCAGGACCTCAGTATCAGGTGATTTTACCCCAGCAATGCCAAGGGGGTAAGAGCAAGAGGAAAACACAGCAGGTGAAAATCAGGATCTTTATATTAACAAATACATGATGTACACAGCTCTATTTTCCTAAACTGTAAGAGAACTCAGGCAAATCTCATTTTGAGGTGCTGTGGACTTGCCATGCTCACTCTGCTCTGTTCCCTGTAAGGGTTCCCAGGAAACTCTGAGGTATCAGGATAACAAGGCCTTGCCACTATCTGCAATTTCCTGATTTGTGTATTCACAGCATCGACAACACAAAATTTCTAATGTGGCAGAAGTGGAGGAAGTAGATCCTTAATGGTTAATAACTCAGGATTTGTCATTTAGCTCTCTTGAAGAGATTGCCCAGAAACCCATTGTTTCATCTTCCAGCTGTTTCCCATCAAATTACTATTAAATTATTCATAAATTATTACATCGTTTCTTCACATCCCTGCAATACTAATTTTTACAGTTTCAAAGCCACTCTAATACCAGCTTTCATGTTTCAAAAAGGCTCATAGCAGTAAAATACACTGTACAGATTAGCAAAATTCAAATTTAAGAGAAGTTTTCCCTTTCTAATAAGAACTCTAAAGCCTCAGCACTCCTGGAACACAGCAATATCCCACTGCCATCATTTGCCAGCACATCTATCCCTTTGAACACACAAAAATGCGATGCACAGTTAAAAACTAACTACCAACATTCCTGGCATTTCAACAGCTTTCTAATAAATGAGACAAGATTTAATCCACATTTTTTAATGTTACAGCCAAGCCCTTCAGTCTCTGAATGAAACTGCAGATAAAAACATGGGGTGGCTTCATAACTGTTTCAGGAAAGGATAAATGAGCACACCTTGAGATAACAACTAATCAAAGTGCAAGTACTGTGTCATTAGGGGTGAGCTGCTAATTAGTAAAAAACAAATAAAACTGCCGTTGGATAAAGAATAATGAAAAGAATAAACAATATCTGGAATTTTATTGCGAGGAAAATATTACTAAAGATAACTCTGCCACAAACCCCACAGATTCATGCATTAAAAGAAAAAACCCCTCAGAATTCATTAAGTTAGTGCACTCAAGTAAACGTAATTGAGAGATGAGCATTCCTTTTTCCAAAACGTAGCATGAAAATGAATAGCATGAAGGGAGCTCAGACATTCTGCACATCCAGCCCCTTCTGCTGCACCAGGACCATTAAAACCACATGAATTATTTTGTCAAACTGCTTCAGAAGTTCAGAGACAGCCTTAAAATAGTAATCCATCTCAAACTTAGTACGAGCACGACTACTTTATTCTCTTTAAACCTTAATTAGTGTACTTAAAATGTAAGCTGTGTTATCAAATATAATTAATCATATTTTAGGGTGGGTGTATTTTGAGCTTTAAATTGACTTACATTCTGCTGCTTGGTATAATCTTGTGCCCGTCTCTAAACCACGTCACTTGGGGCCTCGGGTGGCTGAGGATGTGTGGGAAGTTCAGAACAGCAGCTTGTCCTTCAGTCACTGTTTTTCGCTGGTCTGTGTCCATGAAATCCCCCATGTCTGAAAATAAAAAAAGAAAAAAAAGAAAAAAAAAAAGAGAAGTTTTGCCTTTTTCCTCATTTCTTTTCAGAGGGCAGAGAAATCACCGTGTTTCCCAAGAACCACCGGCACTGATCATCACTCATGGGCCACTGTGGATCATGGCATAGTTTGGATTTTGGACATAAGGCAGGAAGGAAACCTCAGTGCTGCTGGTGCACACAGGCAGAGCCCCCACGAGCAGCCCTGAGTGGCCTCTGTGTTCTTGGGCAATAGCTGAGGGGTTTTACTGAAAAAGACATTTTAATGGAGCTTTGTTTGTTTTGGGTTTTTTTGTTTGGTTGGGTTTTGTTTTTTTTTCCCAGACAAATCCTTAGCAATAAAAAAGAAACCCCTGAAATTCAAAGGGACGCTCATGGTATCTACAAATGTGTACAAGCAGCTCTTCCAGTGCAGCCAGGCCAAGGGAGAGTCAAGAGGTAGGCAAGGATCCCAAAATGCTCCTGCAATCCCAAGGTCATGCTGGGGGCCATCAGCTCTCCTGGCACATTTCAATGTCAATCGTGCGTCCCTGGTGTTAGAGAGCAGCTTTTAACAAAAACTTTAATGGAAGAAATGATACTAGCCTTGCAGAACCTCTGCCTCTGCAGGCTTTATTTCACAGGCAAGTTCAGCTATCTGAGGAGACCTTGGAAAAACTCAGTGAGTGTTTTTTTCTTGTTTTTCCATTGCCTTTTGTACTGCATTCTTATCCATTAACATGAACAGGGCTGTAGGCTCTTACTTCTTCACCCTCCAAAGAACTTCTCTGCATTTTAATTTGATTTAAGCTAAGAAACTGACACACACACACAACAGAGAACTAGTCCAGCTTCTGTCACTGAATTCCCTTTTTTTTTAAAGGACAACAGGGTCTTCTATAAGTTCCGTGCTGCAGAGAGGGATGCAAAGGACACAGAAAAAAAAATTTGCTGCTATCAGGTCTGTGAATGGCAGGAGATGAGAAGAGACAGAACATGAGCAGAAATTAAAGACACATGGTGTTTTAAAGAAACTTTAATCATCTTTGTGATTTTCAAGTTATTTATTCCGACATAATCAGCATTGTACTTCCTCTGCTGCTCCAGATTCCTTACAACTGTAATCAGATCAGCTACTTGAAAAGGAATTTCAAACTGCGGAGGTGGATCTAATTAACTTCGCTGTCGTATGATTATTTTAGTTTTCACAATCCAGGAGTTTTTAAACCCATCCTGTAATTAAGATTTACTCATCAGTTTTCTCACAAATACCTGTTCCCATTCAGTTAAGTAAGACGTTAGCATGTGTCCAGAAGATTTTTTAAATGATTTAACAAGTTCCCTGCTATTTCAGCCATCTAGGACTTGGAAAATACCTGCAATCTTTCTCACTGCCATTATAATTACACCTTTCAGTTTTTCACTAGAGATCTTGAGTTGAAGTGTATGGGGAAGCATCCTCTACTCCCTGGCAAAAATAGATAATTTCTTATTATCTATCTATAGATCTATCTATCTATTCTCTGAATCCTTCTGAGTTAAAAGACTAACATTTAATTCCCCATAAATTCTGATGAGTGGCTAAGATGATTTTAGGAACACCTTGGAACGTTGCTTCCTGATATGTTTTGAAGAATAACCAAAAAGCAATACATGATTAAATGTCAGCAACTTACTACATCCACACAGCTTAAATCAATTAATTTTAAATCAAAACCATTAAAACACAGACAGCAATCACGAGGCATCAGTAGCTACCCTGAGTGAAGGGGAAAGAGGATATTTAAAACTTGTAGAACCTTTTAATCTGCAGGAATAAAGTGTAAATCTGACTGGAAATTTCACTACAGAAGCCATTTGTGTCCCAAAGGCTTAAGAACAAAAGTTCCCCAAGTCACACAGGACCTGGTTTGCTTTGCCTCAGTGTCTTCATCAGTGAAAACAAATGAATAAATTCATTAATATACAGAGTGCTTAATTCAGACAGATTTAAGAGAGAACCTTTTAGCCTCGTTCAGCAATGCGGATCTACAAATTAAATAGGGGGGAAACTAAAACTGAAGAAAAGTCAAATATTGCACTTCTTACTCTCTCCAAAACAGCCAAACACACACGAACCAGCCTGGAGAGACAAAACTGCCCTGCAAACCCTCCCACCCTTCAGAGGAGAATAAAGCTGTCATTTCAGGAGACAGAATTCTTCAGCAGCAGCAGGAGCATCAAGGAAAAGCATTCCTGTGTCTCCTTCTCACCATTGTTCCCACCAGGACTTCCTCAGGAATTGCTCCCTGCACTGTGCACAGCCGGGTAGGGAGCTGCACAGGGAGGAGCTGGGAGAGAACTTCAACAGCCCAACAAAAGAACTGTTGCTCTTTTAGAAATTTTGGAGAAGTCTCCCAACCCACAGCTGCTCAAACACATTTTCCTGCTGAGCCTGAAGGGGAGTGAGTTCCACTGCAGTGAAGGAGTGGGAATGATGAGTGGGATGTAGGAGGAAATAGGCACGTTTTTCCCTGGGAATGCCACCAAAGCCTTTGTCCCCTGAAACTGCAGCTGGAGCTGCAACTCCAGAAGATCCAGGCTCCTCCAAAGGCTCAGTGCTGCACAAGGAGAGGCACCTCACCCTCCCCTTCCCCTGCTCAACCCCCTGCTCACCCCACACCTCACTCAAAGTTACGTTCCCTCATAGCAGCTTTCAGCAGAGCCTCTGTGACCTGACGGAATCCACTAAAAATGCAGAGGAGTATTTGGAAAAATACTTGCAAGGGTCTGAGGCAGGTCAGAGCGAGCCCGTGGTCAGTAGACAGCAGGGGCACAAGGGCTGGCAGAGGTCAGGGAAGGAAAACCCCATTTTAGCAGCAGTTTATTTTAACTTGAGCTCCCAGCAGCTCTGAAACAATAGGGAGACCAAACATCAAATTACTGATATTACTGACATTACAGAGATAGTAACAAAATCTACTGTAATGCAGTCAACTGATGAACACGATACCAAAGCTTACATAATACCATTTGCAACTGGTTTTATTTTAAAACACAGGAAATTCCATGTAATTTCCCTCATTGACATACTGATTAACTTGAATCAGTTCCTTCAAACCGGGTGTCTAATAAATAATTCAATTTCTCTAAATTCTGCTTATCAAGTGACATTTACTACTACTGAATTTCCAGTTACTGACCCTGAAGAGGAGAAATTTGATCCATGAGGCTTCTTAGGCATGGCACACAAATCTGTCTCTTTTTAAATTTCTTTTATGCTTTTACTTTGGAAAAAGAATTAAGCATAATTGTATTATTATTTCCAAAAAAGTCACTTGAATTGTATTTTTTATGTGCTAACTGAAAAAAAATGGAAATCAATTCAAAGGAAATCAATGTGACCATTTCTTATGTCACATTCATTAGCACGAACACCTGAGAAAACTAACTTAACCTTTCCAAATGGCAGCTGGATTTCAAAAATTCTGCCAAGTCCAAACTGAAGTGAGGCAAACAGTGTGGGGGGAGGAGGGGCTGGAAGGCTTCAGAAAGGTGTCGAGAACAGAATTTTAAAGTGTTGTTGTAAAACTGCTGATCTTGTACCACGAGGATTGTGATGTGAAAAGGATTGTGATGTGAAATCCTCCTGGTGCTCTCCCCACCATCCCATTCCCTTTCAGATGCTGCTGCTTTATTTCCTCTAGACTTTTTGCTGTTGTTTTGATAGTTCTGACAATTTCATGCGTGGTCTTCCTTAACTCCATAAGGTGCACCAGTTCTCTCATGGCACAGATATCTCCAAACAATCTCATTTTCGTGGCTTTGAACAGCTCAGGCTCGGTGTTGCACTGCTCTGAGCTGCTCCCAGACAGCAACTGAAGGACGAAACTTCTTGTGAGGCAGTAATTTAAAAATTTCTTAAGCCTGATATCTAACACCTGTTCTGACTGACAAATGTTACCATACATCAGGTTTTTTACCCAAAAAAGAAGCTAATGAGGCACAGAGTGAGCCCCACTCAGACATACATGCCACTTGCACTTGAGATCTCCTCTGCAGCAGTGCCCCCATCCTGTTCCTCACGATGCACTGGTAGGAGCCAGCATCAGCCCTCTGCAGAGCTGGGATGATGTACCTGCAGGGCAAAAGGCACAATTAGACAGCACTTTCTCCTCGTTTACACTTTGTCTTAAAATGTATATTGTATTTTTTCTTACAAACAGCATTCTCGTGTAATCTCAGGTGTTTGGCTACAACATTGTCTGCTATGTACAGATTTTTAGAAAACGGCTGACACGAAATGCATGAAATACCTTTCAGTCTTCAGTCCTGCATATGATAAATGCCAAGTATATCAAAAATTTACATGAAAGACACTTAATTTTTTTTCCCCTAGTTTTCTCTACCTTCATTCATAAGGCAAAGCAGGCAATCAGTTCAGAGCAGCCACAAGAAGACTAAGTGTAGGTATTAGGAAGCCTTGCAAGAAGTATCAAAGCTTTCCAACGAAAGCTCCACTGTGTGACCACTGAAACCCAGAGGAATCCTGGAAGTGCCACCAGTGTGTTGCACTTGGTGTTTGCTCTGCCCTTCAAACAGACACTCAGTCCACTAATCTCAGCTTCCTCACTCGGCTACATCTGATTGCTCAACACGAAAATGAGCTGATAGGCAGAGTTTTAATGGGAATAAAACACATGAATAATAGAGATAATCCTGCATTAAACAAACATTAATCACAGGCGAATATTCCCCCAGTCACCTTCAGCAGATATTATGGCAGGATTAATGAAAGTCTTTATGGAAGATAAGGAAAAGGAAAACTGCTGAATTTTAATCTTCAAAATTTAATTCCACTAAAAGAAAACATTTCTTCTTAAGACTCAAATATACTGTACACACCCACGTGCACAGCTTAATGCCAGAACAGCATCAGGGGTGTAAAACAAAAGAGGCAGAAGATTCAGGTGTCATCACAAAAAACACCCCAGCAAACGGCCGAGACCCCCAAACACAGGGGACTAAACAACAGCCCAACCTCGTGGGCAAGCTTTAGACATCCTTGGGATCTCCAGGAGCCCCTGGCTGCCCATGGATACGAGCTGTGACTCCTATGACCTCCTCTGGTCACTGCTGTGACCTCCCCAGGAGCCTCCAGCACATCCTCTCCCATGGCTAGGGAAGTTGGCACCAGGGAGAAAAGGAAGATTCCAGCCTGTGCTCTTCATGGAGTCACGGCAACCCCAGCACACAAATAATGGCTCTGAAGCAGGAATGTTGTTTCCTCTTGCCTGACGAGCCTCACCATGGGGAATGGAGTGAGAGGACAGGTGAAAATGCAGGGCAGAGGATAGAAATCAATAGGACAGAAGGCTTCTCTATTTCCTTACAAAATCGGTTCCTTCTTTGTCAGGCAGAAGATTGTTGCAAAACATCATTATAAAAAAAAAAAACATGAACTGAAGATTCTGACAAATACTAAAAATTAATTCATACAGTTCTTTTTACCCAACAGTAAGATGTTAACAATCTTTCTTTCTCCCATAAAGATTTAGTGTCCTACTTGGCTAATGTCTTGTCTATTAAATAAAACCAAAATTAAAGGCCTCTTTCCTGAGCATTCATCTGTACTAGGACAGGAATGCAGAGTTAGTTTTGCTGCCACCAGGACAAAACAAATCAATTAGATCAGAAGTGTCCTACTTTGGTTTTCTTTTCTGACTTATTGAAGTTGCAGCAGGAAACATTCTTAACATGTTGCCTGAAGAAATGAAAATCTTTTAAAAATTTACAGTGGAAATCCCATCTACCCTGGAAATTCCAAGGCAGCCAAAACTTAGAGCAGCTGGATTCTCAGTGGACCTACTGGGTATAATATGTAGGTACTGCAAGCAAAATTAGAAGAATTAAATAACAAAAGTGGAAAAAAGAGATAGGACATGTGTTAATACTGTTTGAGACTAAATTGAAAATTGCAAACCTGGACAAGGGATAAATATTAATGGAATTTCTGATTCTGTGTTTACAATTTTAAACAGTCTTCATGCATCTCATATTATTATTGTTTTAAAACCTACTTTACTATTGACCTAACAGCTTTGACACTGCTTTTTGTGCTATGCTTTTCCCATTCCACTTGTTTTCTGGCCTGCAAGAAGGGATATAAATAGGCTTTCTGAGTTCTAAATAGGACTGGGACTTTCTTCCCCAGAATGAACTGAAATCAAAGGTTAATACAATTCCTTACAGTGACATGACAGAATTTTGCTTTGTTTTTGTCTACGCTCAAACTTTGAAGACAGATCTTCCCATCGCAGGGCTGCCAGAAGGCTCCTTGAGGTTCCTGGGGATGTCTGCAAGGACTTTGGAAAGTCAGCCCCGACTTTTCCCTCATTTTGAATGGCACAGCCAACCAGAACCTGGCTTTTGGGAAGTTTCTGCAGAGAGATGGGAAGCGACAAGCGGAAAAGAGAAGTTTCAAGGGGAGTCTCCCCGAGCGTGATGTGCTCCACCACCCCTCTGCAAAGAGCTCCAGCAGGGAGTGGCATCAGCCACCTAAGGAGAAATCCCAGCCAAGGCTCACAGTTCACTCCTAGTTTAAAATTTAAACCCTCATTTTAATTTCAAATGCCCTAAGAGTTAAAAACGAAGCTATAGGCTACGGGATTTAATAGTCGTAATTATGGATACAGAATTAAAGCTAAATGTATTTTATTAGATATTCATGTTACTTTTTATCTACTCAAGCTTTTTGACAAAAGACTTATGCATCAGTTGATCTAACTTTTAAAATACAGAATTAAAATTGAAATGTGTCCAGTGTTAAAAAAATAATAATCAGATACTTTAAAGTAATTTGGTTGAAGGTGTATGGCTGCTTGGATATGACCTTAGTTCCTTAAATTCCAATAAATCAATATCTTCAGGCCACAAAAGCAAATATGAAAGACACACCTGGTCCAGAACTTAATTCAAAAGAAAACAAAGGGGGGGAAAAAAAAGAAAACAGAAAAAAGACACTGCCTGAACATTAAAGTCTCCTAACTTATAGACACGACCAAAATTGCTCCTGCAGTCAGCGGCATTGATTTGTTTTCATAACGTGGATCTCGGATCACAAAGAATTTATAAGGTTGATTTATAAATTCCTAACACAGAGCAGTGTATGCACAGTCACTGTAAAAGCTGGGCTGTGCACACAACCAGCTTCGTTAGACAAAGAGAAGCTGCTCACTCGGGGTCACCAATGTCACAATGCAACGACTCCAATTAGTTCTTTACTCACTTGGGCTGTTATAATAATACATTTTCAGCCTGTTACAATATAGGCATTACTTTAACTGAGACACGCTAAGTAATCTCAATTACCAAAAAAATCTTTGATTGATGATTCAAATTGCAGCAGGAGTCACTTACTCAGGGAAGATTCGTGCATTTAAACAGACTATTTACCCAAGAGAACTGCACAGCAAACTGTTATGGGGTCAAAAAGGTGAAATTTTGCAACTGGAATTTTTATGTCTGAGCATATCATTTTCCTTGCTTTCCTTCATCCTAATGCACCTATGCCATTTTTTGGAAGCTTAAAGCTTTGCATTTCTGTAGAATCAAAATCCTGTACAGCTGATCTCTGGCTCTGGGGTAGCAGTAGGGATGCAATTTCTAAATTAGTATTTTCTAACAATATTATTTTATTATCATAAAGCAGCAGCTTCCGCTGCATCAGATCTTTTAATAAGAAACAGAAATAAGAACAATATAAAAGCCGCAGAAATTAATAAATCTGGTTTGAATCGTGACCTGACATTCACAAGAACAAATTAAATGCAACCAGGGACTGACTGCAGGTATGTGCACACACAGCTTGGGAAAGGTGTTCCAATAACTAACTCACACTCACACAGCCACACACAGTAAAATTCCAATTTTGTATTGGGATGTCCACTTGTTTAGGAAATACCACGGCACTCTGGTCGTATTTCAAAATGTCACACCTTCTTACTCAGGTTTCTCCTAATACCATGAAATGTCATCTCCCCGTGCCTAGCGCACCTACAGGGCTGGAGTTCTAACCTTTGCTTGCTGTTCATTCCATGTTTATGTTTTTGCCCTCCCACACCATTTTTCCTCCCACTTTCTCAGCATCTCACATGGTCCAGGGCTGCTTTCAGCCTCTTCTACTCAGCCACCACAAAAGCCTCTGCTGCTGTTGATCAGAACAAGTGGCATTTGCACAAAGCCACGCTCAAACATTGTGATTTGTTGTGCTATTAGAGATCTTTTCATTTCCTAGAAAGCATTCACAAATCTCCTCTTTATGTGCCTGTGGCTCGTAATCCACATCCCAAAGGCTTGAAAGCAGCAACCATGAATAGATGGGACTCAGGACTGAGAGGGCTCACCCAAATCAAGTCCTGCATTTCTAGGTAACTTCATATGGAACTAAATGCTGGGGTTTAAACTGGTGCTAAATACTTGAAATGCTAAATGACCCCCAAAAGTTTTTAAATGTCATTTAAGGGAATTTTTTTCCCCCACTGCTCTCTGAATGTAAATAATATCAAAACAGAGTAAGTGCTAGGTTAGAATTTTGAAAATCTTTGAGAGAAGTAATTATGGATTGCCTTGAGTAACAATATAGAACTTTATATCATTATCTGCATTATCTGCATGCCAATTTATACTGTAATTTCTATATATAGTGATGCAGCATAACTTTTCCCTACTTTAAGCCTTGTGTCCCAAAAATGCAGCATTTAGCTTGGTTTCCAGAAGGTACAGATGTTGTACCTTGGCTCTCTCTGTCACATACCCACCCCTCACAACGTCTCAACTCACCTGGCAAATTCTACAGAATTTGAAAGCACCAAATAAGTCGCATAAAAATTAAGTTTTCGTAAGGGTAAAACAGAAATTTCTGTTTGCATGGAGAAAAACCCAGTCAGTCCTCCCACATCAGAGAAAAGCAGACAAAACCTGGCTGTCTGGCACGCTGACGCTTGGCCAGCCATGTGCTGCCTATCAGCAGGAATGAGCTCTGATAAGCCACGCTGAGGTTTTTCTCCTGTTGGATGGAATGTCTGTGGGCTGGGGAGGGAGGTCCTGGGGGCAAACTGCACAATCATTAAAGGGCAGTTTGTTACACTATCAGCTCCGTTTTGGAATTCCTAGAATTGAAACAGAAAGTTTCGTGTGGGATTTAAGACAGGCCACATTCCTCTAGACCGGGTGGAGACGGGCAGTCCCAGAGAGCTCAGCTCTGTCACATATCCTATGTAACATTTAGCTAAGGAATGTGTCTCCAATTCGTCACAAACACGGGTAAAAGTTACATCTCCAGCAAAAGGCACTTCTGGTACTGAAAATCTCCATGTCAGGACCCACGTTTTGAAGCATCAAACCTCATTTTTACCAAAGGAATCTCATCTCATCTGTTTACAAAACCCACTCTTCTTTCACAATAAACCCCCACATCCCTGTGTCTGTATCTACAAAGCTCTTTGAGGCGTTGGGAAACCGAAGGGGTGGGGTTTGCTTTGGGATTGTTGGGTTTTTTTTGCAATTCCCCTTGCAGAAGGTGGTTATGTGGATGTTATTTACTTGTATTCACTGGAGTAGGAGGTTATTTCAGTGTCGTTGTGCAACCACTTGAATTCCAAGGGCCAGCTGCCTTCGGCAAGGCACGTAAGGACCAGTCGGTTTCCTTCCAGGTGGATCTGGGGCGAGCCTGGCTCTGTCTTGAAGAATGGTGCAACATCCCCTGAAATGCAAAGGAAAAAAAATTGGTTTGGAGGCTATTTAGGAAAATACAGGAGAAACTACAGATATTTAGCTAATTCCTTCTCAATGTGGTCATGGTAAAACAAGAAACAACATGATTCAGTTAAGGCTTGCACTGGTGCATCCATAACTAAGCTTTATCTTTAGGGGCAGAATTACTAAAGTCTTGACAAACTTTGTCCTTGCACACTCAGACAAGCTTTTGTCCATGTTTACTCTTTCTCCAGATGAGAATTCCAACATTGTCTGCTGTGGCAGGCAGTGAACAGCCCTACTGGCTTTTTTCCCCCCTTCCTCTTTCTGAGGATTAAATCCACTCAAAGCTTTTTTTTTTCTTTTTTTTTTCTTTTTTTTATTTCTTGAATAGAAACCAGAAGAGTAATCCTGGATAGAAATGATTATCACAGCAGGAAAAGTCTCAGGGTAAATGAAGATTCTTGATAGGGAAAAGAATATAGAAAAAAACCACCTCACAAGTTCAATGTATTTTTCAATGTTCTTGCCAAACAAAATGGGCTACGTTTTATTACCTGAAGCCACTAACAGATTTTTGAATTAGGGTACTTCAGTAATATGCAAGGGTCACACGTAATCTCAAACTCTTGTGTATCACAAATAAAACACTCCAAGCAGCAAAATTCTTGATGGGTAAATTGCCAAAGCTCTGCTCAAATACAGATTGATTGATTCTGAGTCCACACCTGCTGGAGATCCACCCCAGTCACCTCTAGAAGATGAAGGGTTTTCACACTTTGCTTGTTGAATTTCTACTTGTAACTGTAGGGGAACTATAGGCTTAATTTTAGAAGCATACAAATACCTTCTACAACCAAAATTAGCACAGAATGGCCTGGGTTGGAAGGGATGTTACAACTCATCCAGACACCTTCCACTAGATCAGGTTGCTCCATCCAACCTAGCCTGGAACACTTCCAGGACTTTCTGATTACAAATAAAACACAGGAGTTATATTCAAAGTCAGAGATTTAATATAAAATGCTGACTAAGTAGACAACACTGAGCTCTTCTTAAAAGTGTGCAGAGTGTGTGTGTACTTTATATATAAAATACAGAAAAAAACCCAAGATACGTGAATGTTGTCCCAGTGCAAGTAATGGTTCAGCTAAACTGCAAACCTTCCTTTAAACGTTTATTTTTACACAAGCTCAGGCATTTTTATACTTGCTGTTTGAAGAGTTTAACCTATGTTTTACAGTTTGGAGTGACGTGCCCTCATGTGCTGTTCAAGGCAGGCTGGAATTTTTGAACCCACAGGCCACAGAATCACTGACAGCCCCAGGACAGCCCCAAGAGCTTGGGGCAAGGGGTGCTGGTGATGGTTTCCCAGTGGCCCTGGTGTCCACTGGGGTTCACAGCCCAGCCTGGGGATGTCAAAGGCTCCAAGCTTTTATCTTTCACTTTGCCTGTGCTCGGGGAATTTTTCTGACTGCAGAGCACAGGCTGGTTATCATTGAAGGGTCCTGGGGCAGAGCTGGGCTCCAGCTGAGCGTGGCCAGGGAGCCCCAGGCCCACTGGTGCCAAATATCTCCTGCAATGGGCCATAAATCAACCACAGCTCCCCCCTCAGCTGATGATTTGGGTTGACAAATTGTCTCCTGAGTTTTTAGAATTTCACTTCAGGAACACGGTCAGTTACGCAGAAAGAAAAAACCACGCAATCTTAAAGCAATGCTTATAAACTATCACACAAAATCCAATCTAACAAACTGAATTAAAAACTGTATTTGGGGTAGGGCCCTTTTCTGATTTGTAGCATTTGAAACAACCTGTCTTTCAAACAAACTGATGTATGATGAGTGCAGATCAGCAGTATCTTCTCGAAATTGGCTATATAGGAAGCTACAACAATTCAACATATGAAGAAATTGGAACAGTTCCAAACCAGCAGATATTCCCAGACAAGCCAAGGAGAGTTTTTACACTTCTCCACACTATTACATGACTGAAAATATATTCTGCAGAGCTTCTCTTTAGTTGTTGTTTTAATGACTGCAATTACTGTGAAATCATCTTATCCCAATTCTCATTGTCTCCTAACTAGTAAAACCAACCAACGTTTTAAACGTTATAAAGAAAAATTTAAGTTGGAGTTAGAGGATGTTCCTGTGAAATACAGTTCTTTTACCCAGAGGGAAAAGCAAATTTTTACAAAGGTATTTCTAAACAAGTGAGAAAAGGTTAAATCCTGTCACAGGTATTTTGGGGAATCTCCCAAGGGAGTCTCAGACATTCTACCCTGGTAAGATTAAAGGTGTCAGGCTTCCTCTGGAGATGGAAAAGCAGCAGCTGGGAGCACTGCTGGTGTTCAGGAGAAGATAACAGAGCCCAGTTGGTAAAGTGAAATGATTAGTGCTGAGTCTCCAGAAAACAACATTTACCTGCTCATGTACAGAGGCTCCTGGAACGAGTTCCCTAAACTATTCCTCCCCACAGAAAGTTTAGTCACTGAGGGAGAGCTCAGTGGAAGTGAGTCTGCACCAAACAGAGTCATTTGTTGATCCTTGTTTTCAGTGATTTACAGACTCAGCAGCACAACCTCCTTCATTACTCACTCTGAATTATCCACTTACTCCTAACTTACGTCTTTCCAAGAAAAAAATGATGCATTTGGAAGACAAAGTGCTGCCCACAAGTCTGTCATTCAGCCCTGCATTTCCTACTCAAATATTCCAAACCCAGTGATGCTGTAGCCCACTCAGAGCTATCTCCCATTTAAAGCATCACAATCAAGCTGTTATTACATGAAAGTGATTCTCAAAACTCAATCCAGTTCTGTTAGAAGCTAAAATTTAATAGACCTACGGGAATATTTTTATAAAGAGTACAGCATGCTTTATAAATTACCCTGGCTCTCTGGAAGATTTACTTAAACCCTTGAAGTAATTTTATCTCCTAATCCTTTATTCCTGACTTTCTCATCAATCACTTACCATCAGTTTATCAAATTCAATTATGCAATCAGAGCTCACTAAATATTCACTGAAAGCAGGAATGAAAATAAAATACAGAGCAAGAATTCCTTGCAGAGAGGCAGCTTTGATGACGTTGGCATTTCTGCAGCACAGGGCTGCTCACACCTCAGGCTCAGGATCAAACCAGGCCTGCACCCTGGGCTTTATTTACAGCTTTAAGTTGTAATGGAAAGCAGAATTTAAACCTGGACCTGCAAGGAAAAGTTTGGTTGTTATAGAGCATCCCAGGGAAACAGGAAAATTGGCAGGGAAAAAAATCAAAGCTGTCTCAGAAGGGTTGTGGGAAAGAAATAACTGGCTGAGGGATGGAAGACACAAGGGGGCAGTTAATAGGTATGAGATACTGGCACTCAGTAATTAACTACAGAAGGGCTCACCAGGAGAATAACCTTGGCCAACCAAGGCTTTAGAAGCCAGGAAGGCATTTTTTGTTTTATACCTTTCAAGAATGGAATAAAATACCAATGAAGAGACTATCTGAGTCCTAAAACCAAAAATAATAAAATACTGCAATTATTATTCTTGGCTAGAATACTTTTCTGCCTACCAGAAAAAAAAAATATTAAGCAAACATTCATGCTGTACACTGCTGCTTTTTCTAAATGTGTTAATACTTCCAGCCTCTCTGCCTCTTCAGCGACGCTGACTTAAAAATAAAAGTAATAGTAATTAAAGAACTTTTTGAGTTGCAAGAAGGAGCAAAGAGATAAAGTGCCAATCTGTTGGCACATGTATATTTACAGCTTCAGTAAATTTTCATTAAGTCTGCTTACCAAACTCGCCAACATCCCCACTTGCGTCCTTAAAAGGATGCTGCAGATTTATTTTTATGTAAATCTCAAGAAGAAGTAGAATTGAATATGCCAAAATTATCTCGAAATTTGCTGCACAGCATTTCTGCTTTGCTTTTCTGCACCTCCAAACTGCCTGAGTTTCATTGCACTGCTGGGTTGGCCCATCCAGTTTCTTTCTTTGGTACATGCAAAGCTTAGATAGATTTTACCTCAAAATAAAGATTCAGGACTAAATTCAACAACATCCAGACAGTTTTTCTTGGACTAATGTAGGCATTTAAATACAAAATGGTGTTGGGTGCAATTGTTCTCTACCCTGGGCTTGTCCTCAGCCCTGGGAGATGATCTGAAAGCTCCCTCATGCTCCATTCTCCCTGAAAATCACGTTCAGGCACAAATTTACAAACAGGACCTGCAAGAGGAAAAGGCAGCCTTGCTGGACAGCTTTGGAACAAAAACTCCAGGAGCAGATGCTCATTAAATACCCAAGGAACCTCAGTCTCATAAGGATTGCACGAGTGAACGTGACCCCAGAAACAGGAGAGCACCATCTCAAGGACCTCAAACATTCCCTCTAACAAACAAATTAACAAGGCTCGGCTAATGATTCTTAGCCCTTGAAGAGCTTACATTTGTAAAACACATAAAGCAAAGTCAGATTAAATAGATCTTTCAGTTACTGCAAGGTCTTACAAGATCTTGAAAGCAGTCGCACAGTCCCGTCCCTCAGGAATTAATAAGTTTTAATTAAAGACACAATTTGATCTTGAGAACCTCTACCCTGTGGAGAAAAGGAAAGTTATAATACTCCAGAGAAGTACCACATCACCCTCATCAGTAAAAACCACTGCAACTGCCCTCTTCAAACCTCAGTTTATTCCCCCCCCCAGAAATTTTGGATACCAACAGTTACAGGCAAAACCAAGTGCCCACTTCCTGAAAAAAAAAAACAGTTTCTTTGGTCCTGAACATTCAGAGGAAGGAAAACGCTGGGAGTGCTGAGAGCAGGTTGAAAGATCCCCAGTCCTGCTATTTGTCTTTGTTATGATTCCCTACTTTTAAGTCATTTTTAGGTGAGCTAATATTGAATAGTAAAAGTAGATCAACCTGTGCAGAAATCAGCAACGCAGAGCAAATACAGCTCAATCACTTAACAAATACCAGGTGAGAGCTGCCTTTCCATCACTCAGTTGGCCCTACAGGTTCAATATTGAAAAGAGTTTTTGCTGAGATATATTTTTCAAACTCAAAAGAAAAACACAATGGTTTTATTAAGTAGCACACCTCTGTTGATTTTAGCTTATTAATCTCCAGTCAAAACATGATGCACATTGCTGTTTCTTCACGTGCTTCTAAAGCTACAACCGACTGACACGGGAAAATAAAGAACAGAATTATGTCTGAGGAATTCTCCAGGAAAATGAGGCAGAGGCTGAAAGATCAGCCCAGGAGAAGAGATGAAATGAGAAGAAGAGGAGAAATGAGGAGAAGATCAGCAATACAGAAATGTTTTTGCTCTCAGTGCCTGCCAGGAAAGGAGATGTGAGCCACCTTCAGGTGGGTAAACGATGACTGCCATGGAAAGAGAATCCCAAAAGGTCTGTGTGGGGCACTGAATGTGTAATACAAAGGTGTAGGCAAAATGGCAACTGGAGTCAGGAAACCCGAAGGAGAGACAGGAAGAATCTTTCCATAATCCACAGAAATTGCTACAACTAGGGACAGAAAAACCCCATTCAAGACCAGACTGAAGTTCAGCTGTGAGCACGAAGAGTCGAGCACGAGCTGCTCTGCTCTGACAGCAAATAACCGCAGCCTCCTGGGAAAATGGCTTTTCTTCCTATTCCCAAGTCGGATATGGAAAAGATTTTCCTCTATTTTCTTTTCAAAAGGATCTTTCAGTCTTGCTATCTCACTTTTCTAATCTTACAGTTTCTGATATACATGCATACATGTGCTAGCTCTGGATGCAAGTTGTATTCTCTTGTGGAAATGAACTTCAATAGGTTATATGGCATATGAATTTGGAATTATAACACAGTAAATCCTTGGAAATGTACCAGAAAGTCAGATTGAACTCAGATATATTTGAATCAATCTTCTTTTGAATTCAAACCTTCTGAAATGCATTGGTGAGATGCTGGAGAAGTTAGTATATGATCTATTCATAAACTGTCAACAATGTCAAACATACATTAGAGCATTCAGTCACTTTAACTGTATTGATTTGCAGGAAGTCTATTTTACCCAAAATATTGGATCTTTGAGATTCAAATTTTTGTGGTTGGAAGTGTGGCATAAATCACCAAGTGCAACAATTAAATTTAAATTGCATTTTACTACCTCATTCTACACCTCCATTGCAAAGGACTGATGCATCGTAGTGAATATTTCATTAAAATATCAGGTTATTTTTCAAATATACTGCAGCAGCTAAGAGTTTTCACACAATGGTATAAAGCATTCTCTCAAAATGGATTTCCTGAACTTTCATCAAAGACGGTATCTGATTTTATATTGGAAGAGTACTGAAGCAACTGTATTTAAATCCGTCTTTCTTCCTCAATTTCACACATCAAGTAAAATGAGCCCAAGCTGCCCATTTTTGTTGTCCTAGAGATTAAAAAGATAACCTTCTTTTTGGGTAGTGCCATTATAATCCCTGGATGCAAATACAGATATCAGCTGAGGTTGATGGATGGTGCTTTTAGAGGTTTAATTGGGGATGGAATTAAATTGTTTTAGGACTCAGCAAGTTCTGTGAGAAAGCCCACATATTTTTAGAATAAGTGACATGTATTTCTTTTAAATGCACAGTCACTGGGAGACAAGATTTCAATGGGTAACTTCCTTTTTTTTGCCTTGAACAGCTCACATAACTAATTGGCAAGTTAGCTATTGGGTAAATGCCAATCATATATTTGATTTGGATGGAGGAAATATTGAACTAAAGATTGCAAACCTGTTGCAGCCCACCCCAAGAGGAAAACTAAACATTCTGTAATGTATAGTTATGATTAGCTTTCAACAATTCAATAGAATGGGAGTCCCAAGTGGCAAGAATGAGTGTTTCACACTGATAGTAAGGTAGATTTAATTAAGAATTCCTTTTTTTTTTAATTGAAGCATCACTTCTCTATTTCAGAATTAGCTAAATGGCACTGCAGATTCCAGCTGGCTTCTCTGCTCCTCATCTCTTGATGCAAACAGACCAAATGTTTTTCCCAAATCTTGGCTAACACATAGTATTGCTTAAAAGAACAAACATCCTAATTCATTCCCTTAGAAACTTCTTTAATTCTAAGATAAACATCATGAAGTGACTTGCTACATAAAACCTGTTTTGATATTTCCAACCTTTCTTCCCTGTTTTAAGGCACAAACATTTCCTGTTATCTCTCTTAGCCTTCTTCCATTTTTCTGTATAAACAGCTTTAGATGAACTACAAAAATCCATTTGCATCCTGAGACAACAGAAAAAAGCCAGAGCAGATTTTTTATGATAAAAAAGAAAATCTTACTATCACAGACTGCTTAAAAGTCCTTAAGCATAACCTGTTCTTTGAATTCATAAAGTCTACTCCCTAACACTCTGCCATCTATTTAAAGACCATCCTTTCATTCACTACACAATCACTTCTTGAAGAATTCCCTTTTGAGAACAGATTTCTCAAGCTTTATTAGAAACACTCAAAACAGAACTGAAAGGAGGAGGGCCCCCAGAACCATGGAGTTTTTATAGGAACTGGATTCTGACAGGAAAAGAAAAAAAGAAAAAAAGACAATGTTGGTAACATCACTCCATTAAAATTCAACATAAACTTCTCTCAGTTATCCCCAAATACACCTAGAAACTTTCCCACATGCAATTGTATTATTCTTTGCTTAAAATTGATTTCTTTAGCAGACCAGCCAAGGAGAAAAAAAAATAATGAGCTGATACCATTTTAACTGAGCCTCAAGCAGCTCCTGATGTATTAACCTAAAATCCCACTAAGGCTTCCTTTTCCCATTTAATTTCTACACCTCATGTTTTAGTCTCACTTTCTGACCACCTGTAATAATTCAGTGCAGTTGGGGTAAAAAAAAAAAATATTGTATTGGTTTATTGTTTATCAGAAGGCAGCCACTATTGATAGCTGTGTGAATTCATGGAATACCACAGAATCCCTGAATGGTTTGGGTTGGAAAGGACCTTAAAGCCCATCCAGTGCCACCCCCTGCCATGGGCAGGGACACCTTCCACAGCAACCTGTCCCAGGTTGCTCCAAGCCTTGTCCAACCCGGCCTGGAACACTTCTAGGGGTCCAGGGGCAGCCACAGCTTCTCTGGGAATCTGTGCCAGGCCCTCCCCACTCTCACAGGGGAGAATTTCTTCTCAATATCCCATCTAAAGCCATCCTCTTTCAGCTTAAAGCCATTACCTGCTGCAAGATTAAAAATCAAAAAGCTACGTATGATGTCCTTAAATTATGTTTAGTGTAGCTCATCCATAAAAAAGCTCTAGAGTTTTGGGGTTTTTTAAAATATTTATGAGGATGTTTTTAAGTAAGTTACAAATGCACTGGAAGAAAAAGGCGCATCCGTACAAAGCGGGCAAATGAAAGAGAACCCATTAACTATGAAAACCAAAACAAAATCTCCAAAGAAACCTCCAGCCTCTGAATTTGGTATCAAAGCACAACCTCTGTGCTTTTCATATTCTCTTCATACAGTGATGTTTACAGAGCCTCACTCAGAGAGTCGAGGAAATAAGTTGTTAGTGTTTAAACCTCGGCCCACAGCAGGTGGAAGGCAGAGCTGCCTCGCTGAAAGAGAATCCAAATATAGCAGGATTTCCTTCATTATTTTAACCACAAAGGAAGCTATTTTTGCTGCTACATAATTTACAATCCCCAACTACTATAGGGCAGCCCGACCATGCTGATATCTAACCAGCAATTTATAGATATATTCTTTAAATATTCCAACTGACACGGGCACGAAGGAGAGATGAAACCCTACAGAACACCTAACAGGAGAAAAAAGATGAAAACATAAATGTGCTTTCCTCAAGCTCATCCCTGCTCTAAGAGGCATTCTCAGTGTGCAGAAGATAAATTAAATCAAAAAGGTAAACAGCTGGGGAGTGTCTGGAAGTACCAGAACAGAAACAGGAGAGCAGAAGGAGGAAACAAATGAACAGCAAAGGCACTGCCAGACCTGAAAGCCATGTCACGCACCCATTTATGTTCTCAAGGAGAATTTATTTCTAAACAGCAAAGCAGCTATGAATATCCAGAGAAGATATAAACACATCTCTTTTGATGAAGGGGGTGGGAGGGGAAGTGATTCATGCTCAAACTTTCGTTAAGAGCAATGCCTACTGCCCACGGCTATTGTTATTTTGTTTAAATGTAGCTTGTCGTTTTCTTTTTTTTTCTTTTCCTTAAACTTGAAAAATGTAAATAGGTTTAGAAACTGGGTAACGCCTGCCTCAAAAAACTCAACTCAAAGGATGTCAGTGGTGTCACAGAATCGGAGGGTGGCGAGCACAGGAGCCCACATTATGCTAAGCAGAGACAGGACTGTTCATATCCTCGTGTGACGCTGGATTAGGACAGAAGTGCCAACAAAGCACAGTGCAAGGTTCACAGGACTCAACTGAAATATTCCCACTTCCTAAGCAAACTCTGGGACAGGCACAGGGTCAGAGACTGAAGCACAGAGTGACCCTTGCAGAGCTCTCGGGGTGTTTGTGCAGACACTCCCAACGGGATGGATCAAAGGCTCCTCGGATGCCTCACACAAACTGGGCACCTTCATTTTCCCAAATATCACCACTTGTTTCCATGTCTTTCACACCAAATCCTTTCAGAACTACCCAAGTGGAACTCTTTCACCACTTCAAGGAAAATACACAGATCTAGACACTATAGAATTATTTTCGGCGATACCAACAAAACATGTAATTTCTTCTTGTCAAAATGGGAAGAAACATATCGCTGTTCTAGCAAACATAACTGAGCTTGACACATCTGAAGGCAAAGAAAAGGAGTTAGTTGATTAATCTGGATATTTTATTTAATTTTCTTTGGGTTATAAATAAGCAGCAAGTTAATACTGTTTTCAACTTTTGACAGTTCTAATGTTAATTACATGTACTGGATTTTATAAATCAATACTTCTTACATAAAGTGTTATTTAACTTGTCAAGCGCAGCAATAGATCAATGCATTTACTGTTCTTGCTAACATTGATGGATGACATACATCAAAAGCATATGTAAAGGAAAAATAAAAGACTTATTTGTAAGCCAGACAGGGTTAAACCCAAGTTAGGCAGACAGGGAATTTAAACAGTGTTTTAAAAATAACATCCTAACTTTATTAAGGTGTGAAAAGTTTTCTTTTTCTTTGGGTTTTTGGAGTTTGGGGTTTGTTTGGGGCTGATTTGTGGGGTTTTATTTCTTTTAATGCAAAGGCCTGCAGCCACCAGCAGCAGACTGCTCTGTGTACAGAACTGTTGTACCAAATCTGGGAATTCTGTAGGATACAGGAACAATGAATGCACATCCCAAACTTCAAATATATTTTACTAGAGAACCACATGCCCATGTTCAGCACAGTCCTTCCATCTAAATACAAATGAGGTGATTGAAAACCCCCAAACAGTAGTTGATAACTTCATCACTATTTGCAAACATGCTACAGTTAAAGTGTTTAAAATTTTAAAGGATGTACATGAAAAATTTTGATCATAAATCAACTTCGAAGGCTGCATTCACTGTATTATGAACGGTAATAAAAGGAGCACTCAGTCAAAAACCATCCTAAGAGGCACTACTAACGTACCTGCACATCTTGAAGAGAGATACAGGTCACAAAGTAACTAATTCTCATTATTCATTTGTGCCATTTGTAAAGAAGTCATAAAGTATATTAAAATTATGAAATCCCAAGGAACTGAAAGCTATTACTCTGCATGTAACTACAGTAAATCAATAAAATATTGGTTAAAACCCATTATCAGAAGCATGTATATATACAGCATATGTAATCACGTACTGAAATAGAAGGGGAAATTGTTTTCTTTCTATTATTGATAGATTTCTCTGGGCACAAGTAGTAATTACCCAATACATTATTTCCAATTCACAGAATGACAAAGAAGTCCTTTTACATTAAAAACTCTCATGAGGATGGGCTTTTCAAAGTTACAGAAGGTAATGAATGGAAGCTTGAAGTGCTATCCTTTGGAATTCATGTAATCATTACATTTTGGAGTAATTTATCTGACTAGAAGATAAAAAGAGACCTCTGTTGTACCACCACAAGATTCAGTGAAGTACAAGGAGGCTCTACTCCATCAGCTCTGCTACTTTGGACAATATTTATGAGAAGTTACAAGCAATGACTACAATCTACAAGTTGTCTTAGCATGTTTGAGAAATAATTAACAAAAAGGAAAAACTGAAAACCAGTGGTGAGTCTAAGTCAAAGAGAAGTTTGTAAAGTTGCCTTCAAACCTTGGAAAAAGATGAAATTGTATTTAGCAAAAAAAAATTAAAGCAAAAAAAGCTATAAAAGAAATTAGTCTACTGGATAACCTATGTCCTGCAGGACCTTGTTAACACCTTCAATGAGAGTTAATGCAGAAAGAGTCATGAAGTTGTCTTCAGAGTTGGAGTATTTTGTTTAATATAATCCAGCAGAAGACTTCTCTTCACAAAAAGTCTTCTAAATTGTTAAAGGAGAACGGGTATACAAGAGAGAGGGGGTCACCTGCCTCAAGCACAGCCTGAGTTTGTACATCTGCAGGATTTTCTGTGAGCTGTCAGGCACTGAATTGATGGGAAAATATTATCCAAGGGAAAAGCGGGAATTGTGCATGTGTAGCCTTTGTGTCCTGCTGGAAACAGTGAGCGAGGAGAAGGGAGAGCCCGTGGGAGACTGGCTGGGAGATCTAACACAGAGCACTGGGTGCTCCCTCAGAAATCCACCACCAGCTTAGTCCCATCCCTCTGGCCCACAGCACACAGCCTGGCAGGGAGGAACCTGCCAAACCCTACGTGTTACACCGACCATGCTGCATCCTAATCCTGCTCTCACACCCAGGCAGCAGCACCTGCTGGACACCAATCCAGGAAATACAGACACAGGCTGGCCAAACCCTGCTTAGCAGCACCAAACAAATGGAGGGCAAAGCTCTGCTCCTCTCTCCGAACCCGGCCAAGCTGGGTATGATGACGTATATATAATAATGAAGATGTATATCCACAAGGAGTATGGAATCAGCCAGAACCTCGACTCAGGAGCACTCCTGTGTCCTGTTAGAGGTGAGCCCTGGGCGGGTTCACAAGTTCCACAGAATTGCTCACTGGGGGAAACAATCTGCTGGCTCAATTCTCTGCAGGATTCCCCCAGTCCCTCCAGTCATCTGTTCCTGCTCTATACATCCACATACATCATCAAGCTGACAATTCAGAAACTGGACCAGATGGATTTATAACCCCAAAGACTGCTGTTTGTTAAATCTAAAAGCTATTAATCAGAGTAATTTCCTTTATTAAACTCTGTGGGAGAAAGGGACAGATATAGATGATGTATTATTTCCCAAGTTTACCGGGAGTGCATCACAGGATGACACACACTGAGCTTATTTTCAAACAGCAACATCAGAGAAAAATGGTGACAGCAGAAATGTTCCTCCTAGAAAAAGTAGATTATTGCAGGACAAAGAAAGCAGGAAAGGGCATCCTAAATGCTTCCTTTGAGTAGATAAGGCATGTTATTTTCCCCGGAGGAAATAATTACATTCTCCAAAAGGACTGGCAGCTTCAAGTTATTTTTAAACAAAGAGCGGTTCTTTGTGTAACAGGAACTCTGAGTTGTTTCACAGAAGCAATAGGTGAGACTGGACCAACAAAGTTACCTTCACCTTTCACCAGGCACTTAATGCCAGCCCAGCTGGAAAACAGCCTGGGCTGTCAGAGGTTTAAGCCTCACAAATAATACTTATTCTGCTCTCCCTCTTCTGACTCTGAAATTCCTACAATTTTTAGCCACAGGGCCAAAAAATATCGAGGTATATTTCCTGTCCTTCTAAACTAAAGCTTTAGAAGAAAATCATATATCTGCACCACATGAAAAAATCATTCCAATTTTAACAGCCAAGAAAACTTTTACAAACAAATGACAGAAAAAGCCATCTAGAAACACCTAAAAATGGTCTCTTAACCTTTAAAAGTTTTACAAAAGGAAGGAAAGCTTGTAGCTATTTGCTTAAGAGACAAAAGGAAACATTTCTATACATTAATTTATTTTGGGGACGGTCACTGAAGCAGAACACAGTTGTGATTCCTTTAGTGATGCTCTGACAGATTACTGCACACGAAGGCAATTTTGCAGGTTCTGTTGCAGGGTAGAACACCCTTACTCTGGCACAGCAGAAATCCCTGTGATCCCACCAAGGGAGGTGACAGGGCAGTCTCCTGGCCACTGGCTCTGGTCTACCTCCCACCATGGTGTGAATAAGAGAAAAACAGGAAAAAGCTCCAGGTGACGTCCCTGTTGGATGGGGCTTGCAGCAACCTGGCCTGGCGGGAGGTGTCCCTGCCCATGGCACGGGTTTGGAATTGGATGAGCTTTAAGGTCCTTTTCAACCAAGCCATCCTGTGATCTTATGATTCTATGAATTGCTAAAAAAAATAAAATAGTTTGACCTGAGTATCACTTACGTGATATATTCCTATTACCTTCCTTTAAGAGTTTATCACACAAATACTCCTGTTTGAGCATTTTTCACAATCAGAGCTTTAACTGATACGGTTTATGAAAACGTTTTTCACCAGCAGGGATTTCAAAAGGCTTCTTTGTGGAGGAGAACCTCTGAAACAGCCTCCTCCAGAACCCCCGTCTGCCTTAAGAGCAAACAGACTGAAATGTTGGTGCATTATTGCTGGCTCATTAAGAAGCAAATTAGTTGTTTTTGTCTTTGTTTAGCAGTACTCCACAGGTACTTATTTTGACACCGCTTTAATGTGCAAACACATTAAATTAACGTGTTTCACAGTTACAGGAAACATTCCTTGGACAAAGGCCAACCCCGCAGCCTCGCAGCAAAAAATTCTAATTTCTATATTAAAGAAGTTAAATTGCATAAAACACTTCTCCACGTGCTTTTTGCCAACCCGTTGCATTTGGCAGAAGCTGATGATTTTTATCTTTCTATTTAACAATGTATCTCAAATAAAATTTACTACAAAAATAAATAAAATTAATAAAAATGGCACAAATGGCTAAAAAATGATGGCCAGACGTGACCTTCTCCTCTGTGTATACACCCAAATCATTACAATTGCATGTGCAAAGTTCAAGAACAACCTCCGTTATTTGTCTATACTATATATAGAAAGCAAGTTCTATTAATAAACAGTCAGCCTAAATTAGCATTAAGACAATATAAATTTAGTTTAGACTTTTGGCCTTTAGTTTATATCAGCTTAGAAGTAAACAGAAAAAATATGATAATAGCAAATAAAACAATGAAGCAGTAAAAATAGCACGATGATGGATTAAAATACATTGTTCTAGTTGGAAGTCAATAGGGCAAGTGCTTTATAAAAATTATGTTTTCCTTTGACAAAATCAGTACAATACTTGCTGGTACAAGCAATAAAAAAACCCTCCCATAAAACACTTCCGACTTCGCTTTCCATTTTAATGGCTGCAGGCAAAATTCAGAATACATTTGTCAAGTTGATATTATCAACACAACAGGGGTATGCCTGACTTGTTCTACATTTGTTCTGAAAGTTCACTTTAGAGGCCATCAGCCAGCAAAGAAGAACACAGGAAAGCGAAATCATTCCTACCAGGCAGACACAGAAATATACCTTCAAATATTTAAGAGAAGTTTCAGTAAATATTATCACATATTACTCTGCAAGGCATCAATCACATCCAGTTTAACACTAAAGACCAACCATTCTGAAAATTGGAGGTGATTCGCACTCTCTCTTTGCTCAGTTTAATGAGACATCCGAGTCTGATCCGTGACAACTACTGCCAACATCTTTAACTTTTTTCCTGACATCTGAAATTGATTTCAAAGACAGATACTGAGAAGGCAAGAATACTACAGAGAAGGACATAGGAAAAGCGTTGTAAAGAGAAAATCAAATGTATAGCCTTAGCTTTTTTTCCCCCCCCTTTGGTACTTGGAAATCATCTGCATCATTAAGCAACTGAATTTCCATTATAAGTTCCTAAATGTACCTGAACCTTATTCTTGTGCCTTTGAAATGAATACCAGCCAAGTATATTAAAAACAATTCTTTGCTTTCATTCATTGTTCATTTCCTATTTTTGTTCACTTTGATAATGCCTGAGTTAGGGTTTTTTTCCATGTAGTAAAAGGTTGTTCTTTCATGAAAATATATGTCCTTATGCTTGTATTTCTTCTGTTTTATTTTCTCAGGGTTTTTTTTTTTTTTCCAGAATAAAATTTACAGAGGACAAATCTATCACAGAGATCAAAAAAAACCAAATGCTGTAATTATGTCATTTTGTGATTTGCCCATAGATGAATGAATTAATGGACGGTCAGTTGAACTAACTGATAAAAGCAACATTTATAAAATCACTCAAATGCCAAAACCAACTCCTTATTAACCATAAACTGGCTGAAATTGCACTGAACTCTTTATTGAGGCTCCATATTAGGAACCTCTTAACAAAGACTAATTGTAGCAGGAGTTGATGTCTCAGTCAATGGATTCCAAGGACAACAGAATGGGTTTGGGCTGCTGATTTGTGATGAGGGCACAATGATACGAGGGCAAGGAGCTTCACTTTGGCACCAGCAGCAGGCTTGTAAGAGAGGGATCTCAACAGCTGTCCTGCCCAGATGGCTGCTTTTACTTACAAAGCTTTGAACCGAAGAAAGATTAAATCTATGGATGAGGGACCTCTACCTTGCAGTTCTGCCTGCATAGTTGGCAGAGCAAAATAGCTAAGATAAACAAGATATTTATTATCATCCATCTTAGGCACACAGGATTTCTTAAATGGACAGAACGCCCTGTTTTGTTTGATTTTAGCTGCATGCGGTTCCCACTGAGCGTCCTGGAATTCTCAGGAAAGGGAAAAAAAAAAAAGAAATNAAAAAAAAAAAAAAAAAACCAAAACAAAAAAACCAAAACCAAAATAAAAACAACAAAACCACACACAACAAAACAGAAAAACCAAATAAATACAAACTACACCTAGGAAAAGAATCCGAAGTCAGAAGTAACCAGCACAAAAGCAGATTGCCACGCACTGCATGACTAATGGCACAGGCCTGTGTTCCAAGGTAATTAATCCTGATTTTCAATGCTAGCTGAAAGTCTTGAAAGAGTCATTCCTGGGGAAAACTGTGGTTTTCCTTAAGACAAGGCCAAAAAGTGAAAGATTTGATTTGCTGTGCTGACATAACCCCAGCAAGCAGCAGTAAACACTATTCACTGAAAATGCATTTGTGTGGAGTTCACCAAACTCCAGCTCCAGTGAGGGTCTGACTTGAGGTTTCCCTTGTGGAAGGCAGTTTCCAGACTGACTTTTTAGAGATCTTGGTGAATTCCTTGGTTTACTACAAGTGTTTCCTGCAAATTGCTGCCTGATACCAGCTGTTCACGTGTCACAAGAGTATCCCCATCACTAGCAGGTTTTATTAAGCCTTAAAATTGGATATCAATATATGGGATAAAGGAACTACAAAATCTATGGCAGCTATCGCACAACTTCCAGCCTTTTACTGTTAATGAGTGCTTCTGGTGAACACTGAGGTTCAAAGGAAATATTAATTAATTCTATTCTGGCAGCTATGTACAGTTTGGAAGCCAAAATGGAAGGAATCTGCAAACTTCTAAGGTGAAAATTCATTTTAAATGGTGCGAGAGAATTTGAGAGCTCTAAATTCTCTGAGGAGATTTAATAGTGAAACTGATCTTTTGATTTTATCAACTGCATTTATAATAGAAATACTGTTTTATGAAAGAGAAGTGGAATGATAAAACACTACTGAAGTACAAAATCCCAAAATTCTAGAAGTCAAAGAAGCTGAGCTTTTTATGTTGTTCCTCATTTCCTTTCAGTTAACAAATATAAAATGTACTCAGCAAGCAGAAAGGGAGAAAAGAGTGGAAGTTTTGAAATACGGTGTAGTTTTCAGTCTGAGGAGGTCGATGCATTGGCAGAAATGATCTTTAACCTAAAAAAAGAGAGGCTCACTGGCAATTTCTTTTCATTTACAATTCATTTCTCATCAGTAGATTCCAGATGAATTGTTTTCACGGCCACACCGTAACTCCTGCCTTCCTGAGAGGACCCAGTTTGTGGCACCAGCCTATTGACAAATGACTTTTGAAAACATGACAAGTCACGGTCACGTCTCTCTGTGCATCCTGCAGGGTAAAACCTCAATGGATCCCATTTCTCCTCCAGCCCCCGGGGGAATGCAGCTCATTTTACAATGCCCCGATTGTGAGTCTTGTTGCCGAGTCCACGCGCTGATAGAATTTGAAAACCTGAATCAAGAAACCACTCCCAGGTACATTTTCACCTCACTGTTCAGCGGAAGAGCCCCGCATCAGCGCTGCCACGTTTCCCTTCTGATCTATTTACCTCCAACACGCCTTTTGCAATGCCTCTGTGCCCTCAGACACCAACCAGCACCACCAAACCCACGGGAGGCATCGAACAACCACGGCTGCTTCCCCACCTGGGATCAGGTGTGCACTTTTTGGCATTTCAGCACTCCTGACACCTCTGGAAGAGAGCTCAGAGACACGAAGGGCTCAGACATCTCCAGCCCTGAGCAAAAAATACCCACAGCAACCACAGAAATAAAAAGAGCAACCTCCTCTTCTATTCTGAAGGTGTCATCAAGGATAAGATTATCAAGTATTAATATCACAGGCTTCCAATAAACAGAGTTGGGTCATTAATGAAAATAAGCTTCATGAGTTCAAAATAAATCTTGGCACACGCATAATTTTAAACCGTCGCACTTCGTCTAAATCGATGCAGATTTTCATCTGTTGATGGCAACAGTGGTTCTGCCATATATTTCTCTATGCAAAAAGGCTTGAACTATGCATCCTCGTTCAAGCCTTCAAAAAAAATTTACCCTCAAGCACGGCTCAGCAATAAAATATTCCAGCTCAAAATTCAAGCAATTAAGAAAAAGTTTTCTGCAGCCAGATATGCCCCATAAAAAGTAAACACACGTAGGCAAAATAAATTAGAGTAGCTGCACCAGCACAGTGATACATGTTTATGTAACAAAATACACATTTAATGCTTTCATCCCTCTCAACACTTGCCCTCTCTTCACTACCAAACACTGAAAATAGTCCCTTTTTCTCTCTTTTCTTTGTAGGAACCTTTGTTGGTCTAAACGAGCTACTGAGGGGAAAATATAAGAGTTTAGCAATCCATCCTTCTCTCTATTGATACAATGATTAGAAGCTGTAAAATATCTATATTTATCTCGATGGACACATTAAGAATCCATTAATCCATTAAGAACCAAGGGTTGGAACTACAGATGAATCCATAGGGAAAGAAATCAGCACAGATTGCTCAGGGTCCACGGGATGTAGGGCTGTCACTTCTTGGAAGAAAACTGCAGTAAAACTGAAGATGCCTGAAAGATTCCCATGCTTTGAAGAACATGTGGAGGTTGCAGGAAAACCAGCTCCAGCAGGTGAAAGTGAAAAGGAACAGAAGCTCAGCAAAGACAATGATGGACATTAAACACAAAAAGGGCTGGTAAGGGGGGGCTGAGGGAGAGGCTGGGTGAAATCAGGGTAGCTCAGGCTCTGTGGAGATGGAAAAAGAGAAGAACAAGGTGAACCAGGCTGTCCCAGAGCAGGCCCTTGTGTCTGAGATGAGAAAATATCAAAAATGCAACTGGAATTCTTACAAGAACATTGGCTCAAATACTGAAATTCCTCTGCAATAGTGAGGACTGTTTTGGTAAAATTTCACAAGAATTTTGATTCTCTGTATTGAATTCCAAAATACTCAGGATACAATACAACTCCTCTCTGCTTTAACCCGAGATCCGGAATTTTGCATGGAAATTCCAAAATCCAAGTAGGCTTCTAGTAATTCAACTACATTCTGTTCATGCTGTCTCTGGATAAAAAAAAATGGTGAAAACTAGTGTGTCTTTAAAATCAGAGGAATATAAGCATGCATGAAATAGAAAATGGAGATCAATAAAACTAAATTATTTCTTATTTGCTACTTATTTCTTCAAATTGCACAGATTGGACTTGCCAGGTGATCTACACAGACATCCATTAACTACTTTAATTGCAGTGACAACTAGAGGCAGACAAATGGGGGGGTTTTGATCGGTTTCTTCCTTTCTTCTTAAATTTATTTCCCCTTTCCCCACATGTTCCACAGTCACTGGAAGCTCCTATGACCATTCCTTTCTCCCAGGCACACACCTTCAAGTCCACCTCTGAAGACAGAATTTCCCAAGGGACTGTAAATTGTTTCTAAATTGGAGCCACAAACTGCACTGATATAAAATTCATTTCTTTAACCCTGCTTGAAAAGCAAACTTTCCTCCCCCTTATCTCCTCTTGCCACCCAAATAATAGATGACAGTCATCTGTTTTATGTTAGACTATCACTCCCAGATCTCTCCTGCTGATTCATTCTCAGCTTTCACAGCACAGGCACAAGTTGTCAGGAAGAGCTACGCTGGCTGCATTTCCCATATGGAATCCAACAGCTGGAGTTCATTCATTAGAGCGAGCAAAGAACCCTGATATAAATTAAAGAGAACAAAACCACGCGGTGCCAAACACGTCCTCCTGCACCTCGAGCAGGACTCTGAGAAGTGGCGTAAAGCAAGGACAGTGTTCTGTCTGCCAGGGAATTAACAGAGTCCAGTTAGCCATGGACTCGTTTGTGCCTATGGAATTCCCCCATTTTCAAAATTTCAATCACCCCAAAGCGTTTCCCTTCATTCCTGACTCCCTCAACGGCATTCCTCAGCCCCAAACAAAACCCAGGTCTCCCACACATCCCTACACCTTCACTTCCCACCACACCTAAAGTTGGCTTCTGCCATAGATAAATAATAATTGAATTATTTTACTGTCTGTAGCTTATCCTTTAAAAAATCCAAATATTTAACTATTTTTTAACTAAACGATCAACTTTAACAGCTCTGCCAAATTGGCTTCTATGAAGACTTTTATCCTTCAAATAATCAGCTTTCTGCTAGAAACATTTAAGGAGTCTGTAATACTCCACAAGTGATACTGAGCTAATGAGCTGCTTCAAATTTTCTCTGTGGTATTTTAAACCAAAGTTTTAAATTTATGTCAAGGAATTTCCTAAATTTTAATCGCTTAGTATAGAATCATGGGATTCTTTTCACAGTTCGGATTTTGTTGCTTCCATTAAAAGACCTTATTTTAAGCCAAGATTTCAGGGGTGTAAGTGTTATCATAATAATGACCAAATTGAGTACAGCATTTTTTTGTCTAAGAAGGGAAAACTGCCTGGAGTAAGGAAGCGTATTAAAAGGGCCAGAAAGGTTAAACAGCAGGATGGAGAAGGCTGGGAAGAAAAGGTCCTTCAAAACATCAAAGTTCAAATGATAGAGAGAAAAAAAATAGCTCAAAGTCTTGTGTAGCAAAATGTGAAAAAAACACAGTGAAGCCTCCCTCTCTCTCTGATCCCCCTCCTCAAATATTTTAAGAACAAAAAGAAAAACCCATCACCATCAAAACACAACCCAAAAAACCTGCCAAAAAGACCCCACACCTGTATTTTTTTTGCATTCATTTGGAAATTATATATATTAAAAAATAGAACATTTCACTACCAGTTAAAACTTCTTTTACAAGGGAAAAAGAACATCAGCTTAAATAATTATCATAGCAACTGACTGAAAGTTTGATGTTAAACAGCACATTGCAAGACTTATTAAATATTTCAAGAGAATTATTTAAATATAGGTATTTGCAAATCGGTGAGCCACCTGCAGATTTAAACTCTTGTGTCTGTGAACACAAAGAATCATCCAAAGAATTCTTTGTATTAATCAGGAACGGGTTTAGTGCTAAATGGTTAAAGGAACTAAAATTTGAAGACTATCCAATAATCCCTAAATCCAAGGAGCCAAGGAGCAGATCCTCCTTTAGATTTTCACTCTGACCATCAACAGAAAAGACATGTCTGAGTTTTAGCATAAAGAAGTTGTACTGTGGTTTTATAATTACTATTATTTCTGTTGCAATAATGAATATATCTGTATTAAAAATTATAGTACCATAAAGATAGTTATGTGGAGAAAACAAAGTTTGGCATTATTCCTCGATTTTTGACATTTTTAACATTTTTCATTATATTGGTCTGTTTCTTCCTTTTCTTCTAGAAAAAGCCACCAGTATCTGATGTAATTATTGCTGTTCTTTTTCTTCCAAGAACAAGAATCTGGGTATTAAAAGGCAATGTACTTTTTTCCTTAGGTGGAATAATCTTCCCTGGGAGCTTTCCCTGGGAAGTCTTAGGTGAGTCATCACTTGTACCTTAGCTGACCAAAACCCAGCAGGGCTACACTGTCCAAAAGAGTAAATATGCAAGATGGAAACCGTGAAAAGCAGCACATCAACAGAAAAAAACAAACAGAACTATCCTTTAAATATGAAACAGAAGGAAGTGCACTATGGTTCAGAGGGATATTGATCTTACAAAAACTGACGGCAAACTGTCCAAGCGCCTTTATTTAAAGGAAAGCTTCAGTGAAATTCCTGGTCGATTTTTTTTTTTTAATCATAAAAAAAAAAGCTATAAGGCCATGCATGATAAATTGGGAAAACTTCTGATGGATGTAGCATATATTTGTGGATCAAAAGATTTAATGTAAGAAGTGTGAAACAGTGTGTCAGATAAAAGTCAGGCCCACAAACAGCAGATACAGCAGCTCCGATTTATTGCCAGCCCCCACCCTTGTCATCCATCTCCTTTGTCAAGCTTTAGCAATGACTGGCATTAGAGGAGCCTTGGCCTTGAAGCTGTGTCAGTAATCAGACGTGAGGCTGTGAGTGACAGTCAAAATTGACTGATTAGAAAGGAAACACGCCGGGAACGGCACAGCCGAACCAAGCGGTTTTACTACGTCGAGCAAGAGAGTCGAAAACAGTTTGCTGGAGGGTAAATCAAAAGAGCTGGCAGAGGAAGATCAGGGCAGGAGGAGGATCTGGATCTGTTAATGTATTTTTTTTAGTGTTTTCTGGTTCTTGCTGCGTGTACTCTGTGCCTTTAGAGCAAGGAGCGAACCAAGCTTTGCTTGGTTTGCGTCATTTTCGCCGTGTTGCTGATCACAAACCCGACGAGGGAACAGCTGTGGATGCTCAGCTGGGCATGGGCTGGTAAAATAGCTGGGAAAGGAAAGCATCATGTCTAGGAAAAGGGGTACAAAATTGTCAGCTGGAAGTGGGAAGAGTGAAATAAAGAACCACTCAAGGTGTGCAGTGAGGGGAATATGGAAGTGTAAGGAAGTTTCACCCATCACCATGACACACCTAAGGAGGGAAGACACAGAACTAACACAACAACTCTCCTTCCACTACAGTCAGAGAACCTTTTGCTATAGAGTTACCTTATGCAAATACTAGATTTAAAGCCCATCTTCCCTTCCAAATTACCAAGGGGAATGAGAAATACTTTAAAGGGCCTTGAGGCTTCCTAGGCCATTTAATTCAGTTTTGTAGCACAACTTTTTCAGGAAAGATATGCTGCCATTACAATTAAGCAATTACTTTTCCTAGTTTATTATTTATGATTTTAATATAAGACTTACAGTTGCACTATATAATTGCAATCCATATCCTTGTATCATCCTGGCCCATAAAGCACAACTGTTGAGATGTTTAGCCATTTACCACTTTGAATTATATTACAAATTTGCCTGGAAGTTGGTTCTTATACTTCGATCTAAAACTATTACCCAAGTCTTGTACAATGTAATTAAATAAATTAAACCAGCCCTTGGGGACCTTTTGCTCTAAAATGAAATTTCAGATCCAAGAGTGCCTGTAACCTTTACTGTAACCATGTCTAAAATGTTACTTGTAATTTCACAACTAATCAGATCTTGACAGAAAGGCAGACACTTGTTGATGGAACCCCTCCTTCCTGCTGTCCCCAAGGATAAATTTACTACATCATGATTGAAACAAATCCTCTTCTAGCGGAGCCCATATTTTAGACAGGGCATTCTGGGCTCTGAAGGAAGGCTTCTGGAATATTGCTGCTCACTTGTAATGCATGGATATCACTCAAACTCTCCTCCCACCCCTGGACTGGTCATCTCATTAAAAAAAATCATATTTTGTGACATGCAACATTTTTCTTTCAATCCAGACCGAACACCAGGCTGACTGCAATGCTAGCAGTGACCAGCTGTATTAAATTAGTACCAGGGAAGGTACAGTTGAAGCTGTAGTGTCAAAGGCCACATTTTACATGAATCACTGACACTGTGAATGAAGGCAAATATTTTAAACCCTATCTCTCAAAAAAAGAAAAGCAATAACCACCAACTGAAAACTGGTAATTAACTGGGCAGACAGCAGCTTATGTGTCATTATGAAAACATGGAATCAAAATCTGTGCAAAAAGCTGTTCTCACGAAGAATGTAAGCACACAGAAAAACATGGGCTCAAGACAAACACGAGAACCAGTCACAAAGAACTTTTACGTGACAGCTGAAAATCTCACCTCTTGCTTTGTGGACCAGGGTGCTCCCCCCAGCTCCTACCATGTGCAGGGTACGTGATTTTATCAGTTTGCACACAGAAAAAGGAGGCATTGGATGACAGGATGGATGAAACCTGGTGCTTTGATTCCTCCCTGCAAGGAGGAATGGAGGACTTGGGAGAGGCTCCAGCTGAGCTGGGACACAGCACTGGAGCTGGGACACTGCACTGGAGCTGGGACACTGCGCTGGAGCTGGGGACACTGCACTGGAGCTGGGGAACAGCACTGGAGCTGGGACACAGCCCTGGAGCTGGGACACAGCCCTGGAGCTGGGGACACTGCACTGGAGCTGGGACACTGCACTGGAGCTGGGACACAGCACTGGAACTGGGGAACAGCACTGGAGCTGGGACACTGCACTGGAGCTGGGACACAGCATTGGAGCTGGGTTACATCTCGCAGTCATCTCAATAATCTCCTAAAGCAAGAGCTGGGGGCCATCCCCTGTCAGTGCTGATGGTGCATCCTCTGGTGTTGTTTACTACTTATTTCTTACTCCTGACACATTAGAGTTTAAAGCCTGTCAGGGGCCACTGATCAAACACAAGGCTTTGTAAACCTGGGTTTCACAGCCAAAAAAAGTGCCTGGCATTTAACTGCTGCTCAAGACTTTGCATCCTTCACTTCGCACGTTTTTCTTCTCAGAAGGTTTTTTTATATGAATGACATTGAGGGAGAGAATGTTCTGCCATCTGAAAAATTTGTAATTTTGTCCATGGCAATGGGGCCATCGTCTCCCAAGGGTCACCTACCACCTCCCTGCCTCTGCCTGACATCAGCAGAACACTTTCCTTCAAGGTGCTCCTGTTCAAGGTGCCTCTATAATTACATCAGCACCAGTTGTGCTCCTGGAATTTCTGGAGGAGACAGAGCTGATTCCTCACCCAATCACACCTTCCTTTTTTTTTTGCAAATTAAGCAATCGTTTGAAAAGTACAACAAATAATTCTTTTGCAATCAGCTGGACACCTCATAGGTTTTATCTTCAGCAAGTATTGGGTATTTGGGTAAGCTGCATCTTCAATGATCACTGCATTGTAACTAAAGACAGAATTATCAGTCAAAAAGGTATTGTAAAAAAAAAGAATCCCTATGGAAATTCAAGGCAAGTGTTCTAATGCAGGTAGCTTTGTTCTTTCCAGCTACAAAAATAACACACTATCCATCTTGAAACACAAAGGTAACCAAGAAAGCATTGTCATTTGCAAAAGGTTCCCTTCCCTAGAGCAAAGTATTATTACTATTATTTTTATTATTATTTAAATCCAGCTACTTCTGTATATTTAACTTTGAAAGAAATACCACATAGTATCCAAACAGTTCTGATGAATAACAAGGCTGTAACAAGAACTACATATGAAGAGATATTAAGAAAACATTAATTTCTCCATGTGGGTACTTTCAAAGGTCATCTCTGTTTTATTCATTTCTCCAAGCATGATCCTGCCTGGTCCAAAACACCTCAAGCTTTTATCCCACTCATTCGGTTTTGTTACAGCCCATGAAAAACGCCAGTGCTACACTAATTTCATCTCCCTAGCAGATGAATCAATATGTCTGAAGAGCACCACTAATTATAATAAAAGTGTGTTCATTAATAATCTTATGCATTTTCATGCATAACTGAATTTTAAGTTTTCAAACACACGCTCCAAAGAATACAGATCCAGAATCCCCACGTGGAAACCTCAGAATGGTATCAGTGCAGAATCTCAAGGTGCATTTGGGGAAGGAAAATCTAAACACATGGATTTGTTGCATTACAGCCAGAAAAGTACAGGCAGCAAGCAGCCAACCAATATGTCCAGGAAACAGGCAGTTTATGTCAATGTATATATATAAATATACATATTTAAACAACAACAGCCACTCCAAACCCTCCTGCCAAAGTCTACACTTTCCTAGTGCCAGCCACTGCATTTAGCACCTTGGGGAACAATTTCCCTTATTTTTCACCCGGCAATGAGGAAACGGAAATCGCCCCAGTTTTTCCATTGTTTTAATCTCTTTGTCCCCACAGTGAACTAAAACTCTGAGCTGTACCAAGTGTAATAGGAAGAGTTGGAAAGGCTTTTTCATGTCCCAGCTCAGTGCACTCTCAGAGCAAAGCACCAGAAGGAATGACATTTCACCTCAGTGCCAATGAACCGGGATACTCCGGTATTTGCAGCCTTTCCTTTGTAGACATGATTCAATATGACACAGCTCGCCAGGATTTAAAGAGCTGCAAGAAAAAACTGCTGCTTCTTACTTACAAATCTATTAAATGGGTTAAAAGTGACTTAAACTATTGCGTCTCAAAGGGGTTTTTTGTATCTTCCAAGTGATCTTCTACTCACAGGGTAGCAGCAGGTAACAAGATGCAAAAATTCCTGTGTCTGTTCCCTCATTCTCCAGGGGTCTGGTGCCTCTGTGTGACTTTGTACAGGTTATAACCTCTCTGGATTTCATTTACCCATCTCTAAAATGTGAATAATGCTTAACTTCCTCCTGGGAATTGTGTGGAGGCTTAGAATATTAATCCTGGCAAAGTGCTTTGAAATCAGCGAATTGAAAACAGCACAAAGCACCAAGTTTTATCTTGTGCATCCATCCCTTATTGCCTTTACCGTGTCAAACTCATATGGAATTAACTGTGATCATTGAAATCAGTTTAGCTTTTGCAATAATAATCCTGCCTACTTCAATAATTAAAGAACAAAGATGATGATAAAGGTAAAACAACTCAAACGAACACTTCAGGTATTTCTGCTTACAGATGTAATACACACTGGGATATCGCACCCAGTGCTGAGTTTAATACTTCTCCTCCCTGCTTTTCTCTGTCTGGATGAACAGTGTTTAAGGAGCCTTCTAAAAGCAACAATCTGTTTCATTATGAAAATCTCCTTTAAAATAGTTCTGCAGTGGCCCCAGTGGATGATTTTCTGTGTTGATATCAAAAAGCTTTTCCTTACATCTTTGTATGCATAAAATACATTAAGTAATTCAATTCCATGGAACATAAAATTTTGTTTAAAAGTTGTAAAAATCACTATAAAAAGTGAAATATTTTTCTCGTTTCTATACAAATTAATGACCTCACGTTCAGAGCTAAAGAACAATAAAAACCAATGGTTTACTAAATCCCTGCTGATGTCCATTATACATAAATACAGCAAGGATTTTTTTTGTTAAGTAAAAAGCTTAGAATTTATAAGAAGTATTTATGTTCCAAAGCACTCGCTAACAAAATAGTTACTTTCATAAGAACTACTCATATTATATATGTTTCAAACCCAAGAGAATGTTAAATCTAGTAAAACCCAATGAGATATGGGGGGGGGGATCCACAATTAACCAAAATATTTGCAATATATACAGAACATTAGCTAGAAAGAAACTCCTTGGCCTAAGCAGGCACCCAAATGAGCAGCTGACTTTTCCAAAGCTTATTTAAACATTTTAGTACTCCTGCCTATTCTGATATCACACCTGCTTCTGCCTGCACCTCTCCTGAAACTCCTGTGATTTCTCCGCGAGCAGGTAAAGAGGAAATGATTTTTCCTGCACTCAAATCAGCCAGGCCTGGATCAACAGGATCTTGAAATGCAAAATTCTCATAAATGGTCTTGGAATGTTCAATTTTTGCCGCACTCTGACTCCACCTTGATCTCATGGAATTTCCATTCCTGTTGTTGGGTTTTGTTTTGGTTTTTTGCTAAGTTACTGTAGAGAGGCCTCTCCAAATGTTCCCCAGACTACAGCCGTAGGTAAATGTGATTCAGTGCATTTTGTAGGACATCGGGGAAGGGGTTTATTGGCTGACAAGGACATCCCCCAAATACACACACAGGGCAGGGATGGATTTACTGCAGAGGCTGGGGCAGGAATTTGGCTCAAACAGGACACAAACCTCTGTGCAAATACAGTGGATCAAAGGACTCTGAAACAGATTCCCCTCAAAACCACATATTTTGATCTAGCATCAAACAATAATTAAACTGCATTTTTACCACTAGTTTAACACAATGTGTTAAAAAATTCTCCTAAAATTCAAACCTGTCTTTTTAGGGAACGTTAAGAAAGAAATGTGGAGAAATTTAGAAGTACACTCATCAGAAACACAGGTGAAATTCTGCTACAAATTCACAAGTTTGGGCATCAGATTTAATAAAAATAATAATTTGCCAAACAGCTTCCCTCCACAATGAAATAAAACAATCTAAATATTCATTCTCTGTAAACTGCACTCATGGAAGTTTGCTGTAATATACTTTAAAGCAGGCTCAGCACGAGGGCAGTTAAATCCCTGCAAAGCTCCTGCAATTGTTCTATATTGTTTTAGGGAGCCCAGGGGAGCAGCTCTCCCTGTATGTTTTAGTGATGCACACAGCTCTGACGACACTTCAATTATCTCTGCCTGAAATTGAATCTGTTAAGAACACTGTAAACCGAATAATCCAATTCCTCCTAATACACCAGCCTGAATCCCTAAGCCCTAATGAACATTTTTCCTCTTTCACTCCCTCTCCCCAGAGCCAACTAAAGAGTTGAGTCAAGAACCCGGCAATTACGTAGCATTTAAATATTTTAGTTTATGTGCCTGCATCATTTGCAAGTGAGGACACGACGGCAGTAAACTTCCCAACAATGCTCTCTAATTTTAATTACCAGAAATCCGACACCGTAGATAAACCAATGCCATCAATATCCCCAAAAAAATGCACTAACCATGGCTATCAATATTGGAATTACAGGGAAACAAGTACAGGCTGTGTGGAGGGTTTTTTAAGTACTGTATTTTATGTGTTCTACTCCATATGTAGAAGTTCATATTAAAAGAAAAACTAAAACAAAACATCAAAATGCCCAAATCTTTAAACACCTGCTCACAATATAGTCTCAAAAAAACCGCTGAGAGTTTTAATAAACTTCCTAGTTTTGAAGAGAATTATTCATTTTTCAAAAATGTCATAAAACTCAGCTGACAAAATAATGAGCAAATGAAAAAATAGCGACAAAAATCTCAGCAACAACCCCAAACAATCTGCATTATTCTTGTGTGGTTGAAGAACTTATTTTAAAGGTATTTAAGATCACAATAAATGGTGATTTCAATGTTTCTGAAGGAAGTCAGACATATCCAAGGCTTCCGAAAACACTTGCCTACCGTTACCAAAGTAAATGCATATTTAGTGAGTCAATGGAATCGTCAGAAAACGTTATCAACATTTATTTATCTCTAAAAATAAACTTTAAACTCCAGTAAGTGCCTTTCCAAACCCCAAATGTGCAGCATTTAGAACTGCACGCAGCTGAAGCTCCTGAAAGCCATTTGAAAAGGATGTGATCATAAAGAAACATTAGCTTTTAGCTAATAATCCTCACTCTTGCATGTTTTAAAGAACTTCGCAGTGTTTTCAGGCTGAGAACTAAAGGCCAATAATTTTTAAGATAAGAAGGAATATTGGATCTGGGAGAAAACGTTGGGTGCAAAATGTAGAATCCTGGGAAGCCGAAAGGAAGAGTGGGAACGCTGAGAGGAATTGACTCCCCTCACTGTTGATTGTCTACTTCAAAACAAGTCCCCAGAGGCATTCCACAGAGATCAGAGCAGCGGGGTGACGAGACCCACCTTGCACATGAAGCCTCCAACACATCCCCAGAGTCATCTTCTCTTTGAAATCCAGCCAGGATCCGGCAATTTAAGGGAATTGCCATGAATGGCTGGGATGGAGCTATTTTGGAGAATCCCACAAACTGCTTTGGGATTTGGGGTTATTGCTGACCATCACCGTGATTGAGTGACACAAATTACTGTAGCTTCTCTGAGGTCTTTACAGATAAGCCAGAGCAAACTGCAATATTAATTTTCAAACAAACAAAGCGTGCTTGGATCGATATTATTATATCGATCAGAATTTGATGGTACCTTAAGTACCTAATACAAACTTCTTCAGGAAGTAATGCCAATCAATACAAGAACATTTGATTCACAAGCCAAACAGAAGTTGGATCAACAGTAATTGAAAAATACCATCTTCTCAGAGCTCTATTTTCCACGCTTTGATTCTGTAAGATCTTCAAGACACTTTCATGCCTTTATCCACATTATAAATAAATGGCATCTTGCTTCAAAGAAGAGTAAAAGTACTGCCTTTCCTTTCAGTGACTCTTTGGCCTCTTTCACCAAGATGCATCTTTCCTTGAACTCTTCATTCTATAGGATCTGTACAATAAAAACCTGCATGACACTTTAAACCAGGCTGGAGAAATCTCCACCCTCATCCTCCCAGGCAAATTGAAATATTTCATTTTAATAAAAAGCAAGTAATTTTTGCATCAGTTTTAAGTTACCCAGTCACTGTGGCTAAGAATACTTTTTCTGCAAAAGAATTTAAAACCAAATGTTATTTTCCTACTCTTTTTTCAATGGCCAATTTAATGATTAGTCTGATGATACAGCACAATCAAAACAAAGTGTCACAGCATGGGGGTATTAGTTCCAGGCTTTGCAGAACCAGAGAACCTTGAGTACAGGCAATTACCAGCCACTGAGGCCAATCCGAGTGCTTTCCTACGTGCTCATTAACTCAATTGAGACAAATGAATAATGTCAGTAATTCCCACAAGGAGGTATGTACAGCCTTCTTTCCAAAGTGGACATCTTACTGTCCCCTCATTCCTCTTTTCCCGCAGCTGTTTTTTCTCAGGTCTTGTTTCTTCATTTCAAAAAGAACAAAAAAATTAAATCTAAACAATTGGAAGATTTTAAAAGGAGTCTGGGATCTGAAATATTCCTGTATCATCTTTGATTCTGCGCCTTTCAAACTATAAACAATATCTTGTCTTCTAAAAGCCTTTCTCAATGAAGTTACATAGACCTTTTTCTAGCCATCCAAGCCATCTCAGAAACTAACACTTGTTCATTCTGACTTGCAGTTACTTTTATATTTTACTTATAAGTTTTATTCTGCATTTGTTTCCACCCCATCCCCTTTGGTGCCATCCCCACTGACACCACACTGTTGTGTCAGTCATTTCAGGTACCTCCTATTAAAACTTTCAGACATCCACACACAGACAAACTTTTTGGCAGAACTATAACACAGCACAACAGGATTATGATGAGAGGTGACTTTTGGCCTAGGCAAAGCAGGTGACTGGCATTTGGCAACCGACTGCTTGGGGCAAAGTAAAATGTTTTGAGCACGTGATACCCAGAGCACTTGCCTGTGTGAGATGCAGCAGTAAATATTTTCCTGAACACTTGCAGGCATCTGCAGGATATTCTGCTCCCATTGTTTTCATAACCTGACCCTTCATTTCCCATGCTCCTTCTTTCTTTTGACAGCATCTTAATATTCCACCTGACTCCTCACATCCAGCCTAAAATCCCTCTGAAATCACCTGCCTCCCACCACCCACCTTATCTTGCAGAGAATTGGTTTTTGCATGAGCATATTTTGCTTACACTCCAGAGAAGCCTCGAGACAGCCTCGAAATGCTGTCCTTCAGGACTATCTGCTCCCCCTTCACACTGGTTAAGATAAACAACGTTTGCAGAGGTTTCCCAGGTCACTCTCTTTCCCAAGGAAGCAGCAGTGAAAGGATTGTATAGTCAATTTTTGGATGAGACTGAAGAATCAAGCCCTGGAAATAGATAAAACAACTCAAGGGGTAATTAGTGAATTAATGCTACTATTAGTAGTGTGGCTACTCACACTTGAGGGTTTATCTGGAGCTCAGGACACAAGTCTGACCTGCACTGCCACCCTCAGATTTATCACCTCCAGAACAGAGCACGCCTTGTGATTGTCACCTTCCTCCTGATTCATCCACAGCCTAATAACCTACAATTAATACTTGCTTAATTACTCTCACTTAAAATTCACAATGCATGCCCAAGTCACTCAGCCCAGACAGCCAAGCATGCAGAGTATCCCCATTTGGGATGTGTGGCTGATTCTCCCCAAACCCCTTCCCTTCCACAGCCTCTGGGTTCTTCCCAAATCGAAGGGCCACAAATGCTTATTGCATTTCTTTTGCATTCATTCTGGAGCCACCCACCCAACCTGAACTGCTCCCTCTGCACAGCTGACTAATGACCCCTTTAAAATAAATAACTCGTTACATATCTAAATTTATATGATGTAGGATTTTATGTGTTGTTTTCTTTCCATTGGGACCACACATTAAAACAAATGACACACAGCATTAAATTATTCTGTTTTAAAAGGTTTCAGACACAAATCATAGAATATCACAGCCTGGTTTGGGTTGGAAAGGACCTTAAAGCTCATCCAGTGCCACCCCCTGCCATGGCAGATCTTCCACTATCCCAGGTTGCTCCAAGCCCCATCCAGCCTGGCCTTGGACACTTCCAGGGATGGGGCAGCCACAGCTTCTCTGGGCAACCTGTGCCAGGGCCTCATCATAAAGATCATTACATCTAAAAAAATGTCAATTTACTCCTGGTTTGAAAAATACTCAGGGGCACTCAACCAATTTGTGCCTGTTAGTTACAGCTGTTGAAATATTGAAAAAAATTGTGTGATCGTAGACAGAAATATCTACATACACATAATATTTACGTGAAAATAGGGAAAGCTGGGGAACTGGATAAAATATTTATCTCTTATGGAAAATTGTTGAAAAGATCCTGTAGCTCTTCAGGACCAATGAGCAGTTATTTGCTATCTCAACCGTGGTGAACTCCAGCTCTCTTCTTATCTTTTGAGTTGCCTCAGATATTCAAGGCTGTGTTTTGGAAAAACAACAGCATTTTACCACCAGAAGCCACGTTCTTCAGATTGCGTTTTACAAATCAGATCGAAACGAGAGGAAAAACACCCTAAAGGTTAAGGCCTCCACATAAAATACTTATTTAGCTTTGGGTTCCAGGGCACCAAGCTTTGGAGGATGGCTTTCTTTAAACCAACGCTGGTCAATAGGAGGCAGATGGCCGGGCTGTCACGCTGGATGGAGCCGTCTGCATGATAAGGTCAGTGCGTCTGTCCGTGGGGAAACGCTCTCTGAGGACAGAGCACCAGGATCGGGATGTGCACGGGGGGGAATTGCAGGAGGTTGCCACATCTGACAGCGTTTGTCAAACGATCTCGCGCCACCTCCGCGGAGAGGTACGGGGAAAAAAAGCGCGGCATTGCGCCGACAGTCAGGAGAATTTGCCAACCATTTCCCCCCGTGGGGAGGTGTTTTCTTGCCTTCTATTTTCCAACAACATTTGGATGTGGTTTCTCACAGACGGTATAATTTTAATGCACACCATACTGTGTATCAGCTATCAGTGAAGCTATTACCATAATTAAATGTCATCTCTTTGAAGGGGACAGAAATTGCAAGTTCCTGCTATATCATAACTGGTATTGTACAGCCACTTGTAAAATCATCTCTCCTGCTGCTCCAAAAACTCACTCCACAATAGCAGTGATTACCAAGGTACATTGCTTTTATCATTCCTGCTACTGTACAGACAGTGATATGCTGCATCGTTGTGGGGAAAAGAATTAATACGAACTTGAACAGTTTTAAAACCAAGTAACTAAACCAAACTGCCTTCAAAGATGGTTTGGAAATACCCAGATGTTTTCTTTCTTGTTTAAATGTCAGGGTTTTTATAAGTACCAAATCATAACGCATAAAAAGCCAATCCTTTTTTTTTTCTAATAGCCTTAGAGCCTTACTTTGCTTCCCTAATACAATAATTAGTAGTAACAGAACCTACATGACTCAAATGAAAAGAAACTGATGAATCTGTGGTTTTTTCCCCCTAAGATATTTTAGAATTCGTAGCTCTGTGCTAATAGCCTGAGTACTAATAAATAATTAACCACAGAAACAATTTAAAATATTCAAAGATTGTTTGAATGGGACACTTAATCCATAATTTACGTACAGTAAATTACTCAATAAAAATTGTTTTCCCTTCATGTTCTTTTACTTCATTGTTGCAAAGAGCAAAAGAAACTATGAAAACAAAAAATTAGGATCATATGTCCTCTGACATTAATAAATGCTCTCACCACACATGAAGGAAATTGGAGCCACACTTCATAAGTACATGGGTGTAATAACACTGTTAAAAAAACTCATTAGTATTTCCAGCTAACAGAGGAAGGTTTATGTGCGTTCCCAGTTGCCGTGTATTTATTGAACTATATGGGTTTAACAGCAGAGTACCTTCAATATCCAATGTGTCTGCAATACAAAATACCTCATATCTACAGACGCTGCAAACCTTTTAGATTCATTCTCAGTAATAAAACATGACTGTGAAGCTTTAAGACATGCAAACTCGAGAGTCTTAGAGGAGCATGAGAGCCAGGAAAGGTGTTCATTGGTATGTCCTAATCTCAAACTCTAAATCATCATTTAAATTTTATTCTCTGCTCAGCTGATTCCTTCCTTGATAACAAATACAGTGAATTCTCCAGAAAAATGCATTCTGAGGGTCCAGCTTTGAGCTCCCAGGAACAGAATACCAAAAAGACAATTTTTGATTCCTTGGACAAGTAAATACCCATTTATTAGTTGGAACATTTCCTCTACATTTCACCTACTAAAAGGGTAAGAGACTGATGCATCTTTTCTGACTAGTCTGAGAGAATTATAGCAACGCTTTGGCTAAACTTCCAAAAGTTGCTCATTTTTCTGCAAAACAATCCACTACTGAACTAGACCGGTGGTGTTTTTCATTTCACCGACTTCAAACAGCTAAAAATATCTGAAGTAATGAAGAAAATTCATCCAAGAAAACCAGAAAGTCTTCGGGCACTCAACAGGATGCCTTCTAAGACAATGATGTGTCTGTGCCGTTTTATTCATACTGCATTAACACATCTGTGCAGAAATGTAAAATTACCACTTTAAAATGAACAAAAATACTTCCCACTGATACATCCTTCTAAATTTACAGCTTCCTGAAGAGTACCCATGCAACCAGTGAACTGAGAGATGAGCCTAAGGACTTTTCATGGGAGCAGGGCAGAGGGACAGAGGAAGATTCACAAGTGCTGAGGACACAGAAGGCAGGAGGCCTCCCCAAAACGCCCCCCAAGTACCGATGGACAGCACAGGGAAGCTAAAAGGAGGAATTTATGGAAACTACATCGCAATAGACAAGGCCTTTGCTAAATCCAGTAGAAAGGTTTGCCTTTGATTTCGCAGCTTTGAAATGTAAACTGAAGTCTAAACAAAGAGGATTTTGTGCTGAGGGCTCCCCACAGCAGAGGCCTCCTGCAGACAGCACCAGGGATCCCCTGTCACTTGGTGCAGCACCAAGTGTGGTTAAGATCTGAAAACATCAAAACCACATTCCATGCTGATCTTTGTTAGCACACGAGGCTTCTGGTTCACACAGCTACGGCCACTGATTTTGGCTGCTTTTGTTAAAGTTTCTATTTAACCCTCTCTCCTAATACCTCAGAAATGAAATGCCTACCTCGTAATTTGGTAAGCATGCATTTAAATACATGACCTTACTTCATGCTTCCATTAATCATCAATGCAATACAAAGCAAGATAAAGACAATTTTTTTCCAACTGTATGTTGTTACCACTGATTATTCCTATTTGCCTTGAACAAAACAGGTTTTCTTTAATCTCCCATATCTGCATATTAAAAACTATCATATCATATCATATCATATCGTATCATACCAATCATGTTAATTTCTTCCCCCCAAGGAAGAATTTTAACAGTCCAGGGCCCCATAATGGTCAGAGGACCATTAAGTTCTAAACGTTCTGTCAGTATTAAGATACAGAAGCTAACAAAAAGGCAAAAATATGTTTTATTTTTACTTCAGTTTATTCTTGGAAGAAAAATCTTACAAGTATTTCAGCTCCTCAGTAGGTATTAACCACAAAGAGCTTTTCAAAGGGGAAATGTTATTCTTCTCTGACTTGCTTTCTTAATATAGTTCTCTCCACAGGAAGAGAAGTGAAGCCGGAATTTAGGGAAAAACTATATTTTCTGTGATACTTGAACAAAGAAAACTGTTTGAGTAGTCACTCACAGGTGGAGAGACGAGGCTCATGCACAAAAGATAGTTTAACTTCATTAAATGGAGAGGTTGGGGATGCAGAGGATGTGCAGGGGCGACAGGAATGAAAAAGAATGAAGTATTTTCTGGAGTCAATAACCTTATTGCCTTACATTCAGCAGGTATAATCCTGAAACACTGCTTGATAAATCAGCGGCTTAAATCAGGTTAAAAGACTGATGGGATCTTGAAATTTCAGGGACATTATGGGACAGAGCAACAGCTTAACCGCAGTCAGAGAAGCTGAAGCACTGAAGGGAGCAGGTCACAGCTGGGCAGGACCTGTGCTGAAGGGACTCCTCCCCACTCTGAGTATTCCAGTGCAGGAGGGGATTTCCCAGCTGGAATTGGAATGCCAGGGACATTGGCAGGACAGGATATATTGGTGCTCCAATGCTGTGTGTGACCACAGCTTCAGACTTGTGCTCAGGTACCTGTAACAGCACACCCACAGCAGCACAAGCTGCTGTCATTTGGAAAACCTGGAAGAACTGGATGAAATGCTCTGGGGGCTTCCTTATGCAGAATATTGGGCTGCTAGAGCTGTTTATGCCTAAACTGGGGCTGTCTGAAGTTTCAAACCAGGCTCATGAAGTCTTCAGAGGCTGTGATGCTGGCCAGATCCCGTTTGCAGCACAGCCATATCCCCATGCTCCTGTTTGCATTCGGGGAGCTGAACACACCGGCTGTCTTTGACACTCACCTTGCTGTATTTATTCATCAATCAGCTCTGCAGCTTCCACAGAGGATTACTGAAAGATATACTGCACAGCCTCGCTTTAAATACTGCCTTGCTCTGGCTCAATCTGCACAGAACAACTGTGTGAGATTTCCTGACCAGCTGGCAAGTAAAGGTTTGGGTCTGGCAGCTTTGGAAGACCTTCCTGTCCCAAAGGTTTTTAGGTTATAGGATGGTTTTTTAAGAGCAGCAGCTCTTCCAGGTGTCTTACTTTCATGGGGAAAGGGATGTCAGCCTGAATTTGGGATGTGGAGCCTGACAAATACAACAGGGATCCCTAATGGGACAGAGACTTTTATTTTCTCTGGGGATAAACACCCATGAAATCTGTTCGTGTTTTAGAACAAACAGATTACAACTCAAAAATCTGATCTATAAAAGGCAAGGAGAACAACACATAATAATATCTTTAGGTCCAACTAAGCAAACAAGCAGGCCATAAAAATGGAGATACAATACCTATTTTCACATTGGGATGGGATAGTCTTTAAACACCTCAGCAAGACAGACAGGTGTCCTCTGAAAGATAATGGGGGGAAGTACACAGGATCATTAATCTTTCCTTTAATTGCCATTTAATGAGCAGGAATATTAACCTGAGTTATTCCCAGCCCCTTCAGAAGGCGTTTAGTGGCTCAGTTGCTGAGCCTCACTGAGGCAGCCCAACAGCTACAGGATTAAGCAGTTGCTGACAAGCCCAAATTACGTTTGTGGTAATTTCACTGAAGGCACATTTCACAGCTAATTGGAGCCTAAACCCAAATATTAGAAGGAAAAAATACAGGCAAGATGGAAATGCAGAGTGTATCATTCTTGATTAGTCCTTCAATACAAATAAATAAATAAAAAATGGCATTTACAGGAAACCACCCAGCAATTAGCTCTTTACCTGTTTCTTTGATTCATAGCCAATGGATATAATTGGCTTTATGGGAAGAATATTTTTCAAGCTTCCTGCTTAGCATATTCATGTAAGAAAACATTTTATGACTTTTTCAATGAGCTAAAATTTCTGTTGTACAGCTCTGGGTAAAAGAGCAGTGTCTAATTTTAAATATTCATGGTTTAATGCCCCTTCACTGTCTTCATCACCTCATACTTACCAGGTAAATAATTGATACGGCATCATTTAAAATAAAGAAGTTGCTTTTCTAGAGTTTCCCTATCATTTATTTTTTAAAAAGAGGGGGTTTTTTTTAGAAAATCAAAATCTTCAAACTATGAAATCCTTTAAAAAATACTGGTAGATATTTACATAGTAATTTTCAAAATTTGATTCTTCAAACCTGGGACAATGTAGAAGTGACACCGTTTTTTTTGGTACAGAAAGCAGATCCACTGTTCCTTTGACCAAAATAAGCCCCAAACCAACCAGCTCCTGTCAGGGGTTCTGGTGCTGGTCCCCAGCAGACACCCAGCACACAGAACTATTAGGGAAGAGGTTTTTTGAAGGGAAGGACTGATGCACAAGACATTTTCTCAAGGACACCACCGACATCCTATGACAGCTCTGGGCATTTGCTTCAGAACAAGCTGTCTCGTTCTCACCTGAGCTATTTAGTGTGAAATCCTGCTCTGAAAAATGACTCTGCGATGATAAGAACATCGTCCTCCCCTGTGTCTTAATCAGTTAGCAACAAAATGTAACAATACATCCACCACAGAGCAGTGTTTCCATGCTGTACAAATCCCTTCCAGATGTTAGCAGCAATACCAGCGTGTCGTGACCTCAAAATAATTTCTGTATTTATTTACCTACACCCTTAGTGCGATCCTTTTAAGCATCCAAATTGCAGCAGAAAGAACTTAGTAGAGGAAAATATTGACATACATTTGCGACTGCATACCCAGATATCCACAGAGTCGTGAGAAATGGAAAAAGTTACAAGTTCTGATCGTTCCTGGCATATTCACATCATAACCACACTTGTTTGCAGTGATACAAAAGTTACTCATTTTCACCTCTGAGATAAATTGAAAAAGTGCAATTACAAATTCGCCCAACTTAATATCCAGCAATATCTTCACAGCCACCTTCTCCCACATCATGTTTATTCATCAGCAAGGTTATTTCACTTTGAGCCTTATTGCTTTGGCATGAGGCTGTTACTTTTTAACGTGAGGAAATACAAAGAAATGTAAATAAGAGGTAATACACATGACATAGAGACCTAGGCAGAAATGGAGCAAGGAAACACAAGAAATGCAGTTTTTACACTAAAAAAGCACATATAAGTTTGAAGTGAGTGGTGAGGAAATGCTTAACTTTGTTCACAAAGTACCGGTTAAAGATGTAAATACATAGAATTACCAAAAAAAAAAAAGAAAAAAGAGACATAAGTTATTTATCATAAACCTCACCATACAAATGCTGCAATTATAATGAACCAGAATGGGAAATGTGAAGTTCTTGTTTACAGAAAGAAGTGGATTTTAATAAGCCATTAATCCATCACTGCGTATCACAAGTCAAGCAATTTGCAACTGAACACGAGAAAAACTTGTCTAGGTCACACCTGCTACTTACAAAGTGTTGACATTCTTGCCATGTTTCACAAATATACTGTCAAAACTTGAAAGTACATGACAAATTTATGCAATTAAGTTTCTGTTTGGATTACTAAAACAAGCCATAATTGATTGCTCATATTCTTTACTTCATTAATGACTCTCTAATTAGCAAAAAACTTATCAGTATCTGTGGCTGGAGGGTTAGCAGGCAGTGATGGAAATGCAGGTGTGAAATAAGGCAATTTACCATATCAGATGATGTTAATGATTTCACAGGACCAAGGAAGGTCCCACGAAATAGACTCTCGATTCCTATTACGAACTACTGACAATCACAGTTTTGTATCACAAGAAGATTACTACACTTATCTTCTCATTAGTGGCTAATTTCACTCATTCCTCCTGCCAAACTAATTATAAAAAAAAAAACAACTTTTCAGGCTGAAATGAATTAATAGGGCACTTGGACCCCACTCATTTTTCTCAGGATAAAATAATTAGTAAGCACACACACACAAAAATCAAAATAGTTCTGTTAACTAATTAACAACACTAAGGACAATAAACCCTGTAATACACTAGAAGTAATAAAAGCTTTGTGTGAGTAAGGATCATCAGGTTTCCCTAACTTGCAATTTTATTATAACAATATCAGTGACATGAAAGCAAAATACAGCTATTGTATGAAAAATATTTCCTTTTAAAAATCTCGGTAGCTGTTCCTCAAAATGGAAATATTGTAACTCTGCACCCCTGAAGGTAGCACCTAAATCAGTGCTGTGACTTGTTCGTGATGTAGAGGGACTGATGAATGAGCTGATGGATTTCACTGATTAAATTCCATTGGTTTTGTCAGAAAAACAAATTGAGAGAATATTTTAAAACTCCACGGCTTCGGTTTAAAAGCAGGAAGACAAAACTTAATATCTCTGAGAGGCATTTATCTGCTTCTGTAGCTCTCCCGGGACTGTCCCTGTTACACTGCACCACTTTTAGCAGAGATGTCACCCAGCAAAGAGTGGTAAATTCCCAGTGACCAGGAAGGCACCAAAATCTTGCCAAACCCCAAAGCCTTTAGAGGGTGAGACTGCTTTGCCACCAACCAAAACACCCTAAGCCAAGCTGAACGAGGATTTCTGTTGGGAAACGAGGAAGCTACAATTGATACATAAGGACCCAGAAGACAACTGGATCAAATGATGTCTGTAAGAACCCAAACTGATATTACTCAGACCTAACCTGGCCCTCCAGGCAAACCTAAAAGTTCTTGTAGCTCTCTTTCCACGCAAGGAGCAGCTGCTTCCATTCGTGTTCCTGACACAAAAAAAGCCACAGATATTTGGATCTGATTGTCACCAATTTCAGGGGAAACAGGAACACAAATTATTGGAAATTCCAATACAAATATGTGGTCTCAAAGGGAGAAAAAAATGAGGTAAATGTAATTTTGTGCGCTGCAAATTAATGTAGCATTTAAATGTTTTGAATTATAATATAGTCTGTAAGCATGGCAGAGTTTTTAACTTGCAAGAGCAAATTTTTATTTATCTGAACATCAGCACCTCAATACAATGTAAAAAGTGCTTAGAAACATATTCTGTTTCAATTGCTTTATTGGAATCAAGCCCCTTGCAAGTCTCTTTAAACATAATTTTGACCAGAGGGTACTAGATTCATCCTCCCACTGGATTTTAACGAACATAAAACGTTCCACAGAGAGCTGGGTTGGCTTTTGTGTTTATTTTTCTTTCCAAAGGGTACAACGCACATTAATGTATTTCCAGTTTTTGTTTAAAGTAAAAAAAAAAAAAAAACCAACAAAACCAACACTGTGATCACAACTCCAAATCTCAATTCCCTAAAAACAAACCACCCAACCCCACAAAAACTATCTGATTTGAAAACAGGGGCAGTATTTGCAACGGGGGGAAAAAAAGCCTGATAGCTTTGCTTTTAATTTATCTTTACAAAGCTCTCTGAAGATCAAAGAGGTCTCACTCAGACAGCTGCATTTTCATGCCAATGGCCAGCAGAAAGAATGGCCTTCAAGGAAACTGCTCAGTGAATCCCTAAGTAATCAGCCAGCAGAACAGAGGATAAAAACCTTCAAAAAGGTCAGTGGAGACGGAATAAGAAATCTTGACTGTTAACTTCAAGGTTTTTTTGGTCGGGGCTTTTTTTTTTTTTTCTGTTTGTTTAACTCCACTACCCTGGAGTTAAGCACCAACTGTGGAATTTCGCTGTATTTGGCATCAATTTCTCTAAAATAAAGAACTGTGTTAATGAAAGCAACTGCTGCGAAAGAACAAGAAACGTGCGAAATTCAAATCACTGTGCTGTTTCTGCTCAAGATAAAATGCCTTTTGTTTCTTATTTCCAGCACTACTGCTTAAGCAAATATTTAAAGAACAACAGCAAAAAAATCCCTCAGGATATTAAAAAATCAACTGAGCGGATGATTAACCTCGCTATGCATTTAATATAAACAATTAACAAAAAAAAATATACAGTGCTTCATAAGAATCAATTAAAACTGTCTTTTTATAGCGTAATGGGAATCTAACAGACTAATTCTAATCACATATCAACTCTTACCATCTGAACAGATCTTATCCCCCATGCCCACATTATCTCATAAACTCAGCACTGCCATTTGTCCTCGGGAGGCTCCCACGTGCTGTTTACCTTCATTTTCTCCCCGGATTTCTGTGGGAGCATTTATGCAACACTTGTGCCATCGTTTTCTGTGCATGTCCAGCTCATCAGGCCGGCAGCAATTGTACTGCTCTGAGGGCCTGGTCACACACAGCGATTCTGAATCAATTCTGCATGTGCCATGAAGTTGAACCGAACGTGGACGGCTGCCAAAAGCTCTTTCTACAAAAACATCATTTCCAGACGGAGCAGGAGAACTGGTGCAATCCAACCAGGCATGGGGGACGCCAGGCCAAGGAAACAAATGACATTGAGAGATCCTCCAGCAGTTTATTCACATTCCCTGCACTGGGTGTGTTGTTACGTGATTATTCCTTAACTAAAACTGCATTTTTTTGTTACATAATTCTTTCCCCCAGTGTGAGTTCACACCACACACAGGCCTGTATTTTACTCTAAAGCTCTGAGGTGATGAAAGGTGACCTTAAAACTCCAATATCAGCCCTGCTGTCATATCAGCACTACTCAAATAAGCACTTCCAGCTTCCTCCCCTCCACCAGACTTTTCATTTGGAACTTTTTCATTGAAACATCAGAATTACTCTTAAAACACTGAAGTAATACCTGAATGACGAGCAGGAGTAGCTTTTCTAGCACTGTTTAAACTGACAAATGGGAGGAGACAGCTCCACAGGATCCCTGACAGATCTCCTTGAAACTCTGCACCACGGGTTCCAAATGAAGACATAGCAAAGTGCTTACTAAGAGTAACTGGGAGTTTCAGAGTATTTTCTATATAGGCCAAAATGTACTTGATGAGGTTGCAGCTCTTTACATCAATCCTAAAGTTTAAAAAAAAACACTCTATTGCAACAGTCTTAACTAAAACTTCCCAGGCTTAGCTGAGGAACTGTAGAAGAGTGGTCCCTCCCTTCATTCCACTGCCCACACAAGCTCAGAAATGAACAAAGCATTAAGAACTCTCTCAGTGAACCTCTGCCATGTAAAGGGCTCACAAGACTTGACTGTCACAGTAGAATTCAGCCAGATTTATGTCTGGGAGCTTAACCAGAGGGCCAGGTCTCCTTCCCGGCCATTCCATTAACTGAGAATTTTCCAGGGACACAGCCCTGAAGGCAGGTGACACAGGCTGGCTCATCCCCTCACTGCATGCACAGCACACTGCCACAGCAGAGGGGTTATGCCTCATAGCACTGGGCTCTGAATCTCCCTGGCCTTACTGGAGATGCTTTAATTATCATTTTCTGTCTATTTATCTGGTCAAAGTGTGTGAAACCACTTCGGAGTATTGGTTTTAGGACCTGGAATGCATTTCTCTTTTGCATTTTACTCTGTTGTGTTAGTGACTCCAGACAAACCAAGGCTGGCACACCGTGGGGAAGACACGGGAAAGAAAAGATTTAAATAAAACCCCTACTTGTAAGGATTACTAGGGAAATTTAGGAAAAAAAAAAGACGAATCAGAATTAATTGCACAGCTATTTATAACACATCTCTTACGTCACAGACGCACTCCTACATTTCGGAATAAATCCCAAAATAAACATGGTGCTTCACAGTTAATTTTAATGGTGAGATTAACCTCATTACTGGAATAGCACTCAGTCTCAAGTATGATCCACAAAGCACAAACTCTTAGACTGCTAGGAAGACTGGAAAATCTGGGTACAATTCAGGCAGCTCTGAAAGAGAATTCTGTCATGTTTCTAGCATTCAGTGCTTCTCTTCTAAAACATTCCTTATATTCATGATGGAAAACAAGACAATATTCATTGTCTCTGGAAATAACTCACAGAATTCACCTTGGCTATGCCCTGCAGCAGAGGGAAAACAGCAGGGCCTCCCCATTGGAAAGGTTCTTATCCAGACTAACCAGAATTTTCAGCAACCTGTGCCATATGCATTGTTGACTTTGTTGTTCACTTTCTAATATTACACATTGACACCATCTCTGCAAGACAGTTTGCAGCCTCGTTCATATGCCAGCAAAGTAAAAGAGAAATTCAAACAGATGCTTAATGAGTGTTTTCAAGTTCAGGGAGGACACGGCTGATATTTATTTCACCTTCTAAAGGCTGTTCCTGAGCTGTACCTGCCCCAGGGTGTTAAGCACTGGCCATGTGACAGCCTGGATGCTGTGAGCTCCAGAGGTGTGACACACAAAAAAGTCGCCTTGGACTATCCTAAAATTTAAAGACTGAGAAGAATCTTTGGGATCCTCCCTTTTTTTCTGGTTCTGGAGCCTTCTAGGTTAAAATAATCAAATGTATCCCTGTGCCTCTCTGCTTTCTGCAGCTGCTGGATTCTCTCTGTGTTTGCAGTAGTCCGTCCTTGATCCAAGTCACAGCTCCTTACCCCAACTCAGCCCTGAGCCACCTGTGCTCCCCAATCCAGGTAATAACCCACAAAACTTCTCCACAGCCCAGAGTGAACCAGTCTCAGTCCCTCAGCTCCTGCTCTCCCAGAACTGACAGCATTTACCTCATTGCATCACATTTCAACTAAGAATTTCAAGTTAAGAGAGAGAGACAGAGAGATCAAGTATGAGAAAGCAAGACCAGAGAATGAGCATGAAAGTGCTCAGGAAATCTCAGGGAGAACAAAAATTACAGATGGGCAAAGTGGATGCAATTACTGAATGGCCTCTGCAGGACAGCTGATCTTTCAGGGTTACAGAGAACTCCCAAAACAAGTAAACGACAACCAATACAGCCTGAAAAAAACACAGGAGAAGAGTTCCTTGTTTCTTCTCCTCTTCTCATCTTCCTCCTGCATTCTAGAACTGAAGGGAAGGATGCCACAGACTTCTGCCAGGAGAGCACTGCTGGGAGCAAGGGAAGGCGACACCATGAGCTTTCACACAAACTCATGTTGTTGTTATTGCAACACACAAATTCATGGTCTTCTTCTAAATAACACAACCCCACTGCTCATCTTCCTTCACACAATGCAGAGATTTGAGTTCTCACCTCCCAGGGCCTGAGCTTGACTTAATTTCTGGTCCTCAGCCCTTGTGGTGGGTGCTGGGCGCACTGTCAACTGAATGGAAGTGAAAAAGGAAGAGATCTAAGAAATCCTTTGAAGAAGCACAGAAAAAAACCACTTTAGAGAACGGGTGACAGGCTGCCAGCGAGTGAACTCCAAGCTGATGATTCACATGCTTTTCCCGTAGATGAACCTGTTTTATTTATGTCAAAAAACAAACAAAAAAATGTATCTTGCTAAATTACTCTGATTATTGTGATCCCTTCCCTGCTGAGTCAGTTGTCAGCTCACAGCACTCCTCAGATATGCATAATAAATAAATCAGGACTACACAATGTAAGCCAAAGAAAGGAAGCATAAAAAAGCATGGGAGTGGAATTTACCACCCTCCCCTAGGAAAATTCTCTGCTGTGATTTTAGGCAGGATGCAAAAGAAGGGAACTCTGAATTTTTTTCCATGATGTTGTGTTTTGAAATTGCTCCAGCAATGTCAAATATGATAACCTGAGTTTCTGAAAACTCGAAGCAACACTGATAAGCTTGTTGTATACACTTTAAGCAATTTGACAGTAGTTTGACTTTCCAGTTACTTCCTTTCAAGTTTTATTCAAATCATCGTAATATTTTAAGAGTTCAGCTGTTGTGTCATCTTGTCACATCAACATGCATGACAAAATAGAGATAAGTAAAAACTTATTCAACCCCTGGATCGTGGTCAGAACAGCTCCATGAAATTGTGAAATAATTCATTCGTACCAATTTGGATCCCTCCTGTTCATTTGAAGTTAACATTTGTTGACTTCAAAATTTATAAAAAACAAAACCTGTGGAAACTTCCCAGTGCCAGAACCAGATGCTTTTCAGTTCAGCATCACCCAGATCCTACAGCTCTGCAAGTCACAGCTGCCTCCAGTGTCATCACATTTCTCCCTCATCATTCATAAAGATATTAAACAATGCCTGAGTCTACTTGATAAATGATGTACTCCTGGAATGCACACATATTCATGAAAGGTGAGGATGCCCTTTGTTCTTTCCAATATAACAAATATTCTCTAGAGTCACTGCTAAACCTCATGCAAGATCGGCTGTAGTAACGATAGGCTTATACCAATATATCAAATATAATCTTCTCCAGCCTGTATTCCTATTTTATATTGCCCTATGATCAGAAAAAGATTTAAGTTTAACTATGCGTTCTTACAAAAAACCGAAGTAATTCAGCATTCAAGACCAAGAGTCTGAAAGTCAGTAACAATCAAGGAGAAACAGTAACCCATATAGTGCATAAAATACTTAAACCTACCATTTCTGCTAGTTTCAATATTGTATATTAATTCCAGTTTTTTATAATTGATCAAAACCAGGAAAAAATCCTGATATATTCAATAACCATTTTGGCAAAAAAAGCTAAAATTAGTTCTTAATGGTGCACTGTACTGCTCACAAGTGTGAGCTGCACACTCACACTTCAAATTCCCTTGAATTTTTCTTTCAAACATTGTAGCTACAAAGGTTCCTCTGTCAGGAATCAAAGACTTCCCAAAGATCAATGAGCTCAGCAGCAAGCTTTTGATTTGGAGATATTTACCTACTTATTAACAAAGGGAAACAATGGAAAGCACTGATCAACAGCGGAATGCAAATACCCACAGCCACGCTGGGTGTTTTACCACTGGAGGAGCAATGCAAATTTCTTAATGCAAAAATCTCCTCAGAAAAAAAGGCCTTACACAGATTTTTTTGCAACACCAGTAAGACCAATAATATCTAGGACACATAACAGCCAGGGTTAGCTTTTCCACTGTCCTTACGAACTGGAATTATGGTGGTTACACCTCCTTCCTAAGATAAGTGCAGGAACTTGTAACTTACAACAAAACGGCTGAGACAACATTTCTGGTTTGAACAAAACCAAATTCTGCCAGGCCTAGGATGTGAGCATCTCCAATGGAGCAGTTTCAGTGAACCCGGTACTGGATTACAGGTGTTATACGTGATCATTCTGGTACTCAAAAATCAAAGAGCACTTTTTTCTCCTCCCTGTTCTTCCTGTAGGTTATGGAATGATCCCCTGCAGCAGCTAAGCACCCACATGGCCACTTGTTCCCTCCCCCCAAGGCAGGATGAGGCAGAGAATGGAGTGAGAAAACTCATAGGTGGGGATGAAGATGGTTTAATAAGTGAAAGAGGGATGGATAAGTGAGGGGAGTGGGGAGAAGGAACAAACAAGTGATGCAAAGCCAACCGCTCGTCACCTCCCACAGGTCGAGTGGTGCCCCCCTGCTGCCCTGAGTTTTCTGTCTTTTCTCTTTCTGTAGAAGTTTTCTCACGTAGCCTTCTGTAAACAATGTTTATTCTCAGAATGTTTGCATTCTTCTCCTCTGAGAGAAGAAATGATTGATGTCCACCATCCAGGCTGAGAGGTGGCGACCTCTGTAGCCAATCTCTGAACCTCTATACAAACGTATAAAGTAGTTAAATTGTAAATAAAGTAGGAGAGTTTGTCCCCTCACTGCAATGCTCCTGGCCTGCTCTCTTTCTGTCTCTAAAGTGGGGCACACCCAGTCTCGGCTAGTGACACCCCCCAGTCTCTAAGCAACAGCACCCTTGCAAGGCAGCTCCCCACACTGTTTGTTCCTTGGGTTTGGGGTGTGAGGGGGTGTTGTTGCTGAGCATTTTATGGGATGGAGTGTCCCTCTGGCCAGAGGAACAGCAATCCCTGGCACTGGACAGGCACTGCTCAGCAACAGCCCAAGCATTGGTGGGTTATCAGCACCATTTCAGCCACAAATTCAAAACACGGCACCATCTGGGCCACTATGAAGAAAATTAACTCTGTCCCACTACCCAAAAGGATGGGGCATAAGTTATTAATAGATAATACATAAGATCAGAGTAGATCTGTTTAAAATCCTCTTTGCATCTGTCCTGTCTATACAAGTGTCAGTGTTTGCTGTGAATTCCACTTGTCATCAGGAAATCCTGAGGACTTGAATCTGCGATGAAAAATCTTAGTTTCAAGTAAAATCTTCTATGATTCTAGTAAAAAAAATCCAAGGCTAAAAATGCTCTAAAAACATCAGGAATTCTTTCTGTTTTCCATCCAGTCCTGCTCTCTCCAGCAACGCAGACTACAAAAAACCCCTTATTTCTGTATTCCAAAGAACACCAATAGAAATCTCTCTTATCCCCAGAGAACCCACAGATTTAAAATTGATGCAAAAGAACTGTGGACACTCCAGTACTGAGTCAGGTACATCATATTTATGTCGAGCCATTAAAAAGCGTTTACTGTATTTATTTCTGCAAGCATCCTGCCTGCCTCGACATTTCTAAACTTTATGCTCCTATATGCAGGAAATATATGTAAATGGAGTAGCCACTGTAAAATACTCATCTTCTGCTCTTCTCATCTTTTTTTCTTGGCTGGGGAAGAGAGAGGAACTGAAGATTCTACCATCAGTTTGAGACAGAAATATTATATACGCTGGGTTATCTTGAGGAATTAAAATGTCCCTCGGTTATCATATTCCAAAGCAAAACCTATTACACTTACTCTGCATATATTATGAAAGTTTTAAATCCCATCTGACATAAATTCAATTAAGCACATCCTTAGAAGACGGCTGTACAGGTAACGGAACGACTCATAAGGATGTTTAAAACTTCATTAAGGGATAGAGGTAAATTGTATTAAGATTTATTCAACCAACTCAGCAATAAAATAACTCAAACGCAGTCCATAGCAGGAATCATGTTCGCTGACTAAATCAGTGCCTTCTGAAAAGCAAAGGAAATGCTGGGAAGCACCCCGTTCCCACAGTTCCTTCAGGAATTCCTGGCACATGGTCCAAATGGCCTCGTGGAGCCTCTTGGCTGTGAGGCCACCGAGGGCAGCACCACAAAGGGTTCAGAGACACAAATCCCTGGACATCAGCTGTGCTCTCACCTCCTCCCGGCCCCACACACCCAGAGCCTCTGTTATCCACAAACACAGCCCAGTTCTCTTAAAAACAACAACCAGAGCACTTTATTTATAATTTTGAATGCCAGCAGGGATAGCAGTTGGGAAAGTGGCTCTTGGGAAGAGTCTTGAATGCCTTGAGGGCAGGAATTCTTCTCTGTGCAAACAGGAATACCAAGAGAGCAGAAGGGTCACCCAGGTTTTATGGGGACTGAAGCACTCCTCTATTCAGAGGACTGCATTCATACTAACTCTTAAAAAAGACCCCAGAGTTCTAATGGCTTTGTCTTTAAAAATGGTTAATAAGTAGACTACTTCATAGAGATTTTTATTTTTTTTTAGTTATTAATTTTGCCCTTCCTGGAAGGAAAGCGAGCTTATTCTGAGAAATAACAATTTTCTTCCAGGTTCAAAAACAATATATGGATTATCTGTAAATTATTATACAAGAAATGTAATTCTGGTTGAATATAAATGTGCCATAGAACTTTTCATCTTTCAAAACAACAATTTCACACTTGCTCACCCTAAAACAAATTCTGATTAAAGCAAAATAATCCGAATGATAGCAACATTCACTGATGCAAAGTTGAAAGCAAATATTACTCTCGGCCTTGTATCAGAATATTTACAACTATTGTTTTTAAATAAAGTATCTCCAGCACTGAGGAATCCTTTGCTTAGCATCTAAAATGAAGTCAAGTTTTTAATTTGGTTCTTAAACAATCACACCAATAATGATAACAGCTGCACCCTTTATCAAGGCAGAAAAGCCATCCTGCTGTGCCAATTCATCAAGAACATGAGGCTATTACAACAGAGAGAGTTTAAACCTGTTTAGTGTTGATTATGCTGGTGGGAAGGGAAACTGCCTCATCCTGGCACACAGCTGGAGCCCTTTCTGCTGTCTGGGGAGAAATACCAAAGGAAAGGTGAGAGTGCCTAGAGCATGGCCAGGAGATAAGGGATGTGAGGAATGGCTCCAGTCAGTACCTGGGACACACCTCTGGAGCTCCTTGCTCCGTGTTCCCATTCCCTCATGCACGAGGGACATGGAAAAGTCTGAGCTGAGCAGCTGGAGTGCCAGGAGGGCACTGGGAATGGGATGACAGTGTGGAATGGGAAGGGGCTGGGAGGGGGTTTGCTGTTCAGATGGAATGCTGCAGCTCCTGCCTTAAGTAAGGAGCTCAGATTTTGCCAGAAGGGCTAGCAGCAACTCTTGCAAAATTCCTGAAGAAGTCCCACCTGCTGCCACAGTGAATTTAGAGCCAGTAGATGTTGGTGACTGTCATGGATCAGGCTGTGTCTTAACCCTGTGGACAATCACTTCCAGAGCACCAGGGAAATCAGTGCTTGGGAACGAGGTGTGACTCAACCTGTTCAAACCACCAACATTTGGTGCTTTGAGCAGCCACAAAGGTTCATAAATTTGATCTTCAGCGGGGTCATCAATAAACAGGGTTTTCTCTTGAAGTGCAGCAGAAGGTTCCCTCATTCCTGTCCAAATACTCATTTGATATTTATCTTTTTGAAAAGAAAATCTAACAGCTCCATTCCCGCAAGGACAGACGCATTTGCCACCCAAGGAAGTGAGAGTGAAGTAGTGGAAGACTAAATGTGTTCTAAACCCAAACATCATTTTGTCCAGGCTTTTCAGCTCCATTTAGTAACTTTGAGGGGAAGAGCTCTCATTAATAGCACGGAAAAAAGGTCCTTTGAAAAACGACTGGATAGAGTTAATTACAGAAAATGGAAAATGTCCGGTTGTTTATTGATTATACTTTTGTATTTAAGAATACCCCCACATTTAAAGCACCAAGCTGGGAAAGTGATATTGATTTTAGCTTGATAATTACAACCCGAATAGTCCCTTTGTAATACAAAGCTTTATTCAATAAAATATTTACCATGAAGTTCTTTGGGCCATACAGTACAATCAATTACCACCCATGATTTCTTGCAGCAGCTAAACATTAACATGGACATTTGAACAAATTTAGCAAGGGGGTTTTTTTGTCTACTTGGGGTTTTTTATCGTTTTACTGTTTGGGTGCTTTTTGGGAGGGAGGTTGAGCTGGTGTTAATTCCTAGGGAGGATTCCTTTTATTTAATAACTGAGACCATTAATGCTACCAAAAAGAGTAAAACCTCCTAAAATACCAGTAATTTTCTTCACCATGACAGAGCATAATTATGTGTTCCAAGCTTTCTACTTGCATGCAGTAAATAATCAGCCTCAATGGAGAGAGACATTTCCAAATTCTTTCGAGATTAAACAGTACAATTAACATATTAAATATTTAGTGGTTTTTAATTTCCCAGTTGCCCACACTACATTGCCTTTAAATAATACAGCACTCAGTGTAGAGATCTAGGTATATAAAAACAAGAGAAACGCAGAGACAAAAACAGGTCAACAAACATGCAATGTAATCGATAGTTATGCCTATTACAAAGGACTTTTTCTGAAAGAACAGTTGGCAATTTAATTAGAATGCACTAAAAAAGAATGATTGACAATTCAGCTAAATGATACCTTCTCCTTATCATCATTTGCTTTATGATTACCTGTTATTAGAGATGGCTTTCCATCAATTGAAATAAATCTGCAGCCACTTAATGAAAAATAGTCTGAGAACATTTCTGAGCAAGGAGGGTCAGCAGGCCATGAAAACACTAAATCTGAATGTCTAGAAAAGAGTATTCGGGATAAGAAAGAATATTTTATATTTATCTAGCACACTGACAATATACTCAGTACATTAATTCTTACTCAAAACTGAAAATAAGCTTAAAATAATGTATTCTAAGATAAGCTTTTCCAGTCTGGGATGGATGTGCAGGTCCAAATAATCATTTCTCAGATGCTAGTCAGAGTTCGGACAAGGTCAGTTACCACAAATTTATTTAGGCAATAAAATAGATCAAGTTTTTTTCACTCAAGAATTAATGTCCATATTAAATATTTATACTCTTTATACAATATAGTTAATGTACCATACCTTGTGAAAACATCAAATACTGACATATTTGCTCCAAATATATACATATATCTCCTTTTTCCCTCCCCTCTCCTCCTTAAATCACTTTACTCCTCCAGTAGGGGAATGTAATGCTGCAGAAGCAAAGCAAAGAAAGCCATGAGAGCATTTGTACCCTGCTGGTCTCTTCCACTGAACAGAGAAAAATCCAGCAGCATCCTGGAAACCACACTGGAGCCAAACACTCTCCTGAAAATTACATCCAGCCAAGAACTGGAGTTCTGTCACCCCTCAAAAGTCTATTCTGTACATTGCTAAAATTGAAACTTTAAATCTCTAAAAAAGGCAGCATTATGAAATCTGTCACTTGCTGTCACCACAGGAGTGATTTTAACTTTCACCAGAACATTGTTGGCACCCTGAGTTCTACCTGCAGGAAAAATAAATAACATTTGTGACAGAAACTAATATTTCTAAGTCAACACCATTTTTCCAAGGTAGTTGCATGAAGTAATATCAGTGTGGGGTTTTTTTTATAATAGACATCATTTGTTAAAGATCAAATTGGAATGGCATATGAACTTTCTCACATCTTTTCAATTTGTTCAGTATATTGACTATTTCCCTGATTTATGTACCGAGATGAAATGCTGGTGATGGCTACATAAAGATCTTTAACTGTGGTACAAGAAAATCCCTCAGCTCTAATGGTTCTATTCAATATTCTCTGCAAATAAGCATTTAGAGGTAGAAATAGGAAACCATGAATCTCCAAATTAGAAATGCTCACCAAATATTCTGTAGAAAATTGGCACAACAGTATCCACCTCTGTTTTATTTCATAAATGCTAATGACAGCCCTTCAGGAGGAAGCCTGAACATCATTTTTAAGCCACCAACAGAATCAAAAGCAGCTCCTCAAAGAAGCTTTTACCTTTCTAAGGTCTTTATAAGTTCTAATACATTACACTACTTTTTAAAATTACTGGGAATCTTGCATTTAACAAGCTTTTTGAAGTTGAATTAGTGCTTTTTAAAATCACACAGAAGTTCAGAAAATGCTGTAGTGCAACAGTACCCCAGTGTTAAATGCCCAATTTACCAGAAACAAACCAGAATTTGTAACCTGTACTTATCTTATTTCACTGTTGACAAGAACCTGCCCAGGATTTTCAACCATCTGTGCCCAAGCTCAAGAAATGACATCAAGATACAACTCCAGTCCTCCAAATACTCATGTATTTTGATTATCTGAGAGTGATCATCTTGAAGTGTAGTGGAAGTGAAGTAAGATGAGGAAATGCAGAAGTGGCGCTGTCTGTGATTTCAGCTCAGCACTTCAGTCAAGGTGAGTTCTTACTGTGCAGCATCTTTAAAAATCCAGTCACTTACTCAGGCAACTGTAGCTTTATTTCAGTGTTAAATTTAGACAGGCTTGTATTTATATGAACATTATAATTTATCTCTACAATGTTTGCTTCTAAGATGCTGCACAGCCAAAATTCTAAATGTGCTACTCCTGTTATACCTGTTATCCCGGCCCTGTATTTCATACAAAAAAATAAATTACTGCTGCACTTTGTGTATCCACGTGTTCATAAATTATTCTAGGAAAGGATGAGAGAGCTACTACTCTAAGAAGTGAGAACAACCAAGTTCTCATTTAAAAAAAACCCATTACTTTCTATTTTTGAAAAAGCACTGTAGAATATCCTACTGGATCAGCAATTAAAAACAAACCCAAAAGACATACAGACTCTTAGCTCATCTTCGAGGAGCAGCCTTAAGGCAGAGCATTTCTACCTCTCTTCGAAGCTTTCAACAGAGGATTTTTTAGCATTTAATACATGTTCTCAGGACAGTTCCTGGATTTGTCCTATCAGACAGACACAGAAGCATTCCCACAGGATGGGGGGTCACTGCAGGTCCCGTGCTGGGTGCCCCGGGGTGACAAAACCAGCGAAGACAGCGGGTCCTGGCACAGCAGAGGCACAGAGGGCACAGCCCCACACCGCTGTGACAGCAGTGCCACCACGCTCCATTCTCCAGATGCATTTCTGGAATCAGGAGGTTTCAGCTACTACAGCAGAGTGAAAAGGAAAAGTTCAGCACCTACGGAAAAGTTTCACCACCCCCATCACGGTCCTGGGCCAAGGGACAATAAAAGCCACGATGAGCATCTGAAACGACCCTTTCAAACACACAAAATCCATCTTCCTGCTCCCCCGGCAGCAGCTGGGCGTTGTCGCCCTGAGTTTTCTGCCTTCTGTCTTTGTGCTGCAGATTCTCACGCAGTTTCATGCAAACAATGTGTATTTTTAGAATGTTTACATATTTCTCCTCTGAAAGAAGAAATGATTGATGGTGATGTCCACCATCCAGGTTGAAGAGGTGGTGACCTGTGTAGCCAATCTCTTGACCTTTGTACCAATGGATATAAATGGAGTCAGATTTTTGTAATAAACAGTTAGTTCCCTTGAACTGCTGCAGGTGTGGCCTCACCTTTCTGTCCCTGAAACTGGGACATTCCCAGCCTCAGCCATCACAGGGTGTCACCTTTGCAGCAGCTGGGCAGCTATGAAACAGCCCTTCCAACTCCTCTGCATGAAGGAACAAGGAGGTTCAGGTAGAGAACAGAAAACTCTCTGAGAGGAATGCAGGGAGCTGCTGCCATGGGCTCTCTCTGGCTGAAACTCCTCGGAAAAGCCTAAAAACTCTTGCCCTGGGCATGACTGCTTTGGGTGCTCCAATGCCTCTTTTCTAACTGGCTCCTATGCAATTAACAGGAATTTTCACATGACCATGGGATGTTCTTGTATTATACAAATTTTCCAAATCAGATATCTATATATACACACGTGTGTGTGTTAAAACACATTTATTATGTATTAGGATGTACAAAACTCTTCAAGAAAAGTCATTTCCAAATCTAGACTCAGCTAATAGTATTTAAGAATAATTCCAAAGAACCAGTCTTGGCTTTGACTGTAAAAGAACAAGTTATATTATGACAAGAGCAGTTCTTGCACCTTGAAACTTTGGTGATTCTTCTTCGAATCACCATCACTCTTTAATACATCCTTTCGTACGTGCCTGAGGCAATAGGGTATTCAAGTACCATTGTGAAAATATGGGTTTGTTGTGTGTGCCGTGCTCTGGGTCTGTCTAATGTCACCCTTTTTATGCTGTATGGGATACAAAGGAGCAGCTTACACAACTATATCAAGCCTCAGTATTCTGGGCAGAGTAAAAATGGACAATATTTATTCTGGAAACTTGAAAAAAGGAGGTGACAGAGAATTCAGACTGAGAACAAAGGTAGCAGAGGGTCTGTGGTCATTTTCTTCCAACTTCCCACACTCCAATTAAAAAAAAATACTTTCTATATTAAAAATGTTAGCTGAGCTGGTGTTTACCAATATTGAATCACATATCAAGAGTCCACCAGACAGAGTTTAGCAGCTTCTGCCATGGTCTTCAGAGCAAGTTTGGGGAGTTTTCTGCCACAGACTCAGCTGGGGCACACAACTTAGCCTTGTTATTCGAATGCATGGCAGTGCCCCATAATCTGTCTGTTTTCCAATGTATTAGATTAACATTTATCTCTTTAAGCACACAGCTTATCTGTCAAAAAAATCCTCTACAGTGTCTGGAGCGGTGTCTCCAAACAGAGTGTCCTAGTTCCACACAGGCTGTTATTTAGTGTCCCAATTTTCTTCACTTTGATAAAGAAGAAAACTGTTCAGTTCTGACAAGTTGATTAACAACAATCAGCATTATTTTCAGAAAAAGAGATCAGCTCTTCCCAGAAAAACTGCAAAACTACTCTCATCTATTTTTGACGTGGCAGAAATGTACATCAATTCCGAATATGAATGGCAGTGATAAAGTCAAAGCAGAATTAAAGTAGGTTTAAAATTCAGTAAGAATTACACCTTCCAGCGAGCATTTTTATGTTCCAAATGCATGACTCGACCCCAAAACTGTACTTTGAAAGATGCAATATTTTCTACGCATTCTGAAGCTTTCATTTCAAAATAAATCTTTCTAACCTTATAACCACAAAAATAATCTCCAAAAACTAGGTTGAAGCTGTTTTGCTGTATTAGCAAGAGTAAGAAAACAAGCAAACAAACAAACAAACATCGTACATTTCCTTTCATTCTATTCTGTTTCCTTCTATTTCTGCTCTTCAACGTGTAACACAAGTCAGCCCATCTCAGGAACTGCACTGGTTCTCATTTACTTCCCCAAGTCGGATTTTATTGACACATCATAAATTATTAGGTCGATTTTGACTTCTACATTCCCACACAACTCCCCGGCTTTTCCAATTAATCCTCCAGCAGGATTCAAAAGATGTGCTGCTTTGCAATAAATCTGTTCCAAAAGGGTGGAGTTCTGCACTCTCACTTCTGTTTTTCTGTCCACCTGATAATTATTGAGTTTTCCCATTCACAATTGGTTATTAAAGATCCAAAGGAATTGTATTGAAAATCCTAAACTTGTTATAATAATCTGCCCACAGGTACATGGGTCTAGTGCCAGAAAATGTATTTTTGAACACGTAGTATTTTATTATTAATATTGGATTATTGCATATTATTATAAGACTAGAGTTGCTGCTGCTGAAAAAGTGGAGTAGTATTAATAATAAATTCAGGAATATGCAGCATATAATTTTTCTTTATGGAATTATTTATTTGGATCAAAACTTGGGCTATTGCTAATAAGTTATTTTATAATCAAATCTTTGTGAGGGTTAATGAATTTTTACTGAGCATGGCATTTCTAGATTGGAAAACTAAAGGATTCTGTGACAGGGGAAAAATAAAATGCTGCAGGTAGCTTCAGGTAGAAGTAGATGGAAATAGGGCCTAACTTCCCACATCTTGTGGTTAATAATGTTTTATTAATAATTAATTGTTCTGCTGCATCCTATAACTACTGGGTAAATCTTGACTATCAGGATTACAAACAGTATTCTTCTAGGAAGAGCATTCCAGGAAATTTTGTCTTAATGACAGTAATTTGCAAGCAAATTTAAGCAACATTTTGGCTCTGTGATTTCCTTCTCAATCAGCTGTGGCACGTCTGAACAGAAACAGAGTGATCACTGAGAGAAATCTCTCTTACAATGGGGACTTCATGGAGGGATTAACTGAACAGCAACAAAAATACATTAGATATTGAAATTTTCAACTTTGCCCCTGCTCCTCAGCAGGCAGCAACTTTCTCCTTCAGAAAACACTTTTCTACCACTTGCAGGCATCTCCAGTGGATGAACAGAACACAGGGTACACGTCAAAAACTTCTGCAAAGGGACACAGAGGGATTGCACCTGATGGCCGTGGTGAGTGACCCCACGTGTTCCAACTGGGAGGCCTGGAATGCTGGGAACGAGAAACATAAACTCAAGAACGAGCTTAAAAATTTTCCTTTATCACACAGAAGCCCATTTCTGCCTCCGGGCCCACTCCCTCTCCCCAAAAAAACCCAAATTAATGGCAGTACCCATATTTTTGTTTCAGACAATGATTTTTTTCCCCTCAAGAGTTGATTGCAAAGAAAGCACTGAGTAATTAACATATTCTCAGTGCTCCTCATATCCCTGTCTGTATTCGGAACACTCAACACATGCCACTACAGTAATTTAAAGCAGTGTTATTCAGGTTTTCTTTTAGATTATTATGATTAAATATAAATAGGTAATTTCTATTCAGCTTCTTTCCTGACACAAACTTTGAAAGCCAATTTTTATTTCATTATATACAGAAGTCACATCTTCAAACATCAAAACAGTCTTTGAATATCAGTGTGATAAACAGGACTCAGAAATTCAAAGTTAAAAGTGAGGAGCTGGTGTGCGGATTCGTGCTGAAATTCGGAATCATTTGCAATCCTAGACCACAACAGAAGGAAGGCAGCTCATCACATCCCTTTGTCCACAGTAAAAAGCCAAAAAATAATACGGCCTCGCTGGTAAGCTGTGATTTTACATGGAATTCTGAAATATCCCGCCTGGAGTAAAAGGAAATGATTCAGCACTTGGGTGGGACATTTTAAGGAAGTTCTGCCACGAAACAACCCAAGGTCACCACCTTCCATCACCCAGTGCCACACAGGCTCCACCAGCCACCACCACGGTCCAGGCAGAGCTCAGGTGTCACCGTCACTGCCGTGCTGTACAAATTAAAGTTATGATCTGATCACCTTGACTGAGAGTCCCTATTAACAGTCTTCATTTCATGTCCTCTAAAACATTCACAAAGAATATTTTAATATTTTTAGATCACTGCATTGCAAAGTGGCTGTCACAATGTGTAGGACAAGATTTACCTTTTGAACCTTCTATGGAAACAACTGTGAAAGGTCAGCAGAACAGGCTACAGATAATTCTGCATTAAAAAGCCCCCAGTAAAACAGATCACTTCTAAATCAAATCCCACTACTCCATACTACAAGATGTAAAACTTGCAATCATGATATAAAACCGAATCTGCCACTAGGATTTTTTACTAAATAAATGAAAAATTTTACCATAAAAACAAATCCAAAATACTTGATGAATTTCTTAACATGGAAGTAAAAGCACACTGATAAAAACCATCTCAGGTTCAAGGATGCCAACCCCCTGAGGCACAAAAACTGTAATTACTACTTCAAACACTCACAGAGACTATCTGGTCTTACCACCATCGAACTGAATAATCTTGAAACACAAGTAGTTGGTGTAAAATAAAAGTAGTTACATTAATTGTAACAAAATTACAAAACAAAGTGGAGGAAGCTTCTACTTAGAACTCCTTTTCTTTCTACATTTACAACATCAAAAAATATTGTGGTTGTGGGTTTTTTAATAAATGCAAGTTCTACAAAGGATAAAAGTATTTTTTGCCAGTAATAATAATTATTTTCATCTATGTCCAATATAAATGAGAAAACTAATACCACATCAGTGGCTTATTAAACGGAAAGTTTATAATTGAACTTTCCCTTCATTTGCTTGCAAAGCAGGAGCTGAAATCTCTTGCCAGTTAAACCACTTTTGTTTTCACATATGTACTTTCAATACTGAGATTGCACATAAATATAATTTAAACTGACAGAAAAAGCCACAAAGGAGCAGGATTTTGCATCGTTAGCGTTATGCAGGTACTCTCTTGGTGCTGTTGGAGCTTTCCTCTTACTCTCCCTTGGGGGGGAAAAAAAAGCAAAGGGAAAAATCCATTATTTTCTATCTATTGAGATATTTCTTTTCCTACTGGGAATCTAAAATGCCTGATCTCAGTGTGAGATCTCTGAAAGTACTGGTAAGAGAATTCTCCTGATAAGAATGAGAAAAATAAAAATTACAAATGGCTAAGTCAGCCTTATTACCTCCCTCGGTCACTTGAATTCATTGCTACTTAAAAGCAACCAGTTGCAAACCAATTTCCATAAATAAAAGGAAAATTAGACACCACCCTTTAAATTTGAAGTGTTAAAGAACGTTGCCTGGAATTTAGAATGAGCCAAATATTGTCAAGTGCCAGCAGCATTTGTGGCAGAAGCAAACCAAGGGAGAAGGTGGGAGTTTCTTTTCTACAAAAGAAAACAAAACCCCATCAGAAAACAAAACTCCACCAGCATTGCAGAGTGCCTGGAAGGCAAGGACTAGACACAGCTTCCTCTTCTATTATTATTATTAGGGTTTTTTTATTATTAGTTTCGCTCTTTAAAGCAGAAAAACTCTCCAACAGGCAGTGTGGAGTGACAGTGAGTTATAACACAGCCAGGGCACCTGCAGGAACTTCCTGTATCTGACTTCAGCCATCTCCACTGCCACGTCTGTTCTCAAATAACAATTTCCTGAAGTCTCCCGTTTTCCAGAAAGGATATGAAGAGATGACAATATGAAAGAGGTCCTGAAAATAATCTCTTACCACAAAACTGAAAGGATTAAAAAAAAAAAAAAAAGAAAAAAAGTAAGTTCTCCAGTATTATTTTTATTTTAAGAAGTGGCAGCATTATCTGTGGAAGATGAGCAGAACACTGGAGTGCAGTGGAATGCAGAACACCTGTCTTTACAAAATAAGAAGCACATGCTTTAGCAGAACATCTTGTAGTGGTTAGAGAGAGAAAGGATCAAAGATCTTGCATCAGCACTGTCACTTTCCTCAGGAGTGATGTTTTTCCACTCACTGTTGCTGCAGATCTACAGCACTCCAAGCACTGAACTTCCAGGAGAGCCTACACAGAGCTGCTTCATTTGCCTGGGAATGGGGAGTGCCTGATCCCCATGACAGCCCAGAGTTTAGGAAGTAATTTAATTTTTTCATGAGGTTATTAAAGATCATGAAAAATACATCAGTCTCCTTCCACAAGGACAACTGTACCTGTCAGTTCTAAACCCGTTTTGCTGAATGCCATCACATGTTAAACGTAAGGGCTCGGCCTTCCCGGGCTCTGGGGAGCACAGCAAAGGGAAGGCTGGCCTGGGAAACACTCACAGCTCCTGACCACTGAGTGCTCTCAGCCACACATTACAGCATTTCGTGCAGCATTTTGGGCACAACACTGAGCCAGGCAGGCAGCAAGAAGGTCAAAACCAGATTTTATACTTTATTGTGAGCTCCCGAGCTGCCTCACGCAGCCTGTGTGAAAGCTGCCAGCATGCAGGTGATTATTTACCCCAGCAATTTACACACCACAGCTTTTCTCTCCTCACAGCTCCAGAGTAACCCAGCCACGGTCCTCCCATCACTATTTCAAGCTTCCTTTATTTTAATGAGAAGTGAAGTGTTTCCTGTTCTCGCTCTTTATTCTCATCAGGCCTCTGTAATGGAAACTCAGTGGAAAGTTAAATATGAGCAAAAACAGATACACAAGGTTAACTGCCATGACCGAGATACAACAGCCCTCAACGCTGAAAGGGAGAAGAAAGAATCACTTTAAGATCTCTCTTTATAAATACAAGAAGTGCACGGGGCATTTTTGAGACTAATTCATGACAATAGAGACAGGAGATTTTCTAGATATTTATGTAGCATGCCTGTTAATCTGTACTTATTAGACTATCATCTTAATTTATCTCATGATAAGTCAGCTAACATTGAATCCCTGATAACTTTATGGTAGAAAAAAAAATTCAGTCATCTGGTGTCATAAATTTTTATCTAAATGATGTGGTTTCTGTTCACAGCAAAGTATGTTGAGCTGAGCAGTATTTCAGATGACCAGTTTGGGGGAAGCTGGTGGCTCTGCAGCAAGGTGGCCACACCTGTGTGCAACAACACCCAGTACAAGTCTAAATTATTTGGAAATGCTGGAGAACACTGGGGATTTTCTGACTGGGAGAATGAGCCAGAGTCGCACTGTTCACTGAAATGCCCCTATTTTTAAATCTCTCTTAGTCATAATGGTACCCTCTGAAGTGAATCATAAAAGAATATCAGATGCCATTTTAATCATCACTGGCAATGCCTTTCCAATCTGCCAAACCACCCACTCCACCAAGAACTCACACAAACCACAGCAATTCCTCCTCAGCTTCCTGCCCAAGAGCAAGACTTGACAGTGTGAAATCAAAAGCCCAAATCAAAAGCTTTCATACCCTTCTCTATTAATCCACACACCAAATATTATGTATCTAATATTAATGCTAAAAAGACAGAAGAATGATAAACAGGATCTGAGATTAAGACTGAAAATTCTGACTTAATTCTGACTCAGTTCTGACTGTCATTAATCTCCAGTTTTGGATGAATCCCTTTATTTTTTTTATGCCTCCATTTCTTTCCACAGACCATTGAAGGATTAGCTCAAGCTTCTAAATATTTTTAAACAAAAAGGGATTTCCCTATAATTGCTAAGTAATACAATTACTGAACTGAGAGAAAGGAATTCTTTTGAACACAAGTTTGCTTTTACAACATGCTTGTTCTGATTATAGTTCTTTATGGCCCAGTAACAACGTGGAAAGCATTTAAACTGACTTTACCATTTATATTAGGTATTTTTTATTACATGCAACGTGTAGCTCCTTAGGGTCCAATCTAGTTTTCATCCTCAAAGAAAACGAGAAATGCTTTTTAAAAAAATCTGTAAAAGGTTTACTGTAGGCAGAAAAAAACCCAAAACCCCAAGTCAACCAACCAATTTTTGCTAAAAAGTAGAACAATCAAGATTCTCAAATTAAGAGTTTTCCTGAGGTATTTCCACAGGCAGATTTTTTTTAAATTTTTTTTTTTAAGCAGGTTTTTCAACTTGCTTGAGCTGGATAACAACAGTTTTGCTTGAAACTCAACCCTTGTCCCTAGAAATATGAGAAGGATTACTACCAACACTAAGGTACAGCTCATTGTGTAATGATGGCAAAAGAGTAGCTCCCCACCTACTTCATCAGTAATCTTGGCAGCCACATCCCTAAATCTGTGCCAGACATCATTTGCATGGAGAATCTGCTGCTAGTTCCAGGTTAAAGAAATTGAGATGGAGCCGCATTGCAAAGAAAGAGTCAGCCAGAACTGCAGCTTTTTCTCATTTTGGAAAAAAAACCAGATTCTACTCGGTGACAATGGATTTGCTACCTTGGCACTGGCAGAAAAAAGAGAAAAAAGAAAATGGAGGGGAAAAGAGGGTTCAAGAACTTCAGAGCTTTAGGATCTTAGCGATTTATTAGGATAGTTTGTTAGTGACTATGAAAAAGAGTGGAAAAGCACAAAGAAAACCAGTAATTATATCCAATGTCCTTGGTCTGTTCTCACCAATAAGGATTATAAAACAATGAGCTACAAGAGTACCTGGAAAAAGAGATCCTGGCAAGCTCTTCAGAGACTCACCTTTTCCATTGTGACACAAATGGCCCGAAGTACTTCATGTGAAATGAAGGAGGAAAGATCCTGCAACAGCACCAATTGTAAAGGTACTCCAGCCTCCCACATCCTCCTTTCACACAATAAGGAGTGTGAAAGATAAACTCTACTCCCGAATCAAACACACCCACAGTTTTAAACAGAATTTGAAGCCTAAACAAGCGCAAGGTAAACACCAGGTTGTTGAGACGTGTAATAAAACTAAAATACACTGAAATAAAGAGGCAGGGAAACCACAGGAAGGGTTCACCAAGAATTAAGAATTTCAGCTGCATCCAAAACCTAATTACTGCTTTAACAGGAACTAATGAGTTCCAAGTAAAAACACAGAAGGAACACAAAGGTAGTGAAACCACTGGCACTGTGATACCCTTTAGCACCCCCATCCTGGTAATTCATCAAACAAAAAAGTAAATATTACTCCAGCTATTCCCTGTTAGCTCTGTTTGTTTAAAATTCATTAGGTACAAAAAGTCAACTCAATGTACACCCTCAGAGTTCAAAAATTATAGACTTAGTGCGGAAGTGATTGATAAGACACATACTAAAATATTCACTGAGAGTACCATTGAAAACTTGAAATTTAATAAAGACGTTTGCAATTTTTACATTTCTGATCCTTTTTTCTGCTCCTAACACGCCAGGGTCTCCTCTGCTCACTGAATCAGTGCAGGGCTGCTGCTCACGTCACTCCAGTCAAGTACAAATCCTCTACTTTAAGCAGATCAGCTGCATTTACTGACGGCGAGTTCCTACCTTTTACAAACTGAAAGATCTTGAATTACTTTTCAGCCAATTCATGACTTCCGCAGCTACAAACACCCTCTTAAAAATCCCAAACCCAAGAACTACTTCAGGGTTAAATTTTTTTATAGAGCCTTCATGCACTGCTGAAAACCAAGGGATTTCAGCTAGAGGTTGATTTATGCTCTTGTGCACTTGTCATTTCCTTCCCGAGACATCAGCTCATTGCGTGCACATGCTTGCCTTACAAAATCAGTGCTATGTTAACTTCTAATTACAGACAGCCTAACTTGCTTCCAACACAACTAGGAGGACATATTAAGGCATGTAAGAAAATTTTTACTTCTTTTCAGCCATTATTTCCTTTACCAGTTGATAATTATCTCTTCTTCCAACCACAGACTATCAAAACACTGAACTTGTAAAATGTCTGGGCTACTGACATAAATTTTTCTCCCATTTCTTTCGCCATTCCCTGTGCACAGCCGGAATCCTGGGCTTCTATAACCAAAGGGATAGAAATTCAATCTGGAACAGGAGCTGTTTCCCCCACTGCCCCTGGGATTGTGCCAGCCTGTGCCTCTCTGTGCCCACCATGAGAACTGGGAGTGCACACCATAAGAATTGAGATCTCTGCCCACATACTATTTTCAAGAGAACTCAGGGCTGCCCCACTAAGTTCTTGCCTTCAGCAATTGCTTCCCTTTGTAGCTCTTCTAGTGAACCAAGAAGAATCTGAATTCTCAGCAAAGATTTGCCCATCTTAGGACATCTCTCAAACCAGCCCCTGTGATGTGTTCAAGAACACTGGAGTGTTCTTAGGGAACGGAAAACTGAAATGCACACGGGTATTTGTAGGATCCTCCTCCCCAAACACTGCCTTGGCTTGCATTTCTTTCACCGTCCTGGATTTTCTGACATATCAGCTCATTTTTTAAACCTGAAACATAATAAATTCACATTAACTCCTTCACTGGCTGACAGGAGCTAGGAGTCACTGTCTCCTCACTCTCCTCTGTGGATAGCTCCATTCACACGTACATTGCTCTAATTCACTCCATTTCCTTGGGTTTGCCTATCTCATGTGACCAGAACCTCTCACTCTGTGTTCTCCTTCCCGTTCTTCCCCCACAAAACTACCTGAGCTATAATCAGTTATTGCTGAATATAAAAAAAAAAACCCACACATATTTTTCATTACATAAGAATTCCTCGTAATATCCACACAGGAATACAATTTTTCTTTCCAGCTTGCTGGTCAGAGTATTCTTCCAACTCTGCAATTTGGAAAGCCATGGGCTTTCTCAGAAAATCCCAGACATCCAGCAATAATGCACTTTTTCAGGGTTGGTTTGTGTGTTTGTTTGTTTTATTTAAACCAACTGACATAAAATTTTCTGGAACACAATTCAACCAAAAAAGCTGAACTGATTTTGGGGGTTTTTTTTCCCTGGAGTAACATCTCATTCTGAAGACAAAACAGAACACTAAAGTGCAAAAATATTAGTTTGCTTCCCCAGAGACCAACACATTTACTCTGAAACAGTAAGAGCAGTGTCCTGGAGGTAGAACAAGCCACCCTGCTCCACAAAAAGCCATTTCTGATTGATGCTGATCCACCAGAACACACCAAGAGCTCAGGGAGTATTAGGTGATGATCTCTTGGAGCTGGCTGGACACATTCAGCACAGTTCTATACCACAGCAAAAACAAAAATCGTAATTATTCATGGACTGACAGAATCTTTTTACAGTGGTTTGTGGAAGTTGCAGTGGTGTGTAGACACGTTTGAGGGAAGGGGTGTGACTAAATCTAACAAAGTTTTCACTGAACAAAGTTACACATTGGCTCATAATAACTGCACTTTTCAATTTGTTGTTCCCTCCCTCAGCTACAGAGATGGGCCCCGACAGAAATGCAGAATTTAATTCCCACTTAAGGGCCTCTTACTGCCTCAGTCTTTAATTATTTATTAATTTTAAAAACAAGTACCATACGTTATTGACAGCTTTCCCAGGCAATTCCCCATCCAATTTTTGTCTATAGAATATCCCATGTTTCATAAACTTCTTTTATGGTAAGAAAGTAAATATACTGAGAAGCAGAAAATCAGAATTTGAATGAGTTCACTGTTCTCTGGCGCTACCACATCTCTTGCAGGCCACACTTCAAGTATTAGGTTTGCATTTTTTAGCCATCAGAAGAAAAGCACAAGGCAGGAAATCTCTAAATGAGGAGCAGCGAGATCTCTCCCATCCCGTGGTACCTGCAGCTGGTTCCCTCTTCTCTTCACTCCAGGAATGGTCCAGCACACGAGGCCAGACCCAGCACGGTCCCTGTGAACCCTGTGCAGAGCTCAGTGAGCAGGGAACGAGCACCTGGGCTCCTGCAGGAAATTAAACTCAAACTTTACAACTGCACATGGACACTCTGTAAGTGTAAACACAGTCTGGCATCTTTAAAACAACTTCGAGTTTCCGTTTCTGTGTCATCCCTCCCTGTGAGTCAGAGCCATTTGGAGTTCATGTTTTTTTTTAATTCTTTTTCTTCTTTTTTCAGGAATTGTCGAGAACTTTCTGTAAATAACGACTTTGGTAGAATTACATCCAGAACACAAAAACAATCCATGATATATTCTGCAAACTCCTGACCTCGTTATCCAGAGAAAGATAAACTCCAACAAATCTACAGATCTGCCTGCACATTTTCAAACAGTCAATCTGAAAAGTCAACTACTTTACACTTCAAAGAAAGACTTGCAAGTTGGCTTTGCTAATTTTTTTTTTTTAATTCTAGCAGACCTTTTACATTTTTTTCTGATATAAAAAAATTAGTGATCAGTATCTCAACATTTAAAGGACTTGGAGATGGTGTGATTGGCCAAATTCACATCATTTATTGGGTGTGCATTGTTGATACTGCACCTATTGATGCCATTCATGTGATAACTCTGGCAAGAACGAGCTGGGTCCCAGACTGCAGAATCACTTCTCAGCCTTTCACCATTTTGGGGCCTTCCAGCTGCACAACCTTAGTTATGAATAATAATAGAAAAAAGCACAACCATAAAACTTCATTTTGAGTTACATTTTAATAAAGCTCATCATGAATCTTATGGATACGAGTTACTAAATTTGTTTTTCTTTTCCTCTGTTTGATCAATATAGCATTTTTTCAAACATCATGATACAACATGATGTTTTGCAGCACCCTAAATCTTAATTAAAAGTGTCTTGTACTGAGGCATGAATACAAATAACAACTTGCTAACAATCTTAAATCTTCATTTAAGAAATCAGAAACACATAATTGTAGCCCTTAGCTTCCTTGTTTAGATAATCTTCCCAAACTGGGTGCTCACTATTTAATGAGCAACAATTTAGTAAGTTTACAATAACAGGTCATGGGTAAAATTGTTTCTTTTCTTCCAGCTCAGTTTTCCCTTTTTTTTTCTTTTCTTTTTTCAAATTAGAATTCACTTCATGTTGCAACTTGAGGAGCTCTTTCTTATCCTTCCAGCATCAACACAGACTTTCACTTCTGGAAATTACATTTGGGATTCCTTTGTTTTACACTTTCATTATGATTTATTTCTGAAGAAAACCAATAAGTGAAGCAAGTATAAAGGAGTGTCGACTTCCCTATATCTGTATCACCCTGACACAACATCTCAGATCAGTACAGAATTAATTGAAATCTGTTATTGACTCTGAAACCTAAAGATGGCAATTTAGATGTCAACATTAGCAAAGCTGATTTTAATGTTAACATACAACAGCTCTGACAAATGAATTGATGACATGTACAAATTCCTGACATCTGTAACTTCGGACAGCAAATGGAGTTGACAAATGGATCTGATGGCAAATATTATGTGACTCCATAATTAGGGATGTACTGAAGTTTGCTCTGAAACTGCACTGGAACAACAGAATGAATTTTCCACTGACTTGCAGATGAGGCAGCTATTTTCAGTTATGTGAACCACACACAAGTTCAATTATTAAAAACCCCTACAATCTCATTTAGTGTTGTCCACCTATTTCACAGAATCAATTAGGCTGGAAAACACCTCTGAGATCATTTCATAGAGGTGCAAAGCAGGATCAGGCACTAATTCTCCCTTTTTGAGAAATAAACAAAGAACAGTTGAATATTTACTTCAATTATACTAAATACTGACCAGAATCGGTTTCATTAATATTTCATAGAAATTTATTATGAGAACTTACGAAAACAATTCACTGGTTTATTAATTAAAAGTAATCATTAGGTTTAATGGCTCCAAAGAAATACACGAGAACAAGCATTTAAGTGAATGAATTTCTCACTAAGAACAAACACAAACTGAACTTGGTCTCCATACCCGAGGAGATCCACATCCCTCATGATTTCAGTATTTTATATTATCACTGCACACAAAATTCCCCATCAGACAAGGGACTTCGCCCCAGTGTGAAAAAACGCAGCACAAAAGGCAACAGGCCAAGTGCATTCTCAGAAACTAAATGGAAGCCTTTTCAGACCTGTTTTAAAGATGCAAGTTGAGTAACACTTGAGCAAATTCTTCGTTAAATCCATCCATTAAGCGACACTTTCCCAAAAATGCTCAGGTCCTGCTGCTTTCCCCAGGACACGAGGATGATCAGGCACAGCCCCAGTGCCAGTTCAGGTGTGCACACACTGACCCCAGCACAGGGCTCTAATCCAGGGTGTGATAACACTCCAGAACCTGGTACAGCACTTGGCTTCCTCAGGCAGGTAGGGAAGCTGGAAAGTAGCCATGATGCTACAGTGGGAGCAGTGCTGAAGGGCAAGGAAAAGGGAAGCAGGGACTAATTTGAAAGGTTTATGTGCCTTTAGCTCCTCTATAACTCCAGTGCTGGTCTTAAGTACAAATTTAAATAATACTGTGAACTGGGCAATAGTCCTTCTGAGTCCACAAAACCCCCAAACGTCCTATGAACAGTCGCTTTTCTGTCCCAGGTTTGGATTTCGCCGTTCAATTTGGCGTTCCTAAAGTGTAATCACAGATTATCAGCTAAAAAAGCAGCTGCAGTGAGCACTATTTACATACAGAGGGGATGCTCAGCCCCACAATTCTGCTCCCTGTCTGTCTGTTCTACCTGTAATAGCTCAGCTGGGTCACCACATTTAGCAAACAAAGAACACAACCGTGAAGCTCCTTCTCCATTTGGCTTTGTGCAAACATCACGGCCAAAAGCCTGCAAGCCAAAATTCAGCTAGAGGATAATTAGCACTCTTTAATGTGGTTTTCCAAAATAAAAGCATTTCGGGTTATGCATTGCTGATAGATGCTCTTAGGTATTTTGGGAGTGGGGAGGGAAAATTAGGATTCTCAGCTATCCATCAAATTTAGTTCGCAATTCTTGGGCTATTCAACATAATCTACTGTAATAGATCTACAACGATTTTAGATCTATGCCTTGAACCTTCTAAATTCTGTATTGAAAAAATAGGCCATAGGGGAAAGAAATGGCCTAAGAATAAAAATAATTCATTTGATTCCTGTTGAAGTCAAAATTGTCATCATGAACTATACCTACCTTAAAAAATATCTTTCAAACGACTCTGCTTTCTCAGGGCATATTCTTGTTTCATTTGAAGAAATATAATTATATTTTTATGTATGACCTTTACAGCCCCTTTGTCTCAGCTCAATAACAACTTCCTGGTAATTTCTTTCCACACAACATTCAATCTTACTTCAAGAAAACGGTAATAGAAAACTCCAACAATTCACATAAACAATGGCAATTCTGCCAAATGTTAAACTTAGGCTTTTCCACCTCCCAAATTAATATTAGATTTGACTTCTAGGCAGCTGACCGTGCAGAAAGCAGAGGCAGACTAAGGTATTGAAAGAACTTCAGTGGATTTTAAGGGCATTAACAATATAACCACCAAGGTAATCAGTTAAGTTACAGATGGCTGCTAATTAATTATTACCCAAGATTTTGTACTTGTGTACATTAACTTAGCAGAGGTTGATAGTTGTAGGAGCTTTCACAATATCCAAACCACCTCTTTAAATGAAAAATACATCTGTGAATTTCTATAAAAAGTCATGAGGAAAAACTCACTCAAGATGTTGTAAGTTTTTAATCATTCCTTGTGATCAAAAAGTGATTTTTCTTTTCTGAAACGATTCCTTATACTTACAGTTCTCATATGTGACCAGAATGGCAGTAAGAAAAAGCTGCTGTTAATCTTCCTCATTGATAATTCCTGTTCTACTGCATAGCTTGTGAACTGGCTTACTGAATATGCAATTACTGAAAGAACCCAGAGTACCTGAAACAAGGGTGAGGTTCCACAAACCTTCTCAGCAGCAACGCTGACTTTGGGGTTTTCCTTTCCTCCTGCTCTGCTCCCCATCCTTGTCCCCATCCTGCCCTTCACAACTGCTCCAAGGGCTGCACTGTGAATGTGACTGGGGAACTAATCCAGGTTAGGAATGGAAAAAAAAAATTAGAAATGAGGGAATAATTAAATCAAATCAGCTTCCTGATTCAGTTCAGAGAGTACTCCCAGAAATAGCTGTAGGAACACAGCCACAGGGCCAAGGTGAGTCCAGGGAGGCAAAAGCAGAGTGGATGGAACAGCATCAGAAAATCCTGCTGCTCAATCTCACTTCTGGTACAATCACTAAAGAAGAAAACTGATAAACATTCCAGAAACTCTAAATGTCAAGCATCCACTATTTCAATTAAATATTGTTTGTTCAATGTATTCTTTTAATGAATAACCTGGAAAAAAAAATACCTACAACAATATTTTTGCCATTTGTTCTTTCTACTAAAAAGACGTTCTCTTTACTCTAACAAAATCCCTATAAAAGTGCATCACATGAACAATGGGGTACTGAGAGGGGAAATTTCTTAATATTCAACTCTTCTTTTTCTTCCTCCCATAACCACACACAGCTGAAAACCACCTCCTACACTCCCAGAGTTTTAAAACCATGCTGAAGTGATTACAATGTATGGAAAGCTTTCACTAGAATTTCTGTCCATAGCCAAAATCACTGTTATCACCCCACTGTTTATCTATTTTACTTTCTAAAGTGGCTTGTCGTTTTCAGCAAATGCCAATATTTAAGTAAGAAAAGGTAATTATAGAATATGATTAGAATTTACTATGAAAGCAGGAATAGAAAACATAATGTTTTAGTATCTAGAAGGTCAAAACTGTGCCAAACTCCACAGAGTTATTCATGTATTTTATCATGGGCTTATTGCGCATTTCTATGCATTAATTATGAAAACCTCATGCAGCTGTAAGTGTGGCTTCTGTAATTATCACATTTCTGGAATGCTTTAAAAATAAATGTACTTAGTGGAACAATTATGAATAAATGTTCACAACAAAAGGCAAAGTTGTAGTAAAACAGAGCAACCTGTTCTTCACTCTTTGAATTTTGAAACGTGATGTTGCCAAAACTGTTGCAGCATGTGCCATGCAAAAATTTAGATTGTGGTTGATTAGTACCATTAAAAATTACTATTAACACAAATGACCTTCATAGCAGAGTAACATATCAGGGGTCACTGCAGAAATACCAAGCCACAAAACCAGAAAATACCCCAGGATGTTTCTTCCCCCCGACCTGACTTTAGTGTTTGCAGTGAGTGATTATGGGTCTGCCAAGCACAAGGCTCAGACCCTGCATTTCCATAGAAATACTGGTTCATAGTTAATAAAATTATACTGCATCCCTATAGAAGTTTTCTGTGATTTACTGTCATCTTTCACCTCAATTAAGAATTTAAGATGTGAAGTGCGTGGGCCATATACTTCGGTTATTGGGCACAGCTGGCTCCCTTAAACCACAGAAAGATGCAGAAATACAGCAGGAAATACAGGCAGGAATTTCAAAGGTTCCTAGAAATTCTGAACTTGCTCAGTAGGTACCACCCAATAAAACAGAGGCCTGAAATATTTTGACTTGCTACACAGACTTCAGTTTCAACTGAAGTTGCACAAAACGTCCAGTTGTGTCCACGAGTGAATTCAGCTTTTGCAGTGAAAACAGAGAACAGGCCTGGGACTGTCCAGCGTGGAACAGCCCAGCTCTGCCAAGCAGGAGCTGTGTCCAGAAATATGCATCAGAAAAATATACATACATAAAGAGTAGATAGAAAAATAGATAGATAGATAGATAGNTGGGGAATACTGTGTAAATAGCATAGATAGATAGATAGACAGATAAGACAGATAGATAGACACAATCTCTCCAGAAAAGAAAAATCCTGGCTGAGGAGGAATCCCGATCATGTACAGCATGATCTTTCCACCAGCAGGACTTCCACCCTTCACAGTTACTGTAGTAAATTAAATTTAAGCTTTCCTGCCAGTTTGTTTTCTGGGTGTTAGTACATGCTCAAGAGCTGGATTAGGACCCTTAGAGCAGTCAGGATGTGTAAACAAGGGTAAAGGAACCCAGAGAGAATGTTCATCTAAATTTAATATCTCTATGAATATATAATTTAGTACATCATACAGTAAAACTGAAGAACTAAATCTCGTAGTTAACATTGTTTCCAAAAGAATTTAGAGCCTGCATACATAATTATGTGAAGATGACATCTGATTCTATAGCAGAAGACACTAATTGAGAGAAATCAATACGTTTACAATGAAAGACTGGAAACAGGCATAAAACTAAATATGATTTTTTTGTGTTGTCCCTCCTATTAGTTTCTATTAGGGTTATATTTGTTCTTTTTTTCATTTATTTATGCATGTAACAACTCCATAATTCTGCCTTTGGGATCTATTGCAAAATGTAGCTCCATTTCCATATCAAATTTGCTATTGTACAAAGAGCATAATACAGAAGATTTAATGGGGCTTTCTGGTGGAAGGGATGGTTCTTAGAAAGATCAGCAAACACAAAGTTTAACCAGCTCACTAAATGTAGCTCCAGTGATAAGACACGGATCAACTTGGATAAAACTCAACCACTTCATATTTCATACACCTCTGCAAATAAATGCTTGGAACTGTTAAAATCACCACTTTAGGAAGCTAATCTTAAAGCACATTAAATTATGGTGTTCCTACTTCTTTTCATAAGTAATGGGGCCCAAAGAGGATTGGGAATAATTCCAGAGGAAGATAAAGCACAAGTGTGGAAGAAAAACACAGTGTTAATTTAGCTAACGAAGGGAAAGCACTGGTGGCAATGTCATGGCACAGCCCACTTGGGTTCCATCGACTGACTTGAAGACAACAAAACAACAGAATTACACAGATTTTCTTTGGAAAATTAAACGGCCTCCATGTTAGAAGTAAAATTGTCTAAAAATAGGAAAGAGGAAGCTATTAATTGTGGAAAAGAGTACATAAAATCAGGGCACTGGCTGCTCCTTGCTCCAGGACTGGAGCACCAGGCTCAGAGGTATAAACAGAACTAAAACCACCACAGCAACTTCCAGCTCAACTTCTTTAGTGAGTAAAAGCAGCAATTACTTTAATGAAGAGCTCCTTCTCCTGTAGTATTTAATTCCTTGAAACAGCAGTGAGAATAGGAATTTAAACCTAAATAGCTGGAAGAATTATGAAACTGAACTAGTAGTTTATTCCACAGAACAAACACAGCTGAAATGATCTTTGATGTAACATGCAAATTCCGGAGAAACGTTTCAAAACATTGGCAAGATTTTTGCAAGCATCAAAAACAACTGTAATGTTTCCTGTAAAACTCTGCAACCCAACTGGAGCGAGGATGGAAACACAGGAGAGCAGCAGCCCTGTCAAGAGCTGTGTATGAAAGACAGCAAAATTCTCTGGGTAAAAAACTGCAAAACAGATCAATGTGTCAATATTTAATGCTGAAACATGCAAGGAGCTGCTTGTTTTCCCATGTCCACACGGCCCAAAAAGTCCAGAATTATTCTGCACTAAAAGCACTCAGTGTCACTGCCTGTTAGTAAGGGTTAAACAGAATAAACCCCACGACCTGAACTTTCCAGGAGTGCACTCTGACATATACAGACATTCATCCCGAACACAAGGGATCAGCAATTAATTCAGATTATATAAATAACAGTGGAAAACGGACTGTTTCACATACTGCAGGTCAGCAACAATGTGTAAATATTTTCAAATGGCTTAAAGGGCAATCACAGGGCAAACACATCATCACCTTAGAGTTTAGCTAGGACGCATCATGTTACAGGCTCAGGAGATTATTACAAGTGGTGAGGGGTTGGGGAGGCTTTTTTGTTTAGTTTTAAAGATGCGAAAGGGAAGATCTGATACCACAAAATTGGAGAAAATTCTACAAGGAAAGAAACCAACTGAGATCTTCCATTGCATATTTAAAGTGCCATTTTTTCAAGACTCTCTACAAAACTGAAATTCACTGGGGAGAGAAACAAGCATTGCTTAGACCTCATTACAAAAGTATTTCAAGAAAGAACATTGCCTTGGCTTTTTTAAAAAAGTAACATAGCAAAAATTTAAGTTACAGACTTTAACAGCTTTTTCTTACCTTACAGGAATAAAAAAAACTCAATTGAGATATTACTAAAATAACAGTAAAAAATATTTAAGTGCTACTATAACTAAAAGTGAATCATCAACTATATAGACATTTGCCTGCGAAATTAATGGGGCCATGATTTGCTATGGGCATTCTATTCTATGGAATATAAAAATACCATTTGTAGTAATTTTTCCTATTAAAAGACTAAATTGCACTTTACAGCTTTACGGCTATCCGTTTTTAGTGACAAAACAATACAATATAATTAATTTTCAGACAGTTGAATGTTAAGTTTCAAGCCCCAAAATTAACAATACGGAAAGGCTGAAATTTGTCACCTTTTGTCTTCTTGTTTCTGTGGCTGATTTAAAGGTTAAGACAACATCAAATCTGATAGGTGTGCTTGCCTCGGGTTTTTTCAAACTTAAAAATACATCCTTCTTCCACATTTTTAAGTAATTCAAATCAACACTGCAGTGTGAGGAACCTCTGTGGATCCCTCCTCAAGCAGACAGTGCAGAGTGCTGGACTGACCTACAGAATCCCCTCACAAGCAACGAGTCACCAATTCCCTTTACCTTCGCTGTATTTCAAACTGAACAAGGAAAATTTCCTTCCAGTAAACACTCAGTGAAATGTCTTGCTGAAAGACAGCATCCTCTGAACTCGAGTGTATCCCGTGACCTTTCCTAGCTTCCCTGCATCTGCTCATTTCTTTACCTCCATTTCCTTTGTGCTACAATCAGCAGATCTGATGCCCACCATGTCTTCTGCCTTTTGCCCTTGCCCACTTCACAGCGAAATGCATATTCATTCCTAGATGGTTGTCATCTTACAAGACCCTGGTTTCCCCTCTTATCAGCACACTACCAGGCAGAACACTTGCTAGAGCAGCGATGACTCGCTGCACATAAATAAAAATTAATCTCAATTCAGTCTCTTAAGTTTGAAGAAAAAGTATTTTAAAACACGCAAAATATTTATATATAAGGTAAATAAACCAGGAATCTCTCATAAAGTAGTACCAGAGCCTCCAAGTGAAGACGGAGAGATGGCGTTTTTAATGTCAGCAAATCGTAAGCAGCAATAATTCAATTTTATATTTAACATTTTTTTCATCACATTACTATTGAGTTAGGACTGTGAGTGAGGAAAAAATGAGTGCTAAGCTCAGTTAAAACACTCGCTGTTGATCATAAAGTAAGCCCTTATATCTTGGAAACACGAATTTTCCGTCGTATCCCTCTAGGCCCAAGATCCATTTTCTAATCACATGTTGCCAACTAATATTTATGTAACCCTCTGAGATCCCTGGATCGGGGCTATCGTAGCCTCTTCATTGTCCTCGCAGAAGCTGATGCAATTTATTCATTTATATCTATCCATAAATTTAAAGAACCCTAAGGCAGCAAGTCTATTTCATTATTATCTTCAAATACAAAGTCCAGTGCCAGCAGGTAGCAATCAGCAGCTTCATACTCCCACGAATCCTTGACTACCTCACTCCACAACAAACACTTCTAACAATTTGTTTATTGCAGCTGTACCAAACTCACACATTGTCTCATCTTCTTGCATCTTGAAACCACTCGAAGACATAAATCCTCAGTTAATTTGCCAACTTAAACAAAATTACTTACTGAGATGCAGAAAAAGGTTTGTTATTTGTTCAGCCCCACCTTCAAATAATCCCATGCAGGGTCAAGGGGCTTCAATCATGCATCACAAGTGTCACCTTCTGACACTATTTTTGTTACACAGAATCACTTGACTTTGTGTTGAGAGGCCAGCAGAGCTCAACTCCTCCATTAGGTGACTTTTTAAAGTCAGGATATTCCCTCACATCTAGAGTTTCATGTGTTCACCGAGGCTCTGAGCTTCTCCTTGGCACGAACAAGTTTAAAGACTTCTGCTGCACTAAAAGATGGGAATGAAAAGTGACAGAAACAGGCAAAGGATTTTCAGACTTCCTGTGTTTCCATTGACCAAAAATACATTTTTTGGATGATTCTCTCCCTCATTGTACACTCAAACCCTTGGGAAAGCAAAACAGCTTTGCCTGCTTGGGGAACTTTCCTCTCCAGTCTTCAGGATTGCTCTGATTGCAGGAACAAAGCACTCAGCTCAGGTGAACAGATTCAGCACCTGCAAACAAAGCATCTTCAAGATCTCCATTTTTTAAGACATTTATACTGCCAAAGCCTCACGATTCTTTGTCAGGGATGAATTAATTTTCTTGTCAGATTGCACTCTTCAGAGGAAATCTTTCTCTGCACAAATATATTTGTGTCCTTTGCTGAGATGTAACAGTTTCATCTAATTTTGTTACTTGAGTAGAACAAGTGCTTTCATTTTGAACCCTGTGGTATTTTAAATATTAATAAAATCAACATGTTGGCAAAACCTACTCATTCAAAACTCAACTTTGCACTACTGTACTCAAATAAATAAAAAGCTTTTCAAAGAAAAAGGGCAGGATCTCCCTATAATTATACATTTGGAATCTTGTCTGGGCTTTGGATTTACCTTATCTCGTTTTAGCTGTTATTAGTCTTTTCCGGACTGTTTGAACACTTAGTAACATTCTTTATTTTTTTAAAGCAAAAGTGAAGTCTGATGAAACACCCAAAGACGAGCAACATGCAGTATTTGGATTCATTAGTTAAAGACAAACAAGAACAGTGTTTAGATAATTCAGAAATTCTTGTCCTCCAAGAACACCACCACAAGCGATTTATCCAAGGAATACCTTGGAGCATCACACTCTTCCTCACCCAGACCCTCCAGCATTCAGCACAAAACTTCAGAAGGAAATATATGGAAATATATGGAGCTGGAACCAGTGACACCAAAGCGCTGTTAGAAATGACATTTTCCCTTGCTGCAGTGGTATTTCCTGCTGTGCCTCACTTCTCCACACACTGTGTTCCTGGATCTTTTTTCCCAAGCAATTGTATTCTTAAGAGATCAAGAGTTGCTCAGAAACAGCCCTGCTTTTACCATTAACATTTCAGAAGACAGACAGAAATAGGATAATCTTCTCCCCAAAAATGTTTCTCTCTGTGTAATGTCAAAACTGTGGAAATTTAGCACAGGATGACATTTGCACACAATAATTTTAGGTTTATCTCACTTACTAAACTAAAACCATATGGATTTTCATACCTTTTTATCCCTCACTGAAAATTGTAGAGGAGATAAAAGAAAAAAAACCCACCAAACTAATGTGTGACCAAAATCACACTTGTGACAAAACTGAAAAAGTCACATTCCCAAATTAGAGAACTTTTGAAGTTGGAGGGGATATTTTGAATATCCAGGCTGCAGATGAAAAATCTGGTCTATCTGCTGTTTAAACATGTTTGATGTTTAACTTTTTGGATCCTCTTGAAAAGGATCCACAGATGGCCAATTTGATAACTCAGAGAATTCTGAATGAACGTGTAGACTAAAAGCTTCCATGATCTTACGGTGCCATCAAATGAAAACAAGTATTTTTCTTGAAACATAGCAGAGTCTTGAGTTGACACTTTTCCTTTTCATGACCTTATTTTTAGATGTATTCAATCAAAACCACCCTAGGATATGAACATTCCTTTCCCTTGTCCAGGGGGTTGTTATTCGTGCACAGTAAGAATGTGGTGAATTGTTACTTTTCAGTTCTATTCCTATAATTAAAAAATAAAATAAAATCAAGCTCCCCTTATATTTTTCAAGACTTGGTCTATTTATAACAAAGCAGTTTGTTCGTCGTGCCTTGACACTCGAAGACCCTTAAAAAAAGCAGCACAAAGAAAAAGGAAATAAGACATGAAATTATACAAATAAAGAGAAAACATCCACTTGACAACCTGGTTACAGAAAAACAGAGGTACAGAGAAATCTTTCATTAGTGCTTTGCCAGTGGCAGAGCTGGTGAAAGGCATCACACTGCCTTGGTTGAAGGTCAAGGCTCCTTCCTGGAGGGCACGGGGTGTTTTTTAGCTCTCCTGCTAACTGACTTGCCAGCACAACCCAGTAAACTCCATTTTCTCTTATTCTCCAGTACACTAAAAGCTTTTCTAAGGAACAGTCCTAATTTCATACTGTGTTCAGATGTGAAAAAAAAATCAATTTAAATCCTATTTCACAATACAGTCAAATCATCAATTGCTGTCACAATACTGGACCTTCATGAAAAACAGAAGAGACACACACGCATCAACATGATCTGAGATTTTCACTTGTAATTATTCATTAACTAGCTGGAAATAAATGTTCTACAATATGTGATATTGCATTAAATTCTATTTTAGTTATACTCACAAGTTACTCCAGTATTTTTAATGGGACAATGCCTAGTTGTTCCTATATATTCAAGAAAGGATGTAAGAACATTCAAAATGAAAACATTTGGAGTTGAAATACTTGCTAGCAGAACAAATCTATTAGCATTTATAATGTGTCTTACATTACATATAAACACACAGTTATAACTAACATAACCAAATAAAATTGGAAATGAGCTGATGGAACTCTTAGGATTCATCTCCTTCTAAAGTAAATTAAAAATATGCAAATTAAAAAGGTACAAGTAACTGTTGTGGTAACAAAAAAAAACAATCACATTTTGCTCATATGAGATACCGTCCATAATTTCTGGGCCAATTTTTTACTGTGTTAAAGAAAAGGATCTGAGAAAATGCTTCACCCTCCCCAGGTGTCCTTTTCTCCTCCTTTTCTTTGTACTCTGAGGGGAGCTTTCGACACAGCAGTGGAATTGAAATGACTACAGAGCATTTGCACAGTCCCAGAGCTGGGCAGGGCTTCTCCCTCTCCTCCAACCCACTCTGATGTTATCCAAGGAAATCTTCAAGTTTGCTTTGGAGCAGATTAACCTTCATTAAAAAAAAATAATTCAAATATATATACCTTTTTAAGAAGCTGATTTATCAAGGTGAAACGATCAAGCAGATGTTGCTCAGGCTGCAGTTCACACACGTTCGGGGTCACCAAGTGTCGCTAGCTGAGGCTGGGTGTGTCCCACTTTAGGGACAGAAAGAGAGCAGGCAGACACAGCAGCAGTGGGGAACAAACTCTTCTACTTTATTTACAATTTAACTACTTTATACATTTGTACAGAGGTCCAGAGATTGGCTACAGAGGTCGCCACCTCTCAACCTGGATGGTGGACATCACCATCAATCATTTCTTCTCTCAGAGGAGAAGAATGCAAACATTCTAAGAATAAACATTGTTTACATGAAGGCTACTTTGTAAAGTTCTACAGAAAGACAAAAGACAGAAAACTCAGGGCAACAAGTGGATATTGAGGATACAGATGTTGCAGGTAAATCTTAGAAAGGTTTTACTAGCAGTTATAAAGTTCTGGTGGGGCTGGTGCTGCCCCGAGTAAGAGAAGCCCTGGTATGAAAACAACACTGGGAAATATTTTAGGAGATGTAAACAGGGAGGTGAAAGGTGGGCACGTTCCAAGTGAAATGAAGCCTCAATAGTATGAGCCTGCTCAGGAACCTTCCTTCAGGAACCAGGAATTCAGAGTATCCAAGAGCTGCCTGCCCAATCTACCCACAGCACCTGATTCAGCTGGGACACTGCAAACACCCAAATGGCTCAAGACTCATTTCCCTGCTGTAAAGCCAAGGGAATATGAGCACTCCAGATCAGCTTTACCAATTCAGAATGGGTTTAGTATTTAAATAATTGGCTGGATTTGACATGCTACCCCTGCTGTCTTCAACTCCTACCACATTGTAATTCATATATTATGGATATATACATCCTGTTAGTGAGGCTAGCAGAATCCAGAAATGAAAAACCAGCACACTGAAAGAAAATTTAAATGAAACATTAAACTCAGGTACTAGTGAGAATGACAATTAGACACTTTCATAAGAAGCATGATGCCAGAACTAAAAAATTCCCTTCTACGTTCTGTGCTGCTTATAATTTCTGTAAATAACACTTTAATAACTACATTTTTTTAAAATCTGTCCTTCAAAAAAACTTTGCTGTATACATACATAATGTCATTTAAGCTTGCATCCATATCATTATTTAATTAGACAATAAGCCCTCCTCTCCCATAACAGTAAATAACATTTATGTAAGATTATTTTGCAGTTTCCACACCGTGTTAATTGTTTTCAGCATTTCAAATTTAGCTTTTTACTGTGAAATAACCTTGAAGAGCTGGCTGCATCTATTTTTTTAAGCTTCACAACAGTCACAATTTTCCTAAGCTATTGGGCTCAAAAATTTTTTCAAGACCGATGTAACTCAAGGTTACTCACTCAATACAGATACATCAGAAATTCAGGCATGATATTGATCTATTACCTTATGACAGCCACAGAAAGTTATTGTTTTTATTATTTTTTTTATTTTTAAGAAATCCAGCCATGTGCTGGACACTAGAATTGCAATGTCTTGCTCCTCAATTGCACCTCAAAAATATCACCTGGACATCATGGAAGCCAGGGGGGGAAACGCCTGAAACAGGATGCTAAATTGCACACTTATGAACTGCAGAGTCTTTCATTCCCATTATCCTCCCAATAACAATGATCCAATGGACAAAGGACGCCTTTCCTTGCATAAGGAGGGGAACTCAGGCCCACAGAACACACTGAGGGCTCTGCAGTAACTTCTTCCATCCCTAGTAAATGGATGCCCCAGAAGAGGAATGAGTGTTATTTATTTCTATTTATTCCTCAACTGCTCCACACAACCCTCTGCTCTGAGCCACTAAAGTTTCCATCAGCCTCTGCCTGAATCATTTCCCTCTCTTATTCTGTTTTGTAAATAAAGGCAAACAATAACTGTTTGTTCTGCCTGCAATATCTCAGAACTCCTCTTTCTTGACAGAAAATTAAATTTCCCCTCTACACCTGTTAGTCAAGCCTTTATTATCTAAATACAAGCCCACATAAAAATCCAGATAAGAAAACTGCTTTCTTATTTTCAAAACCAGAAAATAAAAGCGACATTAGTTTGAATGTGCAAAGAATAGCATCTGAAACTTATTTTACAGGTCTAATAATTAAAGTTTTGCTTTTAAATCACTACCTTACAGAAAACACTAAATCTTGACATTTAGGGGGGATTTCTGTGATTCTTAAAATTATTTTTCGAAGATCCTGAGGTTTTATGTCTATTTCCTAAATAAGTTCGATTTTAGACTTCAAACAGTCAGTCTTGGTAAAGTACATAAACCAAAATACTTCCAGCATCAGAAAATAAATCTCCTTGCAGTCAGCCCGTGCACAAATCAGTTCTGCAGCAAGTTAGTAACCACTTCTCTTAAATATCTGTTAGCATCTCCATGATGCTGCAATTGATACACACATGACCTGAGGCGAATTTGGGTTTTTCATGCTTCATTATCTACACAACCACGTTAAACACCAGCTAATCAACTCCATTACATTTCTATACATGAGTGTCTTCGGAAAGCCAAAGTTGGAAAACTTACATTTCAAACCCGGAATATCTTTCAGTAATTAAACCAGAATTGCTATTTTGCTCTTCTTTTCAAACAGACAGCTGAGGGGGGATGGAGGGAGGTATTGACAGAGATTTCTCGATCCCTTAGGGGTTAACATTTGTATAGCTGTCTCTCTTTGTTGGCACAACCCAATTTGAAAAGAAAGAACCATCTGCCCAGCTGTCTGGAATCCAGCCCTGTCTGATAATTCCCATGTTGAAAAATAAACATTTCACAAACCCCATGCACTCAGGAAACCAATTCCCTTTTCCTACCGCTCACAACCAGGGAGGGTATCGAGCAACACCTTTGGAAGCCATAAAACCCACTGAAACTTCAATTCTGGGTTGGAGTTCTGATGTTTCTCTTTACCTTTCTATGACATACTGTTTTTCAGGAGTAGTAAATTTTGCAATTTGGCTCACGAAATAGAGCAATTACGTTCAAAAACCTCAATTAATCCAGTTCCAGTCTGTGTGATTATGACCAGCACGACTATGAATGTTCTCAAGGAACAAGTGATCCGAATATGATATTGTAATAACAATTCTGGTGTGTAAAAATTAATTCAATAAAAAGCCTATAAAGTGATAGTAATAGCATGCTTTGGAGTGATTATCAGAAAACTCTATTCTTGAGTAAATAACTTCAAACTGGCCTCATTAGGTTTTCCCCAAACATTACAATTATTGTGCAGACTAATTCAAGAGTGGATAGAGGATACTAAACTATCTCATGCTCCTAAACATCTGTAAAGAAGTGGCTTTATTTTTTTTAATCTTCATGTTTCAGCTCTGATTTGGGGCCTTTTAAAAGAAGGGATGGGGAAAATTGTTTCCTCACATAGCAGAGAATATTTGGACAAGGTGGATCCATTCAACTCCCTCGTCTTCTGGAGATCTCAAGCACCAGTTGTGCCAAGCTGAGCTATCCTCAGCTTTTACTCTTCACTGAGTTTAAGACTGAACTGACGAGCAATTTTCAGCCTTTCTTTTCAAAACTCAGTAGCAAGCATTGCTTTCCAGACTCAGGAAACACAAATCCTCAGTTTTTCTCTCAAACTACCCCTCACACAGGCCTGGAGTTGAGGCAGTGTTTCTTTTTGTCTGCATTACCATTAAACAGGGCATTAATAACTCCTCTGCTCACTCTGAATGACCCAAAGACACCTCATGACTGTAAAGGTTAAGAAGTTAAGAAAAGGGCTTGCAACTGTGTAGCATTAAAACAATCTCTATTATTGCTTTAGGATATCTCATGTATTCTCAGGTAAATTAAGTTTGGAAGGAAATAATAATTAAAGTTCATCTGTTTAAGTACCCAAAATTAATACGTCCCTAAATGGGCAATTCTTTTTGTACGCCAGTTCAGAAAACTGTGGATAATCCACTCAAAAGTCTATTGCATGTGTAACAATGGCAGTGAAACCACTTTTCTCTTCTATGTCTTTGCTGTCACCAAATCGGGTGTTCCAAGCAGGACTAATCAGAATACATAAATAAATAAAGGAAAGACTGCAGAGAATTATTTAGTTTTTATAAGGCCTCAATGCAAAGTAGTAATTCTCCATCTGAATCCTGTGACGAAGTGTTGGGAGGCATTAGTTTAAGGAAGAAAGTTGGTCTGATTGCAAAGCTTAAATTGCAGAATTTCTTTTTCCAAAAATGGCAAACAGCTTGTACATACAAAAACATCATCCTTATAACTACTAATTGCAGAAAAATAAACAGCCATTAGTTATGAAAATGTTTTTTTTAGCCCATAATTTTCCATCTTGAATGTTCTGTCTAGATCCAACAGCGTGTCCCACCCAGTCTGTGAGGATACTTCCTGTAAGCACAAATTTAATATTCAGCATAAAAATATCCCAGCATTATGAACCTAATCTCTTTCCTTATCTTTCCCTCCCCTTTTAATTACAAGCCATTATGCTGTTCTAGACTATTTCTTCTCATCTTCCCTCCTGCATCCTTCCCTATTGCAACACACTTATCTGCTCCTCTCCATCTTCAAATAGTGAGTGAAAATTTCAGCACTGAAATGTTTAATTTTCCTGCTCCAGCACTGTGCTCTGCTCTCTGATTTCTCAATCCTGCAGCAGCAATATGCTCAGATTTGTATGCATGAAAAATTCACAACATAACCTTACCACACCACATGAAAAGGGAGACCACTCTCCTCGCTTTGACACGATAATTAAATAAGAGAAATGTTGCTGCACTGATCCCAAGTGAAACGCTATTATATGTCATCATATATCCAAGATTAATTCTTCACTTGAGCAGATACCAGGTTAAATTCAGACAAAATACAACAAATTAGCTTCTGCACTTCATTAATACTGTCAGCTTCGCTCTAACAAAGAAAACCCCAAGCCTGCACCACATCAAAGAAGCCCGTTAGGTGACCAAAAAAAAATGAAAGAGAAAATGTATTGCATTTGAAATATATCCTTTTTCAACCAAAAAATTTTAAAAACCCACCAAAACTGTGTGATGTTGAATTGCTAAATCTTAATTCCTCACAAAATAATGCTCTGCTGTCTGCCACAGCTTCCAATTCAAACCCACACCACTTTATGGCCTCTTCATTGGTACAGTGCTCTGCATTAAAGTTACAGAAAAAGAGTATTGTGTTGATTTGTAATAAATTATTCCATGGTCTCGCACCCATGTGACACTCAAAAAAGATGTGCTTAAAAAAGCAGAGCATGATGTGAATCTGAGATGCTGAATTCTGTGGAACACTGCCAGCAGACACAAGATATTTGGTGAGTTAGGCAGATAAAAACCATATCCAGAACTTTCACAGGTATGAGAAGCAGTTTCAGGACTGTAAAGTAAAAATTCGGAATGTCAATACATGAATCATCTTTGCACCATGAATACCAGACAGCTATTAATAATCCTCTCCTCACTTGGGAAGGTAAAGAATTCAGTAACATTTCAAAAATATCCCAGTCTTCCTGCCCTCAACTGCTTTCCTGAAAACACCAAGAAAGTTGGTTCATGCTTTCTCCTTCAGAAGTTAAGGATGAGAATATGGAGGCTGAGAAACTGTAGAACTGCACCACCACAAAGTTTCGTGTAAGATTCCAGCCACTATCGCATTTAAAAACATTTTTAAAAAACCCCAAAAAAACACCTTCTGCTGCTTTTCAAAGACATTCTGACTGACTGGAGAGCACAGGACATCTCCAGCTATGATATGGCAAGGAGGTATAATGCAAAAAGAGACATCATTAAAAACTCAGTGGCAAACCCAGGCTTTCTTCCTCTTTTTTGTCTTGGAAGAGAGGAAAAATCCTCAGGTTAGATATCAACAGAATTCCTGTTGAAAACAAGAGCTTTCATAAGCACTGTGATGTTACTTAAAAGGGTTAAGAAAAATGTCTTTTGCAGAAGGCTTTTGAGGCTTCTGAATTTAATTTTCTCCTTACAGGTGAGAAGTTCACTTAAGCATTCCATACACTGCAGTTTGAAATATACACTCCTAAATATTTCCATTAAAATGAAAACCTTGTAAAAACTATTATTATTTTGATTTAAATGCTCCTCTGCGAGTAAAGAAAGGTCATTTGATGCTGGCTGCGTGTCCTGACAAGTTATTTGACTCTCCAGATGAAAGTTAAGTGTTGCACACTCATGAACTGGGAATACTGGGCTTACTGGGAATACTGGGGACTAATTATAGAGCCAGCAACGCTTCCAGAAGCTCCTCACCAAAAGGAGGGAAGTGCCATGAGACAAACAACATTGTGTGCCCAAATACCTGTTATAAAACTGACACCAAGAATTCCAAGACAGCTCAGTAAAAGAGCTTTTCAAGAAGGCAAAAGCTTTGTGTGTTGAAAATCAGGGAACTGGAATTATAAAACACCAAGACATTAATTCACTGATATAACTAAGACATCATAAAAAATGCTTAAAATCCAAACGTCAAGGATCTCAAGAAATTTCCCCTACCGAGCTACAGGCAAATGAAATTGTCTATTATATATAAAGCAGGACAAGTCTTGTTGCAGGGGAAGTTCCTGCCAGCAGACTGAATTACTCAGCCTCCTTATCCACCCAAGTGATGTGACTAATCTATTCCTGTTAACAAAACAAACCAGCCACACACGAAGAATTGCTTCATCCTCCAGTAGGTGAAGGCTGAGGTCCATCACCTGCTAGAGGTAACTGGAGTTTTCACATTCCATTTTCCTGAAAGGAAGAACTCTCCTAATTTGTTTTCAAGCTGAGATTTCTATTCAACCATTTCATTTAATAAGTTTTAGTTCAAGGCAAGAGGCAGGTAATCTGATTAGGATACCTGGTAAAACACAAGAAAACAGATACATTTTGGGTAAATGCAGTTTCTCATGGCCGGGGCCTCTTGAAATCACAGCTTTGACATGCACCTATGACAAACTATTTTTAAACTAATGGAACTGAACTCCCAAGTACAACACTTTGCTCACTTTGACACCCCCATACAGGGAGATGAACTGCACTGTATCTCCTTCCTGCTTCTTCCAGACAGCCAGACATCTATGAAGGATAACACAAAAGACACATTCCCATAAAATCCTGACCCTGTTAAAGCTACTGGGACTTCAGCTGTATACTGAATGTCCTAGAAGATCTTGCATGGATTATTCCTTCAAATGTGCAGGTCATTTTCTGGGATCATTTTCTCTTGAGAAGGTAACTGGATAGCCAACAAGCCATTAGTTATCCAGAAAGCTTCCCGTAATTCTTAGCTCATCAAATCCTTCAGCAGGTTGAACACAAAAAAATGACTCAAACGTGTTTTTCTGACAAAATCAAATGGATTTTGATAATATTGAATTATTTGCTGGATTAGCCTATACTTCTCTTGGACTGAAAAGAGAAGAAAAATCCATTTCTCAACTGGAAAGGGAACGTTAAACCATCATCTTCAGCGATCTCTTTCACATTTTAAACTCTTAATCCTACATTAAACTGTGTCAAATCCTTCATCTTCCCAACTGGAAACACACGTAGCCTCATGTGTGAGGCTGACACCGAAGGTGTTTTCACTGAGCACTCGCTACTCCAGACATCCCGAACGTCCATGCCGGGCTCCGGCGGCCACGGCGGCTGGGGCAGAGCAGCGTCTCTCTCCATCCCTCCGCGTGCCTAACGGGGATGGCGCCCTGCATCAAACGAGCCTATTTCAATTAACACCCAGGGCTACGGGGAGGGTCCCGGGCGGTGTCTGAGGGCGGGCTCGGGCTCGGGTCTGGGGTCTCTCGGAGTCGGGTCTGGGGTCTCTCGGGGTCGGGTCTGGGGTCTCTCTCTCGAGGTCCCTCGGGGTCTCTCGGCATCTCTCGGGGTCTCTCGGGGTCTCTCGGGGTCTCTCGGGGTCTCTCGGGGGTCGCTCCCGCCCGGCGCCGCCGCCGCCCCGCCCGTGCTGCCTGAGCCGCCCTCTGCCGCCCTCTGGCGGTGCGGCCGCGGCCTCGCACGGCCCCTGCAGCCGCCGCGCTCCGGGCTGGTCCCCGGGGACGCCCGAGGGACACCCGGCCTGGCCCCGCCTGGCCGACGGACACCCGGCCTGGCCCCGCCTGGCAGCGCTCGAATCAAGCCGCTTTCAGCCTGCCTTCATATGGATATGCCCCAGAGCTGGCTGTTCATCTTCTTGCGATGATTTCAAAGCTTCCCGATACGTGCAGTGGCTCCGTGGGTGACACAGCCCCACAGCCCCACGGGCGGCTCAGGACACCCACGGGCTGCAGATCCTTTGACACCGCTCTCCTCCAAAGTTCCAGTCTGATACACAGCTTAATAACTCTAGGAGATTTGGGAATACAAGCAAAAAGTAACTTCACAGTTTAAAAGAAGTCCCCCGCGATGCACGATGACAAGACAAGCAAAAACAATTATCTTCCAATTGCCAGTTCCCCTGAGCTTTCCTTCTATCCTTGAGTGTTTGTGAGAATTCAGGATTGCAAACTTCACACCCTGAGTCTGATCTCCTGGCTTGTCCTGGAATGTGGACTCTGGTCCTACAAAGAGCTTCCTTAGGCAAAAGTATGAGCTCCTATCTAAACAAAAAATCCTGTTCTAAAATCTTACGCTCTTGCTCTTCTCTTTCAGTCCATTTCAATTTGTTTTAAACCCTGCTCCAACACCTTTTTTTTTTTCTCCCCCAATAAAAATCCCTCCCTCTCCCTGCAGCTAAGCACATGCAAGTAGTCTTCTTCCAAATTAAGTAATTTTGTCGTTTCCTTGGGGAAAGAAGCTCAAACCCTACAAGTCCAATTAACAAAGCAGTAGAATTTTACTTGAGCCACAGGTAAATATTTGCTTAAACTCTGAAATCTCCCACATTTTCTACACTTCGATATACTTTGTAACTGGCCTGCAAGCATTCAGTCCTGCAAGAGCAGCACTTAATGCAACCACTATGAAGTAAGAAGGAAGCTGGACTTCAGTCTCTGATAACCAAAATTCTTTATCTTAGTTTTATCTTAAGAACTAAGTTAATGGTGTTTCCTCCCCAGCTGAGCAGTCCTGAGGAATTTATACGGAGGGGGAGTCTGGGGGTGTCTGACTTAGCAAATGTTCAGATCTAAAGGATTCTCATCAGACATCCCTGAAAGGTGACTGACCTCAACGTGAGAACACACTGAGAACTCACCAGACTGCAGAGAATCACGTCTGGAATGAGCAGAGAACTCCACAATCACTCCTGACTGAAGGCTGCAAAAGCGCCAGTGCCTACAGAAGGTTGTTTTCTTGTGGGTGTTTCTGTTGTGCTGTTTTAGTTGTTTTTTTCAAATGAAAGTCCCAACTGCCAACTCTTCCTCAGCACTCATGACTTTCCAAGTGGTTTTCCAAACCTTGGCTGAGTAATCTCTTGAGGACACAGTTTGGATAAGTGTTTACTTCACTAACAAAGGACAGCTCAGTTCCATTCTTTTCAAATTTCAATGCAAGCAGCATAGGCTCATCAAACCCATGAAACAGAAAAGGATTATGGATAGCAGGTGTCCAAAATACCATCTACTTTAGCAATCTGGAGTACTGGTAGCAGCAAAAGCAATTAGACTCTGAACTCAAGAAAATTTGTTTTTTACAGCTCGGATAGTTAAATAGTGAACAGATTGACAATGGAATCTCTGGAATCTCCCTTACTGAAGTGCTTAGAAAACAGATTAAATAAATATCTGTCAGGAATTGTATTAGTATGATTGATCCTGCCATATCCCAGGAGAATATACTGTTGAACCTTTGAATCCCCTTCCAGTCCCCCTGCTTTCTTCTTCTCTTTGAGTCATTGAATTGCAACATCTGCATCAATGCGTTTTAGTTAATTTATCTTTTAAAACAGCACTCACAATTAAACATATTTAATTCAGCCGTGAAGCAGCAGATGATCATGAAAAGCTCACAGCCTTATGGCCACGATGGGGAAGAGTGAGCCTGGAAGAGGGAGATTGCAGCAAGGCCAGGGGCTCAGAGGCAGGTGTGAGGAGCTGGGAAGGTGTGCTGCTGCCAGGAAACTACTGAGGCAGGGAGCTGTGTCTGCCTTTCCTGCCACCGATGGAAAGGGACAACACCGGGAGGATTGGCTGCCAGTGCTGAGTCTCTTCAGCACAGGACACTGAAGCAGTGTCCAGCAGCAGCCAGGGCTGGCTGTTCCCAAAGGGAGAGCAAAGCAGGAGCCAAGTGTGATCCCAGGCCAGGGGCTTCCCCCAGCACTCAGCTGCAGCCCCAGAGCACCTGAACACAGCAGGGAGAGGAGGAACAGGGAGTGGAACCCACTGACAACCCCAGATGGGACAGGAGACAGTGACACGGGGGCAGAGCAGAGACAGAAATGGGTACAGGGACAACACCAGGAACAAGGCACATCCAAGGGACCATCCAAACCACACACCTCTCACACAGGGCTGGGATCCCTCCAGCAGGCAGGGAACAAACCCCCAGCCCTGAGCTGAAAGGGAGCTGGGGGCCCAGTGGTGAAGGATGCAGGTGGAGGGTCCTGGTGAGGCTGCTCAGGGAAATTGTGACCTGATGTCCCCCAGGCCCTGACAGGCTCAAAGCTGCCTCTGTGTACACTGAGAGGCAAAGGGGGACCACAGCCACACCTCCACGGTCTGCCAGCCCAAAGAGAATTGTTCCAGACAGCTGCTAATTCTGACCACGTGAAGCTTTGACCTTACTAAACGCAGACCACCGTGGCAAGTCAAGACAAGACTAGAGATGTTAGTATAAAAAAAGAAGATGCCCTGACTAGAGAGCAAAAACATGTGACCAAAGTTCAGTGATGATCCTGACAGTTTTTGTAGAAATGTTAGACTACAGGCCCAGAAGTACAAGAAATTCTTCCTACCACCAAAAAAATCTCAGGAAAAAAAAATCTAGAGCAAATAAGGCCAAGAAAGACCAATAGGAAATTCTTCATTTACTAAGAATACAGAAAATTTTCATTATGAAAGACCTCAAATGACTGAGAGGGCTTTTTTAATAGAAATGATGATATAATTGAGTGGGGTAAAGCATGCTTGACTTATCAATAATATCACTTCTCATGTAGCTGAAATTAAGCTTTTGCTGAAGTACCACACGGAATTTGGCCTATGAAAAGACTATTCATTTCATTAGTTTTAATGAAATTGTATGGAATCGTTGCTCAATGATTTGAGGATGGGACTTAGCTAAATGAAAACCATAATCAAACCAGCCTTCCAAAACCAAAAATAATGAAATAATTCTCAGAAATGTTCTTCAGCATCAGTTTCTAGCAAATAACCCTTTCACACCACGAGTCAGGTCAAACTGCCTGTAGCTCTCTTGCCCTGGCTTAGCAAGTACCTCTGGTGTTGCTAAGATGGAGAAAAACGTTTGTAAGAAAAGGCAGAAGTGTACACGTGACAACATTTAATTACAGCTAAGCTGAACAGAAAACATTTAAAACTAAAAGCAACTATTTTTCACATATCCCACCATTTAAGATCTAACAAGTGGGTCTATGCTCTGCCCAACTCTTTGACATCTGCTTCAGGCAGTTCAAACCACAAATCTAGCTTCAGTGTCACTTGAGAAGAGCTGAGCACTTGAGATTCTCAGCAGCTGCTTCCAACGAGGAGTGGAAAACCTTGGAAAAGGTTAGCTGGAATATTTCAAACTGCACACGTGATCCAGAGGACAGGGACAAGATCACAGAACCTCCCACTTGAACTCTGCACCATTGCTGCAGATTATTCAAGGTACTCAAGGCAGTTTCTCAATTCAGAATTTATCTCTGCACAGCCCTGTAGAATGGGGAACAGCGGGAGAGCAACAGACAGTTGTAAAGGAATAAATTTCAAAAAAGGGAAAAAGAAAGACAAATCTCCTTCCATGTAAACAGCAGTATGATGGCAAAAGTAACCTTCTTTTTTCCTGGAGCTTTTTCAGCTCATTTAGTTCAAGCTTTTCAGTCATTGCCTCTATACTGATAGAAACCTACAGAATTTGAATTTATCATTTAATTTTCCCTCATTTCCTAACACAATATATGTGACTAAGTCCCAGTTGATAGATTATGGGGTTATTTCAGTTAATCTTTTAAACTTGTTTTGTGATTTTTTTCTTTCCTGACATTGCTCCATCCCCTCTGAGAAAATAATCTTAATTATTTCTAAACTAAATATCCTTTTATACATATAAAACTACTTAAAATACAAACATATGTTAAACTGAGCTTTGCTCTTTTATTCACAAGTATTTATCTGCAATTTTTGCATCAGACCAAGCCCCACAGAAGTGCTGTCTGAAAGGGAACAAACACACAATTAACAGAACCTCCAAGACCTCTTCAAACATCTGTCTGCTTATAACACAGATAAATACCCCAGATACTTCTCAAAGTCTTCTAAGTATGGTGCCATTGAACATACTAATTTTCCCTGCCAATTGTACATTTTTTATGTAATAGAAACTAGGTTGATGTCAAAGAACTGAAAATTACAAACCATATGTCACACCAGAAGCAGCTTATAAAGATTAGCATATTTATAAGACAAAAAAATGCATTTTAAATAATGCAAATATGAAAACATCTTTTTATTTGTAAAAGAATTTTTTTTCCCCAAATCAAAAAGTATGCTTTTCTACTTCACTTTTACAAGATCAAAGAAATTAGATTTCATCCTCTAGGAAAGATCTGAGATAGAGTAATATCTGATATTGTGGAAAATGCCAACAATCAATAATTTATCCTTTCAAACTGTAATTCTAGGCTCTAAACAATAATCCATTTTGTCAAAGATAAAATACAGAAGTCAATTTGGTAATGGTCATAATGGCCCAAAACATTCCAAGCTGAAGACCATGTAGGGCAAGATTGAACTTGGAACTCTAGTTTTTAACTGAAACCAAGTATTTTTCACACAAACCTATTTTTTCACATTTATGTCTCAATTCATTTCGACAAAGTTTTTAAACCAGCACTTTTTAAACTTTTTTAAAGCCCATTCAAGAAGTGTGAAATGCCATGCTAATTGAAGATGAACAATTAAAACCATGTGTTTTCAGCATATGACCAATATGCAAATTAAAGCGTTATTAAAACCAAAACTAGTGGACAATTAGCAAGATATGCTTATCGTTATTATGGTCATTAACTCTCAGAGCAGCAATAAAGCCAGAATAATATTTGTCTGCCTCCCTGAGATGTGGTTCTCTGCAAAGCTGAGGGACTGACATGAACCTCAATGAATTCCTCACGAATTTTGCTGTATTCCTCCTGTTGCTAATTCATCATTTAGCAAACAGAATTATCAAAATAATCATATAATCAGTGAGGTTGGAAAAGATCTCCAAGATTATTGATTCCAACTGTTGAGTGATCACCACCTTGACCACCAGCCCATGGCACCAAGTGGGTTCATTTTTTCTGAAACAGCCCCAGGGACAGTGACTCCAGCACCTCCCTGGGCAGCCCCTTCCAGTGTTTAACCACCCTTCCAGGGAAGGAATTCTTCCTAGAATAGCAGGCCAGAGAAAACTGTGGGCTCGTTAAATATATATTCTACCTCGCAGGGAAATGATTTGTTATACAAGAGTCCTCATAAAAAAATTCTCAGAAAAAATTTTCAGAATGTGAAAACTGACTAAAAATAATTTTCAATTAATAATTAAAAACACCGAAAAAAAAGAATTGTAAAACTCCCTTGAGTGATGAGGCCAGTTTTCTCCATTACTGTGGCAGTCATTTTAAAAATCTACGGCCCTGAGTATCAGAATTTTTCTATTATTAGCACTGCTCTATGAACTAGTCAATATAATAAAGTCTCTAGCAAGCTCTGATATTCAAAGGTTTGGTTCTTCTGTCTTTATAATTCTCTTCACTTCAACTGAGAGCACTCACACAACTTTATGATGCACCACTAATAATCTGTAATAGAATTAAATGGGTACTTTCCAGGAAGTCAGCAGCACAGTTACAAGAATATTTTTGTTGCACAGTTCTTTTAACGTACTATTCATAGCTGAGAAAGTACTTTAATTTCCCTAATTAGCTGTTCAGTAATACAGAAATATGCTAATTAAAATCTATTTTTCTTCTCTTAAATTATGTCATGCTGTCAAATAGATACAAAAAATGAATGAACGGATGATATTTGCAATATCAATGCAGTATTGACATTGTGCAAGTGCTCCACCAGCACTTGCTCCAATTATTTTGCCTTGAATGAGTTTGCATTGTTTAATTGTTCAGAACTTAATAAACAATTCTGTAGATGATGTACGAAGAGAAAATAGGACCCAAGATGGTCAAATAGTGATCAAGACACTATAGAACATAAATGATGAAGAACTCCTCTGCCATTCTGACCACAGTACTCAAACTCTTCTTCCTGCAGCATTATAAACTGGAAGTGTTAAAAAGAGGGGATCCAGGAGATGGTCAGTGCTAAGTAGGTACCATTTTAAAATAGTTTGGGATGTGCTATTTTAAAGCATAACAACACTAATCCTTGTTTGATGTGCAGGAACTTGTGGCCTCCATGCCAGCTCAAAGATTCCATGTTGATTTAGATAAACAGGTCAGACTTCCCGGCACCAGAGGTGCTGCAGGGTGAGAGAGACAATTGCAAAGGCCTCAGGATCAGGGCAGAGCTCTGCCCTCCACAGCCCCCAGAGACCTGATCCGAGAAAACCCCCGGCAAGAGCCCACGGCTTTCAGCCAGTTCTCCTTTTGAACTTTTTTCCCCTGTACCTCACAGTTGTGAGATATGTGTTCTATTCTCTGCCCAGGTGGATGGCATCAGGAATTTATAGATAAGAACTCAAGAACGATCCTTCATCTTCCAGCATGGAAAAGGCCATTTATGCAGTACCTCTGTTTTCTCCCACACAGGCCATCCATTCTGCCGACCAAAGTCTCTGCACTAGCTACAAAAGAAACAAATTAACAAACAACACCAGAAAACTCAATCAAAGGCAGGCAAAATAAAAAGGCAGGGCTAAAAGAAAGTTCTGGGTATATGGAATGCTTGGTTTTACAGGAAGTTGCTACAGAAGAGCAAAGATACATAATGAAATATCATGAATTCCATCAGTGATTTTTGAAATCATGGCAACTAGAGGAAATCCTTTTCATTTACTTGCTGACATTTTTCTGGACTGTGAAATACCTAAAAAGCTGGACAACTCTAAATATTTTTGTTACTGAGAACACGTATCTTTCCTTTGGATCTAGGTGAAGGAAAGGACAGATTTCAGGATAAATACTGCCTGCTTGAGATTAGGGGAGCTACACATTGGGAATAGCCAAGTACAGGGAAATGCACAGTTCAGTATTGCTGTTTCTGTCTGCAACACCTTCATAAACAAAAAGTAAGACTTAAGACTTGGAAAAAATATCTAATTTTATTAAATAGCTCACACATATTCAGTAGAAGATTGATGGTTATGGCAGTCTTTTACTAACTTGAGGAGCCATCCCACTGCTCTGTGCAACTTGATAAGCAACGTTAATCAAAACATAATACATGTTTTTCCTTACTATACATATGAAGGTACTGTCTCATGTCTTGTCTTTTCCTGGTTCAAACAAAATTTCTGTTTAAAAAAACTTGTTGTGGTTTTGATCATGTCAACAACCTGATTCTGTTTATTTTCTTAAACCTGTCATGTAGAGCCAGATTATGACATAAAAGAAACCAACCCAAAAAAGCAGCAAAAAAGCAACCATAAAACTAAAAGAGAAACCAAAATATGCGACTCCTTAGCTTTATTAAGAACTGCTATGAAAGCTCAAAAGTCAAGTATTTCATCATAAAATCCCTATATGTCAACAGACTTTTTACCTGGAAAGCATATTACTTCCATTACCAATCTGAGTGAGGGCACAGAACAATATTTCAGTTCCTGAAACTTGCTGAAACATATCCTTTTTCACACACAGAATCCCCTACATTTGTTTAAGTGAAAAAAAAAATAAATAAAAGAGTGACAGTAAGAAGAGGAGAGCAGTTTACACATTGATACTGAAGAACTTCATTGGAGTGAATCTATGTAACTTCAGATATACAGTGGGGTTTATTATTTATTAATAAACCCCAGTGTATACGTTAATTCTTCTACCAAGAAAGTTTTAAAGCCATCCCAACACAAGCTTTTAAATGTCTAAAGGAAAATTAAGAATCTTGTAACTGCAACACAAATATTTAAAGCTTGTGACTCTTCAAAACTGTTTAAAGTATAAAGCACTATGTCAGGGAATGTTTCTAACATGTAATCTCTACAGAATGTAGGCCAAAATTAAAATCTCTTGCTTTCATACATCACATTATTATATTAGTATAATTACATTTGTTACCATGTTCAACTAACTCATACAAATCTTACCCTTCTTTTTTATATTAGTTGAGATGTTCTCCTCCTACTGAAAGCGTTCACTGCAATTAACTGAACTTCTGCAAGTTATAAAATACAAACACGCACTATATAAGGAAAAATGTAATGCTTTTCTGTGCTACATGAATATGCAATAATGCACTTCACGTGATTTCCCACAAATTTAACAACAGACTTAGTAAGTGACCAGTAGTTATGAGAGACCAACCTTTAACAAGGACTCAAAGAGAAAAGGCTTCAAAGAGCTTGAAACCTGTTGCCTTTAGCTGTCTCTTCAAAGATGGTACGTCTGCGAGCTCTGAACTCTGCATTTCTGACAGAACTGCTTCACACACAGTGATATGAAAAAGCACCACTAAGTAATTGAAAAACCACAAGTGTTCTGCCTCTGACACGATTACATTTCACAATGCAGATTTATGAGATTCGAGATCTCCATTTAAGATCATGCCATTTCATACAGTTTCTCTCAGTCAATATACAAGGTACAAAATGAAAATGCATTTACAGATGCAGTCATTTGCTGGTTTGAGCTGAGGATGAGTCAATTTTCTTCACAGTGGCTGGTAGGGGGCTGCGTTTTGGATTTGTGCTGAAAAAGGAATTGCTGATAACACAGAGATGATTTTGTTATTGCTGAGCAGCCCTTGCACAGAGTGAAGGCCTTTTGTGCTTTTCACCACCCTGCCAGGGAGGAGGCTGGAGGGGCACAAGGAATTGGGATGGCCCCAGCCTGGCCAGCTGACCCAAGGGATATTCCAGACCTTCTGGTGTCATGCTCAGCGTGGGCAGCTGGAGGAAGAGGGAGGAATGGGGGATGTTTGGAATGATGGGTCTGCCTTCCCAAGCCATCGTTAATCACCGTTAATGAGCTCTGCTGTCATGGGCATGGCTGAGCACCTGCCTGCTGAGGGGACAAGGTGAAGGGATGCCTTGGGTTGCCTTGTTTGCACACAGAGTTTTGTTTTACCCAGTAAAATGTCTTTATTCAAATCACGAGTTTTCTCACTTTTACTCTTCCAATCCTCTTCCCCATCCCACTGGTGGTGGGGGAAGTGAGTGGCTTTGTGATACTCAGTTGCCAGCTGGGCTCAAACCATAACAAGTCATAAACACAAATCATGCCTAGAAATCTGAAATTCAGCAATATTTGCATCTAAATCACAAAACTACTCTGTCTACAAAAATCAGAACAGTAAAGGAACTTCTGACCAGCATCAGAAATGGGACTTCAGAAGCCTTGAACACACTGCAGACTTCAAAAACCCCAATATATCAATCACTACAGACAGTTCTTCATCTGTACAGTACATTCTACTGCCAACTTACTACATGAGTTCTGGGTAGCTCTGTCTGGTGTTCTCTTTGCCTTGATGCAGCATCTAAACAAGCAGGCAAAGTTTTTTCAGCATGTAGCCACTTCTCCTGAATTTTGAGACAGCTGAGATTGCTGGATGTCTGGAAGAGAGCTGCAAACATGTATGAAGGCAACATTTGCCTTTCACTCAGAATAGAAGATTTGACTGAATTATGAGAAAGCCATATCTGGCAACTCTAGTACTGGTTTGGGGAGCTTTTCAGTCAAGGCAGTCGTGCTCAGAACTGCACTGTAACTTTTATCTTGTCTTGTACTTACTGTCTTTTCTGAGTTTCATATATATATATATATATGAAAGTTCCAACAGAAGTCTTCTGGTAACCACACAGATCTGGATGTTAATGAAATGAGTGACAACTGGGGGCAGTGCACGTGCCCAACACCAACACTCCCTAATTGGTCACAGAAAATGTGCAATATGCCATAATTTACCAAAGCACCAATGCCTAATCACTTCACGCTGCAATGAATTTCAAGCAAACATGAGTAATTATGCCATTAGTTTTAATAAAGTGACAGCTAGCACTTACTCCACTCAAGTGAACATTTGCAGAGAAGTTGGTTTATCGGTGTTTATGATGTCCTGCAGCTCTATAGAAATACTCTTAGAACATGAAGATTTTTTTCCAAGATTTGTTGTGACATGTCTGAACATTTGTTCGTATGTTAAGTGTGGAAATCCAAAATTACTCAGCACCTCCTTTTTTATACACATGAAAACTTTAACTTAACTTGTCAATTGTATGGATGAGACCTGTCCATATCTGCCCTTGGGATCATTTGCAGAGCCATCTTGTCTTTTTTAAGTATCTGCTCCGGTATTTTTTTATATACTGAAGTTGAATTATTTGAAAAATATAAAAAAATTTAAGTTTTAGGTTTGACCTGGACTTCCTTGACAGAATCAGTAAGATTTTCACTCTTTGAGTTTAAACAGGCACACCAGTTAACACTGCAGGTTTTTACTGACACCATAAATATGTCTTGTTCAGGTTTTGGGTAGCAGAAGAAGAGCTACATCCAGTATATGAAAGCTGAAAATTATACTCACAAGAAACCTGAATGGGATTGACAAGGCATCATTTTAATTATGATGCATTTACATAGTGAATGTAACGTTGAATTACCAGCACTTAAAATTCTGAGTTTGACACGAGTGTCATTGACTCAGAATTCTCAACTGAAGATTCAGAAAAATATGCTTAAATATTTGACCCATTAAATGCTAATAACGAGCCATATATAATTAATTAAATCTGAGCAAGATTGCTATCAACACTTGTATAGAGAAACGAACTGAAGATGTTAGGCACTACATAAACAGCTTGAAAAGAAGTTTTCAAAATAGAAATCTTGCCTTGTTATTCACTGCTGCTTCAAACTTTTGTATGAATGGGAGGTTTATCTTGAGAGTCACTTGAAATTTTTCTGTTGATGATTTCATTGAACAACAGCATCACTAGCCTATCTTGTAATTGAATTAAGCTAGAGTCAATTGACCTATTCTCACATTTCCCTGAAACAAAACACCTAAAAGTGAAATTTTAGCTTTGTTCTGTGGATAATGAGCACTAGCATGATCAGGCTTTGTGAACACCTTCTCTCAGTCAGCTAGTCTTATAAAGGTACTATATAAAACATGTATTCTTTTCAAGAGGAGAAAAAAAAACCCAGAACAAAACACTGACCTCTCATTAGTTCTTAAAAGCTAAGAACCTTGCACCAGAGAGAATACAACCCACAACCTTAAAAAAGAAGTTTAAGATAAAAAGAAAATATTCTTTTTAGTTAAAATACAGCATTTTTGAAAATTATGGTTGCACATACCAATGCAAGAAACTAATTTAACAATAATCTGCGTATCTTTCTTCATTTAAGATACATCTGATGTTGTTCACAAGTAAGCAGTTATGTTACAAATTCTAGAGAGAAATGGGAAATTAGTTGATAGAATTTATCCTAAAACCTGGTGTTTGAAGTGGCATTAAAATGGTTTTTAATTCCAGTTACTCCATCTTCAAAAACAAATCTAACGTCTTCATGGTAATAAAAACAGCAAAAGTTGAAACACAGGAGTTACTGTTCTTGATCTCTCGCCTCTTAGACTTACCTAACAGTTTAAAAAAATGCTGGGATAATCTACTATTAAACTATCTTCCTGCTCATCTGCTCTAGACAAGGCCTCCAGCACAATGCAAGCCCCGCTTAACACAATGCGAGTGTCCTAGAAAAGGCGCTCTGTGCCCAGGGACAGGATCAAGGCGGGATCTGCTCCACATTGCCAGTGCAGAATCGGAGGGTTTAAGCCTCCTCCTCCTCCCCAGCCTGTCCCTAGCAGGAGGCATCACAACAGCACGGAGGAGCACTAATCTGAGAGCACATCAGGGTAGAGACAAAGGGATAAAGACGGCAGAGGGAAGGGTGAGGCACACAGATGGATGTGCAAACAAACAACAGCACTGCCTTCACCACGGCACGGCAGAATTGCCAGAGCACTATCAGCTGTAAAAAGTTTTTTTAGGCATCACAGCAGAAAACAAAAGTGCCAATGACTTTCTCCTCAACAACAGGGACGACGGGGAAGAAAGCACAAAGGTGCTGGTTTGCAATTGTTACATTCACATCATAGGGAGGATGTGGGTTTATTCAATCTCTTGACCCTGAAGGAAAGGAAGCAGTCACAAACAAGAAAAATCTGTTGTACCTCTACATGCACAGATTCAAGAGGACTTAAAATTAAACCTATCAGTACACACATTTAGAAATACTGATGGAGAATTCTCTTCACCTCCTCCCAAGCACTTCAATTCTCTAGCAATGTGTTCCACGTCATGATAAATGTATTATCTTTGAACTGCAGGTATGGCACTGCACCATATATTTCTTTTCCAATAATCACACACCATTTAGTTACTTTGAAGTATTTAGTCATGAATGGCCTTTGCACTTCTTGACAGATAAGAAATAAGAAACAAGGGACATTCATTCCCCAATGCAAGACTGCAATGACAGCGTTCGTACTGAGTCTGTGTTTAACACAAATGTTAGGTGAGCAAACAGCACCAGTTTAACAAAATACATTTTTTTCTAAGTGTCTAAACATTTTAAATATTTGCACTGTAGTTCCATTATTTCCTTAGCACCTTGTCTTAAAAGTAACATTGCTACTGAGTTGCTCTCCTGTGAACTCAATGCCAAAACCACATATCAAAGCTACAACATTCTCAGCTCATTAATACACAAAATCTGACAAATATGAACTTGAGGATGAAAGCAGTGTCTACCAGATCTTCTGATTCTTTGTGTAATAATGAGTTACAAACTTCAATGGCAGCCTGGAATCAATGTGGGACCCTTCTGGCAACACACACTGGAGCTAAGTTATCATTATTCTCTACTTTTTCATCCAAGAGAACAATAGCCAACAAATTATTTTTTTAGGTAACATGTTAGACCAAGGAGTTTATTAGGAAAAATATATGGCTTAGGGCTTAAAAGACCATAAAGTGGTTTAAAGAGACCTAAGGGACATTGATTTATCTACCAGAATCAACTTTCTTTTCAGGCTGCCGCAATAGAGCATGGAAATGAGAAAAACAGGATTAAAGAATCACATTATCTGCATAAAAAGCTCTAATGCTTTATTGTTTATAAAAATGACACTTCAAACGTTATCTGAATGCCGTGACGTAAGATTGTACAATCCACTTCCACATCTTGCATTAAGGGCTGTTGAAGACTTCCTTTAATCAGAGTTGTTGGAGCTCACACCTCTCCTTTTTAACCTACTGAATCTGTGCATTAGACAGAAACTTTAATAAGTATAAATAAAACTGGTGGAATTTGCAACTTAAGTTGCAAAGTTTCTTTTTGTTTAAGAAGAAAGTATTATTCCTATCATCAGCCTACAGAATTGAGATATCAAGGGACATTGGGAATTTTCCTATTACTTAAATTTAGCATCTACCTTATAAACTCAGGTTGGGAAGACTCCACCCAACAGAGGGAGAAACTCACTCAGAGAGACTTTCAGAGAAAAAAACTAAAAGTCTTCTAAATCACCTCACTTCACTATTTTCTCCTGAGGAGCAGCAGCTTCCATATATTTGTAAGAAGTCAGACCATGTACATTCCCTTGTGTTTTGTCAGAGTTGGAAAATTCCCTCTCAACTGAAGATGATCTTACGAAGGCTGCCAGGGTCATGCCCTGGCCAGGCTGTCCTGTCACCTCGTCTGCATTGTCCCTGATGCCTGTGTGACCCCAGTCTGAGCTACTTCAGGGAGCTGAACAGCTGAAAATTAAAAACACTCCCCCTAACAAGCCTAGATCTACATTTCTAATCTTAGTGAGGGTGCCAGTTGTACTGCACCTCAGGGGCATTTCCCTGATAAAACACGATTAGCAACAGACCAGTGTCTATTCCAGGAACAGATTTGTTATTTCCTATAGCAAAGGCAGAACAAAAAATGTCTCTTTATAAACCAAAAATACAAACGCTCAAGATATGACACACAAATATCGCATACATCTGGAAGTCAAGAATCTATGCCGTGAGCAGATCCTACAAACCCAGTGATATATGTTTCAAAGCAATGAAACTGGTATGGCTTTAAAAGAAAAGGCTCCTCCCTTCTCAGCCATGTCACCCTTTGAACTCAGAGCTGCAAGTGCTGCATGAACTAATTCCTGCAGAACCTTCCGGGGCGGTGACATTCCAAAGGCCATGTCTGTAAAGGAACTGCGAGGTCTGACATTACTCCAGGGGCAGATATAACTTCAGAAACCCCAAGTTCATTGGGAACAGGCCTTTCCATGAAGTTATATTTTTGTTCTACATGAACTCTATGCGTGGTGAAGGGTCATCTTTGAGGCACGTGCAGTGAAGAATCTTTATTCACTAGAAAATATTCACTTGATAGTCAGAAATAGAACCCACGTCTCACCAATTACTTGCTTTCCAGCTGTAATAACTGTAAGTAGTCTAACCCAATGCCATGCTATAGCTGCTAACAGTTCTTCCTTTGGTTCACACAAAAGTCTTCTTGTGCTGAATTTAGAAGATTTCAAGCAAATGAAAGATGGAGCCAACCACTGACAAGAAAACAAAATACTGGAAAACTGATCAGTGGGCAGCACTCAGTCTCTGTTCTGACTAGGTAGACAGGAAAAATAATAGGTATCAATTTAAACTTAATCATAATGCACATAGAATTTGTATTAAAGATGCAAAGGTACTGGCATTTTATAATTTCTACACAAATCTTATCAAAATTGCTCTATTTAATATGTTTTAACTTCAAGAAAACGCAATCTTGAAAATATCAACATATCATCAATTTATTCCTTAAAAGCTATTTAAATATATATTATGTATGTACGTACGCAGAGGGAGGAGGAAAGGCATATTTCTGTAATGAACTCAGCATGAACAAGATTTTGCTCCATGAGGGATCTGATTGCCTCTAGTCAACCCACAGATCCATCACAGCAAAAAGGTCCAGCTGGAAGAAATAACCAGGCCATCCAGAATGTGATATTCAGGTAAAGCTGTGTAGAAAGTTGATAAATGCATGGAAATCTTTTGAGTCAAGAATGTGTTCCACACTTGTACGTGTATGGTGATAAGAACAATAAGACAATAAAAAAAAATCCATCTCAGATCTACAAAAGCCCAATCCCTTCACTTAACAGCTTCCTGATAATTCACTTTGAGATTGTTTTTTAGTATTTTTATGGTTTGTCTAAGCAGGCTTTAAAATATCGAAACATTTGCCTTCATTATTCAAAACACATTACTATGCACAGAGATGGCAGAACCTTCCAGAACAACTTTTCAAGGACACAGATTTGCTTTCTGTTCTTCTTAAGTGAAGCGAAAGCCACGGAACAGAACTGCCACAGCCTCTCTCCACACCCAGGTCATTCCTGCTCTGAGCATCTCCTGGCAGTGCATGAACACACTGATAATAAAACACCCATTACTTATGGTCTCCCTTCAGCTCTAACAGGACCATTACACTGCACTCTCAAGGAATCATCTGAAACCCTGCACTTGGAATGTTAATATTGTGTTCACAGCTCTTGGAACTTGCTGTAAGAAGTCTTAAGAACAGGTACTTTTCCAGCAAAACATAAACATACAAAGCACACCGAGAGTTACCACAGTAGAGAGAGTGAGAAGTCACATGGCCTGGCCACAGAAAATGCCAACTATCTCCACCCCAGTTCTTCTTAGACTGGGCCTGAATCTACTCCTCCAAATCAATTGTTTAATTATTATAATTATATACACAAAAAAGTCAACGGCTTAAAAACTAGCACGTACTTACAATGGTCATCTGAAGAAAAGAAGTACAAAAGGCAAACCCAATACAAAAGCTTGAGTTTCCAATAAACAGTAACAGCATCTTTTGGAATTAGAAATGGTTCCTTCTACATTTAATTCAGAATCTTTTTCACTCTCCAGTAGGTATTGCCCTAGCATTTCACCATCTCTCCATACTTCTAACCACCAAATACTCTGTGCAAGTTGTTTATCATCTCTGCACCTAATGCAGTTTGAAATTTGCTTGAAAAGGCTTCTTACACTCAGCATATTTATAATACACCAGATCAAATATTTGAATTAAGGAAGTTGGGCCCCAGAAACATTCTCATCTATCTACTGGGTCATGGCTTCTTTCAAAGCATAATTCATATCAATACCACCTTAAATGTACATTCAGGTATTTGTAGAATTCTGAATAGGGATTTGATTAAGTAGCATAAAAAGATTACAGTTCCATTGCTATAAAACTAAGAAAAATCAGACAAACTTCTCTCTCTTAATATTTAAAGATACCAGGCTCCTGCTGGAGAAGCTTAAAGCTTTGCTCTGCTTTTATCTGTTTTAAAATCTTTCTGAACAACAGCCATCAATCCGAAGAAATATATTTTAAAGTATTCTTTCATTCCTCAACAAAAGACAGACATTGGGAAGGTACTTAAATCCATTAAGATGCATGTAGAGTAGCCTCTAGCAACTTCCAACCTATTTAAATAAGCAGAATTTTTCTATTTCCATACAAATATTCCAGTAGTTTAGTAAACATTTTGTACCTCAGTAGGCATCAGTGTTTGTTAATCTCATACATAAGGAATAAATTCCAGTGCTGCAGGAGCTCCGTGTACTCCCAGGACTCTGCCCAGGCATGCAGACCCCTGAGCCAGACGTCTCTGCACAAGGATGTTCCTCCAAGTACAGTAGGCAGCCACTGGGGCCAAATGATTCACTCCTCCCATCACCTCCCAAAGCCTAATTTGATAATTATAGTGATTATCAATTAGCATCTCATCACTATTTGATGACACACGATGACTTGAGGCTAACTAGCATCTCGCACATCATTTAACAAAAATGCCAGGAAAAGAGGGCTGGTGGCACAGGCCAGCAGGTAGAGAGAGCTGAGTAAACAAAGAAATGTGCAACAGTGTTGGGACTCTTACAGGTTAATCTTTCTGAGATGTGCCAGTGCAGACACTCCCAAGTGTGAGGGGGCCCTGTGCAGAGCCCCAACCATCACAGGAGTGGGACATGCCACAACCTTTGTCTTCTGTACCTGGAAAGTCACTCCCACCACCGTGAGCAGGTCTGCACAACACTGAGGTTCGAAGAGAATCCTTTATTACTCAGGACAACAACCCCATGAACGTTTTAGACTTCAAAAAGAAAAAGGAAGCTGATAAATTTTGTATTGAAATATGTAACGCAACTATCAGAAGACAGAACAGCTGAAGAGCTAAGCACAAAATGAATTTACAAGTGGTTTTGTCTATATCTCACCACTAGATCAGCTTACACATGGATGATCATTCAAGTTTAGAGAATACTCAACCAATCTGTTGCAGCTGAAACTCGTTTCTTCCATTCACCTTGAACTATAAGATACTTGATCTCAACAACTTTACCTGATCTGTTTCCTAGAAGTGAAGAACCTGCATTTCACTATGCCTGAAATACTTCCTATGTCTTTAATGCTGGAATAGTTATTATGGAAGCATTAGCTGGTTATAGTGTTGTATTATGATTCATTCAAAAGAGCCATGGCCCATATAGTTAGAATGTTCATTTCTTTATCTTATAAAAAGATTGAAGTCATGTAATTCTCTCATGCATATGACCACATCATTCCATTAAAAACTTCTGTGGCTGTAGCAGACTTTCCATTTTCATGAAGGACTTTTATAGAAATTGTCATCTTCTTTCTAAAGTAAATTTTTGCATAAAAATGATGAATGTCTTAGAATCCATTAGAATTCAGAGTGCAAAAAGAACCATAAGTTAGAAATTAATACAAATTTTGTGAAATTCCAATAAAAGCCCTCTACATCAAGACCTCCACACTGGTTTATGTGTCAAATAATTCTTATGAGGACTAACTGTAACCTTCAGCATTATATAAAATCTAAAATGTATTTTGTTTCTGCATTACATAATTGTTTTATCTTTCATTGTTTCATGTCTTCTATACTTCATACCTTTATCTGCACCAATATTTTTCAGAAATAATATATCTTGTTCTCTTCCCTTCCCCTCCTTGCCTTAAATACTCTTAGTTACTTAAAACTAACTTGGTGAAAGGACTTTTTTGTGGGATAGTTTGTATACACTACGTAACTCCCTGAGACATACTGTAACTGAAATTGATACTACTGCAAATGCTGAGTAATCTGAAATAAAAATTATGCTCTACTATATGCTAAACAAAAGTTTCAATTCACTTTTAATCCAGTAAGATCACTAGTTTACTATTAACCATAGAAAAACTGCTTTACATGGCATCTAAAATGATTCCTGAATCCCTGGCACCTAAAACTACCTCTTGTGATTTTTTTTTCATATTTAATGTAAACAGCAAGAATCATCAGCATTAATCTGCCAACATGAAGCATCATATTGGCACCTATCAACAACAGTTACCAAAAGAAAAAAAAGCAAAAAGTGACGTGAATTTTAATTTGCAGAGATAATTATGTCAGGTATGGCTTGTTTCAGGATAACAATGCTCTGTTAGGGCTTGCAGGCCTCAGCAGAAGTAATTTGGGAATAGCAGTGACAGCATAAACAAAGCACTGAGGAAGGTTTATGAGGGTGGAGTCCATATAAAACACTGGATTAAATCTCTTCTGTATCCTGCGGCTCCAAACTTTCCGAGGATGCAGCAGACAAAACTACAGCAGACTTGGCTTCCAACCCCTCTTCCTCAACACACGAGCCCCATCCACTTATTACAACTGAATGCACCGTTGTTGCCCGTGAAATACTTGAAAACAAAGAGCTAAAACACAAAAGACTATTCCCCTTCATGGAGTATTAACTTCCGCTTTTAATAACTGACTCCTGGTCCCACACGATACAGTTCTGCATTGTCCAGCACACCCCACTTCAGCCAGACAATGCACACAGCAATAAAACTCAACCCAGCAAAGAAAGTGAAAGCTGCGTTTGTTCAGCGTGTTATTTGGCGCAGCCAACTGTAATGCTTCTGCCTGCCATTTATTGTTTACTCTGTCAAAGGATTATTAAGAATTGGGCTACATTTGGCAATTTTTCGAGAAGGGAATTTACATGCAAAGTGACTGACACTTGGTATTTAAAGTCTATTGGTCGAGTCTGACCCTTCGTTTACAAGTGACTCATTTGACTGCAAGGATCTCTGATGTGGAAATGCTCAGATACGAATCAATTGCAGTTTTTGTCTCGGGTAAATGTTACTTGGCAATCCAGAAGAAACGAACAATGCTGAGACCGAGGCTCACATAGAATAGTGCTCATATGTTTAAAGAATTCCTTTTACATGCCTGGTTTAGTTCTAGTCGGAGGATTTATGACTCCCCTTCTCCTAATAACTTATCTCAGAGCACAGTGGTTTTAAACACACACACACAGACANCCTGACAGAACATCACAGATGCATTTAAGTAAATTTAAAAAGCAGGTTTGGTGCTGATAAGGATTGTGATTCTCCGTGGGAGGTTGGGATAGGGTAGGGATAGGACTAGAAAGGGAGAGACACACGTAGGTACAGTTTGCAAATCCCTGCTCCATAAAGAAACGATTGTGTGTAAGAAACGACCATTCCTACATGAATCAGCTCAGCGCGAATTCTGCAGTCTATCTCTGATAAGGATAAAAGTAAAAGGGTTTCTCTGTACCCGAGCAAGATTCCCTTCCTCTCAGAAGGCAGATGCAGCATTTCTATAAACAAAAATATCTCTAGCCCTACCTTGTGCCAGTGCTTGCAACATGTGGAGCTGAAGCAACAGAAACGCCCACCATCCCCGACAGAAGATGAAACAGAAGTTTAACTTTATCATCATTCCGCCTCGCCTGCTATTCCTTCGGGCAATAATTTCGCGATCCACCTTTCTTTCAAGCGGTGTTGCCTCACTGATCCCCATCCGATCCGAGTGGCTGCCACTCCTGACAGCGCTTTGGCCATCGCTCATTCCGCACCCGTGGGCCGGGCTGTCTGTGGAGGGTCGGGAGCCTGTGCCCCGCGCTCCGGGGGGAAGCGAAGCCCCCACTCGCCAGGATCGGCGGGCTCTTTGATTTGTGCTCGCTCCGCCCGCAAGCCGGGAGCAGCGCTCCGTGTGCCTCCCGCTATGACAGTCGCCACCTAAGTCAATGTTTCTTGTGGAGGTATTGATTGCACCAAAACAACCAGTCAGAAATGTGAAACACATGTTTCTCTGCACTGTCACATCCGATGCCTTCAGCACAGAGGGAGTAAGTTCACGGGCGTCAGTATTTCAGTAAATCCGGATCCTTCAGCACATCGCAAACAGGAACAGGGAGAAACTGATCCATCTTAGCAGCCACCAGCAGACAATCCAAAGAGAACCTTTTATACTGCAACAGTGATGGAAACTGTTATCCCCTTCATTTTTACGGAGCGTGGTGAGTTCTCCAGCATGTGTCCCATTCTCCTGCAAAAACCCTCCGATGGAAGCGTTAAATTCTCATAGAAGGGGGGGGGGAGGAAAAGGCGTCAAGGAAGAAAAAACTAATTGAAAGTATCTCGTTATTCCTTGCGCTAAGGATTTATTTCAGACAATTTCAAGATTAGCCATGCAGACAGAGTAGTCTCCCGATATCCCCGCAAAGCTCTGCATAGTTTATATTAATCCGATTTTCCTTGGAATACAAATCTCTACCGTCAATAGAAGGGTTTGAAGGGTCCTCGAGCAGGTAAATCGAGCAGCTCTGGCTGTGATTTCAGCTCGCTGTGCAGTCAGTCAGCCACAGGCCAGTGCCGGTGTCACTTGAACTCCTCACGTTCAGCCGGAGGTAGGGAAAACCTCAGTTGATCCTGCCTCCCTCCTCGAAGGCTGGTGTCGATCCCTTCCTTGCAGGGAGACCACGACAAAAATCACCTCTAACAGGGAAAGCGCTTTTTCTCTGGCCGGTTGTGGACGCAGCAAGGAAGCAAACCCTCAGCTGGACAGTGTCCGGGGTAGGGGGGAGCGAAAATCCCCCGAAACAAACAGCAACAAGGTGAAATCCTCCCGGCTCTGCTGAGCCGGGCTCCGAGTCTCGGCGCTGATGCAGCCCAGGGATCCTGGTCCTTCCTCCGAGCGTCTCTCCCTCACAGGCGCTGTAAACACAAGGGGGAAAGCGCGATCACAACAGCGGCAGCGGCGGCAATAAAACCCAACCGAAAAAAAAAAAAAAAAAGGGAAAGCAAGCGCTGGAGGTTTTACATTTGAACAATGCATCGGGTATTGTTTCAGTCCCGCCTTCCGTAAAGGGAAAACTTTCGTGGGAGATTCCCTCCCCCCCTTGTTAAAAGAAAGGAAAGAATAGGAGTAGTTATAAAAGAAGTGCACCCAGGATAAAGGCGAGTTAAAAACAAAGCACCTAAGCGCGAAGTTGATCAAACAGGAGCCCCGCCAGCTCGCTCTCGCCCCCGAAAGCCGCCTCAACTTTTCTCATCGCCGCAGGCGGCGGCGCAGCGCGACCCTGCCCGCACCCCCCGCCATCCCCCCGCACCCACCTCGGCGTCCCCGCCCCGCGTCCCGGCTCCCCCTCAGCTCCCTCCGAACCGGCAGCGGCGCTGCTGGCTCACCTCCCGGCTCCCCGCACAGCTCTCCCGCCCACAGCGCCTCAGCCCACCTTCCCCTGACCTACACCTCACCAGCGGGGCCGTGTCTGGGTTGGGGGGGGTGGGGGGGGCGCGCATTCTGCGCGGGGCTAAGGGGATGTGTCTGCTTGTGTGTTTATCTGTACGCGTGTGTGTATCTGTACGTGTGTGTCACTGTCGGGACTGGGCGGTGCGGGGCTGGAGGGGGCTGGGGGGTGTATTTCAGAGCAGGTTCCGCAGCCGCGGGAGGGGACACACACAAACACCGCCATCCCCATCCCCTCAGGCCGGCGGCGCGGCGGGACCTGCGCTCCCTCCGGCCGGGACGCTCATTGGGCGGGCGGGCGAGCGGGGCGGGCAGCGGCGCGCGCGCGCGCGCAGGGGCGGGAGCGGCGCCGTGTCTCGCGCCCCCCTGTGCCCCCTCCACGCCCCACCGCGCGCGCCGGCCTGAGGGGAAGCGGCGCGCGCCCCCCGCCGTTTGTCCCCGTTGTTTGTCCCCGTCACTATCCTCATCCCCATCCCCGTCCCCGCGGTCCCGGCGGGGCGCTCCGCCGCCGCGTCCCCGCGCTAGCAGCGCCCCCTATGCCCGCGCGGCGGTGCCGCGGGCGGGGACACGCCGGGCCCGCCCGGACAGGCCGGGCCGCCGCCGCCGCCTCATGCCGGGCGCGCCCCGCGGCGGCCGCGCTTCCCGTGCGCCGGAGGGCGAGGAGCAGGAATGTGGTGACAGAGCCAAGGGAGCCCCGAGGTGCGAGTTAACCCCGTCCCTGCGCGCTGGGCTGTGCGGTGCTGCCGCGTTCCTGAGCGCCCCGTGGACGGGCAGGTTGGCAGCCGAAGTTGGAGGTTGGCTCCTGCTCCTTCTGCCTTTTTGACAGGTGGTGTGTGGTGATGAAGCCGTGCACCAAACACCGTGCATTATCACGTCAAACACAAGGTTACTGTCCCCTGTTATTAACAGCCGATGTGATGCGTGGCTGACAGAAGTATGTTACCCAAGAAAGCACCTTTTTCTCAAGCCTTTGTTATTTTACAGCATACAAGAAGGTAAAGCAGCTACACAGTTTGCACCCCAGCACAAGGGAACACTTTCCCTGCTTCCCTGGCAATGTCTCCTGTGCCCAACAACTGCCCCTCAGCTGCCTGCCTGTCCAAGCCGTTCCATCCATCAGCATCCAGAGGTGCAGGACAGCTTTTCCTCCTGACCCTTCCTTTGTATCTCCGAGGTACATCTGTCTGCCAGATTCCTTCCTCTGCCAGTCCCTGCTTCTAGTATCCAAGAGGTTATTAAGTTTTATGACATCTCTTGTCTGCCCACCCCTTGTCCCTCTGTGTGCCAGCTTGTTCCTGCGTTCAAGAAGTTGTTGTACTCAAATCCTCATTGTAGCACCTTTTCCTGGTATGAGATACGAGCTGTATTCACCAGCCGCCTCTTCCTTGTGGTTAACAGAGTGTAAATAGCGACTCTGTTGTGCCTCTCACGTCACACTTTCCTTTTTTTGTGCATAGACCACATTAATAATTATCTACACATATCAGGACTCAGTGCTTATGATTTTCCCTGCAATACGTCCGTTTTGAGAACAATGAAAACTGAACCCAGATTGTGTTCAGAACTGACCTCAAGGAAGTAACAATCTGTTTGTAACTCCCATTGCACCATTAATAGTAGTTATTTTACTGCAGCGTGAAAAAAAGGCCTTTTTATTTAACCAGTAATTTTGGGTGGGACTGAATTGCCTTGACTGGAAGTGGAAAATACATTGAATTGTGTGTTGGGCAGTTTTGTTTTGGTATTTTTTTTAAGCACTGTTAACAAAGGAGCACAGGGCTGCTGACGGAAATTTCGGTTTAAGGTTTCAAATTCAGTTTGATATCTAAGAAATTCCTCAGTGCTTCGTCACAAATTCTAAGGGAAGCACTTTGCAGAGGATATGATAGTATTGTGAAAAGTCTGCTGAAAGAGTCATTGTCAGACTGTTGAAACCGAGGCGCCACAAGGGAGAAATGCTCATTTCTGTAACATCGCTCAGTTTCAGTGGAAGTTTGTTTCACTTTGAAATTAACATGTTTTCCTTGTAGTCCTTTAAAATCTGTTCAGCATGTAAACATAAGCATCGGAAAGTAACCTACAAACATAAACATTGGAAAGTAACCTATTTTCATCACTCAGGCCTTGCTTTCTTATTTAAATAGGATTGTCTCTTATACTTGACATTTTGGGTGAAATGTTTGCAGTTTGTTATTTCCTTATTTTTAAGGATGAGCACGTCTGAAAGGACAATATTCATGGTTTGGGTTTTTTTTTAATTTACCTTGGTTACAGTAAACATAATAGTGTTCATACCTGGAAAAATGATCTGATATCTTGTTACCTAGATTAGTGAAAGCTTTTTACCACTTCTCCATCTCGCATGCATGTAACAATTAAACATATAGCAGGAATACTGGTAGGAGAACAGCTCTCCCAGCTGAAAAAGGAGAAACAACAAATGTGAGGTCATAAAGACAGAAAAAAAAGGGTTGGATGAGTTTTCGGGAATTTTAAAAGTCAACAGAGAAACAAAAGAAGCAATATAGTTAGTTTCATTTAAAGGTGGATAAAAAGAAGGTTAAAAGTCTTTTTATCAATGATTGTCATGTTTTGAAATGAGATGTAAATGCGGTGAGATAATGAGATAAAAGAGAAAGGAAGAAAAGGCTCCACTACTGTAGACAGGCCATTTAAGGAAAGGCAGCCTTCTAGCCAAGAAAGTGGACTCATGGAACTACTTCCACAGGAAAATCTCACAATACTTCTTTACAGTACTTTATATCTTCTGGGGTACAGTTTATTGACTCTTTAGCATTTGGAGTTAGCTAAACTCCTACAGATGGAGCGTTCTCATACGAAAATAATTTTATATGTTTTAAGGTTTGTTTGTTTGTGGGTTTTGTTCAATTTTTTCCCTTGGTTTGTTTGGTTTTGAGCACTGCAGCAGGTTGTTGGGATCTGTTGTATCTCCTCACGCAGTCTCTGGTTCTTGCAGTCATTGATGGGTACCAACCTGGGGTCTAGATTATGCCAAACGTGATGGTTTTTAGCCAGGTAATTGCTGTGGTTTGTTTGGCTATTTTAGCCCTGTAAGCCAAATAATTATACTGTATTCTCTTCTATTAAAAATAAAAAAACACCCACCAAAATGAATCAGTGATATTTTTTTTATGTGGTGGCTTTCACCAGCACACTTTCTTTGATGATGACTTACTCCACCTGGAAAATTTGACTGGTGAAGCAAAAGTTTTTACCAATACCTTTGAAAACTAAACAGAGAGCAATATGAACACTGTAACAGGCAAAATAAAAGTTGATATTCTAGTAAGGTCTTAATCATAAGTAATGTAGAACAATTATTATTTTAATTCCTTGGATAGAAGGTATAGAACTTGTTGGTACCCTGAAAGGGTTCCGTGGGTTGTTCCTACACTTCCATTTTCCTTCACTCAAAGGCTTAAAGTGCAAAACTCACAACAAGCAGCTTTATTGACTACCACATGATAGTCCCAGAGGGTTTTTATATAGCCTTTCCTTTTCTCCCAAGAGGGACAGTGCTTTAGAAAACAATGACTTTGCAAGTAGGAAGTAACTTTCTTTCAAATGGGGATGTTTTTCAGCATATTCAATCAGCTTGGATTCAATGAACTTTTGGGAGGGGGCTAAAATCTTCCCCAGCAAGGGTATATTCCTGAGGGATACTAACCAGCTGCTCTGCTTTTATCAAGTAAATATGCTTCTACATCAATAAAAAACATTGGAAGAGAAGGGAAAAAGTATCCCATTATATGCTGGAAGTCTCGGGGGAGACATTAGGCAATGACTTCACCACACTTCTGGAAGCATCTCCTGCAGCAAACGCTGTTGCAAGAACAAGAATAACTCCTATTAAATTTTACTGGGCTTAAATAACTTAATATGGTGTCAGCTTCTAAAGCCCCCAAACAAACAGAATGACAAATTTTTGTTTTCTCCATGTGGTTTGAATTTACATAAAAGAAATTAGAATTAGATTTATGTACCTCTTCGGTCTGATTTTAAATTCAGAAGTGCAAGCAAATTCAGAGTTAAATTCCTTCGCTTGCTGCTTAATATGATTGTGCTGAGGAGTGTGGGAGCAGGCAAGGTGCAGTTCTAAGGCACAGCTGTAAAAGTTGAGGGCAGAATGAATATATTGAAATGTTTCATGGCTTTTATGAGCCTGAGAAGGAAACTGCTAGAGCTGTAGCACGGCTATATTTATGCTCAAATGCAGTTAAGCTGATGGAAGCAATGTCTGTGCTGTTAGGACAAGGGGCTAACGCAATTTCTGAATTATCCCATCTCCCGTATTATCCCAAGGTAACGATAGGCTTTTCCCATTTAGCCATCAGAAGAAATTCACAATGACCCAGCCATGTTGCCCTGCTGTGTTTTATGGAGTAGAGCGTTAGCGAAGTAACATAAAGGATCAAGACAACAGGTTCTGCGTTTTTGAAATGTGGACGTTTGAAAACATTCTCAGAGCCTCCCAGAGGAGGTCTACAGGGGCTCTGATGATTCTACTCCGGACAAGTTGGGATAGAATGGAGACAGAGATCTTCTCTTAAGAAGTGTGTGCCTTCAAACACCAGCGGGTCTGGCTACCCAGACATGGGTTGCCGGGATCACCTTTTCATGACTCTGATGATGCCCCAGGCACGAGTGACCTGAGCACTTTGAGAACTGTCTGAAATTGCCCGTAAATACTGGGGCAGGCTTTGGACAAAGACTAAATGTTTCCGTTGAACTTAACCTTTGTACCTAGGAGTGCCATCTTGGGGACTTCCTCAACTTTCTAGTTGATCAGGAAAAAATAAATGAAGCAGAATCTGAAACCATAAGTACAAAAGAAATCTACTGAATAGCAGCTGAATATTACCAGTGAAATGCATCAGCTTACACTTGATCACACTAGGCAGAAGACTTCCAGAGAATACATCAGACTGTAGGAAGTGTAGTGTTAGTCTTTCTTCCTGCAACTGTAGTTGCAGTCTTTTTTCCCCCCGTCCTTTTTCTTTTTCCTGGCACTAAACCAAAACCCATTCACAACAGTAAAAAGTACTGCTTCTACAGGACATGTTTCAGGTAGGACATAAAATGTTAAACACTTTGAAATGAGATTAGATTTCATGGTGTTTTCCATTTTTCAATAACTTTTATATGAAAAACCCAACAACAACAAAAAAAAACCCCACAAAACCCTGAACTGAAGTCCTTGTACCCCATGCAAGATCCATTGTGATTTCTGTTGATTACAATTTTCTGAATTTCCTGATTAAGATGCAGTAATATGCCCGTGATTTCTCCCAGGGAGGGTACTAGTTTAGTCATTAGTGAACCGGTTATTGTCTTCCATATCCTTATTCACAAAGGTATTATCAAGACCTAAATGACTTTCTTGCAGTCCCTGAACAGTGCAGAAAATTGTTTTTACCAGGGGTATGGGTTGTTTTCAGATGGAGTATAAACATCTTGTCTTAAACAAGCACAGACAACTGTTGAACACTTTGTGATGGGATTCCATCATTACAGTGAAGAACAGTGTTAAATGTATACATGGAGATCATATTCCGAAAATTAGTGTATTCTTGAGATCCTGTAATTGAGAAATGCAAAGTGCTGCGTGTGACGAGTTAGTTCATTATTACAACCCTGCATTTTTCTGATTTGATTGACATGACTCAAATGGAAAAGCCTTAAAAGCAAAATGCCAGTGTGATAAACATAACAAGGAGGATGAAAACAATTACCACGAGGGCTTGAGCAGTCCCACTCACTAAAGGGGAGAAAACTGAACGTCTCAGCCATGCTGCTGCTGCCATAGTCTACAATTTGCCTGTCATATAAAAATAAGCAGGTCGTGAAATGGCAAAGTGAGCTTTAAAGAATAAATAGAAGCTATTTGCAGTGATTGTCCACCTCAACTATATATAAATTTTTTCCTCCATAAGACATGAATATATTTTGATAAGTAGTTATTGAAATTAGGATTCAAATCCAGAGGAATCTGCCACTATGGAGATTTCAGCAGATACTTTTATGCCATGAGACCATGGCTTGTCTTTTAGGGACATTTTGGCTTCATTAATCTTTTGTGCCTGAACACTTGCGTAGCCAAGAATTTTCCAGATTTATTGATGACTGAAGTTGAGACGTCAATTTTAGATCCTGTAACTCTGGTTTGTAAAAATAAAAAATGGACCAGACTGTTGGTTTAGGGAGATAAAGTAAGAGGGTTAATGTGAGCGAGCCACTGTGCCAGATGGTTTTTACAAGTACTGCTATTTTGGCATAAAATTATTGTTGTTCCAAAATATTTCTCACCAGATATCTGTGCAGAGATTCTGACCAGCAGGTTCTTATATTTAGCAGCCAAAATAATTTATTTGTCACCACTGTTCTCCTTGGCTGCATCCTTGTGTTCATCAGCTCAGCCCTTCTCTTGACTGACTGTGCTGGCGTCTCCTCAGCGCTTCACAGCTTTTTCTAGACTGCTTCTTCTCAGTTCTCTGACTCTTCTTTTTCTTCTGAGGTTTTTTTTTTCTTTTTTCTTCTTTTCATTTTTCTTTTTTTAAGATGATCAAAAGCAATTATAATATATCTTTGAATCTGTTCAAGATAGGACAAGAGTTCAGATTAGCACTGAAGAGCTTTCCTTTCCACAGGTCTCTTATCATGATTCTGCTAACAGAAATTAATTTTGTAGAAATCCAGGCTTGGGCACGGACAGTACATTTCACCATTCTTACAGCTTTAGCTCAAGGTTATTATTGCTGCTCTGTGCTCAGAAGGGAAGACTGCATACTAATTACAGACATTTTATCTTAATTTCCATAGCAATTAAATGTTATTTTAAAAGGCTAATCTGAAATATTTTCTAAGTGATCCACTTGGGTGACACCCTTGCTCCATTTTTAGGAAAGTGATGAAAATGTATTTAAACGTGTGCTAAGGTCTTGAATTCAAATCTCGCTTTTCACTATTACTTTTCAGTAATACAGACAATATGAAATGCATATTCCTTGGAAGAAAACACCCACAATAAAGGAGTTCACAGTCGTGATAAATTTAAACAGCAGCAGAATATCAGGATACCTTTGACAGCATAGCTGATGTAAAGGAGAAATATTAGAGTAAAAATGAAATAAAACAATCTTTATTGAAGAAATTTATGCTTTAAAGGAAGCAGGAAAGCTTTGTGGTTATTTACATAGAAACGATTGATTTTTCCTAACTACTCTGTTATGCATCCATGCAGTAATTTAGAAAGCTTATACTTAAAACAGATGCCAGCATTATTCTTCAGAGAGTACTCGGAACACAGTGAGTGTGAGACAGATGGATGCAGCAGAATCAATAGTTCAGAGAACTCCATCAGGTGCACACATTTCACATAGGTCAAGTTTGATGAAACCCCAGCTTCGTGAATCAACACTTCTGGTGTAAATAATTCACAGGAATGGAAAAAAAAAAAAAGATCCGCTCTGCTTATATGGGATGAATATAAATACACTTTTAAAATAATTGTTAGTGAGCTGTAATATGATCTGACTCTTGCAGCTGGCTTATGTATACATATGATCCTACTAATTCAGAGTTTTAGTGCAGCAAGAGATTGGAGATTTCATGAGTTTAACAAGATTTTGAGTTTAGCAAAATAAGGAAAGCAATGAACTTTAAACTGGGTGGCGTTTGCAATACAAAAACGCTTGCAGCCTCTTTGCTCTTTTAATGAATATACTGTGAAAATATATCTATAAATCTTCAATTAGTATTTAAATCTGATCTCATTCCTTATTTTGTACATATCTTCAGGTGTTAAGTATTCCAGGATGACTCTAATATGACCTCCCTTTGGGAGCAGCTCCCCAGGGCTCTCATAGGTGCAAGAGGAAAAGGTACAAACTGCAGCGTGAGGTGAGTTGCTCTGTGAAGAACTCGGTGATCAGAGCAGGACTCCTGTTGCCTTCACAGTGAAGTAAAGCTCAGCTCAGCTCAGTCTGGATCTCCCTAGAGATGGAACTTAATTCTGATCCAGCATGTTTGTTCAACTGCTGCAGCCCTACACATTTTGGTGTCACTGCTTCTGGTTTTTACTGGTAAGGTGAAAAAACCAAAGAAACTCATGTGTTGTTGTCATTTTTTTCCCCCCTAGAACTGTAGTGGACTCCAGATTGTGTAGGATGAGAATAAGAGCTACTTTGTTTTGCTGAGAATGTTTATCATTGCTTTTTCTGACAGACTTACAGAGGAGCCTTTCAAGGCCCCTCACAAGGACGAAAACTAAGTAACTTGTTAGTTGTAATTTGGATTCATTCACACACAACTGAACTCAGTTATGAAATTGAGAACCTTAAAAGCCTAATAAAAATAAAGATGGCTAAAGGAAGTGATGGGAGGTGGTGTGTTTTGTAGAGAAACAGCAGTATATTTCTTTGCTAGTCAAAATTAATTCTTTAAAAGAGTCACCAAGATGAATGCAGAATACCTTCAAATTTATAATGCTTGAATAATACAAATATTATTTTATATTACGTAATGCCTGGATATACCACGGATTCTTAAAACAACTGCCAAACAAGTTCTGCGAACTGTCAATGTCTCTTTAGCAATAAAATATCCAGAAGACTGGAAAGAAAACCCAATGTTGTGTAAATATTTTAAAGTTAATGGCGCCACAAGTAATCCCAGACATATTAATTGAAGATCAGTTCTCATGCACTTAACAGACTGCTTAAGATGGAAACAGTAGAAGCAAAATTAACAGTCAGTGCTGATTGATCTGGTTTTTTATGGAAAACAGATATTGAACAGGAATGCTGGTGCTGTGGATGACGACACAGCCTTGACAGATAATCTCCCATTGTTTCATTTAATGTTCTTCATTTGGCCATAATGTCTCGCCTGATTGTGGTTTTAAAAACAAGTGAGTTTTCTGATGTTCAACCCTTTAGATTGGAATGATAAACTGAAACAAACTTCAGAAAATAATCATCAGGTTGAAAAGTGTGTGGAAGAAGTGTGTGTTGGGGGTAACCTGGTCAGATCTATTTTTAGGCCTTCCTGAAGGAATTTTTAGGATCCTTCCTGAAGAATGACATTCTGAGAAATCTTTCATCTGTCAGGAAAAGCATGCTTTGGGACATAAAAAAAAAGTCCACAGTTGAAAAGTGATGCTAAATAATTTCAGACTACAAATAAGAGTAAAGGTTGTCAACAGCGAATTTGCATCTCTATGGTGACACTTGAAAAAGCTCATCTGAAGCAACCAAAAGTGTGAAATTAGAGAACATAAGCTGAAGAATGATAAATCCCTTTGTGGATGTCATAATTCTTGAGTAATGTGAACTCTAGTGTGCTGGAGTTTGGAATATAAGTGATTTTTAACATCTGAAATGAAATCATCACCATTGAGTTCAACTAGTTTTATTTGCTGGCAGTGTTCAGCAGCTTCAGTTTCCTGATGCATCTGCTCAGGCCATTCCAGTTGGTAACTGGTCTGCACATACTTTACCTACACATGCAATGGCCTCTCTGTCTGTAGAAGATGTTGCTTATTTAGAAAATAATCTGTAAATAGACTTTTTGCTTTTCTCGATTATATTTTTATTGATTTTCAATGTTTCCAATCAAAATAATAGCTGTGTTAATATTCTAAGAAAAACAACCCCCAACCACATTTGTGTACCTGATTTAGCTTCAGAAATTATTGGGAGTTTGCAATATAAACCAACATGACTTCATCAAACCTTAGAGAAGCAACTGCTTCACAAGCTGGAGTAAAATTCTGACCTTATCCATGGAAGTCTCTTCAGTAATTTCAGGGAGAACACAGGGAATGAAGTTGCTGTTGCACATTGGCTGATTGTTCTTGGTTTCACCTGAATCCAGCAATCTTTGTTGATCATAGTAGCAGCCAAAGAATTTCTCTAATGTGCAAGAAATAAAACAAAAACACCAGAAAGTGTTCCAAATTCTGAGAGACTTGTCAAGAATAAAATGTGTTAATTGCTTTGGTGAGAAGAACAAAGCCAGTAAGGAAGGATATTTGCAATTAAATCCTTAAAAAAAGTTTCTAGTTACATTTATTTGTAAAATGCATGGCAAAAAAAAAGTGAGTTTGGAGTCTCCATGCTTCTTTAATATGACAAGAGAAACTTTGCTTTGTGGCATTCATTGAACAATGTCACATCTTGCATTTTCTTTCTCAACTCTTGACTCCAGCCTCTCAAAAGGAGATTTACACGCTGTCTCAGATATCTTACATAGAAATAAATTGGCCTTGGATGTTGGCAAATCTCAAAACCATATGTTCAGAGAGTTCTTTCATTCAGTTGTAATTAATTTTTTACAAAATTAGTAGCTTTAATCATTTGGATACCTGGATGGAGTCTGAATCCTGCTATGGGTGTTTGAAGTCTCAGGGAGTTGTAGTAGATCAAGCAAAGCTTTTGTAGCTGTGGCCTTTCCCCTTTCACTATATACATCTGTGCTAAATAATACTGAGACTATTTCTGCCCTTTGTCATAATGATATAAATCCAAAATAAAGCCTTAATGCTGCAAGGACTTAGTGCATGTACTCCAGGCAAGGGACAAATCCTATATATTACAGCAGTAATATACACATGCTTAACTTGCAGCAGATGAATATCTCTGCAGGATTTAATTTAAGCAGACACTTCTAGTTTCAGTGGATGTCACCTGGAGCAGAGCTTGGTGTGCTGGTTGGAGACATTGTGCCTTGCTTGCTGTTATTGCTTGATCTCTAACAAGTCCCAGGGGCTTCCAGCCACTTAGCGTTCATTATTTAGGCAAAAAACTCATTTAAAGGCGTCCTAAAATGCTGTAAAATAGTGATTACAAAGCCTCAGAACAAAGAAAGAACAATACATCCTAAATTGCTGCTTGAAATACCTCAGATGTAGAATTTTGCTGTTACAAAGCATTTTGAATTATTCTGGGTTTAGTTACTTTAAGGTATATATTTAAGTAATATCCATAAATTTGTCCCTAGAAAAATATCAAAAGAGTGAAAAAGAACCCTTGTTTTTAGTTGTGCCCCTGTGCTGAATAGTCACACTTTGCTTTGGCTCCCTGATAAACATTGCAGTGGAGAGTAATTCTGAAAAAGAAAAATGGAAGAGCAGCTTTCCTTCCAGCACATTGCAGTATAACGTCTTGTGACACGGCTAAGTATAGCTAATTTATTTGGAGCAAAGGGGTTATTAAGATGAAGATTAATGCACAAATAACTCTTTCCTGGAAGCTTACCGTGATGCATAAACTCAGAAAATCTGTTGCATGGGAGGGTTTACAACTGTGCTCAGTGTGGCTGGGATCTTTTTATCAGTGCAGTAATACTCAGGGTACTCTTCCAGAGGCCACTGCACAGCAGGGGAGAAGGGCCTGGACATTCCTTTTATCCCCACTAACATGTAAATGTGTATATTGGAAGAGGAATAATTGTATTTGGAGTTCAAGATCCATTATTAGTACAAGAGGAGTCAGTACCATGATTCCATGCTGATAGAGAGCCTAGAGAAGCCACTAAGCAACAAAGGGGAGTTGTTGGGTTTTGGGGCAAATGTGTTTTATAAATTACTAGACCATCATGGACCGCTTTTGTTTTGTTTTGCCTTTCTTTGGAGAACTGGGTATTAGGTAGAAATAATACCGTGATTTTTAGCAGATCTGGGATCTTGCCCTAAATAACCCCCCTATATAACTTCCTCCATGCATCTAATGTGCACCATATGTCTGGGGTAATAATTTGCAGGAATATGTCAGAATGTCCCTCTAGTAAGGTTAGGGGTAATAAACTGTTGTTAGTAGTTCCAAGGTCAAACCTGAGTTCTTTCTATGGAAATAAAAGATAGCACTGCATTACCTTGTCAAGTTAATACGGTGTGATAGAGCAGCTCAGGCAGCACATCCTGAAAGACTGTAAATGTCTAATAGATTTAGGAAAACTGTACCTCAGGGAACATATTAGGAAGGATTCATCAATGGATCAAAACTGTCTTGGAGCCTTACTTATTGGGGACCAGCACAGTTTTAAATTATTGCTTTCTTAAGAAAAGCCTCAAGACAAATTGTATTTCTTAGATTAGCTTTACACGAGTGGTCAATAGTTTCTGTTGGAGAATTTCGAGAGTTTGTGGTGGTTTTTTTTTTCAACACTGGCATGAGCAATTTCAATAATTTGAACTCTGTAATTAAGTTTTGATTTTTTTCCCAAAAGATTTTCAAATTGCTTAATGTGCTGCTTATAGTCTGTCATTCTTTGCAGATGAAATTGGACATATTTGTGAAGTGTCTTAGCAGTGTGTCTCTAATGACAAAGAACTTTAATTACTAGATATGGGTTTGCAAGTTGTGCATTAATTAGACACAAAATTAACAAAGTGTGAAGTTTGTACACATGTTCACACACACAGAGAACATCAGGAAGTTTTCAGCCACAGATGTGTCCCAATGTACGTAAGCATTTGGAATCAATACTGGTTTAAGGGTAATGGCAATTAATAAGAATTTTGCTACTCTGTGTGTTTTGAATTGTTCTACAATTCATCCCTGTGCCATCAGTTACTCGATATTTCCAATGTGACTGAAGTGGAAACTGGCCTCTATTTATTTTTCATGTATGATTGAATTTACATCTCCCTATTATGCTTATGCTGTTTAAAGTCATGATGGACTGTAACTCACAGCTTAAACAGGAAAACTTTATACCAAGGAGCAGATAAATAGGATTAAGTTAATAATTCTGCACTTCTGGAGTAATTGCTATTTACAAAGCACAAACTGTGGTTTACTGATGACATCATTAGAGTCTTGCTTTAATTAAAGTCTATATTGCCTGTGTTTTACTATGACTGCCTCTTACTGTAAATTGATTTTATAGGGCACTAATTTGTAAACTGGATATTGCTGCAGAATAAGACTCGGTTGTATTTTTGTGGCCTAAATGCTACACAGTATTTAAGAATGCATTTAAAGTTAAGTATGTGCTCAGCAGTTTAGTTGAACTGTTGCTTCGTTTATTCCACTTCATGCAAATTCATGCCTCAAACAGACAGACTAAGGATCAGATCCTTGTGATCTTATTGATGGTGAGTAGACTGTCATTTTGACATAGACTATTCTTAATTCAGAACAAGAAAAAACAAATGCAGGTTATTTAGAAAGCTGTGTTCAAGCCTAGAATTTAAATGTTTTGACAGTATCACACAGAAGAGGAAATAAGGTTTTAGATGTGTCTGTTATCAAATATAAGCCATAAGTTGCATCACATGGAAAGGAATGGATGTGGCTTCTTTATTGAGTATCTATTGATTTTTAGCGTTGAGAAGAGTGACCAGCGAAAATGAATTTGGAGAAAAATGGTGCTTTTTACGGATGCTTGCAATTGTTGGATCTCTGATTTTGTAGTTCCCATAACAACATCCAAATGACTGAGGACTCTGCACCATTGCTGTCCATTGAACCTACAGGATGTGGCTGCTCCAGTTTCCTCATTCCTTTGAGAAAAGCAAGTGCTTTGGGAAGCTGGCTCCATGTTTTGTTCCAGAAAACAAAACTTTACTGCTATTCACTGTCTGTATTTTTCCATCTATAAAACCAACAAAAGCCAAACACTCAGTATTGGGAAATTCTTGCATCCCACTTACAATTCATGTCTTTGTTCTCCTTTGAGTGCCCAGAGAAATACGGTACAGCTGTATATTTGTTGTTGGAAAATTATAACAGCCAAGAAATGAAAATATTCTTTTTTGTAAGTTGCATTTTATTTCCAGCTGAGTTGTATCAGCTTAGGCAGAACAATAGCAGAATCCAGCACCTTAAGAGGCCGAGGGACTATTTCTTTAAAATAACTTTAATCCTTTGGGATGCAAATGAATTAAGAGCATGTAAATGGTCTACAATAAGCAAGTATTATTTTTGTGACTTGCAATTTTACACTTTGCTAAGTTAAATATTCATTTCACCAACTTTTTTTTTTTATTATTTGCTTCAGTTAAACCTGAAACTGCATTCTGGGATCTGTGTGCACAGAACGGTTTATTCCAACAAATTGACAGCACTCTATCTACCATGCTGACACTACAGGTAGTTGATATGTCTTGAATTTGCTAAGACATAGACAGGAGAAGGATTTAAAGGCTGGGGATCATTATTTTGTTTATCCTGCTGGTGATGAGATAAAGCTAGTGCTCCAAATATCTGATGGCAGCCTGCTATTTTAGAGATAAAAAATTCCTGAACTGCCAGTAAAAGAGTGAATAACCTTCTTTGCAAGTAGCCATGATCTTTAATTTATTTACTGAAGTTGTTTTCATAGAATATATATGTTAAACCTGACAGCTTCATTGCCCTGGGGTCTTACCCCAGGGCAGCTATTTGGATGCATCATGGACACAGAATATCAACACAAAATAATTTTGCTGGAATAAAAAATCTTTCTATCTTGCTGTCCATTTTGACTGTCTCAAGTGCACAATTCAACAGTTTTGTAAAATTGAATAGTATATGCTCCAATTCTCTCTTGGAATGTCGTGATGTTAGGAAACTATTGTGTTTCTGTGCAGAAGGAGATGGATCTTTATTCCACAGCAAAGCCTTGCCTAGAGCATTATGATTTTCCCCTACCCATATGTTTAATGTGTGTTCTTATATCCAAATCGCTGTGAGGACAAACCTCTTCACAACCAGCTCTCAGCTATCCCTTGCAAACTCTCGTTATGTTAATTAAGCAGTTTTTGTTACCCCACACGCAAAAGACTAAGCCTGGAAGAAAACAGTTTTGAGAATACATATTAGTATCCTTGAAAACACACAAACAGAGGTATATGTTTATGTCAGGAAAATGTAATAGCTATTCCAAACCCAAAAATTACCAAGCTAGAAAATTGCATTAGTATATTTGGGCTTAAATTGATCTTCGAGGCATGGAAGCAGAGTAGAGAGACTGAATGCTCTGTCAGCAATTCAGTGCCATTCAGGGAAACTTAAGAATGCCAGCAGAGAGGAAAATATATGTAGAGTTCTTCAGGCTGCTTAAGAGTGCTGCAGCAAAGAAACAACATCATCACCCTGGCAAAAAGCGAAGTTAAGAACCTCTGCATTAAGTTCATAATTACAATGAAAATATGTTTGTAACACTGGCTTAGATGAACCTGAGTTGTAAGCACATTCTTCTTTATTTTATGAATATCATGCATGCTCAGAGTCTGCCTGGACAGTGCAGAAACTCGGTCTGCAGGAATTCCCATGCAAGCTCTGAGAAACATCTGTGTCTGAAGTTGGAAACAATTCCCAGCAGCCAAGAGCTGTGGCTGCACTGGGAAGGTTTGGCTGGGATGTGCTCAGCATGTCACTTGGACTAGACAATTGCTGTAGGTCCCTTCCTACTGAGCTACTCTATTCCCAGTGTGGATTGAATCTTGCAGGCACTGACAGCTAAAATCAAAGTCTCCACTGAGCTATACAAGCTCAGTTTTTCAGATTTGCAGCAACTAAATTTGGGCAAATTTTCAGAAGAGTGGCAAAAGCTAAATCCCTGAAGTGAGTTATGGGTACCTGCCAGTATCTCAGTCCCATTTCTAGTCCATGAGGCTTAATGTTCTTTCTGTCATTGAGTTTCCCCCTTTATTTTTGTTGTACTATATACAAATTCCTCAGTAATCCCTTATTTTTCTTGTTAGATCCTTTGGTTTACTTAAAAAAAAAAAATCACAACCATGCTCTCAGCCTAGAAAGAACAGCAGAATAAAACTTTCAAAACCAGAACTATTCTTAAGTTTTTCTAGCTGCAGCCTATTTGGGAAGTTCATCGAAAAGTCTAGGTGAAGGAGCAGAGAGAGTGCACCTGACTCTTTTAGCTGACATTGGAATAATTAATTTTATGAAAATGACTTCTATTGGAGGTTAATTTATTTTGGCTGACAGTCACATACATTAATAGACATATCTAATGCTGCAGTCAGTCTGAACTTTATTTAGAATAGTTTATTTATATCTTTGGGTGATTTCATTGCAAAGAGATGGAAGACATTTAGGATCATCAAGCATGAACATTTTTTCCCAGTTTAAAAAAAACACAAAGAAACAAAACCCCCCAGAATTTTGAATCCTTGAGTGTTTTAGCCTTCTGATGGTTAAGCCTAAAATGGTTTGATTTCTTTCATCAGTGCAGCTTAAGCAGTTCCTTCAGATGACACAGTTGACTTCCTTGTACAGTAAGAAACACCGGGCATCTTTCCTCTAATCCTGCAGTTTGAGACTTTAGGAACAAGGAAATGCCTCAAAAACTTGGTACATAAAATAGCGTTTGTGTGCAACTCAGATGACTTAACTGTTCTTCTGGCGATTATTTTTTTATAATTGTCTTACTTGCAAATAGCTTACACAAAATGGCCAAGCACAATAATCTGTCTATTTGAAATGGCTCAGATGTGGTAGCGTGGAATGAGTCCATACTTTAGACAGCAGAGCAAACCTGAGAATATTTAGCGGGTTTATACACTATTCTAGTCTGAAAAATCCAGCTATAGAAAAAAAAAATCTACATGCCCATTTCAATTGTATTTTTGAAAGGGTATATTGTGCTAATAATTTCCCAGGAGGTAGTTATGCCTTCTGGTTTTTTTATGCATAAGGATGGAGTCTAATGTAATTTTTAAGGCTTAGTTTTATCCTACTTTATCCTTGTGTTCCCACTGACCTCAGATAATCAAGGAAACAAAACTGGTGGATTCAATATTTATATAATTAACTCAGTGCTTGGCTTCCTAAATGCGTGTGAGAAGTGGGTTGATAGTATTTATAAAGAGAGAGAATATGCTTAGAAACAGCTCTTACAAACTTAGAGACATGGGTAAGTTGCCAGTTTCAATCATGTTGTCCAGTTTTCTCATGCACTGAAAGCCTCCTGATAATCCGATGTCCTTTGCAAAATATGTTATCATGGGCATTGTGTGGAGTGGAAAACAATGACTCTCCCTACCCTGATATATGACATCTGCTATATCATTCATTTTCATAACCCTTTTCCGTGGCTAGGGTCCAAATGTTGGATGGAATTTATTAATTTTAGTGACATCAACCTGTTACGGTGTCAGTGGTACAAAGTCAATCTTTGTATGCAAGCTGGATTGAATGATGTTTCTATTGTTCACTCTGCATCCTTGGGAACGACATTTTGAGTCTAAAAAGATTAAATCAGAAAAGGAGAAGCAAGAGAAAGAGCATTATTTAAAAGTGTTGTAGTCATCAGAGACTTAAAGAATCTTGTCTATATACTCCAAGAGAAGAACAGAGGAATTTTAGTACCAACAGAATCGCAGGTTCAGAATAATTCCCTAAATTTTGGAAGACTTAAACTTATGCCTTTCCAGTTAGAACCCCAGAGTTTATACTGAGGCCAACTCGCCTTTGTGGTCTGGAGGAACATGAAGATAGCAATGTTTGTTCAATTATCTTGGAACTCTATTGTTAAGCATATATTGAAGTGTGTGCTTGTGTTCCCCAGGACTTCACTCCATGACCTCTGTTCATCCAAAGCACAGCAGAACCCATCCAGTGGCTGGCTGGCAGCCAGGCTACGTGAAAACAGCTGGCATTAGATTAGAATGGGAGCAGTGGGGATTCACTTGTTTCTGCACAGGCCTGGAAGAAAATAAAAATATTAGTTCACACAAAACCCAAACCAGGGCCATAAAACAAAGAGATGAGTGATGTCAGAGTTCAAGGAGCATCTGGATGACACTCTTGGTCATGTGGTTTGGTTTCAGGTAGTCCTGTGAGGAGCAGGGAATTGAACTTTATGATCATTATGGGTCCCATCCAACTCAAGATATTCCATGATTCTGTGATTGCCTTAGACGTAAAACTGAAAGATCTTTACTGTGTATTGATGAACCCATGAAACGTGGCAATTTGTGTCATTGATATGTGCTAGAAGCAGGTTTGCCTTATGAGCCTGCTTTGAAACAAGATTGATTTCAGTAAAGAAGGGTTTTCTCTGCCATATTTCTATCAACTCTGTGTGTAAGTGCATGTACTGAAGAAAACAAGAACTGCAGTGGGGACAGTATTTGCAGATGATAGTAACAACTGAACTAATTACCCAGTCATTGTTACCTCTTGGTTTTGTAGCCATTCATGCCTGTGTGGAGTAAATACATATACTGAGAGAGACACATTCAGTAGGATTCAATGGAGTCCTGTTTTTTTTTCAATAGCAATTTTACAATCCTTTCTGCACCCATATGACAAGCAGTGAGAGTGAGGTCCACGCTATACATGATCAGATTTATCTCAATTTGGGTACAAATTTATTCTATTTGTGTGGAATACCCAAGATATTTAAATGCAGAATGTGCATCCTGATTCTCTTCAAATTTAGGACTGAATATGAGACCCTGAATAGCTATCCCTTCAGAAATGAAGCAGAGATATGTATTTCCAATTACAATTCAGTAGGTCAAATGATGGGTCAGCTGCTCAGTCCCCTCAAAGACAGGCAGGATGAATGGAGCTGTATAAAGTTTGAGTGATGCTTTTCCCTTCAGAGATATTTTATCTGGCACGAGGCTGTGCTTCCCATTGCTCCTGCCACAATGGTAGCCACATAGAGTTAACCTGATTTCATTTTTTTTTAAAGTTATGCTTCATTTTCTCAATTGCAACAGTCATAATGCATCCGTTCATCATTCATTCTCCTTGGTTATTAATCTGAAGTATGAATCCGTTTATATTCAGGGAAACTTTCTTTAAAACCCTGGGGATCACAGTTCTCAGTGTAGTCCCCTTCTATAGATTTTGCAGATTCTATCATAAGTGTCCAAGGTCACTGGCAAAGGGAGGGTGAGAGACAGACAATGCTAATTCTGCTGATGTTGAAGTGTTATGTTGGAATTGACCTGGAAAAAAATTCCCTGAAGAGCAGTAGGGTGTCAGTGTGAACTCCAAAAGAAAGAAAACAGTGAAATTATTGAACTGTGCCAAGTGCCATCTTTTTCATCTCCTCTAACTGTTAAAAGACCAAGTAGTGTCCATGGAGCAAGAACCTCAACTCCTCTCACTCAAGATTCCTCTTAGAAGAATGATTATTCTGGTAGTACTCTAACAAACCTAATGTTTACTAAAAACCCACAAACTGTATAGAATCTGTAATGAGCACATCACCCTCTTTCTGAAAGACTTTTGAAGTCCCTGCCCTCCATAGTTGTGCTGTGCCTTCAGCTGGCAGTGGCAGGATGTGTTTGGAAGGAGGCTGATGTTATAGTACAGCACATCACGCTTGCTGAACTTTGACTGTTGGAGGACCTATGGAGAAAAAATCCACAGCAGTGGAATTAAATGTTCTTTTTCTCCCTTCACCTACCTCCCCCATTTCACCATTTTTCTTCTCTTCCTTATTGACCTAATTTTTTCCACTGGTTTCCTTTAGGCTTTCCCTGAACTTGTGGGCATATGGGTTTCCAGCTGTAATTTTATGCTGGATATGAAAATAGAATATGTCACACGAAAACTCTGCTTTGTAGGGGCGGTGCTGCTTTACATTACAGAGCTTGCCAGAATTCTGACACCCTTTTCTCCCAGTAAAACCGTGAGACCTTGCAAGAGCGAGAAGAGAAAGGTGTCCTTTGATCCAAGCTGATTTTTGTCTGGTTTCTGTTAGGTCGTAGCATTTAAGTATAAGGTAAATGTACCTGCCTTTCCCTCCTTCAGGAAACAGGTCTCAACCTGGTGAACTGCATCAGCAACTCTGACCAGCAAGAATATATTCCCCTTGGGTTAACATTTATGTGGACACTGCCTTATAGTCCTTGTACAGGCACAATAAAAGGTTTTATGTCTGAATCCCATTCTGCATTTCCAAAGAAGGTGTGATGCTGGCATCATAAAAGCAGAGCAATTTATACATGGCAGCAGGAGCCTGTGATTGAATTACAGGGTTACTATTTAGCCATGAAACTCTATATTGTTATTGGCCATGTGTGTTAAGAGAATATCAGTAGTTAGCCCTCAGGGGCTATAATTTATAATTTACTTTGCAGGTGGGAAAAGTTTATAGTTCAAGAAACTATGTGTGTGTGAAATCATGTTTGTGCCATTGTGTAGGGAGGAGGCAGAAAGAGGGAATCAAGGAATATTTTAGTTTAATGGAAAAATCTGTGGATTATATAAACATGAGGTAGAATGTTCCTCTCTTTTGCTTTTGTGTTTGCACGTTGTGCTGTTGTCTGTGTAATTCTGGAGCTGTCATAGCATTATGCACATTTGCAGAATAGTTCTTCATCTGTAGTAAGGCAGTTTCATGCTTGAAAAGATGCAAAAAGGCTTCCTATAAATTTTTCACTCAGTGTTATTAAAATATACATGGAGCTCAAAAAATATATAGTGCACTAAAGAACATGTGATGAACGCCATATAAAAAGTTTTGTGTGGTAACACAGTTACTACATTTTAGGTACCAACTAAATGAAAGTGAATTAAGTGTGTTGCACACAAGTGTCATGTTCAATAGTAAAAACTAAAATCAGATTATAGATTAAATTAAATTATTAATGCCATTGATGCTATTGCACATTCATTTTAAACAAAAATATAATAGTAATTATATTACACAGTAGTGCTGCTACTTGATTCCAGTTGATCTGGGCTTTTACAGAGAATATTGCAAAAAACTCTTTTACATTTTAAGAAGATAAGAATTGCCATGGCGGATCAAACTGGTTGTTCATTTAGGGCTGTATCTATCAGACATCTGAAAGTATAAAATACATTGGTGATGTGTAGAAAAAAACCACCACAAGGAGTTTGTATCCCTGATAACTAACTTCATTCTATCCATTGTAATTGTGGGTGTTTCTGTCTAACAGTCTGGTCCTTTATTTGAATTCTGCTGAAATTGTAGACTAAGATTTAGCATAGATAACTCATGTAGCCTATGATTCACTGTAGCAATGATTTCCACGTGTTGCCGTTATAAGTCACAATGAGACTAACGAGAGGTTCACCACATTTTTTGGGGAAGTGCTTTTTAAAAAATTAAAGGACTTTGTGGATTTTATGTGCATACTTATGCAGACAGAATGCATATGCAAAGGTAGCATATTCTAGGCAGTTGGGTAAGCATTTAATTTATTTATGTGAGCAGAGCACTTCATCGTGGGGAGGAATCAACAAGTGGTTTGTGATAAGATGAACAGCTTCCACTAAGTTGTAGCGGACTATTGCCCAACTGAAATTCCATTAAATGATTAAAACATGCCTATGTGTATGCCTTGCAGAATCCACAGTTTTAAAAGAAGGCAGAAGGTTCAGTGATACACTGAAAGGCAAGGGTTACAGTGTCATTTCAAACAGTAAATTATTCATGAGGATCAATTAGACAATTTGTTCTGTTCTTTGGAAATGCAAAGCTGCATGGAAGTACCAAGTCACAGTATTAGACCATGAATTTTAGCTTTCTGCGGTCTATAAATTTGTATTCTTTCCTTTGCATGACATGATTTTCTATTATGTACCTCATTTTTTTAGTCTGTTTTCACAAATACATAGTCAGTGTTTGCTGTAATCACTTCAAGACAGCACTGACAAGAAACAATAATACTTAAGTGACTTGCTGTAAGTTATAAGCAACCAAATCTTTATTTTCCATGTGTTGCTGAGCTCTGTTTTTGCCCAGGAGCCAACATTCCCTGCAGGTGAAGTGGCAGTGAATAGTCAGGTCGAGATAACTGTGTATTTGTTGTAGGAATTACAACACTGTGTGCAAAGCTTTTATCACAGTACAGTTTGCCATGACACAATGCAAGCCAGCAAAGCAGAAACTCCCTCCAAACAGTGTGTGAATTGTAGATGGGACACTCTTGTGGATTAGGCTGCACAAATACACTCTCAGTCCTTTTTTCCTGTGTGTTGTCATTTTAGAGTGGTGGTGGAGGAGTCCAGCACCTACCACAAAGCCAAGCTGGAAGCACATCATCCCCTAAGATCCATGAAATGCAATCATTGTCCTGAGGGCTTAACTAATACAGTCATAAAATCCACTGATATAACACCTCCTTGCAGAAGCTGAGTTGGGAATGTCTCAGGAGTATGACCCAGCCCACAGATTTGTTGACAGAAATGTTAGAAACTGAGCCAACCTCCCTTACTTAGGAAGATCATATTTTTAGCCCGTTGCTGTCCCAGATCACCCCTGCACTTATGAAATGACAGCAGATGGCTCCTTGTGTTTGCACAGCTGCCAGCACCAGTGCTAAGAACAATGCTGCTCTTGGCTTTTGTCCTCCCTTCCGTGTGACAGCCCCAGAAAGGTGTGGAGGTTGCTCTGTGTGTTTGTGCTCTCCTGGGGAACATCCCTTGGGGACATAATTTGCCAAAGATTCCCAGCAGGTTTTCTCCCTTGCGTGCCCCTGTGCCCAGGCACCGAGGCAGCCCCCAGCTTCAGCCCCGCTTGGTATTTTTGACTTGTTGTTGCCTGGCTGCTTTTCGTTCACACACAACCTTCTGATTGCTTTTTTGCAGTGTTTTGATCGTAGCCTCTTTAGAGACCTCAGGATATATTAGATGCTGCTGAGATGGTTAGAGGGCTCGACAACAGTGAACAGGTTTATAATTGAAATTGCTGGTTTAACTGTGTCACTGTACTCCATGTAATATGTAGGCCTGGTTGATTATTTGCCACTGCTAAACAGAATATACAGGCTGTCAGATCCTTATAAGTTTGGGGGTTTAATGCTGAATGAGAGAACAGTATCATTTGAAATGTCTGTGTGTGAGGATCTGTGTCTGTACTGCAACTGAAACTTTGGCATGAGTTTGGTTTGGATTAACCTAGAACAACTTCATGGATTTTGCTACGATCTTCTTTGATCTGTCATACTCAGGTTTGATTATCATGTGATTTCCTTTCTTTCCATTGGCACTAATTGGACTGTTTTCATATATTTACTGATCTTGCATATTTTCCTCTTCTCTCTCTCTCCTTTGCACAAAAAAGAAAGTAATTCTTTTTGCCCTGAAATTCCCAGATCACTCATCAATTTGTGCATCATTTCCAATATTTACAAAATTAGAATTTCATAAAAATCAACAAGAAATATTTCTGTTCCTCTATGAAAAGAGTTTTACTGGTGAGGGATATTGGATGGTCAGGGAAAACTCCAGAGTCTGGCTTAGGAGTAAACAAAAGCCTCTAAGCAGGCTTTTATGACACTCTGTAAATGAAAACATGTGGGAGAATGGGTTTTATCATCCACTTTCCTTTTTTTTTCTTTTTGTTCCTCTTATTTCCTTCTTCTCAGTTGACTACATTTTTCTCTCCAGTGAGCAGGGGACTGGAGTCTTGTTTTGCACAAGTCCAGCTCCAATTTCACTCAGCGCTGTAAGCTGAGCATCCCCAGGCTTGCTAATTGGACCCTTTCAAAAGAGGCATGCTCTCTTTCCCTAAAAAGCAATCCTGCTATCCCAGCGTACAGAAAGCCTCCAAGAAAGAAGCTAAACCCTTTGCCTTCACAAAGAGCAGTTTCATTTTGATTATTTAATAGGGTTAAAATGAATGCACCATTATTTAAAAGGTTGTGCACTAGAGCTGTAATACAGCTGTTCTGATAAATGAAAATGCTCTGGACAGATCAAATGTGCAGCAAAATCCAGAACTTCCCTTTTGCTGGAGCACTGCTGAAAGGTTGTCTTGCTGTTATTTCACTTTCTCATTGGCTCCAGGCCTCATACATATATTTTATTTTTCAGCATTTACTATCTTTAAATAGATACATATAATTAATAAACAACACCCTATGTAGAGAAACTAATGAAGTGGAGATGGCATAGCTAGCAAGCTAAAAGTGAGGTTATTTTCATTAAAAGTTCACCTCCTTTAGTGCAGCTACAGCATCCGTCGATAAGAGGAAAGTGTGACACAGAAAAACAAAAATAGAACAAAGAGGAGGTTAAGGCAAAAGAACTCTGGTTGACAGAATTCCAATTGCCAGGATATAAAAGAGAATGGCACATAGATTCTTTGGAGAGCATGTGCTGCAAGTCCTATTAAAGAAGGAGTGGGTTTACAGAGCTCTTCAATATTCTGAGTTCTGGAGAAGATCCTTTAATAGATGTGTAACTCTTTTCATCCAAAGATCTCCAAGTGCTGTGCAGGGGGATGAACGAGGGCTCAGAGTAGTATTAATATTTACTCTCTGGCTGAGAAGTATTCTGTGATGCTTTAGTCATCAAGAACATCCTACGTCTATATTTAGACATGCAAAGGCATGATTTTCAAAATTGCTGAATACCCAGTATTTTTCAGGCAGGAGTGATTTAGGAGTATAAATACTTAATTTAAAAAATTTTGGACAATGCTTTATAAAGTCACATATTACAGAGCTATCAGCAGTAAATTGGCTGTTCAGCTTGCATTGAGATTTTTATACCAAGCAAGACTTGTACTTTAATGATTGAATTTACTCTCCAGAATGGTTCTGTTCAAATGAAAATGGAGTTTCCTAGGAATTTTTTTTTAATAAGAGTTTTGCAAACTTTTGAAGAATAAATATGTATTTAAAACAGTGTTTGAAATATTCTCCTGCTTCATCTCCTTCATTTCCTGAGCTTTAGTGATAGCCATCTCCACTGCAGTTATTCATACTTTGTCGTGTCTAGAATTGTAGATTTGTAATCTGCATTGGAGCAATACTAAAAAACCACTCTGAAATCTCAGCTAATATAGAATCCTACTGTCCTGCCACTTGGTAAAGCAAATTATCTTTGTTTTTTAAGGTCTAATTGGCTTCCAGTTTGTTTCTGGGTACATTTAATCTATACAGTGGCTGAAATGGTGTTAATTCAAACACAGCCTGGAGAACATCTCTTTTTAAGTCATATCTACTCAATTGAAATAACCTTAGAAGCAAAAAGGTGTTTATCAGGAATCAGAGACTAGAACAGTTTCCATTGAGGGGCAATTAATTTATTTCCTTGGTCCACCACAGCATAAGTGCATTAAGCTTCACAGCTTCCAGTGAACCCCTGCATTTTCCCAGGGGCTGGCCAAAAGGCACCGCAGTGAATTCCATGGATTTGACTGAGTGACTGGAGAGGCTCTGTTTTCAGTTTCTATAAAACACAGGCACTTCCAAACTGTTGCAGATTACCAGGGAGTTAATCGGGAAATCTACTAAGAAATAAGCATAAACTTGCTTGTCAGATGAAGAACTGAGATCCATTGAGTTGTTATGGAAATTCACACCGTCCTTCCAATTCCGTGACAATAATTGCAAGGCAGTTTTCCATTGTGCAGTGGAGATTGCAGGGCTGTACCTGGGGTGAGCGATTCCACAAAGCCTGAGCGAGAAACACGGATCACATAATGAACACGGAAAGCAGTTAAAATCAGACATGATGAGTTTGTTCATTTATTTTTTTTTTCTTTAATCATTTTACAACTATGTTCTCTGGCATGAAGGCAGTTTGGCAGAAATTACAATACTGGAGGGGAAATGGAAAGCAGTAATCTACAGGATTCTAGATGACAGTCCTGGGCAGTGAAAAGCACACAAATGCTAATTACATGGAGAGCAGGCACAACTGCTGATCAGGATTTATTAGAGCCTATTCTGTGGACAAATGAGTATTGGTGTGCCTGGAACTGTGCACACATGGGTCCTCTCAGGGTCAGGGTATTTCTGGAATCACGTTGATCTGGGCTTTGAGTGGCACTCAGTTGCTCTTCCAGAATTGAATGGTCTTCTGCCTCATATCCAGGGTTCTTTGCCTCTTTGTGGCCTCATCTTTCCTATCTAGAACTGCCACTTTTAGTGTTGTGATGCCTTATGATGCTTCAGAGTGTTTGAAAAGCAGCGATTGACAGATTTACAGCCAAAATTATAAGACACACATGGAAAAAAAGAGCAAAAGTAACCACAGGTGTGTGTTCATAAGGATTTCTATAATATATTCTAAATGTTCCTTGTTAAACTGGTCAAGTCAATCCAACATGATTTGCCACTGTGAATGCTTATGAAACATTTGTAGTTATTCCACATTTCCTGACTTGATGGCAGTTTCTGGTAGAGCATGAATTAACCAAGCACATGTCAGCACTGATAGTAATGGGAGTTTGTCAGCTTTAAAATGTGCAAATCTTCCTTTTCTCAACTCCTTTAACAGATAGACTTCCATGACATTATTTGTTCTCCTCTAAATGAAACATTGCCACATTTGTTTTCAAAATGTGTAAAGTGGAAATTGCTATCAGGCCAAAAATTTATATTACAAACCTCTGCCTCCAGCAAATTTTCATAGTTAAATTAAGCAAGACTTATAACTTTAACACTGATGGACTTTTTATTACAGCCACACCAATGTGAGAATCCCTGGTAGAAGTTTTTTTGAGATCCTGCTGCAGCTGGAAGATTTGTGTCTGTCCAGTTTAGTTATCAACAGCTGATGAGCTGTACAGGAAACGCCACTGGTTACTGTAATCTGCCTCTTGGCTGTGCCCACATCTCACCAGCAATATAGTTCTCTATTTGTAAAAGAGCTGAAACCAATCTCACAATGTTTTCAAACATTTACATTGCTTGGGAGAATGAAGAGATCGCAAATATAGACTCTTTCTTCCTTAATTAATCTTCATCAAAGAACTTTTGAAGACCCCTGTAGGCAAATTTGCAGAGGTGCCAGGCAAGAACAGCTGATTTACACAGACCTTTGCTTCCCAGAAGCCTATGATAATTTTATCCAAATTTTAACCAAAGTGTTCATGTGTCTCTAAAGTTTTCCTGTGTTGTTGTGCTGGTGAAAGAGAGAGGTGGTACTCCATAACTTCACCAGGAAAATAGCTGCATTCTGTAGTAGGGGGAAATGTGGAAAATCCTCACACTTTGAATCACCATCCCTAGATCTCACTGACATTTTCAAGAGCAAGAACATTACAGTACTGGTGTACTTACATTTAAGATTTGGGGTACTATACTTCACACGTCTTTCAGATTATTGCAGTTAAATATTGAAAATCTCTAAAGTCTATTTGTAAGGGATCTAAGTGTTTTGTTTGGGTTTTTGTTGGGTTTTGTTGGGTTTTTTGTTGGTTTTTTTTGAGTTGACATAGGGCAGAACTGTCCATGTCTGCTTTCAGTTGTCTACAATCAAAACTGTTGATTTCCTTGTTCAGTTTGTTTGTGCAGAGAAAGCAAAACAAAACACATCAGCTGTAAAATACCAGCTGTGAATGGATGGTGCTTTTTAATGAGTGAGTGGTTCAGATTCTCTGCTCCTCTTTCTGTCCCTCAAACCTGCTTTTGTGAACCAATTTAAATTTGAGTGTTTTACAACAGTACAGGTCATCTTTGGTCAGTCAGATTTACAGGAAATAAGTCAAATAGAGTGAGGAGCATCTTGTGCACAAATGAGCAACATAAAGATGTCCAGTGAGTGGGACTTCAATATGTACAGCTCACATAATTTCTTTCTTAACTAAGCACTGAAAAACAAGTCTGAATTTTAAGTTGAACACGTGAAGCTGACCTCAAGTGCTTCTTTATATCCTGACTGATATTTATATTCTAACTGATGTGGATACATCAGTTGCACAGTTGCTCCCTGCAAGTTTTCTCTCCCGGTTCCTCAGCCACCCATATTAGCACTCCTGTTGCATTCATTGATAGTGTTGTTAGCTGTACACAGTGATTTACAAGAGGTTGACTAACACATACAAAAGTAAATCCTTGCTCCAGGGGATTTGCAGATTAAAGGCTTGAGCAGTGCCCATATTCTGAGTTTATAAGAACTAGAATATAGAATAAGCACTATGTACTACCAGAACTCTTAGAGAGTCCCATGTTCTGTGGGATTTCCATGGCTGGAATCAGTTCCTCAGTTTCTTCACTACATCCCTTATCGGCCACCTTCCCTCTGCAGGACACATTTGTGTCATGCCCTTCTTTTGCACGTAGCTTTCACAGCTCTATTATCCTGTGCACAGAGCCTTCTGCAGAACTTGGCCAGCTCCGTCTTCTTACTGGGGATCCTGGCTGAGAAGAATAATGATAATGAGATGAGAATATAGATATCACTTTGCCTTGAGTGACTGCATGGTGACCACTTCTGCCAAGAGCTGATATTGAGCACAGCTCTTGGTCTTTGCAGAGCAGGCTCAGTGATGGCTGACAGAGTGAGATCGCTGCCAACCGCAAATTTTGTGAACTAAAACAATGATTATGTTACAATGGGCTGCAATTCTAATTGCAGCTAAATGCGTGTTTGCTGAGCCCTCCTTCTGCTCTGTCCTCGCCTCTAATTCTTAAAGCAGCGCTCCATGTGCTGCTGATCCCTCTGAACTGTGCTGAGGGAGCAGCTGCCTATTGATGCGTTTAACTTCTTCGAATGAGTGATGCTTTATAATGAGAGAACAATCCCGGCTACCTTTAATCTCCTTTTGATATTCAGGATGTGAATTAGAGCATGGGGCATCATGGTCTATATGAAATGGAATATTGTAACCAACTTCATCACATTTGGGAGGGAAGAGCCAAGTGCTGGGATTAGAATGGCTGCATCCCAGAGGCAGCCTCAAACTGCCGTGGTATTGTGCTCTCTGTCACTGATACGTGGTGTCTGGGTAGTGATTTTCATAATAGGCTAATCTTGGTGGAGAGGAAAGCAGAATAATACATTCTAAATTGGAATAGGAAGTTATTCACACAGAGCAATTAGCTTTTTATTCTCCAACCTATAATACAGAACAACAGAATTTTAGTTTTACCAAACCCTAAATGCAGTGGCCTGGGAGAGAAAAGGGGCCAACTGACAAGAGAAACACAAAGTCATGAGGAAATACTAAAAGTGAACCAGTTTTCAGTGCATCTTCTGAAACTAATATCCAATTTTTTTTTTTCTTAGTTGCTTTCAAAAAATAGGGATCAAATGCTAATTGATTTGTTTTCCCCTCTGTCAGGCTGCACTCTTTCCTTGAGGGAGTGCCCTTCACATATGTAGCTGAGAACTGGCGTAAGTCACTTGCCTTGTGTTCCACACTTCCCTTCTAGCATGGTATGGACCACGTTCTCTTTTGCTGGGTGTATGAGGAAAAGTGATGTTGAATGTTGCATCTTCCTCTACTTCTAATATGACATGAGAGCAACAGCCACTAAAAGCACCCATCTCTGTCCGTTATTTTTTTTTTCTTGGAGCTTGCTAATTAAATCATTAAAATTTTATCATCACTTAACCATGGATAAAGCCTTTTGAAACATTTAATTAGTATGCTGCAAGAGATACGTGTGAAACCAAAAGCATTTATATGGTGTGAATGACTAAGAAAGATAGACTGAGAAAAGGAATATATGAGAATGCACTTCCCTGCAACAAAGCTGCCCATGTTCCAAACAGGCTGTAGATAAAATTATACCATTGTCAGTAGGTGTGGTTCCAAGGGAGACACTCACAGGAAAATGCCAGTAGCTAACTCATGGATTTAAGTACAGCTGTATTATAAATATGTTTTGCATTACAATGTGTCGTGGCTTGCCTTTAGTAGAACGGGTTTGTTGTCCAAGCTCATTTTAGGAGTGCCTTAACTAAAGAAAGGAAATGTGATTTCGGCCATAACATTTTACTGCCCTGTACAATAATTTTACCATCCATATCGTGTCTATTCTGCAATTCCTTCACCTGTTTTATAAGGAAAAAAAGCCTGGCAGTACAGTTAGGCAGAAGGGAAGATTCCAGTCTTTCAAAAACATTTTCAAGAGAATGAAAAGCCAGAACAGCCATTATTAAGGGCAGTGATGGGGTAGTGTCTGACACAGGGATCAAACCCCACGGTTGGACTGGAGTTTAATCTGAATCTTGTAGATCTCCAGTGAATATCATCATAGTTGTGGGTGGGCACTGTTGTCTTACAGAGGAGAAATGTGGGAAATAGTCCCTAAGCAAGCAGGGAATTATATATTATTATATTGCAGGAAGCCTAGGGAGACACTGGATGGCAATTTTCAGTTCTGTTCTGAGTGTTGCGAGTCTGACTTCTTTAAGACGTTTTTTTAAGTAAGGAGGAAAGATCAAGAAAGGCTTGTTAGTCTATACCTGCTTTTCCATCTCCTCTCAAAGGGGAGTATTTTTTAATTTTCTGTTTTAACTGCACTTCTGTTCTTTCCATAAATAAATTTCTGTCTGTCTGTTTTGCTGACAGACTGGCCTTCTCCAGGCATTTCTCATGTGTCAGAAAAGTTGCAAGAGTTGTGCAGGATACAACATTAAATTAGAATGAAGGAGAAAAGCATTTTTGGTTTTGCTCTCTTTTTCCATATCTAACCTAAGCACTGCCTTTACTGAAGTCTCCTAAGGTCTGCAAGTATCAAAACATCTTGCAAAACATCACTGCTGTTATTGTGTGAGGTTACAGGAGTGCTGTAATAGGGATGTGAGGCTGGCAGCTCAAACAATGCATAATGATGCAGTTCTCGATTTAGAAATGGCAATGGCAGCTATTAACCTATTCTGTTTGTTACGGCATAATAGTGCCGAGTAATCCCTTGATTTTGGCTAAGCAACATGAGAGTTTAATGCTGCCCCAGAAGGTGGAATCAGTGGATTCATTCAAAGGAAATCGCAAAATACGTTTTGCCTACATCTTTGTTTTCAAAATTCTGTACTCAGAATTATGGTTCTGCAGTTTGGACCGAAATTTAAATTCAGTGGTGAAAAAGAGGAACCTTACTTAGTTCTATTTGAGCTGTAGTTTTCAGTCCTCAGTTCAGACATTGTTTTTCTCTTCAGTAGAACTTGATTAGTCCTGAATTCTCTGCATCTTGGTTAAGCAGTGAAGCCGCAACTCTGACCTAGAAAGACTATCTTGTCTGCAGCAAAAAAAAATGCCAGCCTTTGTGGTTTTTCCCATACTGATGTTAAAGAAGAGTTTCCAAACAGATTCATTGTTCTTTCCATTGATCTTGAAGGTAAATCATACATGTGCTAATGCAAGCCAGGTAACCCTGAATTTCCCCTTTCATTCAGTCTTCCCTTTCTGAAGCTCAGTGGAATCAATGTGAGACAGCTTGCCTTGGATTTTGAAAACCTTTTCCTGTGACAGAAATAGGCTTTAACTCAATGTAAGGCAGCTTGTCCTTCTCTGGCCCAGTACAGGCAGGTTTGGGACCACAGACTATAGGCACAGGGAGCGGTGGCATCAGCTCTGCCCTGGCATGGCACAGCCAGACTGGCTCTGTTGGAGAGCCTGGGAACCACAGAAACATCACCACCCCCAGCATGTCCCGGTGCCTCTGGATCACAGCTGGTTCATTATGCAGCCAGACGAGAACAAAGGATGCTCAGCACACAATTGTCTGCAGTTTAGACATGTCCTATATTTTCCCTCTCCATGTATAGAATTAGCTAACGATCCCACTCAGTGTATGGGACTGAACTGTAACTGCACCATCAGAATTGCAAAGAGTGTGCTCTGTTCCCATCAGCCTGGAGAAGGAAGGTGGGACCCTATCTCCAGAAATTCCAGAAAAACTCTGTAGTATCCAAAACCTTCTTTACAATGGTTTTATTTTGTTTCTCTCACAAACTTATTCACATCTGCTCTTCACAAACAGAACTTGTTAGTGTGAGGTAAGTTTAACCACCCTACAACAGGCTGCTTGAAAACCCAAACTCACAAATACCTAGATGGTATTTTCATGAGGTCTCTCTGTATTCCTCCTCCCAGAAAATCCTTTGTTCTAAATAAAGGAGATTGGAATGATTTAAAAAAAAAAAAGAGTCAAACAAGAAAATCCATTTGCAGTCCCTCTGAGGTTTCATTGCTTGTGAATTCTGTCTTTGGTGTATTTATTCATATTGGAGTCAGAGGCTCACAGTAGAGCAACTAAATATCAGCTCAACACAGCTGCAGACTCCAGCACACAATCATTTATAAATTGGTGATCAAATTCTACCCAGAGTTACATTTTTGCAATGGTATTGACGTAAATAGAGTTGTCTGGAAATACTAAGGGCAGAACATGGCCCCTCAAATCTCTTATGATGTTAAGGCAGTTACCCTTTGGTGACATCAGTTTCCCTAAATGTACCATGAAAGTATCACAGAATCATGAAATCATGAAATGGTTTGGGTTGGAAGGGACCTTAAAGCTCATCTCATTCAAGGTGCAGAGACACCATCCACTGTCCCAGGTTGCTCCAAGCTCCATCCCACCTGGCCTTGGACACATCAGGGATCCAGGGGCAGCCACAGCTTCTCTGGGCAACCTGTTTCAGGGCCTCCCCACCCTCACAGGGAAGAATTTTGTCCACATCTCTAATCTAAATCCGTTTTCAGTTTGAATCCACTCCCCCTTGTCCTCTCACTCCATCCTCTTGTAGATAAATAGTCTGTCTCCATCTTTCTTTAGGCTCCCTTCAGGTACTGGAAAGATGCAATTAGGGCACCCTGAAGCCATAAGTAAAACAGGACACTATTATCCATTATATTTTGGCACATATATAAAATACTATGTTCATATATGTTTTGTGTTGTAGTTTACTGGAATCACATCAAGAGAACTGGTTGTCGTTTCCTTGTTTTCCTTCACTAGAGTAAACTCTCAGGATGATGCATCAGGCATTTCTATCTGAAAGAGGAGCTTCCTGTTGGCATCACCTCTGACTGAGAACTATTCTCTTTCCTTTAATGATCATCCAGTAACAGCTCGATGTGCACAGCTGTGCTCAGGTTTCATACCAGGGCTCTCCTGAAAGCAGCACTGAGAGTCACCCCCAGATTTCAATGCCTGGTTAATAGTGACCTGGACTCCTGGAGACCTTGTCCCCAGAGAGGAGCTAGAACAGGGCTGGCCAGGCTAACTGCAGTGTCTTGGGAGCACTCTGCATCCCAGGCTGTTCTCAGCACATGCTGCCAAATATTTCTCCTGCTGTCCAGGCACCATCTGCTATGGATGGGGAAGGACCTGTCCCTTCTGAGCAGTCACAGCCTCCTTCAGCCAAGGGAGCCCAGCTCACCTGCTCTGTCTGTACCACAAAGGAGGTAAAGGAAGGATGAGTTAAATAGAGGACTAGGAACTTTTAATGCTGGCAAATTGTTGCTTTCTTGGAAGAATTTCTAACCTGACTACATATTTTATTGTATTCAGAAACCTCAGTAGGCTTTCCCCTGAGCTGACAACAATGCCCAAGTCAATGGGAATGGGGGTGTTGCTCTTTGCAAACAGTGGCTGCTGACAGGGCAGTGTAGGTGCCAGGGGATGTGCACCCAGGCAGCCCCATAATGAGAATCAGAAATGGTTTGCAATTCTCCTTCTCTTTTGCTCTTGGAAAGAAACTGTCCAACTATCAAACTAAGATGCTCAAGTGTCTCCCATCCAGAAGAATAGTCTTGAAAGGATCAGCAGGCTCGACAAGCACACGATGCAGGATTCCCCCTAAAGTGATGAGATCCTGCTTTTGGAAATGTTTTTTGAGCTTACAGATCACGTTGGGATGAATGATATTTACATGAGTGATGTCAAAGTTTACAGCAGCATTCTGTAATTGCAAATTCTGTTCCACTGAGCTGAAACTGGATTATCAGATAACAAGATTCTTTGACTTAAAGATCTTTCGGCCATGATATGCATGGAGGAAAATCTACTATTTGTTGTTGATAGGAAGAACCTGGGCCATTCTCGTGCCTTGGCAGATATGTCAAATTTGAATTATTCACCTGGTTTAGTGACTTATTTTACCTCTAACTCAGAGCCATCACTGTGCAATTACCATTTCTTTTTTGCATGCTGAAAACCCAATAGGTGAGTGTTTGCACTCTGCTTCGCATCCGCCAACTCTCTAACTCTGATAAGGAAATCAGATTCCAGACTCTCCAGCAGTTTTATCTATCTGCAGGTTTTGCAATCCCCCCCTCTCATCCCAGTGTGGCAGGAGGACTTGCTAACAACTCCCTACCTAGCTGAACAAAACAAAACAAAATTATACCCATACATATCTTTAGATCTTCTGTTTATTTAATTTTTTTCATTTCTTGTTCAGAATGAGGATTTTGCTGGTGAATTATTTATATGACAAGAGGAAATGAGAGGGGGAGTGGTGTGAAAAATTTCCATAAAAAACTTATGTAGTTTGCAGTAGCGTTCAGCGAAAGCGTTGGGGGTTTTTTGTTTTCTTTGCAAGTTTCATTTATATTTCGTCACTAGAGAAAGCTGCCACTGATTTAATTTAAATATTTATACAGAATTGCAGTCTTAAGCTATATTAAGAGAGCCATACAGGAAGGGAGTTTATCTCCACATAAAGTGGGAAATGCTGTGTCTACAAACATCGAGTGATTCCTTCTCTTCTAATCGCTGACACCTGCAATGGAGATACCTTTCCACCAAAACTAAATCCTTTGGTCAGTGTTGGTTGTAAAGAGATGGAATAAGGCCATCTTCCATATACAAATTGCACAACACAGCAAATAAGGGAAGGAATGGGATAGGACAGATGTCTTGTAGGAAATACTAGAATTCTGTGAGCAACAGCCATTCCCAGTCTTGATGCAGCCAGCCATGGAGCAGCCTTGGTTGTGACAAGCACTGTGCATGAACCTTTTCTAAGTCTCACTTCTTCAGAAATGTCTTGCTGTGAGTGCCTGTATTCTTCTTGGCTATTTTCTGTCTTTATTTTCCTTCTGTTGCATCACTAGCAATCCTGAGATGACAAATTGTGAGATAACATCCTCTCTGTTTGGCAGCCTGTCAGAGAAATGAGATCTGAAATGAAAAGAACCTTCCAGCTCTGGGTGGGCAGGGTCAGCTGGCTCTCTGTGGAATTGTCCAAGCATGAATATAGAGAATTGAGGAAAAGAGATGTAAACCCCAACTACTTAATTCTGCCATTTACTCTCACTCAGCTCCGTCTTGCCTCATCCTCCTACTCCTGTTGGCTTACACAACACTCAGAGTGTTCTACCAGCTTCAGCATTATGACAGGACTGTACAGGAAAAGAGAAAGAAATATTTTCTGTTGCACATCCTTACATCTCTTACCCTGATAGCAAATGGAGAATTTGGCAGTGAAACTGAAAAAGTACACTTTGGTTGAAAAATGTCTTCAACCCTGATCTTAGAAAGACAGACAAGCTTGTAGGACCATCTCTTCTGTTCACAAAGCTTTTTGCTTTGATGAACAAGTTCAGTTCTGTACAGCACAGACAATTCCCAGAAGGCTTCTGGAATGGAAATTAAAGAATGGAATAAAGATGCTTCCATCACAATGGAAGGATTAGTTTCATGTTTGCTTTAACATTTGGTGGGAGGTTGCCTCAGGAACAGCATGCTTGCACTAAAGGATATAAATGGATCTTAAAATCCCCATTTTGATAGTTTCCTACATGCATTCCTTTAGTTGCCCTTTCCACTGGAGTTTGGAATCTCCACATGGCTGACACATCATACCAGCTGCTAACAGGCAGCTGTAAGCAAATTACAAACAAACCAGGTGACAGTTGCATAAGTTTATCTGTGTATTGCAGGGTTTCTAAGTGCCCCACTACATAAGATACCTTGTTTTTTCTTTCAGGCTCAAGCTATCTGAAACCTCTTATCCAGTTGTAACAATAGAATCTCTTGCCAGAACTGTAATGTATTGGTTAGGATTTGTTGTGCTTAACTATGGCCGAAGTTCCCTTGCACCTTGGGTCATGGGTCTGTCTGGAGCCCACCACAGGCACAATCGTTTCCTCATTGCTGTGCTTGTGCCACTGATACAGTCAAGACACTGGTTCAGTAATTACTCCTCCTAAGGCACCACCGTTATGGATCACAGAGATATTCTGTATTGCTACAGCTCCATAAAACTGATATAATTGTTCTTTAGTACTGCTAACATTAGATAAAGAGAAAGCAATCTTGTGGGGTGGATGAATTTATCAGAATCAAAAGCTCATATGGTTTGTCCTGCCTAAAGCAAGCAAGGTGGTGAAGTAGAGCTTGGAAAGGAAAGGCACAGAAGTCAGGCATATTTGGAAAGAAATGGGGAATTATTATAAGTGATTTCAAAATAAATAATGTAAACATTGCCTTGGCACACAGTTTTGTATCTGACAATATTTAGGTTTAGATTTTACATTAGTTAATGATAATGAAAAGGAAGCATTGAGTACATATGAAAATAATTCGAATGTCAAGGAGTATTTTCCATCCCTTGTTCATCTGCTGGCTCACTGTGTTTATAATAAATCATTAATCCCATGCAAATGTAAGCATTTTCTGAATCTTCTTTTCAAGCAGTAGAAAACAGGGACTGACAGTAAGAAATGTAAACGTAAATCCCAAGCCTCCCTCTTGGTGTTCAGTTTCTGGGTACATAACCAAATCAGTAACTCATTTCCTTAATCTACACCCTCTGCCCCACGTTTGTAATGCTTTCTTTTGTAAATGATTACAAAGTAGCTATGCTTCCCAATAGTAAATGTTATATGAATTAATTGCATCTGTATTTCTTTTTTATTCCTTTGCAGTATTTTTAGCTGGATAGTATTTTTAAGAACTTTGCTTGACAACTTCATTAATGTGTGCTACTGTGGTATTTATTTTATAATGGAATTATATTCTCTTTGTATGTATCACCATTGCAAATGTTATTCCGCAACTCCTCTGTGTAATTTTTTTTCCTTGATACTTCTTAAGGCAAACACTTCTCTTGACTATGGGCTGCATTTTAAGGAGATGATATCAGCTAAATTAAACTTGCCCTCTGTAAGTACTTCAACAGATAAATAACACATTCATTTAGCAGGTTGAATCCACTGCTGCCACTCACCACAACTTCACTGGAAGTGCTGATCACTTAGCAGTGAGGCTTGGAAGCATCCAGGCAATGTCCAAGTCTTCGTGCAGCTTGTAGCCCATGAGGTTTTAAATTGTGAAATTAAAGTTCCGTGGAGTTCTTTAACCTCATGGTCACATTCAAATGCTTGTTTATCTCAACATTTTGAGGTGCCTTAAAGCAATTATTTCATCCAACCTGCAGAATTGCTGGGGAAATGGGGTGGGTAGGGCCTGCAGGAAAATAATGATGAAGCTCCACCTCCATCTCAACCACTGAAGCGACGCTTTCTTTAGATTTTATTGCTGAACTTGAGGAATCGGTGCATTCCTGACTCCGGGGCCATTAGGTGGCACACTTGGGCTGTGGGTTTGGCAGGGCATGAATTCGTGTGTGGAACCCAATGTACAACTGATTAATCACACATCTTTTAATTTATAGGAGATGAAGCAGGAAGAACGCACTGAAATGACATTTAGGCATGAGACACTGTAAATATTCTGTCACGTGGAAACCACTGAGCTTTCTGTATCTTTGGGTTTAGGGCAGTGGCAATGGGGTGTCTTCAGGAGCCTTGTATGGATTTCATTGCTAATTTAGTAGAACCCCCAAGTTATTGTTGCAGACTGCAACTAGACCCCAAACAGCCACTCACCCACATCCTTGGTGGGATTGGAAGAGTAAAAATGAGAATTCGTGGGTTGAGATATAGACAGTTTAACAGGCAAAGCAAAAGCCTCACACACAAGCAAAGCGACCCCAGGCATTCCTTCACCTCCGTGTGCATCCTCAGCCTGCTCACTGATGGGCTGGGGTGGGTAGCAGAAAAGACCTTGATCCACTGTAATTGCAGCAAAAATCCCAAAACTGCCCCATAACAGCTTCAGTGAAGGAAATTAACTCTCCCCCAGGCCAAACCAGCACACAGGTACTCGGTGCACAGCTTGCAGTGAAGCCAATGTGAGTTACATGAACATATTCTTGTGAAAGCCTCCAAATGCTTACAAAAGGGCTGTTGTTTATGCTCTTTAAAAAAACAAATGGGCCAATAAGAAATTAATTATTTCAATTTTCTCCACTTAGAAAATATATTTTGATACAGCTGTGCTGTAGGACCTATATATTATATAAAACTAGAAAAACTGTAAAAAAATACATACTTGAGATTATGTAGGATTGTTATACAGGGCTGAGTGTTTCTGAAGGTTGTGGAATTTGAGTCAACCAATTTCTGGGGTGAAGAAACTGAGCAATTTATACTGAATAGTGTCTTACTTGTGCCTATGAACATTTTGGCCTATCCCATCCCAATAGCTAATGATTTCCAGAGATCCAACTCAATTTAAATTTCTCTTTCCTGTTCTCCCAAGCTTCCTTTAGTTGACTTGACAGAGTTTTTTTTATTCCAATGGGATGTAGCTGTCATGTGAAGTGCTAATTATAGGTAAATTAACTGTTGTTAATTTAAGACACCTGGGATTTCACAAACGAGGATGTTTTATTCTCTAAGCACTGCAGCACCAGTAGGAAAGCAGAGCGTTGGGACGACTTTGCTCAAGCTGGACTTTGTTTCCAGTTTTCATTAACAACAGAATGAGCTGCGGAAATGACATCTGAAGAATCCATTGTGTTGCAGGCTGTTGGCCTGGGGATGGCTCCTAATGAAATCAAAGGAAGTGTACGTGTTCCTGGAATGTCTACTGGAGCAAATGTCCCTGCAATGAGAAAAGAAGCCCAAAAGCTTTAAGTTTGTTTAAAAAGCATGGGGAAGAAACCTTCCATAATGAGGGAAGTCAGCATGGGCACACATAATTTTAATTCTTTTTAAATGTTGAGCTTATGTCCAATTCACTTTAGCTTTCCTCTGGCTTCATGTTAAGCCAGATGGCCATGCAGCATCTAGAGCAGTGGGGTTGCACTCAGATGTGCCTGGAAATGCACTCTATTTTTAAAACTAAAATAAATAAATAAATAGTATTAGGCTTAACATATGAGCATGACCAGGACTCTGAGTTCCCATTTTGTCTGGAGAGAGAAGCTGGAGTTACTGTGATTCCTCCATTTGGCCAGAGCTCTTCGTTTAAGCTTTTACCTCACCTGAAATTCCACTTGAATATGACTGTACACATATTGTCACCTATGTGCATTCTGATGTGAGAATTAGGTGCTCTGCTTATGTGGATTTGGGGATATTTATTTACATTTAAAATTTCATGGGTTTGGGTGGATGTTTGTGCATGACCAGAAATGCATAAGTTGCTTGATGAAGGCATAATAGGAGATTAGTTAGTATGGAGGTTGTATTGTCTTTTCAGATTCTTTTGGCAATAAAAATCAGTTTCCCGGGAATATCTTGATGCCGAGTGTAAACAAACACAAAGTATACAAATACCGTGGCATCGCTTTGCATTGGGAAGGGAAGATGTTTAATTTATGATCAGGTTACAGCGCCTAATTTAAAGCTCTTAAAACATTTAGAATTAATCCTTTGAAATATTAAAATACTTGAAGAAATAAGCCTAGAAAGTGACTGTTTTACTAATTCACCATTCTGAGTCTCTCCGAGGCTCCTGCCCTTTTTAGAAATAATGTGTTATTGGAGCTGGGGGTACTGGCTCAACTAAGGCAAGGATCAATAAGGACAAGAACAGTGTCCAAATGATAAAAGTTTCCATCTAACGGCTCCTCTCTCCAATTTCCTTACTGCAAGTAGCCTCTTTAAGAGAGGTAACGGTCCAGCAGTGAGCTCCACTATAAACCTGAAAAAGATGAATGATTCTTGTAATTTCTACCGTAAATCTGCTGTGCACAGAAACCGGGTGGAATTCAAACTCTGCTTTAATGATGACCAAAGAGGGACTCTGCAGGAGTGCCACATGTTTGGGGTTTGCTATGTTGACAGAGGGCCTGAATAAGAGGAAAGCTGCAAACATCACTCTCAGAATATACTGAAAAATATAGGAGTTATAAAGAAGCACTGGGGGAGTGAAATAGGAGTGAGTGTTCCAGAGCCAGAAAAAAACCCTTTGCTAAGCACATGGGTTTACTGGAAAGGTGCGTGGTACAAGATACATTAGCTGAGTTGATGAAGCTGGGACTTAGATGAGTTTAAAATCAGGATTAAGGAGTTTTAGCAGAGCTCCTGAGGTCTAAACAAGTTTTCTAAAAATACAACACAGGTTATTGCGTGAAAGACATTTGAAGCTTTCTATTCTAAAAGTGAGAAATGTTACCCTTTCCTCTATTTGTGTGAGAAAAGAAAGAACATTAACTAATTGGTATGCAAATAGGGATTGATCCTGACCCAGTTCTTCTCTGTCACTTGTCATCCTCTCAGACAGTCGAGCCATTATTCCGGTTCACAGAGCTAATATTTACACAACCTGGGATGACAGCAGGAGGAAAGTTCACGAGTGAGCTCTTGCCCTCCCCCACCCCTTAGCATTTGAATTAAATGCCTCTTTACACTTCCCCACCTCTGCTTCTAAAACGTTTCCTGTGGGACTTTCTCCCTGCATATGGTCAGCAGGACACCTGATTTCATAGAATTACAGACTCACGGAATGGTTTGGGTTGGAAGGAACCTTAAATCTCATCTCGTTCCACCCTCTGCCATGGACAGGGACACCTTCCACTATCCCAGGCTGCTCCAAGCCGTGTCCAAGCTGGCCATTGATGTGGACTCAGCATATGCTAAAAAACAGAGTGTTCCAGCTACAGCGAAGCAGCTTTCTAGGGAACAGTAATTGTCACAAAGTGCTGGTGTCTGGTGTGTTACAGGGCAGCACAGCTGAGGACACTGGATCTGGTTTCATCCCCTGAGAAGATAAGATTTCAGAGACCCAGATATTAGGGAGAAGATGATTTATGCTGTATGAGCTTCATTACTTAATAATGTTCTAATTGTTTTGATCACCCCCTGAGAGTGTCCCTAGCAGTCTGAAGGTACCTCAGTGCCAAAAAAAAAGATGACAGAAGGTGACAGATTTTTTCTTTTCCCAGTCCTGCCAAAGGATATTTTAGTGGACATTGAGATGAAGGATGTTACACAGACAGAACCAGCTCTGGTTCGCATGTGAGCATTCAGCAGCCTGTGAGCTGGGAGCAGGGATGTGTTTTGCCTGCTCCTCCTGAGAGGTGGCTCCCCTCGGTGCTGGCTGTGTGTGCGGAGGCTCCGGGCACGGGGCTGAACTGCGGCAGCAGCGCTACAGCAGCTCTGCAAAGCACAGAGAGCCGGGGCTGCCGCAAGAGCTGCCTGCCCTGAACATATGCAATTCTAAATATGAAATATTTGTGTCTCGCTTTTTTTTTTTCCCCAGCATGTTAAGAAGGAGGCTTTGTTGATTGATTTCAGTGCTATATTCCTGTGGCATATGCCATGACATTGTTCCACAGATGCTATCAACATGCTACAAAAATACTCATTTTCAAAGCTCTGTGACTGCTCACAAGAAGCCCGAACCTCTCATGACTATTCAAAGAGATCTGTAGAGGAAAACCATACTCTTATGCTATATTTGGAAGAAGTCAGCATGTGCAACTTCATGTTCATTTCAACTTGTAGTAATTTGTTGCAGCAGTTCCTCCTGGTGTGGTTGTCTCTGGACAAGGTGAATTGCTGTGCAGGTTTGTGTAGTGATGGCACAGCATCACCTTGCCTTGTGTGGCAGCACAGTCTTCCAACAGGACAAGTTCCACAAGTGCTTCCTGCCTTCTCTTAGTTCCATGTGTGCACACACATGGACACAACCCCCCTGCAGTTTCTCTCTGGTTTGTAATTTACATGCTGTAGCTGTTTGTGTTGGGCATCTTAGGGCATTTTTAACAGCAGCTTATTAAAGAATGAAACATGAAGACAACAACCATATTTGTAACAACAAGTCTGTGCACAGCAATCCAGTACATAATATTCAAATAATGAGCATAATTGCCTGTAGTGGTATCCAAGAGTAGAGGAGGTGCTGCTTTTTCTGTGCTGTGTTGAAGTGGCAGAGGGGAAATGGTGATGAAGATAAGGATAAAGGCTGGTGGCTGTGTGGCATTGCTGATGCACTGCTCGAGGGCTGATAACAAGCTCGGGTTCAGAATTAGTAAAGAGAGTTTATAAATCAGGCAAGTACTTGGAAATTCTGATCTTATATGTTTGGTCTCTGGGATTTATTTTTGTTTGGTTGGTTTTTATTGATTTACACACAGCTAATGGCTTGCTGGAATTTACTCTTAGTCTGATGTGGGATGTAGGGATATTGTGTAAGGGAGATGCCTCCTCCTTTCAAATCCCAGAGTTGCTGGAGGTTAAAACCTTGTAAAAAATGTGCAACAAAAAGCGTTAGGGACAAATTGCCCTCTATTTTCTGATCCCAGTCACCTGACATGGATCCAGGTTATAAAAATTGAATGTCTCCTGTCACATGGGTAGATCATTATCCACAGACAGGAATGATTGCTGTCGCTGTCTGACCTGTGATTTCCTTTTCCAAATTGCCATCACTTTGACTTAGCAAGTGTTTATACTGAACAAAGGTATTTCTGTTGCTTAGTCTACATATCAATACTGTGAATAAGCAAGAGAGGACACCCACATTTGGAAATCCTATCTCCATTCTTTTTACCTTTGGTCATTATGTGCATCCTCAAGAAATACACATTTTATGTCTTCCTCTTTTCACTTCTGAGTCCTCTTGCAGTTCCATAAAGGAAAGTGCTTAGATATTGAGATGGTTTTCTCTCCTGCTTTCAGATACCATTTTAAAGTAAACATCACACCTCATCAGAACAGAGATTCATTACATTCCTGCTAAAGGAAATGGGATCTAAGGATATACTAAAATTTAAGAACTTGATTACATTTGCTCAGACACGGCTTTAGTAAGCACCATCTATCCTTGAGTAAGACAGAAAGGTTGTATAATTAAATACAGTAAATTATCGTTTTCAACAGTTTTTAAAACTGCATGCAGAGCTACATTCCTTGGAACTTCAGCGAAACAGGAGCATCTGGTTCCCTTAGATGCCTTTGAAACTGTGCTAGTGTGGATGAGGGGCAGCACACACCTTCAGATGAATCGAGAATGCAAAGGCAACCTCAGCTGTGTCATTCTTGGGCAAGGAGGTGATTAGTTTTACAGCCGTTTCTTATGCCAGCTTGGGGAGTGCAGCATTATTCATTGCAGTGTTGTGCACATTGCAGTCCCAGAAAAAGCCCTCGTAATTCCTGAATATGCCTGTGTGCACCTAAATCAGCATTCCTGCTGAAGTTGTGCTCATTGATTGCAAAATGTCGTGTGCAAGAATATCAGAACTCTTCAGAAACACTTGAAGAGGAGCGAGGCTCCATGGAAATCAACAGACATAGGAATGTGGAGGGCCCATTACTGAGGAAGCAGCATAAGCAGGAGAACTGAAAGGCTGGAAACTGCACAGCTTTTGTACCAATGTTTGTCTGAAATACAAAGCAGGTCGGGTTTGCAGAAATACAATTTATGGTTTGGGTTCTGGATGCAAAATCCACTGGGTTTCCTCTCCCACAGTTTATGATGACATGAGAAGCCACAATGGAATTGGGGTCCTGTAGTTCTCAGCACCTTTAAATATGTGTATAAACACACACCTTTTGTTAACACTTTGTGTAAAATCATAAGTGAAATTAAGACCCAACCTGAAATCTGATTAAATTCCTATGTGAATATTGGGTCTCTCAGTGCCTGCTTTTATTAGATTTGGATCGTTTGGTGTTGGTTCAACATAACACACACCTTGAGAACTGTGGCAGCTGTCAGTAATTGAAAAGGTCCTTGCTTGTAGTCTAAAATTCAAAACATGGACACAGAATCCCTGTCCCTGATCCAAGCATGGGGAAGTGGCCTTTAGGTAGGGGAGGGTGAGAGGGATCACTGCAGGTATTGAGAGCATCGTCTCGGAGGGGAGCAGCTCCTCCAGCTGAGCACCTGCTGCTGTGAGAAGGCCTCAGTGGGATGTTTGTCACTCCTGGGATGGGGTAAATGAATAGAACAGCAGCAGCATCAGCCCAGTGCATCCCCAGCAGGTCAGGAACCCTGCCCTTGGCTGTCCTCAGTGGCTGTGGGCTGAGGCATGAGAAATTCGCTTGGTCACGTGGTGGCAGAAATATGGAAATGTGTGCATTGACTTCGGGTGTGCTGTCACCCAACCTGCCAGGGATCAGCACTACCTTTGATTTTCACAGCTTTTGTCAGTCTGAAGTCACATTATATGTTATATTATGTTTTAACATAGTTTTCCAGAAGTAATAGAATCGTGGAGAAGAAATGATAGCACGTGTCACATAAACTTGGATGTAAGAGGCACAATACTGTGGTAATGGGACACCCAGCCTGCTGGGATACCTTTGTAAATGAAAATTGATTTTCTCCAGGATTCTTTAGTGAGTGAAATAAATTAAATATGCATTTAGTTTCACCAGTTTAAAAAATGTCTTTGTTAAAATAAGAATGGTGATATAGAAACATGTTCCAATAAATTAAAGTAAGATAAATTATATCCAGCAGCTTGTTGAATACATCAACTTATGAGGTTTTTTAAAATCTGAATAATACAACAGGGACGTCCCAGGAAAAAAGAAAAGCTCATGGAGATCTCTGGAACACTTTGACTAGTTACAGATAATTTTAGCTTTGATGATGTAACCATGTGTCTAGGCTCTATTTTCCTCTTTCACTTCATGCTTTTAATTTGATACAATTCTTCTTGTGAATATTTGAGGCGGAGTCAGTTTGGTTTAGGTCAATAGGCCAAGTATAACCTTAGAAATAAGACAGTCAACCTCCAAAAGCTCCACAATTTCTACTTAGACTCTTAATAGGTTTTTAGGACACAAATGAAACCATTGTAGTCATTTTGCTGGTATAATTTACTACATTAATGATCAAAAAAGTGAAAAAAACAGAGTAAAAATGTTAATTTCAAGCACCATTACAGAAATACAATACAATAGAATAAAAAAAAAAATCAGATAAATGTTCATTTGCTGTAAACTGACGGTTGTTAAGAGCCCATTGCCCTAAAGCAAGCTATCTTGGGAGCAGCAGCAGACCGAGGTCACTGTCATTTGTGAAATGCAGATTACTTATTGGAGATTTTTGTTAATGTTTTAATAGAAAAAGGGGGTGATTAAAATGGTGTTTCTTCAATAACGAAGAGTCATCATTGTTCTGGTGCTGGTGTTAATGCTCTGCTGCCTGTTGCTGTAGTGGCTCAGGCGCCCTTGAGCAGACACCCCAGACTGAGGGCCGGCTGTCTCCTGCACCCCAGCCCTGCTCCCGGCCTCCAGCTGCTCCTGTTGATGACCCTGCTGCTGGAGCTGCCCCTCTCTGCCCTGCCAGGGTGGGCAAACAGGAGCTGAGCTCTGCTGCAGGCCACCAGTGAGCCCTGCCATGGCCGTGACTGCCTCACTGCCTCTTTGCTCTCCAGCTGAAGAGGAAGAATCGCATATTCTGCTTTACTTGTTGCTGGTTCAAATGTCATGGCATCATTTAACTAGCACAGGAACATAACTGTGTTTTCTTAGAACTGCAATCCCCGACAAAGTTCACATGTATAAAAAAAAGCTCAGGTGACCACAGTAGATCCTTCTGTAGCTGCTTCCCTCTGATGAAAATTATGTGTAAGGTGGAAAGTAGAAGGTACCAAATATAAGAGGCATTCCAGTTTAAAACTGAACAGCATTAGTGGTTCCTTTCAGTCTCTGCAGCATTAGTCGATGCAAAATAGGTTTCAGGGTCATTCCCTTGGTGGGAACTGGGAAGCACCTTAACTGTTCACATTTATTTAAAAGCTCAGGGCTGATAAGGCTGCTCAGGTTGAGGCTGTTGGGCATGTTGACATCATGGTCTGGATCTGAGTCTTGTTAATCATTTGGTCTACATTACTTAAAAATATCTAAAAAACAATCAGATTTTAAAAAAATAGTTGTTGAGTAGTGAACATATAGTAGAAGAAATTTAATTTAGAGTAAATATCTATTTTTAAATTAAAAAACTTCTCCAGTGCTCTTATGCATGCAAAACAGACCTAATGACACTTCTGATATCTTTCATGCATTCTGACATTTTTACATTTTCAGCTAGAGAAGCATGTAGTACACAAGAGAAGTGATTGTATTAGCTTCTTACTTTCTTCACTGCCTGTGGTATTAAATAATGGCTTAGAAAAATAAAATAAATCCAGTTCATGCATAAAGATGAATGGAGTAGAATAATCATTATGTGCATGAGTTCGGCCCCTGAGTGTGGTACGTTCTGGAAGAAGCCAGTTCATCCCCAGTGAGTGCCTGTTCCCATCCTACTGAACATGAGGGGGATTTGTTTATTTATCAGTGGTGCCTGTCCCAGTCCTGTCTGTGGAGGTGTGGACACAGGAATCTCTTGCTGAGGGATTCAGGTGAGCTCAGTCACAAGAGAGGCTGTGCAGAAGCTCCTCTCTCGCTGTGAATGAGAGACAAGGATCTGCTTCCTCCCCTCTCCTTGGACCTCAGCTCAGCAAACACTCAGCACCTGCTGGTGTGACCCCCTGGCACAGCAGGAGAGCTGGGCAGCACCTGGACTCCTGTCAGCGAGGAATACTCTTCTCTCAAAGTCTGTTTAATGCCAGGCTGAGCCCAGTGTGGACTACAGAGGGTGGATCTCTGTGTCCATATCCACCCTGGGAGCAGCACACTTGGACGTGGTGATTTGCCCCGGCGTCAGAGCTGCTTGTGCTGGGAAACATCGGGCATGACAGCCAGTTGTTGTCAGAATGAAAGGGGATGACACCTAATTCTGCATCCTGTTCATTTTTATGGCTGGTTTTGCTGTGAATAGGCAGCAAGGTTAAAGGCTCTAATGTCTGTGGTGCACTTGGGATGCAGGCAGGGATATTCTACAGTTTCATGAGTAGAGAAACTCCCAGAGAAGAGAGGTGACTTGGGGCTACAAGCCTCGCCCCTTCCAGTGTTGTGAAAAGCACAGGAATGGACCAGAACAGCCTAGAATAGTATAGAAAAGATCAGAACAGAGGAAAAGCCTTTGATTTCTTACCTGTTCAAATCCATTTTAACTTCTGAGAATGTATTTCCTCTTTAAATGGCAAGAAAAAGTAGCCCAGAGAAGCACATGCAAACCTTAGGAAGGATTTAAAATATTCCATTTGTGAAACTGTTGATGATTAAAATATTGACACGAAATCAATAAACCTATGAAATTTTACCAAAGATAACTGCAGTGGTTGCAAAATGTTGTGAGATAATTAATATTGGAATAGTATGAACTAGTTTAAGCATAATATTAACGATACATTGTTAGAATTTGAAGTATTTCTTTGCAGAATCATAAGAAAAGACACTTAATAGAGATGAGCATTCTGCTTTCTCTTGGTTTTCACGTAAGTTTGTGCTCTCCAATTTCTTTAGGCATTCTTCCAACAAAGAAATCCCAAACAGCTCCTTCTGTTACAGGAGTTGCTGCTCTCAAGGACTAAGCCATAAAGACAAACCCAGGTTTGTGATGAATGGAATTGGAAGGGTCCGGTATTATTCCAGATTTTTATTTTGCTGCAGGTGCATGTCTGTTTGTTCTCAAACAGCTTGAAGTCGTGTTTAAGCCCATTATAATTTTATTGGGGAATTGTTTCAGTGTTTAATATAGGAATTTGTTTATAGATTTCCACACAGAATCTCTTTAAAAATAAGATGAAGCAAAGAAGTAGGGTTTTTTTATCACATGGGTTCATATTGCAGTAGATCTGAGATGATATGTTTATTTATCCTCTCCTGTGTGAGATCAAAGCTTTCTTTGTGAAATATATCCGTGATACAGAAAATGAGAATAGCACAGCAATAAGGGAAGAATGTCTGATCCCCACGACCATAATCTGGACCCCCAAAGAAATCCTCACCTTGTGAAACCGCAGCTTTAAATAGAAGTAATGTTATTTATGATGCTCACAAACAAGCCCACTGGAAGTCAGGGAGCAGCCAAGATAATATCAGTCTCTCACAGGGTAGATATTAGCCAGAGCTGTATTTGAAATTATTTCTAATTGGAGTGTGATTCTGCATATTTTGTACCCCAATGCAAATGCAGTGTGCAGATAAGGTTCTTAAAAAGAGATGTTCAGAGCAGCAGACACTTAGAAAACACAGAGTGTGAAATCCAGGAGCAGTTGGTTGATAATTTTCTGTATTTTGTATGGTTTTTATTGACCCAAGATGATTTGCTCCTTTATGAGAGAAGACACAACCTCACTAGCATTCCCTACTGTGTGTGAGACCCACTCTGTGCGGACTGCTGGGTTTTGAGAATTAACAAATGAGCTAAATGAATGCAATAAAAATAAATCAGGGATGGTGCATGGAAAAATGGGCTTTGTTCATTTATTTCTGACATGAATGGTTTAGTTTTAATTATTTATAGTCCTTCACAGTGCATTGTTAAATGTGCTGCAACATATTTTGTAGGAGTAATGAAGTTTTTGAAGTAGCAGAGCACAGTGCAGCCCTCACACTAGCTGGGCCTGGAGGGGACTGAGCCCTGCAGGGGGAGAGGGACAGGAAGGTGCTGTTTGCTCCTCTTTTCTTGTGCTGTGGAAACAACTGCACTCCCAGACTCCGTGATCTGGACATTTGGGGTCTCAGGTGGAAGTGGCACATCAGGTGTGTTATGGGTGAATGAAGTTGAATAGGACAGTTGTGGGTTCGGTGGGGTTGTTCAGGCTGAGTTTGTGTTGGGAGTTCGGGTTCTGTGAATGTACGTGTGTAATGTTTTGTCATGAGTAACCACCAGGGCAAGCTGAGAGGGGACACCACGACAGAAACTTTCCAGAAGAAGCTTCGACCAGAGGAGTGATGGCATGGAGGACTAGACTGGCACACCACAACAGCCAATGTGGCAGAATGATTGGACAGGAATGCACCATCAAGTTGGACCAATCAGGACCCCTAGAAAAGAGCTAATTAGAAGAGAGACGATTTAGATCCACCTGGAGACCATAAAAGGACTCCCCAGGGAGGGGTGGGGTCCTCAAAAGGTATTTGTGACCGAAGGAACATCCAGCACACGTGTTGATTCAAGTCTTTGGTTCAAGTCTTTGATTCCAGTCTGCTTTGTCACTGGGGACCTTGGGCTTATCTCAGGTCCCTGTTTCCAGTTGTTGTTTTCATTATGAAAACCAGTTAACCTAATTACAGTGACTGGCTCCTTTGTTACAAGGTGCAGCTCAGACTTGAGCTAGAACCCAATCTAGAATTGGAACCCTAGACCTCAAACTAGCATTTGAACCCTAGAACTTGAACTAGTTCCCTAACCCTAACGCTAGAACCCCTGAACTCGATGTGATGGCACAGGAACAAGTAATACCCAGGCAGCCCAGGGAGCTGCACTGCTGCTCCTGGGGAAGACAAACAGGGACCACAAAGGCTGTGAGTGACTGGGCACATACAGGAATGAGAAGTTTGAAACTGCAACGTGTGCACATTCTCTGGTTCCACATTTCCACATCATTGCCTGCTCTCTCAAGCTGGTACTGGCAGACAAATGAGGAGCTGGGTTTGGTGGCAAAGATTCCTTAAATAACCACAGACATCTTTCATATGATTTTGCATGGGAGCTAAGGGATGGAATTGTCTCTTTTCATGCAGGAAAAAGGAAAAGAGTTGGGCACTTGGGGAGGAGGAAAAAAAATTCCAAAAAGAACCAAGTGTGATAATTTAATCTACTGTACATACAAAAGAAAGGAGCTGAAATATATTTTAATCCATCTTTCAATTTCTACAGAGCCTTTGTTTCTGACTCTGCTACCTCCTGTGAGTTTGTAAACTCTGAAATCGTTCCAGTCGAATTTTCTGCATTTTGTTTTTAGTACTTATAGTCTGGTTGAAGTTGTTAGCTACCGGAATAACAAACTGATGTATGAGATAACCCTCTCTGCATCCGTGTGGAGCTAATGGAAGATATCTGTTGGGGAGGGGGGTTTGATGCAACTTGCTTGAGGCAGTGAAAACAGTCACAGAAACTCACCATGGAAAGAATCCTTTTACCTTTCATGTGAAAACCCCACCTGAAACCCTCCCCTTTGCTCTGCGTGTGTCTTTGTGTTGATAATAACCTGGCTAATGTCTTACCCTTGATGGGATTAAAGGCTGGATTTCACAGCTGTTTATGACATATGTTTCTCACTATTGATGGATTCAGCAATGGAAATAATGCAGAGAAATTAGTGTCTTCTTTTTCCCATTTTATGATAGCAAATGTGTGAACACAAATGTGGAGATGCTATGCAAAAGCAATCAAATTTAGTCTGGCTTTATATGTATGTAAATATTTTCTTTTCTATAGTATTTGTAGCCCTTTGCTGGAACAATCATATTAATCTCTGATGACTTTGGGGAAGACCAGAAATGTTAATGAATAGCACAGTTTGTCTGGGTTCTGGCATCTTAGAATTTATGGAATATGCTGTGCAATCTACTTTATTCTAATGTCTTTCTCATGAAGCCCCTCTCCAGGATTAACACAGCATTGAAAATGCAATCATTGATTCTGATCCTGCAGATACTTATTAATGGCCTTAATTTTAAGAACTGATATTTCAGTAGGACTGCTCACAGTATGAAGAACCTACGTGAGACTTTGCAGAATTGAGATCCAAAACACTGACTTTGCCTTGGTCTTCTTCTTAATTATAACAGTGCACTATTTCCAGGGACAGTTGCCAGCTGCCTCAATTACAGGGAACTGCAGAGCAGCAGGTTGTGTTTGTGCATTGATCCTACAGTCTCTGACTTCACAACCTTAGTACCATCCAGTCACTGAACCTACAGACAATGAATATTCTGATTTTCTCTTACTGTCTTTTGCTCCCTGATAGAATGAGCAGGCAGAATGAGTTATCCTTTGCTTGTGACCATTCCAGCAGCACAGCTGGGTGCTGTGTCCTCCTCCACTTCTTTCCATCCACTGCAGTGTTGAGTATTCATTAGAAGAAAAGAGCAGTACTATCATATCCACGGTTGTCTCCTCCTTCAGAAGCCTCACAGTTGGTTAATCTAAATTCTGTAACCAAAAGGAAGCAGTTGGGCTTTGTAGCGCCCCTTTCTCTGCTCTCAGGGTCGTGCCAGGAAGAATCTGTCCTTACTGCACCACCTTCACCCCCTCACAGCATGTGGAGATTTTCTGAATTCAGCTGAAAAGGATGTATATGTCTTATTCCAGAAATAAGATGTGCCCAGTGTCTACACCATGTCCACATTCCACTACATCTCCTGATAGTTCTCCGTATCACCCCTCCTCTCTTCAAGGACAGCGAGATCCTACAAGGTCTCCTGTCATGATCTTGCTTTCCTCTGAGCTTACCAGAGCAGACATTGTGTCCCTGCTCCCCTGTTGTAAAGCTGCTGAGAGTTATATAAACAAAAGTAGCCGTGCCTGGTACGCTGCTTCACCCAAGTGATGTGAAGCTGAAGCGTTGCAGATGAGCCTGCAGTGCTTTTGTGGGGCACCATGTAATGAGCCGATAAAGCACACAGTTACTGCCTCCTCACATGGCATTTACTTTCTCCAGGGCAGGGAAAGCCAATCCTGGCTGAGCTGTAATGGTCTCCAGCAACTATAAAAGCAAAATGAAAAGTGACACTTTTCAACTCAGCAAAATATAAAAGTGAGCTCTCCTTCTCCACTCCTCTGAACACTGGGGCTTTTGCTTCCAGCCAGGGCTGTCAGTTTAGACTAGACTCGGCAAACTGAAAGCCTCTGCTCAAAGTATTGTATCATCTTCTTAATCTTTCTCCTCACTTCTTCCTGTTTGTTAATTCATCTTTATTAGGGCTTTTGGTACTCGCTATCACACTTGTTTTGTTTCTTATATACCTCAGGCATCCACAATGGTTCCCCATATGGAAGAAAGGTTGCACCTCAATTTTAACATAATAAGGCTCAAGTTATGCTAAGTCTTATGAGGCCACTTCTTGTTTGCCTCTGGTGAGAATGTCTGTGGCTGTGCTGGAAAATTTCAAGTCCTGGTTTTTTTTGCATGCATAGGTCAATATTACTGAGACTAGGTCAATATTACTTTGGGAGAGAACCCAAAGACAAAGGTATTGTAGCAGTGTGCAGTACTATCGATAGCAAATGTCTGGTTTGTAGCTGTTGTTGAAAGCAGAACACTACCATGGTCTTTAGAATTGTAAATTAATACCTGGTTTGTTTCAAGAAATCAGGACAAAAGCTCCCCTCTGTCTGTATAGCTGTGCTTTGAGTATTACTGATCCTTCCACACCTACTCAGCAGCCCCTTGCACCAACACTCCATGTCCAAGGTCTGGTTTTCCCTTCTGTCCTTTCACTTTCATCATCTCAAGTGCAATATTCATTTATGATTTTTTTTTTATTCCCTTCAAATTTAGAGCTTTCTATTCTTCCTTGCTGTCATCTCTATTCTTCTCTCTGAAGCCACCAGTTACCAGAGTGTTTCTCAGGAAGATCTTAGGCCAGTGACTGATGTATAGTTTTTGGACCAGAAAAGTGCTCTGTGTGTATGAAATCACTTTTAAGAAAATTTCATTACCCTTCCATTTCCATTAGAGGTTTTTTGCTTCTTTGTCCATACAGAACTATGGAGAGCTACAGCTTTTGGCCAGCAGATCTTCACCTGTGGGCCACTAACAGCTTTTGTACTTTTGTCTTTGCAAGAGTTAAACCTGCTGAAACTCGTGTCCATCTTCACTGAGGCTCTCTCATCTCCAAACCCTGTTTGCCTAATTACTTTGATTACATCATTGCTTACTTACTTTGATTGTATTTCCAGACACAGGCTGTGTCCAAATGTGAAACATTTGCTAGATCTACTGTATTAAAAAATAAATTAAATGGGGAAAAAAATCAGATTCCCTGTTTCAACTTCTCTGACATTTTGTGAGCATCTTGCCTCTAACAGTGACCAATTAGGGTCTGTAAGAGCAGAACAGGACCAAGATTTCAGAGAATGTTTATAGCAAACCCATTCCTGGCTGTGTCAGTGGAAGACTGATGGTGTTCCAAGCAGCTCTCAGCCTTCATGACAGCCTGCTGTCGATGTGTTAAATCTCTTAAGACCCAAACTATAGTCTTGTTCAAACACTTGACTTTTCCCCTGGGAAGCTCACAGGGCCAGAAATGGATTGCTGACCATTCCTGAAGGAAGTGTCTTGTCTTGTTCATTAAATAGATGATGCTAAAAAACCTTGAATCACTTATTAGTGAGCACTTAAATAAAGAGAGAGCAAATACACTCTTTCATTTCTCATGCTCAGAAAAATACAACAACCTGAGGTACAAGACAGGCATGACTTCTGCTCAGGAGAAAGGCAGGCCCGAACAACAGGGAGGTAATTAGCAAAAGGCTGGCTGGTGGTATATTTTGAGAAAGAATTCTTTTGTTGTGGATAAATTTTCAGGATTAGTGTGAGTAGCTGTTAAATTCCTCAGTTATATTGGTGTAGAGAGGGCGCTCAATAGATCCATGATAGAATAGAGAATTTAGTTTGGTTCATGGTGTAAGGATAGGAATTGGATACAGGAGTTGCAAGGGGAATATATCATTCTCTAAATCCTGATATAAAATGGTAGTTCCCTCTTTCTGTCAATACTGTTAAGATTATTGCTTCTTTGTCTCACTGAAAGTCCAATTTAGGAGTCACTGGGGTTTCTTAAAATTTACAGGTTTCACTCACTGGAATTTTAAGCCTATAAGTTTATAAGCAGTTTTTCATATTTTGATGAGCCAAAAAAGGATAAATGCATAATTTCATATCTTTTCAGAAACAGACAATATGGTTTCTTTCTTTCTTCCAAAACTTTTTAGACTCTTAAATAAGTCTAAAGCACTCTGCAGTGCCGTAAATTTTAGACTTTTTTTTCAGTTTTATATGAAAGGACTGTGCCCATCTCTCTGTCCTTTCTCTCCTTTCTACAAAATATAATGTAGGCATATTTCTATGAATGAACGGGGGTCAGGAAACTCAGCAGTGGTCTGGGATGTTTTACACAAGAATCAGTGATTAACACATCAAACCAGGTAATTAGTGCCATGTCTCATAAAATCAGGCTTCAGTTTTATTAGCTAACATTATCTATTAATGTAATAAATTTAGGAAGTTATTGAAATCGTGGCAATTTAGATCTACAGATAAAAGCCTAGACCTATGTGTGGTTGAATTAATTTCATTTCCATTACTTATTTTGAGATGGGTTATCTGCATTCTATTACATCAGGTGCATCAGAAGTAACTCCATGAATGATAAGTGAATTAATGTTGGTTACAGATTTCATGGCCTGTAATGAGTGTGGGTGTGTGGGCATTGGAATGAAGTGAAAGTCCTATCAATGCAAAGGTATTGAATATTCTAACACGTTTTCCATGCAGTGAGAAAGCAGCTTCCAGAAACCTACACTATTGTTTCAAAGAGAAATATTAAAAATTCCAACCCAGGTATTCATTTATGGATCAATAAACAGCAGTCATATAGTTTTATGGCCGTGTTTAATCTCACATATGTAAAATGTGCTGTGATATATGACCACTATTTCTATGCATCCTGAGAACTCTTCTACAGGAATGCTCAGAGTCCCCTTGGGAACTACACAGTTAAAAAGAAAATGAACATGACATCTTGGGCGAACAAATACATCCAAAGATGAAAAAATAAATCATAAGTGGCAAGTCCTAGAGAAATCCCACATACTGTTCAAGTGGGACATCAAGATTTCTGTCAGCTCAGTCACAGGGGCCAGTTCTGTCTCACAGGCTGTTTAAAACCTCTCAAGAACTCTCCACTACCTGCTGCTTCTGCCCTCTTTCCCTTGCTTGGAAAACATTATGTGTTCCCAGCCTGCCTCAGAGCCCTCTGCTCTCAGAAATGATTATTGCTGTTTTGGCAGAATAACTCTGAATGTGATGTTGGCTAAAGCTTGTTCTATTTAAGGGAAACAATAAGGAGAAATAAGGCATAACATGGTAATATCTCAGTCTGACCGCTGGGATCTGATAACTTTTCCATCAAATTACTAACTTAGCCCAAGTTGCTTTTGGCAAATTCCTGTTTCATGAGCTTATCTCTGTTCTCCTCTGTAATGAACCAGCTCCTGCTCCTGCAGTGGAGCTGCATTTATGTAAGGATGGTTTCAATTTCCAGCTTTGGAAACATGCAGTGTCTGTTGTCTGGCAGAGATGGATCTTTGGTGTGACTCAATAGAGGAGTTCTTGCTTTTCTAAGGTGTGCTGGTGATATGCTCACGTTGAGTTTCATGCTCTGGTTTTGACACATTTCTGTATCAGTTTCAAGTTCAAAGGTGCCCTGGTTCTCTCTCCAGAGGAGAGAGAAGCTCCGGTGGATTCTGTGAATCATGGCGGATGCAGAGACCTGTAATGAAAGGTGAAAATCCTCAACTTCCAGGGCTGTGTTGCATTCCCTGGACATTTAAACTGTGAAAAATGTCCCCTTGCTATTCAAACTATGTGGATTAATATATTACTCTTGGTTTAGAAATTACATAATTCATATTATTAATTAACCCTAACATTGCTATTTCTCTGTGGTATTTTAGTGCTCTCAGCACAAGTTTTCCTCCTCCTGACCTTTTGAAGGATCTGTATAGATTCAGAAAGATAAAATGTTGAAGAATGTGAGCCATTAAAACTGAAAGTTGTTTTCAACTTGTCTCTATTAACATATGCATACTTTTAATTGGAATAAATGCTGACCTATAAAGAAGACAAGAAACATTTCCAATTCAAAACAAACAAAAATAAGTAATTCACCTCTCTTGGCATCTACTAAATTTCAAGTTTGATAGATTATGCTTCAGATTCCAGATATGTTTAATCCTTCAGTCTAATATTCAGAATAGATATTGACAGTGCTACTGTCACATAAATGGGGAAAGATGACTCTGTGTTTTAAGGAAAAGGTGAGATATGAGACTGATTAATTTATTTAGAAAAAAAATTTAACAGAAGTTGTTGAACTAAAATAATTTTTTCCTGCTGTATTTGTTCTGCTGACAATGATCTGAATTCTATCAATGCATTTTTTTCAATAATAGTGATTGGATTTCTTCCTGACCCTCTTTATTTTAAGAAAAAAAATATTTTAGAAGTGTCTTCCTTGATCTCTTAACTTTTTCCAGTTGTTGTGGTGTTGTTTTTTTTGATTTTTTTTTTTTTGTAGATCAAAATATTGAACTATGTGAAAAAACTATTTTACCACTCATAATGGAGAGGAAATATTCCTTTTTTTATCTCTCCAATACTTTGTCTCATCATCCATTGAGGATGGACATGAATATATAACTCGTTGGTTGCTGTGAAACTAAATAATTTGTCCAGAAGGTTTAAAGATCCTTGGATTTTAAGCCCTATGGACATGTAATTAAGAGCATACGGAAGAGCATAAGCACCTGAGCTATGGCTCATGCCCAGTTTTGATGAATCCTGTAAGGGGAAGAGAATAGTTGGAATAATGACTAAATTAACTCCGACTCTTCTGGAGAGAGCATCACAGAGTCTCCCTTTGGTCTCAAGAAGGGGCAGAACTAATCACAGAATCACAGAACTGCAGAATCCCAAACTGCTTTGGGTTGGGGGGACCTTAAAGCCCATCTTGTTCCACCCCCTGCCATGGGCAGAGACACCTCCCGCTATCCCAGGTTGCTCCAAGCTCCACCCAACGTGGTCTGGAGCAATTCCAGGGATGGGGCAGCCACAGCTTCTCTGGGCAACCTGTGCCAGGGCCTCTCCACCCTCACAGAGAGAGATTTCTTCCCAATATCCCATCTAAATCTACCTTTCCACTTTAATCTATCCCCATTTTTCCTATCAACAACCCAGGTCTGCGTTCTTTGCTCAGTGGAGGGGTGGTCTTCTGTGCCATGGATTGTGAACCCAGATCCCAGAATGGATTTGAACCCAAATTTTCCACAGTGGGTGAATATGCTAACAGGTGACTGGGATAAATCCCATAACACTGTCAAACTTGACAGAGACTGTACATTTTGTGCAAAACCACGTAAGCCCCACCACTGTCAAATGAAAGAAGGAATTTTATGCTCTCTGTTCCCTTCTGATATATGTTTGGCTGTCATCCTATTTCATAGTTGAGGCAATTGAAACACTGTTTAAATGTGTATCATAAACCTATAGATGAGAACATTTCCCTGCTGGATTTAAACCATTACCCCCAAAGGTGTTAAAGAAACCACGCTGTGTGTCACTTTTTAAGATCAAGGGGCATTTTTGATGTTAATGCCTAGAAAAGGCAGATGAACACTAACAGCTGCTTATGCACAGGCTGGTGAATTGAATAGGGAAATACTTCTGTTCTGGAAGTCAGATCTCCAGAGAAAAATGATAAATTGTGAGCATCCTTAAGTAAGAGTGATAGTCTCTAAGGATAGTTGAGCAAGGCTGATAATATAAAATATGTAAAACGGGGAAAATATTTAATACTTCTGTTTCTCTGCTCTAAGGAGTTGGAAGGGTTGTGTTAACAATATATACGGTGCTGCTGTGCTCAGGCATGCAGGAGAAATGCAATATATTAGTTCTCAAATCAGTAGTTTGTGAAATGCGTTTTTGGTATCCAGGGATTTTCAGGACTGTTACACTGATAAGGAGTCAAGGGCAGTCTCCTCATGGGCTGGGATGGCTCTCTTGGGAGAAGAAGGGAACAAAAGAAAAGGAGCAGCAGCTTGTTAAACTGAAAGTTCAAGTGGAATTTTTAAAATTATCATTATTATGAAAAAAGAAACAGAGGACAGAGACGGGTATGTTTTTGAGGCAATTCGGTTTTCTCACCCCTCCCAAAGAAAAATAAAAAAGGAATATCTCTTGCTTAGAACTTATTTCTTGCTTAGTCAGGCTCTTAGACCCTGCATTTGGTCCAGGAAAGCCCCTGATTCAAATTCTGCAGCTTTTTGGTGTATTTTAGGTGATGCATCTGAATTTTTTCACGTTTTCTCATTGCCTAATAGAACACAATTATTTTCTACACTTGCATTGTGTGAAACACATATCTTCAGTCTACCAGCCTCAAGGAACTGCAGCCTCACCATAACACATTTTTTATAGGTTGAGAGAATTTTTTACACCTGAAAACTTGGATTAAGATTGTAAATTCTTTTAAAAGAGAGTTGGTACTCAGTTACATGTAGCTTTGTGATTGATGACTGTATCCTGCTCAGCTAATCTCAGTTTGCCAGTAAACCCTTTCTGACTATGAGAATTTTAGGCTCTTTGATTTCTGCAATAGATTCCTTAAAGCTGCTCAGACTTTGCTGGATAGTTGCTTCGTCTCTAGGGCTTCACTTTAAACCCAGGGAAATGTGGTGTCTTCTTTAAAACAGTTACTGCAGGTTTTGATCTGGTTGTAATCTACAGCATTAAACAAAGTAAAAGCAGGAACAGGAACAAATGATACCCAAAACCCCTTGCTTGGCTCTGTAGGGCAGTTTCAGAGTGTGCTGGCTCATACCCTGTTTGCTGAAGAAATCCAGGACAGAAGGAGAAAGCTGTAATGAGGCTTGGTGAGTTTTGATTTGAATTTTTAGCATGTTTTTCCTTTCAGGTTAGGAACCATGTGTGGAAGATCTGTGATTTTAAAATCGAAGTGAAGCCACAAAGCCTCCTGCCAGCAGAGTTAGTTTCTCTGGTTGTGCTTAAAATGGTTCCTCTGTTGCACGCACAAATCAGCTTCCTCTGTGAAAGCAGCAGAAAGCTCAACTCAAAAGCGACTTGTATTGGTTTTGATGGAAGAATTGTAGGCCATGATTCTTACAGCTCTATTTCACAGGTTCCCCCCAAAGTTTCACTGACTTTCCCCCAGTCAGAAACTGCAGAACCTCACCTGTGCAATTGTCACATGGAGAAATTTTTGGCTGCTCAAGGCAGGAGGTTTTTCTGCACCTTGTCACATGCAGCTCCAAGTTTGTTCAGCAGTGAATTTTGGTAAAGTTGCACAAGAATATAAGTAACACGTCACGGTATAGTCCTCACTGGAAAAAAATTGGAACGTTGCAAGTTCTGCTGTTGCTCAGAAGGAGACAGAAATTCCTGCCTTCCTTAATCTTTGAGCTCTTGATGGAGAGAAACGGAATTGCTTCCAGAATGCCCTTCAGAATAATCCTTATGGATAAACTGAGACCCTCACCAGTCCAGGTACAGTTACAAAAGTGAAATTAGAGAAAAAATAAAGAAGGACTAGAGCAGAGCTGCCCACCACATTTTGCTGCTTGGAATGTGTTCTGCACCCCTACAATTTTTGCAGACTTCACATTTTCAGTTTGGTAAGAACACTTTATGTGTTATTGTAGCAAGACTTTGAGCCACGTGTTTTCTCTATTTTCTTTACATTTCTTCTTTTCACTGTATCACCTCACTTCCTCTATTCTGCTCTTTGATGCTTCTCTATCCTTTGATAGTTTTTCCACTGTTCTTTTGTACTTACTTTCCATTTGTTATGTTTTGCTTTATTCTCTATCAAATACTTTTTCCTTTCTTATTCTCTCCTTCCACTACTGTCATTGTTCTTTCCCCCCACACACATTCCTAAATTATCTATCATAGGTCACTTATGCTTATTTTTCTAGTGTTTCTGATTTTATTTCTGTTATTTTTTCTCAGGAAATAAACACATGCCCATGCCCATATATGTAGTTGTTTTTTTCTAGCCACCCTCAAAGAAAAACTGAACCTTGCAAAAATCATGAGGGAGCAGGAGGTATTCCAGGCAGCAAAACCTGTGGGTGACTCTGCTCAAATTCCCCGTTATTGTTCCTGTAATTTGATGTGTTTGCACTTTTCGCTGAACTGGTGACCTTTGCAGTCACCCTTGCACACTGGCAGCCTTATTACACTCGTCATTTCTTTCAGGGTTCTTCTCTCTGTCCCTCACACATGCAGGACCTGACTCCAGTGAGGCTTCACCTGTGCCCATGTGCCCAGTGTAAAGGTAGAACCTCGGCGGTGGCTGGGAGCGGAGCTGTACCTGTGCCTTGTACAGGAACCAGCACACCACGCCAGGGCTTCAGGCTCAGCATCCCCCAGCAGGGTGGCAGCAGCACTCAAGGACATTTCTAGAAGTGATGGTGACTCCTGGTCCTGCGGGACCCAGACAACAGGAAGGGCAGGGACTGAGGGACTTTGCTCTGGTGGGTTTGGCTGTAGGGAGGCTCCTGGTTGCAGCCTGGAGACCCACCAGGGGCTGGGTTTGCACGTTGGCCTTAAGCCTGCAATCCAGCATTGAAGCAATACAAGGTATTGCAGCTTCTTTGTGTCAGCAAAGACTCCTTTGGAAAACACATTGTTTAAAGCATCCTTCAACTGTAAAATAATCTGATGCATAAACCTTGTTGACGACCTTTTTAGCAAAAGAAACTGTTAATAAAATAGGTGCTTTCATGGAAAACCTTTCAAACCTTGGGAAAACCCAGAACTCCTTCTGCCTGGAACTGCTCTTCTTGAAACTCTGTTTTCTTCAGTTCCTTCATTCTTTTTTCTCTCCCAACTGCTTTCTACCAGCAAATGCCTTGAGACACCAGGGCTGCTGCCCTGTGCTGGGAGAGGCACAGCACCAGCCAGGCTGGCATTAATCACATCCGCCTGTGCCCGAGGGAAACATGCCTGGAGATGTGTGGAGCTGGAAGTGAGGCAGTGGAGACAGGCTGCTTTTTGTGCCTGAGCCCGGCGTTTGTGCTGCCTCCACCTCTGCCCATTGCTCTTCTTGGGCAAGGGGCAAGGGCGCCTCCTGATCTGCCTGCCCGGTGCTGCAGGGCTCTGCTGTCACCTGCCTGCAGAGTCATTTGCAAACAGGCCCTATCGCTGGGGAGCAGAAATGTGTTTTTTTCAACCCGAAGCAAATTTATAGTCTGGTTTCCTGTCAGATCTTTGCATTTTCCTTCTCTGCCCCTCCCAGTCTGTGACACACTTTTTCTTACTTTCTGCGTGGCTCTTTGCTCGTTCTGCCACCGGCGCCCCAGCCTCCTTCATTCTTGATTCTCCCGAAACTTTTGTACTTTGGGGGCCAGGGGATGTTTTACTCCTTGCGTTTCCTTTACTTTTCAACAGCTGCAAAGCACAAATAACCTCTCCAAGACTCCTGGAGAGACACTGAGGATTGCATGGAGGCGACGTAGCGAGTGCAGCCTGCAGCAGCTGCAGCGAGACAGACGGTCACTCATGAGCACCCAAGGTAAGGACAGCAGCTGGCAGAGCAGCTCCACCTCCCTGCTGGCTCCCACAGCACTTGCCTCTGATCGCTCAAAGTTCCACTTTCACCTTTTTTTGCACTGATAGTCAAAAGCTTCTTTGAAAATGGTTCCGTTGGTGCTTTCCTTGCCCTCAACAGGTCTGGTGCTTTGTGTGCGCCGATCCTTGGAGCCCGGGGTTGAGGGAGGCAGAGAGGCTGTGGCTGGAGGTGCAAATGTGCAGTGGGAGAGAGAGTTGATATGGAGGTCTGGAGAGGGGAGGTGAAGGATCACTGATCATCAGCGCCAGTCTCCAGGGAATTTCTGGTTCTACCCATAGTGTGTTGTGCTCTAGCCCTTTCTTTAAATCTCTTCACTGAGGTTTATGCTTTCTGTTAACAAGTAAAATCTTTCTTTTTTGATTTTCTTCCTCCTTATATTTGATTTTCTCACTTCCTTTTTTTCTATTCTCAACCATCTCTAGTTCTTATTATTTTTTTCACCATCTTTTTATGGCTTTTTATGCCATCAAGAGTATTTTCTGTGTGACAAATATTTCCCATCTTCATTCCTTTCATTTCCTTTCCCTCTGCCTTTTTTCATGCTTGTGCAATAGACTGTACATCCTCCCTCAAATTCTTAATCTCTGCCTCCTTCCCCTCTGTCAGTTCCTCCTTGCTCTTGTGTTCCCCTTTCCCGTTGTTCCTGCAGCTTCACACACGCTCTACTTCCTGCTCCATCCCCTTTCTCCTGTGTTTGCTGCGAGATCCTTTTGTGAGAGCTGTTGCCTCTGCACTGGGCTGTCCTCACGCACGTCTCTTTCCTGTCATTCCCTTCTATGGACATGTGCAGGATTTGCATATTTACAGTTTTGGGGATGCATCCCAAAATAGGGATAGTTTACACTTGCATAACTTCCTTCCAGTGCACAGACTGATATTTAGTTTTTCACGACAAATAACCGCTGTCATTCTTTCTCTCTGTTTCTGTCTCACAAACAGCATTTTCTAACACCTGTAACCCGCTTTGTCTTCCTCTCCACTCTCCAACAGAGCCTGCTCTGACTTTGTGCATTCTACCCCTTCTCTTTCTGCCATCCCACTCCTTCCTACCTCCTTACCACAACACTCCACCAGGTTTCTCTATCTGGTTTTATCTTTATATTGCATTCAAACTGGGAGGAACTGCTGATGCAGCTGGGCTTGCACTGCTGCTTTACAATCCCTGCTGCCAGCCTGCAGGGGAACCAGAGGAAGTATTGCAGTCTCTCAGCTCCTCTTTCCTCTGCAGAATATGCAACCTGAGCAGGGAAAGAGCTTAGTGCTGGGACTGAAGGTAGATGGAAAAAAATGGGAGAGCACAATGCAAAATGCCCTTGGAAAACTGTAAAAAAAACTTCTAGTTGTTCATAAATCTTTTAACTAAACTAATCAGAATTTCTGATCTGACACTGGCATAGTTTTTTGTCCTTTTCATTCCTATGGGATTCCAAGTCCCAGAGGTAGAAGTTCTCAACTCCAATGCTCTTGTGGCAGTAACTTTGCTCATAGGATCTGGAAACAGCTCATGTCTTGGTGTAAAAGACATCTTGGTGAGTCACCAAGATCAGACATGGCTAAAAGATGCATCCAAGGACAATATCTGGTATTATTCCTTGCTTAAATTTGTATGCTTTGAATCAGATATGACAAATATCCATCTCTTTGATGGAGCTTGTTAGCCTCACCTTCTTGAGCAGGACTATTGAGACTGAAGATTTATTTCTATGGATGTTCTAGTGTGGTCTTTTGGGAACTGAATAAGGTTCACTTATTAAACTCAGCTGAATTAATAAGAGAATTATTATGTGGGAGAATTCTCTTAGCAATCTGTCTGGCTCTCTCAAATTGTTCATCTCCTTATGAGTGAAAGGAGCTTAAATTTTTATGTTTGCAATTATAAGATATCCTTTCTGATTCAGAACTAGAAAACTGTGGCCTTTGAGCTGTGAGCATTCTCTTCTGAATACAGAAACAGGTACATTAAAATATCTTTGCCTTTTGGAACTTACAAAAAGTCCACCAGCCTAGAACAATGAAATAAGAGATACTCATTTTATACATTCAGGTCTAATATGACTCTTTCTTATTCTGTTGCAACTCATCTTGTGATGGGAACAGCATTTGTATTCCTTTTGAGTCATTCTACAAAACTTTTGGATTTTATGCCTTGTTTTGTCAGTATCTTTTGCCCCTATTACTGGTTCTTTTTGTAAAGGCTCCCATCAGTAAATTGGCTGAGACAATGTCTCTTCCCTCTCCCTCCCTCCCTCCTTTTTCTTTTGCATCACATAGTTGGCTTGTGTTGGGTTAAAAACGGACATTGTCACAGGTGTGTTGTGACATTTGCAAGGGGACCTGGAGGCAGAAATTTTAATTTTGTGCATGTCTGTGTCCGATTTCTTGAATCGTGTCTGGCAGAGGAGAAATTTCAGCAGGAGAGGGCCTGGAAACTTTCTATCCTCTTCAGCAAACAGAGAGCCAACCCCAGAACAGAAATTCAGAATCACGTGTTTGACTCCCTATTCTTATGCAAATAGTTACTTCCAATTAGATTTAACTCTTAATTACGAGTTAAATAAACTTTAATAATCTACTTTCTTAATAAACTTTCAATGTGGGGGAAAAGGAAGAACCATTTGACTGCATGTATCTTGTTACAATTAAAAACAACTTGGACCTTCTCTAGAAGGATGAATCCCAAATAACTGGGATATGCTGAAATTACCAGAATGCCATATACCAAATGACCTTGGTTTCTATAGAGTTCCTTGGTGAAAGTTTTTATCAGAGAGATATATGGGATGATTGCTCACAGAGGATGAAATTTATAGAGATCCTTAGCTACCCACTTGTTAGCAGATGGCTCAACTCTCTCTTTGATACTGAAATACATCTTTCATGAAATACGAATCTTTCACTTAGGTATGGTCATTAAGTTGTGTAACTGATGGTGGAGTTTGACCCATGGCAGCTTTCTTTGGCAGTAGCCTCCACGGCAATCTAAACTTAAAAAGAAATATGGAAGTATGCCTTGTGATTTTCAAACTGAAGGGTAAAACCATAAACCCCACCAAGTCTGGTCAAGTTTCACCACTGATATGAGAGAAAAATTCTTTGTCTGCTGTCTGTTTTGCCACTGCTGTCTGTAGGATTTGCATTTGCAGAACACTGTCTGCTGTGAATCCAGCATCTGCAGTGAATCTGCAATTCCTTTTTCAGAACAAATGATGGGGTTTTACAGGTCTACGTGTAATAAGATTCTCCATCTCTACCCTTCCCCCAAATTTTCTCTTAAGTGCTGCCTTCACCCCCTAGTCTGGGTCACTTATTTAACGGCAATGAACATTTTCAGGAAGGTAACCTTTCTGCTTGTGATTTGTTCAAGGACTCTGGAATTATAATGGTTGCTGTCAAATGTGTATAATTGGTGTCTGTGGCACACATCCAATGAGTGATAAAAGCTTCGTTGTCTCTGCTGCTTTAGTCTGTATTCTCTCCCTATATCATCCTCTCACTTCTGCTCCTCCCAGGCAAGGGGAGACTGCAGTGCCAGGCTGTTTAAAGCGCAGTGAGACCGAACAGCAGCTCTGCCAGGCTCCCTGTCACTGAGTGTCCCAGTCTGAGCAGTGGATCCCCCTGGCTGAGGTTTGCACACTGGCTTGAGTTAAGCATGGAGGTCTCCTCTGAACTTTGACTTCAAACACCTTCCTTCATAACCTCCTGCCCAATATCTGGGCTCTAGGAAGGGTGATAGTTTGTGAGTACGGTGAACTCACATGCTTAACGATCTACGTGTAACCTTTTACCAGTGGGTAAGAACTTTGTGCTTTCATATACAAAAAAGCAAAACCACATTACTAAGAGCACCCAAAACTGGCAACATGTTGTTCACTGTCTGCTCCCAGTGTTGAACATGTGATGAGGAGAATATTCCTGTTATGTTAGTCCTGAAAAACCTATTTTATCTTCAGGGCTGGATGGGGCATTACTTTCTAATGCTGTCTACTTCAGTGAATCTGTTTAGCAGCTCAAAAGCAGAGAGAAATTTGTCAAATCCCACTGGAAATCTATCAGAAATGTCAAATGAAATGCTGTAACATTCTGGTTTTGTCAAAAGGATAAGTGTATATACAGCTGTGTGTGTGATATTATTTGTAGTAATTGTTGCCTCAGTGAATTTCTCTGTGTGAAGTAACTTGATGTTGTATTAAGGGATGTGTTTGCTCTTGTCCCTGAGGCCAGCTTGGCCTTACACACAGGCACTTGGTATTTGCCCAAGTCAGCTCTGGTTTTTAGAGTTCAGGGGAGGAATCAGCTTCAGTGTAGCCAAGGGAAGGATTCCCACTGGCCCTCTGAGCACTGGGTGTTTGCTGGAAAATTTTCCTCAGGTTGTAATTGAGATGCTGAGGACCAAAGGGAGCGTAAGGTTCTGTTTAAAGTGGGATAATTTTTTTTTTTTTCCATCTGCGTGCAGAAGAAGCTATATGGTAGCAGTACATATGGTTGACATGGTTGTCATTAGCAGCTGAAGAATTGTTTCCACTTCATTTTTATAGCTCTAAATGTGTAAAAGCATCTCCAATCTCTCTGTGCCCATACTTGAAATCAGTCTGAATGTACTTAATAAGTTGTTACATACGTTTAATATATTTGAGCACAAAAATAAGTTCCTCCAAGATTTGAAACACTAATAAAGACAGTTATCAAATATTTGCCTCCGGGGATTCTGAATCCTGATGATACTGGGAAAACACCCAAAGGGTGTTTCAAGTCTTTTTACACCAAGAACATTTCCAAACTACAGTGAAAATGGTGATTGAAAGTTTTCTCTTTGATCATGAACTGAAAAATTATCACATTTATAAGATCATTTGAAGGCTTTTGGCTTTTAACAACTCAGTTCAAATACCAGTGACCTGCACTACTCGCTGACCAAACTGGTCCATTGCATGGGGTCTGTGTTTAAAAGAACATTTCCTCCCTCATTTCCTCATTTCCTTCAAAGTCTACTTTGGTGCATCCCAATCTTTTACAAGAACAAGTCGCAGTGTCTATCCAGCATCTGCTTCCTGCATCTCATTGCTTGGCTTTTTCTGAATCACAGAATTATTTAGATTGGAAAAGACCTTTAAGGTCACTGAGTCCAACTGTTAACCCAGCACTGCCAAGCCCAGCACTATATCATGTCTCTGAGCACCATGTGAAGGTAGTTCACATTCCATATGGTTTTTAGAGTTTATAATGAGGTAGTTAGTGAGATCATCAAACTCTTTTCACTAATGATTTGCAGTGACTGAAAATAGAAAATTCCATCAGTTTTTCCCACCTTCTTTGCTATTGCTGAGCTGAATTTTTCCTGAGGGAAAAAAATACCAAGCTTAAGGTAAGATTGTTCCCTGCTCCTACACTGCTAGTCCTCCTCCACAGTTCCTGCCAAAGCAAGTCAGAATAAGTCTCAAAATTTAATTGTTTAAGAATCTCCTATGTGTGCTTCATCCTTCCAGTAACATATTAATGTATTTCCAGTTACACATTTTTCAGAAAGACACAAGACTAACATATTTTATTTTAGAAGGTTTAATTTCCTTCTGTCTTTTATTCTCTCCTTTTTTTGCAATTTATGCCATGAAAGATACCAATGTAGTATGAAACAAACAAAAAAAAAAAACCGTTTAAACTTTTGTGTTAGGATTGAAAAGATTGTGTTTTCCTTTTGCTTGAGTTGTTCAAAAACATTGAAGGAGTTTTACATTTCCCGGAAGGCTGGAAAGGCTGAATCTGTCGGGTTTTTTAATCCACAAGTCTATGGCCTGAAGGAAAAGTGATACTTGAATATTTTCATGTGGAGTGTTGCACTGCAGAATGGTGTTTTTGTGACTCATCCATATCCATACTGAGGGCAGCATCCAGGCAGTTTTGCTGGATTAAACACTATTGACAGCAGCACCTTCACTGAATCACTGCCCTGCCAGGCTGCACACCTGGGAGAGCAGGGCTGGCTCCGTTGGCCTTAGGAGGCATGGGAGAATATAATATCAGGAGGAATATTCCACCTGCAAGGCACAAATGGAAAATGCTTGGTCTGAGGCAGAAGTGATCAGAATTTGAAAGCCCCTTTGAAGGCTGTGGATTCAGTGACAAGCTCCTGATACCTTGTAGTGTGTGCTGCAATGCAGAAAAATGTAAACTCATTGCAACATGACAATAGTGCAGAAATCCAAAGCCCCTTGAGCAGGAGAGTATTAGAAATCTTGAATGCATTTAGAAATCTTGGCTATTAAATAGCCAATGCCATCAGGACTTCAAGTAGAGTCTCTGCACTAATGGACTGAACAGTAGAAATGATTTGAACATTCAAATATTGTGAGGAAAGAAGATGAGAAAAGGCAGAGGGTGGTTTGTTACTGCTCCTTTGGTCCTGACAGAGCATCCCAAATCCTCTCTCCCTTCAGCCTGACCAGTTTGTCTGACTCCCCTCACTTGTCTTGTTTAATATTTCCTTTCCTCCTCCTTTCTGATTCTGATTCCCAGCCCTTGCATGGGAGTCCCATCAAGTGAGAGAAGGCATCTGGCAAACTCCTCTCTGTCCTGCAGACTTTGGAGCTGAAAGCATCACTCACCTCCAGTTTGTGACAGAGGGAGGTGAAGCAATCACAAAGCCCAGCAAATAAAAAAAACTGCCCGAAAACAGAGGCAGGCCATTGAGCTTTAGCAAGCTCTAAACTCTCTAAACAAAGTTAGATTTTCATTTGGGATATTCTTCCAGTTCTTTTCTCTTGTGGAGAATGCTTCACACATGCAGTTGGCCGTAGTAATCCAGGTTGTTGGGCTGTGTTGGGTTTCAGCTCAGAGCATCAGCTTCTGTGGGCTGGGCAATGCCACATCCTGGCATTCTGTGTTACGTTGCCTGTGTCTAGAAGTGGTTCCTGCCCACCTCTTCTCTCCCCTCATGTGGAGGCAGTGAACTCTGTAACCTCAGACCAGAAATTTGCTCTACCTTGAATTTCCCCTTACACAAGCCCAGGAGAAACGGAACAGCTTCTGCTGCCCAAACCAGCAATCCTTATTTCTTCCAGAGAAAAACCAGTAAGTGCTTGAATGTGGATTCTAAGCCACCAGCTGGGCCATTCTGTCCTGAAAAGGAACAGCAACATTTTTGGCTAAGTGCTAAAAGTTTGCATATAAGAATCCAAAAGGAGCATATGGCCATTGCTTTAAACTTGCCTTGTTCTTTAAAAATATGCTTTACCAGAATTATCCATTTCAGACCCTCTAACTGTGGAGTGATAAAGTTTAATTCCCTCTTTTTTCCTTGCTAGAATAAGTGGCATCATAAATATTAGAAAGAGAGTTATTTCAGGAATGTGAACTGGGATAAGTCTCATTTACAGAGACTCCTGAAGGTACCAGGGACTGTGCATCAGTTGTTTGAAGGAAGCTGTTGGTTCTTGCTGAGTTCACTTCAATTCCACCTCAGCACCAGCCCTGCTGATGAAATGGGCAGTGTTACCCCCGTCAGTCCTGGTGATGACATGTCTGGGTGTGGCTCTTTGCTATTGCAAGTGACTGATCATGTAACAGTGATATGAAAGTGTCCTGATGTTTGTAAGTAACCAGGACCGCTGCTAATAAACTGCTTTTTCCCCCAGAGAATGTTGTTATTGAGAGCACCCAAGAGTTCTGCCCACTCACAGAGTTACTGCTAAAGCTCTTCTAGCAATCCAGGAATTATTAATGATTAATCGCTTTCAGGAAAGGTCCTGTAAACACTTCCTCCCACACTGATTGCTGTGAACTGTTTCAGTGTGAGTGTGGGGAGAAAGCACACACAGCTTTGTGGTTACTGCACTTCCCCAGCCCCTGCAGAGCTGTCCCACAGCATTTGTCCACGTGGCACCTCTGGTGTGATGTTCTGTGCTCTGTGCTCCCTCACCGAGGCACCAGGAGAGCACCAGTGCCTGCCTTCAGCTCCGTGGCTGTGCTGCTGTGCAGGGAAAGGCACCCCTGGGACCCCCCTGCCCCCTTGGGAGGGTGAAGCCACAGCAGGAGCTCCCAACCTCTCAAGGGCTCGGGGAGGAGGTGGCAGAGGACGGTCCCAGCTGACAGAATTCCACCCAGTAGTGCCGACCTCAGTGCTGATGTCAGCCTGGGACACAGCTTCTGGAATTGCTAATAATGAAAAGGCTGGACACATTCCTATTTGAAGAGGTTTTTTAAATTCTCCACGTGCTTAGTTTTTAAAAAAAATTCCTTTAATCTTTCTGATGTTTGCAGTACCCTGGAGAATAATGAGAGTTCCTTTTTCATTTGATGAGTCTATTGCTTCTACAGGATTTGAAACACTTGCTGACCTGAGTAGCTTATGACAAAACAGGATTTTGAATTCAGATCCAGCTTGCTTTGCCTTGCTTCTTTTTCTAATCCAGAGTGAACCTTGTCTGTTGTTACTTTGTATTTCCCGTGATGGGGTGTCATGATGGAGTAATTCCTGCCACAGAGAGGATAGAAGGGTCTTGCTGTCAGAGAAGGAAACCTGTGAAAACAGCCCATGATTCTTAAAAAATCTGAAACAAGAGTGGAGAGAAGCAGGAGTTAAACTGGCTCCTGCATAACAGTTGCTTTGTCTTACGCTTGATGTTCCATCCCTGTGCCTAATTCCTCAGCCTTGTCTTCCATGGTGACTTCGTTAGCAATGAGAAGCTAATTAAATTTCATATTTACGATTAGAAAATAAAATCATTGGACCTTTTTTAAATAGATTTTTATGAGTTTTGGCTCAGTTAGCTGAGTCAGCAGCAAGGATCCTGCAAGGCTGAACTCACCGGCTTTGAAAAAAAAAGATAAATAGAGCAACTAATGATGAAAGGAGAGTCTAATCTAAAACCTCATACAGTTTCTACACTGTATTAACTTTTGAGCATAAGAAAAATAAATTTGTTTTGGTTCCTCGTAGAAAGTCATGTAGAAAGAGCCCTTCTTTTATCATGTCTCAGATGGTTCAAAGCCTAAAATTTCATTTAATTCTTAAAATCTCTGTTGTGGCTGGAGACAATGCGCTGAAAAGAGATTGATGCATCAGCAGTGTTTGTCATCACCTGTTTGCTAGCAAAATATTTATTTCACAGCTTAGAATTAACACAGGTAAGCACTGGCACACAGCATCTGCCCCCTTCCCCATGGAATGTGCACTGCTGCAGAGTTTATACAACACCAGAGAACCAGAACTTCTTAAATACTGCTGCCAGCCAGATTTATAGGTGCTATAGAGAACAGTTCCCTAGTCATGAAAAAATTAGCACCTCACAAAGCTTTAAAGGCCCATTTTTCCCCTACCCAGAATTTGAAGAATGTTCCAGTGGTGAGAAGATTTTTGAAAGCGCTCAACTTCAATTTAAGTGCTTACAGAAGCCCTGATTTTAAGAAGTGCTTAACGCTCGGCAGCCCTGTGATTCATAACTCCACCTTATCCCACACTCCGAGGCCAGGCTGGCAAAAATCTGGCCATTTATTTCCATGCCTAAATACCACCTGTGCTCTTAGAAAATCTGACCCTAATTACCAGCTGTGCCCTGGAGCAGGACTGAGAAATAGGGGAAATCAATCCTCACGCGTGGGAGCCGTTTGCTCGTGCTCATCTTGTGTGTAACCTCACCTCAGCCACAAATGCAACACTGCATTTAAAACAAAGCCTTTTCTGCACATTCTGCAAGTGATTTTGTTGTCAGCCTGTGCTGAGGAATTGTTGTGCTTCAAGGCACGAGTTGGAAGAATAAAACCAACTTCCCCTGATTCTGAGTTGGTTACCACCCTTTATCCTGTTAAACATCTGAAAATCAGGGTTTAGGTGCAAATAATCCTGCAAATCTTGCTTTGGTAGTAGTTTCTGTAGATGTTGATTTAACAGCAGCTGCCCATCCTTAAAGGCTGGGATGGAATGTATTTCTGGCATCACTTTACAGTTGTTATTTTCACAAATATTTATTTCCACAGTCAGCAGAGAATTCAATACAATTCTCATACTTCTTCTTACTTTGACTCATGGTCAAGAACCACACCAGGTGAAAACAAATAGTCAGATTTATTGCTATTTTAGTACTTTGTTTCTTTGGTCTTAAAAAAAAAAAACCCACACATTAACCATGAACTGAACCAGCCAGAGTTTCCTGATGAGACCAGAGTTTAGTCTCTTCCCATGGTTAGTCAATTCTTTGGGGATAAATTTTCCACATGAAAGCTTTACAGTATTTTATTCCCTATCATCAGAGCAATGGGCTTAGTTATGGAGAGAGCAACAGAAGATGCTTAATTCCTCCTTGAAATGCTTTGAACATACAAAATATAGAATTGCCAAGTATTTGGCATTATCTCTTCCCCAAGACAGCAAGACAAGGTCATGGAGACAGAACCACTGCAGAAATAATGGACAGACAATGTACAAACAGACCATTTTTCCTTTAGATTGCTACCGAAGTGACTCACAGGAGCCCTTCTGCAAGACAGAGAGAGAATTGTCTCTCTGTTTTCCAGAGATTGCTTTCCTGCTCTTAATTGCTGGCCTTTGGTGGCAGGGGATGGCTAAGGAAAGCCAGCTGGGTTCTGTGCAGGAAAAAAGGAACCTGTTTGAGGTCCTCCTCAGGCCCTTGCTGCTCCATGCAGAGCCCCCAGCTCCCCGTGGCTGTCAGAGCACTTCCTCCAAGGCTTCCCTCGGCAGCAGTGTCACATCTGAAAGTTGCCCACAAGCTCTGTTCAGAAGAAAAGGGAAGTAAGGCAGCCCCCAGCACCTTTCTGCCTGCTATATATAGACTGTGAGTCTGAGAGGGAGGGTGGTGGGTGGAGGTTTCCGGAGCTGCGTGTCACAGTCCCACAACACTGGTGAAAAAAGAGAGAGGGCACAGAGCAAGAAGAGGACGTGACCAGAAAGCACAACCAGGGAAGATCTAGTCATAAAACAAGCACAACCATTTCCATGTGCAAGGAGTAAAACATCAAGCTCCTTCTGATTCCTGGTGTGGGTTTGCCCTTCCTAGACCAGGCTGCTTGTAGGATTTATTGTAGGCTTTTCCTCATCAAATGGCATCCAGCTGTCCTCTGTGCATGCTGTGTGCTGCTGGCTGAGATGTTCCTGCAGCTCTGAGCAAGGTGCCAGGATTTGGCCAATGAGCAGAGCACCCAGGACTGAGGCAGACTGTGGCTGGGACTGGAGCTCACCTCTTCCAGTGAGGTGTTGGTTGTGTAAGGTACGTATGACATTGCTCCAGCTGCAGTGGAGCTACAGGAGGGCAGCCTGCTCTTTAAAACTAGAGTCTGTTTTAAAGTAATGGTTACAAAGAGGTCACAAAAAGTAACAAGGTCTAGATACCTGTTCTATCTACATAATTATGCGTTTACATCAAATGAGCAAGACGTATGTGGGAACCTTTAGGAGACTGGCCAGTGTTTGATCAAACAGGATATGTTGTTGGAAATTGGAAGCTAAACGCAAATGGGTAAGTTTTCACAGAGCTGGATGGGAGCTATTGTACCTTTGCAGAGTATTTAAGATATTTAACTAAATCATATTCTCATCACAAGCAGTGCATGCGGTGAACAGTTTGCATGGGGGTTGTTTTTCATGTGTCTGGAGCAGTTTGTTAAGGTTGATCTTAAAAGGAGGGTTTATAAGAGTTGGCTTCTTATTTATCCTTTCTTTGTATTTTGTGTGTTTTCAGTAGCTGTGGGATTCTTTAACTGCTGGAGCTGTGGCAGGGGAGGTTTAGGTTGGATAGCAGGAAAATGTTCTTCACCCAGATGTTGGTCAGGCACTGCCCAGGCTCCTCAGGGAACAGGCACAGTCCCAAGGCTTCCAGAGCTCCAGGAGTGTTTGGACAATGCTCCCAGGGGTGCACAGGCTGGGATTGCTGGAGTGCTTGTTCAGGGCCAGGGGCTGAACTGGCTGAGCCTTTTGGGTCCCTTCCAACTCAGAAGATTCCATGATTATATGATTCTCCCTATAGGTTTACGTCTTATTTTCCTACCATGTTATATGAAATACTATTTTCAAACTTTCCTGGGCCATGGTGAATTGCAGTGAGATTATCTGACAGTATTCAAGATTGGAGTGTGACCTTTTCTGTTTTAAGAATGGCCTACACATTTACTGTCAGTTGTTTCCGAATTTGGAGATTGTTTAAGTGAGTGCAGTCCTCTCCTCGAATGCGTTCTGTGTTATCCTTTGACTGCCTGGAGATGAGAGTATCACCTACAGAGGGTCATTATCTGACTAGATGGAAAGTGTTCTTCTGTCTGTTTTGTATTTTTTTTTAACTTCTGTAATGTAAGAGTTTGTAGAAAGTGACAATCTTTTCAAGAAACGGACTAAGTAGGAGTTTTGTTTGGCAGAGTTACAATTCTTTCTCTCTTCCTGATGTGATTTGTATTAATAGAAGTGCAATATTAACAACGCTGATAAGAATCAAGCAGTCTGTGCCAGGGTTATGTGGGTTTCATATGTACCAGTTAATGAACCTTTGCTTTTACCAAGTTCTTATGCAGCTCAGTCTGTGGAGATTCCTCACAAGCACTGGCTCTCTGTACCAAACAATGTACTGGGTTTTGTAATTCCAGCACACATTTACGGGGACCTAACCTACTGTCATCAAACCATTTGCATCTTGGAGCAGCCTGAATTTTTAATTCAAGACTCCTCCTAAACACACAGGACTTGCCCTCAGCTGTGCCTCCACCTCCTCCTGAGCTGGCAAGAATCTCGTTCTCAATTGTAAAAACAAAGTGAGTCAGTCTAAAGAAAAAATTAACCTGGGACCCAGCAATGACTTCTGAGGCATTTGTTGGACCAGCATTCTCATGAGGAGGACAGCTTCTTTCTTAGATCTTGGCTTTTAGACACACGTTAGTTGAAAGGAAATGCTTGTGTCAGTAGCTGATGCTCCAGGACAGAAGGGCAGCTATGTAAACATATTTGTACTGCGTTAGCACAGCGATTTCTGCTGCCCTCCTCATCGCCATGCGGAGCAGGACGGAGCATGTGTAGATTAAAGCATTCATTTAATGTCAGGCGCTCAGCTCTCCGCTGCTACTTTGCAAATCCTTTAAAATAGATGCACTGAAGTCCCATGGTAAATTATTTATTTTAATTACTGTGCCGTTATCTTGATTTGCATGCTCAGAAGTAACGCTGATTCCTAATGTTTCAGGATCTGTGGCAGGTCCTTCCCTATTTATTCCCACATTCCTTGCCAGCCTTTGCCTTCAGTAAGGCCTTTGCTGTTCTCATCTCTGTCTCGCTTTTGTTCCTCACTTTCATTCTGTCGAGTTCCTCTTTCTCTAACTTTCTTTTTCTTTTCCTGTTCCCTATTCAATGTTTCCTTTTCCCCTAACCTCACCATTTTTCACCCTCAAATATCATCTTTCTCTCCCCTCTTCACTTTTTTTTCTGCATCTCTCATTGTTCATATCTCTTATTTCTCCTTTTCTTTTACACATATTAGTGTTCAATAATGGCAGTATGACAGTTTGTGAAACCTGGGTGTCAGATTCTCAAACAACATGTGAAAACAGAATAATACCCATCTAATCACCAGGGTAGATATTGGCATCAGAAGGACAAATCTCCCTCCATGGACCCCAGAGGGAACCCAAGTGATTTGGAGTGGCTGGAAACCAATCTTTGGAGAACATTCTGAGGTGGAAATATAAAATGGTGGAATGACGAATTCTGAACAGAGCATTTTTCCATTTCACTAGAAAGGAACTGGATTCTAAATTCATGCCTAATTCAAAATGGTGAGATGAATCCACCCCCAAAATTTGCTCCTCTCTCGGTATTGCTTAAACTGTGTGTTATTGCCAGGGCTGGAAGCAGCTTAATTCTTTGTAGGAAATAGTGACACACAGAGAAATGACAGTTGTCAAAACATCGTTTCGGCTATTTGCAGAGGAGGATTTTTCCATTGCCTTTGTTTATTATCAATAATGTGTGTCACTGCCAAAGCTGATTGGATGCTGCCTGTTGCATCTTGGAGGCAGCACAACCTGCTCTCAGTTGGCCATTGAGCAAAGTGAGTCATTTCCTTCCTGTGAGATCAGGTGATGGGAGCTCAGAGCCTCTAAAGCTGCCAGACTTGAGGAAGAGGTAGAGAAGATTCTGCCAGCAGGTGAGGTGTGAGATGGGAAAGCACCAATCTCAGCCTTTCCTGAAATCATTGCAGGCTCTAAGGAGCATTGCTGCATTGATTGGGGTCTTTGCAACAACATTGCATTGGGCAAAACAATGTTCTTAATGTGGAAATAGTGTTTTCTTCCAGAAAGCAATGCCAACTGTGTAGAATTTCATTTGCAACTTCAAAACACACAAAATCTCAGTGTAGTGAGTGTGGAATTCGGTTCATTCGTTGTTCAGCTCTTAGGCAATATTATCCTGCAGCATTGAAGTCTTGTCTGTCTTTGTTGTACACGGTGTCTTCTGGGTTGGGTGGTTCCAAGCAAACTCTTGGGTGTCCTGACTGACAACAGCAATAATTGATCCGTGCTTCATGGATGAGTTACCCTTCTTTTTTCTGAGATGGGGTTTTATATGGATCTGTTCTTAGGAAAGCAAATAAAGACAAAGAAAGTGATAATTAAAGGGAGTTCCAAGAGTATTTATTCTTCTGACCCCTTTCTGATAGGACAGGAATAGTGATTAGACATAAATCTCTGATTTATTCAACTGCTTGGTTTGTTTTGGGTTTTTTTTCAGAAGGGACAAGTACTGAATTACAGTACTGAAGTACAAAAGGGAGAGCAACATCATAGAATTCTTCATTTCTTTTTGTCTCACTTGGGTTTTGAACTTATAGTTACAAAAATTAAGGGAATTTTCTTTCTCTCTTCTGAGATGAAGATGCCTCCAGAGCTTTCTGAACCAATTGGGGAGTTTGGTTTGCTTCCTTCTCCCTCTCTTCTGTTCAGAAAATGGGAGTACTACTCGTGTTAGCTACTGAAAATCCAGCTTGACCTCCCTACAGCCTTGCAGGTCTGCTGGTGTTTGGGGTTTCTTTTGGAGTCTGTGTGGAACAGGAAGATTGACTCAATTGAATTGAATAAGACATTTTTCTGCAAAAATAATCCTATTTTGTGTTTAAAGCTTCTTGCTCTTCTATTACTTTGGTATCTCTTATTCTATTTTTTTTTCTTTTATATTTTGTTGAAATAAGTAAGCTGGTCGAATCTCTTGTACAAAGAAAGAGTTCTGAGATACACAGAATAGTTCTTTTCATGTGCATCACTATGACCCAAAACAGAAATACAACCCAGCCCAGCCAGCAGAGCTGCTGCCTTCAGGAAGTGTTCTGAGATCTGCAGAGTCTGAAGTAATAAAACTGCACTAATAATAAATATTTTTCTGAGGGTTTTCCATCTCAGTGGTTCCATGTGCTTTGCAGTCACTAATTAACAAGTCCCACCTTGTCACAAACATGCCCATTGCCAGCCTTGTTTTCAGGTGGGGCACTGAGGGAGGAAAAAAAGGATATAAAGTGCAAATTCTTAGAGGCAGATGAAGGCACTGTCTCGTCTCCTTAGGGAGTCTGGATTTAGACATCTGTATCGAAAAAAAATTGCAAGGATAGGTAAGCAAATTTAGTCATCTTTATCAATGTTTAAACCTTTTAAAAGTGGTTTTCAGTACCACAGAGCATCCAGAGAGCAGCCAACATAATTGGAAACTGCTGGTATTCAGCATTTCAAAAAGCCTGGAGGGCACACAGAGCTCTCCTGTCCTTAAGCAAAGGAATATAATTTCCTTATCACACTTTAAACTGTGACTTTCCTCTAAAAGTAAAAATAGCTCTAAATCCCTTTGTGGTTTTGTGGTTCTCTGATATTGCAAATCTGCACATATCCACACAAGCAGCTTTTGAGAAAATCACCCAGTTGTTACACTTTGTCATGTGAGGTGCTGTACAAACTGCAGGGAGAAAAGACATTGCCCCACAGACTCTGGAGCTGTGCAGAGAAAGAGGATGTAGAACAACACCCTCAAAATGCTGAGAATAATTAGATACACAATTTTATAGTGTTGTTTTCATCTTTATTTTTGGTTTAAAGTATGATGATTTACATGTAATTCTTTCATACTCAGCATTTAACATAACATTCTGTTCCTATTAACTTATAAGATGCAAACCATTTTGTGTGTCGCGGTTTCTTTTTAAATACTGCCAGTCTGGCAACATCTGTGACAAATGCAGAAATCCAAAACATAACAATAGATTACTTCTTCCAAAATAAACTTTCTTCTGCTTCTCGGCACGAAGAGAAACCCCTTTTTTATTCCTGTTTCACAAAGGGGAATATCAGGAAATCAGAAAGCTGAGCTGAAAGCTGCATTTGCACTCGGCTATCCCTGAGCACTGACAGGCTGGCAGGAACTGAGAGCACGGGGATGCAAATAATTAAACAGCTGAAGGGTTAATTTCTGCACCATCATCAAACAAAGCACAAAAAAAAACAAAAATGAAGCTTTAGATGTGACCTGATGATGAGCACTTTATAGAACCCCTGGGTCTGAAGCCTGCAGGCTTTATTCCCTTGATCAGTGGAGAGTGTCACTGACATATGAGAGTGCGGAGTCTGAGTGAGAACAGAGAGCAGCTTTAACTGCAAGGTGATTTGTTCAGCTGAAAAATACACCACGAGAAAACCAGCAAACATCCAGAACGATTCATTTGTGTGTAACAGCCAGCAGAAGGATAGTCCCTGAGAGAGAAAAGGAGACAAGGGGAGCAGAGTGTTCCTTTTAATGTAAAAAGGGATTCTCTCTTTTATTTGTCTACATCTACAGAGACCTTTGAAATAGATGGAACTGGCTGAGATTATTACTGGATTAAGCTCTCCTGCAGTTAAAAGCTATTTTGTATACTAACTACTGAAAGGAGCAGCAGGAGAGCAATTTTTAAACTGCTGTGGTGATTTCTGATTTCTTTTTGCTTAATATCTGTTGAAGACAGTCCAAGTCTGGGACTTCACACCTGTGATTTGTAACGGATGCCACAGTATTTCAATGACATATCACAACTCCTGGATGTGTTAGTTTATAGCTCAAGAGGTGTTGGAATCACAAATTAGATAATGGTAATAAAGATCAGATTAAATAAATGATTACACATTTGAAAACATTTTAAATCTGTCATTTTTAATTTTATACATGAAAACAACTTTCCTGCACTATCATCATAGGAAGGAAGGACAGAAGCAGGGTAAAAGGGCTATTAAATGCCTAGAAAATGCATGCAATGCTAAAAAACTTCTAAAATTAAAGCCAGTAATACAAGACCTTTATTGGTTTCCCACTGAGTTTCAGTTGTTACATCGGGGTTTTTGACCAGCGCACCAAAATTTCAACCAATGGCCAAGCATTTTGTTCCCTATTCAACACTATATTAAATACTAAATCAAAGAATTATTTGCTCAGTAAGAGAGGCTGTGCACTAATATCAGCTGTTCATTGCTATTTTCCCTGGGACAGCTCCACAGGACCCTGCAGCTGCATGGGGGTTGTGCTCTCAGAGCAGCCTGGCCAAAAACTCACAACAAGCTCCAGGGAGGGGAGGAGTGATACCTGTCACACATCCCTGGGAGCTGATGGGCAGCACAGAGCTCAGCTCTGATCCTGGCAGGGCATTTCCAAGGTGGAATTCCAACGAAGGAAGTAAAAGGGAGAGTCTGACATTCCTACATGGCAGTGAAGGAGCACTCCACTAAATGTCATTTCTCAGGGCTTGCTCTTTATAATAGAACATGTTTAGCAGGAGTTTGCTACCAGAAATATTTTAAAATTCTTAGCTGCTCATCCAATATTCTTATTAGTTTCCCATCAAACATTATGTCCCCAAAATAACAGTATGGATGTATTAGGCCCCTACACAAGGGACTATTTGATAAAGATTTTTTTTTAATGTCAGGTAAAAAAAAAAAAGGCGTATTCATGTTGAGAATTACGCTGATGAGTGAACTCTTCTTTGAATCGTTTAGTGGAGAAATCCCTTACTAATGTCCTGAGGGAACTGCTGACAGTGTGCAATAATTTCTGGTTCAGCGCAGCAGATTACAAGATATCTTGCATTTTATGAAATTCAGGCAAGTGCTTCTTTTGCACTCTGAGGTCCATCTGTGAGCTCCCTGCTACTCTCCCAGAAATTAAAGGGGCTGTGACTCTCCTTTTTTCAGCTGCAGTGGATGCCTGTGGCTGTGAGCTGGCTGAGGTACTGTGTGACCTTCTGCTTCACTGACTTCTACTCCCCAAAGTCCAGCTTCTCCAATTATGTAGCGTTTGTTAAATTCACCTTTGAAGTGAAATGGAGTTACTTCCAGAATAATGGTGGAGACTAAGGTTCATGAGAATGTGTGAGGACTTCAGATGAAGCTCTTTCACCTTTAGCATTCCTCCCACTGCAACCTGCTTTGTAAAGCTTTTTCTCTATTGTTTCACCTTTATTCTGTTCATTGCTTCAGTGTCATTTTTACCACACATAAATACTGGCATTTAGTGAGAATTTCACCCAGCCAGAGTGGAGTTCATAAGATCAGGGAGGGTTTTCCCCTAACTACAGCCTTGCCCCATGATTCTGCATCCCACTGAACTGCCCTGGTCTTCCTGGCCCTCTGGGCACTGCTGTCTCTCCCAGAATATGTAACAGCAGTCACTGGAGTAATGAATCCCCATGCAAGCATCAAAGCAAATGTGGAATAAGTGGCTCCTGGGATGTGAAACTGCAAAGAAAAAAACTCTGCTGGAGTACAGGAGAAGAATAAAGCCCCTGCCAATACTCCCTTAACTTGGCCATACTGTGAAAAACCATCCAATGTTTTCTCGTGGAGATATTGAAACCAAGACTAGGATTTTTGACAAATTGGGAAAGCTTTTAAAAGCATCAAGCAGAGAGCGTGCATTGTTTTTGTAGGAATATTCTGTATTTCATTATGTGAGAACACTGACAAACACATTATTTAGCAGATTAGCACTTTTGGCTTTAGTTTTCAAAATGAGGAATTAGTAGCCCTCGGCTATGCATTTCATGAGCTGGTTTTGCTCAGGGATGCTCAGTGTAACACAGGCTGCTCCCCAGTCCCTGAAGCTGGAAGCTGAGAAAAACAACATGTTGCTTTTGAGGCCTTTAGTTACTGATTACCAGCAAAGCCTCATAAAGCAGAGCTCTCGTCTCATATGATCCAAGAAGTGCATATTGTTCTTCCACCAGGGCCTCTGAACTTGAAATAGAAGCTTATGTTCCACGTGCCACCTGGATCACAAGGCCCTGTGAAAGCTAGAATGCAAAAATAGTACTGGTTGAAAGGTTAATATTTATTAAACAAGAAAGAAGGAAAGTTGTGGGTTTTTTTAATACAAAGTTTCTTTAGTTTTAACTTCGGTCCAAGTTTTCTTGCCTCACTGTAGCCTGCCATGTAACCTTCTCTAATGAGGTGGGTACAAATTAGGAGCTGGCAGGAAATTGCTTCGCAAGCACTCAGAAACCGTGTGACAGTATTTGCATCAGTCAAGAACATTTTCAGACTGCAGTGACACAATGCTGTTACCTGCCCCCTCCTCCAGGGAAAGGCAAGGTCTGAGCTCCCAGGTACCTGCTCTCACATCCCTCAGTGCACCCACAGCCCGCTGCAGACACAGACCTGCCTTAACTATTCTTGTGTGCAGCCACTTACAGCTGCTGGCTCATCACATCCGTGCAGGTTCACATCAGTACAGCCTGCAGGAGCAAAGGAGGTGAGGATGAAAGCCTCCATTGCCTGCAGCCAGAATTTGTCTTTGCTCTGAGCTCTGCAGGTTCATTCCCTCCTTGCCTTGCACTGTGCCCTTTGTCGTTGCCTCTCTTGAGCAGAGGCATCCTCTGACTTGTAGAGAGCTTGGTGGAGCTGGCTGAGTGCAGATTCATCACTGGAGAGCAATGAGCCATAGTTCACAGACTCGAGATGGCACTTCTGTGAGCTGTCATTTCCCAGGTGAGCCGTGGACAGGCTGCACTTCAAACAGCTTCAGTTCTGGGCAAACCCAGCCTTAGTCAGAATGGTTCTGAGCTCATCCCATACGACATGGAAGCACAAAAAAGTACCAGGATTGTCCTGCTTGGTGGTCATTTTCCAGTTGTGTCCCTTGTTCAGGAGCAGAGCCAGAGATGGATGACTGCCTGGAGACCCTGAAAGATGAGGAGGAGGCTTTGTGGGAGAACGTGGAGTGCAACAGGCACATGCTGAGCCGCTACATCAACCCGGCCAAACTGACCCCCTACTTACGGCAGTGCAAAGTCATCGATGAGCAGGATGAGGATGAGGTGCTCAACTCACTCATGCTGCCCTCCAAAATTAACAGAGCAGGTAATTATCTGGTCAGTGGCTCCATCTGCATCTCTGTCTGAATAGCTTTGCTGTACTAAGTCTGGAGAGAGCCTGAATCAAGTCACAGATTGTCAGATAGAAACCCTTTTATCTTATTTACAGGAGTTTTGAAGTACGGGGGGATTCTGCTGCTATTTTGATAACAAAGACTCTTTCCAGTGCTGTGCAGACTCAAGCTCATAGGGTTCAAATTCTCATCAAAGCCTTGGCAAATATTTCAGTTACCACAAGCCGCAGTCAGTGCCATTCCAGGAGCAGCTTTTCAGCTGTCTAGCAGCACTTTTGTGATTTGTCACTGGAAGTTCTGCCATCCCTGCCTGGTACAGGCTGCACTGAATAACTTGTCCTTTGAAATTTCTCTTCCAGAGACCAATTTGCCCACACTCCCTCAGAATAACGATCAGCACAAACACATAGAATTGGTGGCATTACTTTATGGATTCAGCTGAACTCAGTTAATCAGACAGATTTTGCACAGCTCGTTGCCATGGCAGAGATGAACCTTAGGAACATCAGGGATGTGGTATTTGCTGGTGCTGCTCGTGGGGCTGATGTGTCACCTCTCTGCTGTCTGTGCCCAGGCCGACTGCTGGACATCCTCCACACCAAGGGCCAGAGGGGCTACGTGGTGTTCTTAGAGAGCCTGGAGTTTTACTACCCTGAACTCTACAAACTGGTGACAGGGAAAGAACCTACACGGAGGTTTTCCACTATTGTTGGTGAGTAGAACCAATCACAAAGGAGGCTGTTGAGGTAAGGACTCTCTGGAAGACTGGCTTGGTTTTTATCAGGCAAGAAGTGGAAATGAAAGCTAGTCTTGATGTAGAATGTTTTTCAGTCCTCTTCAAAGCAAAATGTGGTAGGTAATGTATAAAGCAAAGGGACATCCCAGCTGTCTGAATGAAGCTGAAGGGCTTCCAGTGGAACGATAGCCATTGCCAGAATTCTCAGGAGAAGCTGTGTTGGAACAGTGGACTAAATTACACTGATGACCTACACACGTGCAGCACATTTGACACATTCAGATTAATTGTAATTGCACAGATTCGTTGTACAAAGGTTGTGCTATTTCTACAGGCTCAGCTGAAACAAGACAAATGTAAAGGCTTTATCTTCTATCCAGACAAGCTGTATGTGTGTGTTGTGATTCTGATACCAGTGTGGTGTGTGACATTTGTACTGTTCCCAGTTAGACATACAGATGTGTATGAATTTGTGTAAATTCCGCACCTCTGTACATATTCTGGGCCGTTTGTTTCTTACTTAGTTCTGCTGGTCCGACTTATTACCTTCTTAATAAAGTAACTTAGATGAGTTACTTTACCAAACATCCATAAGCTGCTCAAACATTTTCAGTGGAGGAGGGACACGAAGGCCTTACCCATTTCCTAATGAATGAGATCATCAAGCTCCAGCAGCAAGTGAAGACAAAAGACGTGCAGCGCTGTGAGCTCCTGGCCAAGTCCCGCCAGCTGGAGGATGAGCGAAAGCAGCTAAAGCTGAACAAGATCGAGCTGCTGACCTTCCAGGAGAGATACAACAAGATGAAGGAGGAGAGGAATAACTACAACGATGAGCTGGTCAAGGTGAAGGATGAGAACTACAATCTGGCCATGAGATATGCCCAGCTAAGTGACGAGAAGAGCATGGCTGTGATCAGGAGCCGGGACCTGCAGCTGGAGGTGAGATAAATGCTCTGGGCAGCAATGGAGGGTGCCAGTGGCATCTGGGAAAATGAGACCTCCTCTGACAGCAGAAAGGTGTGGAGCTCTCATTTGCTTGCCTTATCCTGATGTTTGGAGGCATCACTGTACAGAAATGCCAACTGCAGTGAGGTGTATTAATGGCAGATAATGAATTAACAGAATAGAATGCAAATAAAAATAAAATTCAAAATATAACTCCTTGCTGAAAATGTAATTTTAGCTTTTTGAGGCTCAGTAATATCTTGGTACAGTTATCCAGCAGCACTACAGCTGCTGGAGATTTATTCAGAAAGATATCCTGAGTTTTCTTCTGTTTTTTTCCTGATCCAAACAGTCCATGTGCAAAAAGCACAATGTGTGGTCAGCCTCTTAAGTTCATCCTGTTTCATATCTCTTTATTTATTTATGGGAAGATTGAGAATATGGCACTTTACTTGAGCCCAGGTATTCTAAAATTTCCCAACCAGCCCATATGAGCTGTAGCTGGCAAGTAGCAGGTTTGTACTTGAGACCTCACCAGTTCTATTGTGAACATTCAGCAGCCATTTATCAACTTCTCGTTAGCATTCAGAGTTTAAACTATTTTCCCTCATATGTTTTCCACCTGGAAGTGAGAGTTTTTTCAGAGCAGTAAATGTCAGAGCTAGGAAGGATTCTCTTCCTCTCCTCATTCTCCTTTTTGCTGCTCCCTGGCTGCTCTAGATTGACCAGCTGAAGCATCGCTTGAACAAGGTGGAAGAGGAGTGCAAGCTGGAGAGGAACCAGTCTTTGAAGCTGAAAAATGATATTGAAAACCGACCCAAAAAGGAACAGGTGCTGGAGCTGGAGCGGGAAAATGAGATGATGAAGACAAAAATCCAGGAGTTGCAGTCCATCATTCAGGTATAAAAGCAGCTCGCTGCCTTTAAAATCCAAACTCACGCGTACTCCAGTTACAGTGCGGGAAGTGTTGGCTGAAACCTCTCCCTGCAAAGCTGCAACCAGCACAAGTGCAAAGTTTGGACAAACAGAAGGCTGCTTGTGCAGCTCCCAGCTGCCTGGAGTGCTCCCTGTACAGACACATGCATGAGGAGGAGTTCCACAAAAATAGCCCTCTAAAAAAATCAAGTGTACGGGAGAAATTGGCTCTTCCAAGAGTGCAGTGTTTAATTGCTGAACATTGTACCAGGCTGTCACTACAAATCTGTGTGAAACAGCCAGCACAGAAATATCTGACAGTGGCTCTGTGTGCCCCGTGTTAGGCTGTTGTCATATCTTTGCCAAAAGGTTTTAATGAAGCAGAGGATGATAAAGGTTCCTGTACTTGGGTGGTCACTGGCACCAGGATGCCCTGCTGGAACCTGCACGGGGAACTTCACCAACCTGTGTTGGGGCAGATAGGAAAAACAGTTGATGTGCAGCACATCCTCTGTGAAGAACTTAGCCAAATATTGGGATATATGTGAGGTTACTTAGCACTTTGTTAGAAAAGGCTTGTGGCATTTTAAAATGACACTTAAAAATTATCAATAGAGGGCCTTTCAGAAATGGCTGTGGCCTCTAGCAGTGCCTAATGATTCTTAGTTCTAACACAAATCCAATTCAAAGGTTGAAAAAAGTGTAGGATAAAAGATTCTGGGAGTTCTGGTCCATGTAGGTCTATTATATTAATTGAAATGGTCTTATAGCATTTAAAGAAACAGAGAAATAGCTAAAAATAGGATTTAAATTCTCCTGAGTGAAAGTATAAATAAACTCGAACCAGTTTGGTTTAGAAATGCTTAGGTATGCTTAAAAATACTGGATAACCAAAATGTCCCTGAAATCTCCAACTCTGTCTAGGTATTTTAAAAATAAATTGAAATATCTAGAAAAATAAATATGCATATTCCTTGCTAGATTTTATGCTTTTTTTCATCTTCCATTTATGGTTAATTTTGGATGGCAATTATGTGTCAGAACCTGCTTTGGTAATCTTGTTAATTTTAAATCGGAAAGAAATTATATTCCTGGACGGTGTAGAAAATGAAGCAGTGGTACAAGGTACTCCAGGCATTTAATATTCTCTGAGCACAACCCTGCAAAGCCTGTGCATGTCTTAAAAATCCTCCTGAATATTTTCTTAGGTTCTGCTCTTTGGAAAAGGGTGATTTTTGAGCTCAGTTAGAACTGATTAATAGAAAAGAGTTTTGAATGCAGGGCTTGGAGTGAAGAATTGTCACTGCATCCAAACCGGATCAAATTATAGCCAGTACAATAGACCAGTAAAACAGTTCCTTCATCAGACTATTCTGACAGCAAGATAGATTTTATTCATCCCTTCTGACTCTGCTTTAAAATATGAACTAATGTCCATCTCTTCTCCTGCCTTCCCACTGCAGTACCTCGTTCATTTGCTATTCTTCTTGCTTGTTTCTGTCTCTGATACTTCTCTCCCTGCAAAACTATTTTCTGTTTCCCTGGCCTGGCTCTAAAAACTCTCTTTCCTCAGGCTGACAAGAGGGGTTTGCCAGATTCGGACAAAGCCATTTTGGATATTCTGGAACACGACCGTAAGGAGGCACTGGAGGATCGTCACGAGTTGGTCAACAAGATCTTTAATCTCCAAGAGGAGATTCGTCATGTGGAGGACTTGAGAGACAAGGTGAGGAATGGAAGGGTAGAGAGATGGAATATCTCAGGCTGGTGGCCAAAATGCCTCAGAGAGCAGTGGTGGTTGACAGTGTGTCATTTCCAGTATCTCGAGGAGAAAGAAGATTTGGAGTTAAAGTGCTCAACACTAGGAAAAGACTGTGAGATGTACAAGCACCGCATGAACACTGTGATGATACAGCTGGAAGAGGTGGAAAAGGAGCGGGACCAGGTATCTCCCAGTTAAAGCAGGGGAAAATCAGTAGCAACAGCCTCTGTCTGTTCTGTGTCACTTTGGGGAATTGTAGCTAATTGGGCCCAAAATACCATTATGAAATAAGCAGTTAAAGGAATTACTTGTTGGGATTTGTATTATGGTAATTAAACACAGGGTAATATTGGGTTGTTTCCACAGTGCAGCATCTGGCAGGCAGGACCAGGATCCTCACAGCAGCTCCTGCACGGCTTTATGTCAGTGTCAAGTCACCCCATTTGCACTCTGGGACGTTTTCCCACCAGCCCAGAGGGAGCTGTAAATGAACCACCCTCATCATCATCATTTTTAGTGGTGCTCCTGTGGCACATCCTGGTCCTGACTGCCGTGTTAATGGGTGACTGGGTACCGCTTCTGAAGGCCCCATTGCCAACACCTTACAAACAAAAGCAGCAGGAGCAGGCTCTGGTGCCCAGGTGCCAAGGAGGTTTCCTGCCCTCCCTGCAGGCGTTCCGCTCGCGGGATGAGGCTCAGACCCAGTACTCCCACTGCCTGATTGAGAAGGATAAATACAGGAAGCAGATCCGGGAGCTGGAGGAGAGGAACGACGAGCTGCGGATCGAGGTGGTGCGGAAGGAAGCGTGCATCGTCAACCTGGAGTGCAAACTGCGCCGCCTCTCCAAGGACAGCAACTTCCTTGACCAGGTGGGGCTCAGCAACGTCTCCTCTTTTGTTCAGACTTGCTTTTGCAAGCATTTTGGTCTGGAAGGGAGAGGGGACTTTTCTAATTTTTTCCGTGAAATAACTGAAAAAATAATCTCCTCCCACTAAATGTCAGCGTTGTGAATTCTTTGCTACAGTGTTTTTCAAGTTGTCTGTCATGCACATGGATTCCCAAAGGCTGCCGTTCCACAGCTTGGCTTTAAATGGAAGGGAAAAAAAGGCAGAAAAACAATTGTTTTCTACGCTGGGGTAGAAACTTAAAATATTTTTTAGGAATGTGAGTGAAAAAGAATTCACTCTGTGAACAGAAATCCCCACAAATCTCAGCCCAAATTGCTGATTGGGTCTGGGGCCACATTCCACATGAGCTTCTGAAGCACTGGGCTTGCAATAGGTTCAATCAGGTTATTCTAAAGGAAGGTCATGACTTGTACCAAACTGGTCTCAGAAATAAAGTGTTCCCTTGTGATCTTTAGACTTTGCCACGGAATCTTCCCATTACCGTTATCTCCCAGGCCTTTGGGACTTCTGGCCCAAAAGCCAATGGTCAGGAAGCCGATGACTCCTCCACTTCTGAGGACTCTCCAGAAGACAACAAATTCTTCTTGCCTGATCAAGTTCGTCTCAAGAGAAGAGTGAACCTAAAGGGGATCCAGGTGTGTGTGAATCTGAGGCTGGAGTGACACAGAGCAGGGACTTCTAGAACTATCAGATATAACATGTTTTGGCTGTGCCTCTGAAACTGCTGTAAAGACAAGAATAGATCTGGGTAGGATAGTGAGCTGTCAGGTTTTGCCCTGTGGTGATTTGCATCTTGAGGAGCAGATCTAATCAGGCTTCATAGGCTGTTTTCTGTCCCTTCTCCCCATTTTCTGTTTTCTTCTTGCTTCTGCTGTTCATTCACATTCTTGGAGCGTTGTCAATAAATTGATTCTTTGCCTCCTTAACATTAGTGGGGAAAAAAAATGACATAATGCCTGAGGTCCAACACACACTGAAGGTGAAAAACGAAGCGTTAGTGGAAAAGCTCTCGGCAGCTGGAAGGAAAAATAGAAAGAAATGGACACAATCTAGAGCAAAATTAACTATCTAATTTAGAATTAAATTATGGCAATTTCCTCACCCCTAACAGGAAGGGGTAGCATGAGTTAGGTTCATGCTTTCCCCGACTAGCTGCATTCACATGGCTATTACCTGATGTTGGATTCATGAACTGTAAAAAAAACTCCACAAAGAATCTAACATTTGGACTTCTGACGTTCTCTTTCCTTTCATCTGTGTTTGAATTCTCCCTGCCCTTCATAACCTTTCTGAGCTCTGACTGTCGTTATTACTTATGGCGATAGAGCTGCATTTTTCACATTGCACACTCCAAAAGAATGTGTGTTGTATTATCAGCTGCCTGAAACCAGTCCCAAGGCACCCACTTCACCTTTTGTCTCTTTGTTTCCTCAGCAGAATCTGGAAATTGCAATGCATTTGGGCCAGGCAGTCAAAAGTAGTCAGGTAGCTCTCCCTCCATCACTGCTGTCATATTTAGATACATAAATAGCTTCTAAATTTTGAGTCCTGTTGCTTAAAGGAGGGCAAGTAGATTACAACATAACAGTGAAAAAAGGTGGTGAAAATATCTGGTTTACAGTGTGTGGTAAATATTCTGCATTTGTGCTGATTTTTGTCCTCTTTCTTTTAGATAAGTCCAAGAGCTAAATCCCCTGTCAGCATGAACAAAACATCAGAGTTTCAAGGTCAGAAAGAGCACCCATGTCCTTATTCCTTTTCCATTGCTTTGTCTCTTTCACTTAATCTCTTTAAGTTGTTTTAACGAATTTGCCAACCAGGGAAATTCTTAACTAAGTCCAAGTCAGTAAAAAAAACCAGTTTCTCTCACAGTTACAAATGTAATGATTTAAAGTAGTCAAGTGTTCTACTTCACTGTCCTCTCCATCCAAAGATACCTCCCCAGGCACACGGTGTGTATCCCATAGCTTACCTAAATTTTCTGTCTACTCGGTTTTCCATTTAGTTTACAAAAAGTTGTAAAGTCATTTGTGTAACATCTGTACTAAAAATCATTATCCTGTTCTCTTTTTGCTGTTGGAAAAATCATTCAAGCTGAAAAGGCCCTAATCTAGTGATTGTCTAATGAGTTCCTTTGTCCTTCAGCAAAAGGGAAGTAATTTTAAATCTAAAGCATTGCAAAGACTGGGAGAGGGGGATTGACCCATGCCCCAGCCAGCTGCCAAGTTACCGAATTTGTTGCTCTACACCGTTTGAGCTACTCCTAATTCCTCCTTGTGCAACACTACCCCTGAAACACCAAATACCATCAGAGGCAGCACTTCCTTCAGTAGCTGGACAAAATATCCTGGGAAGCACAGCTCCTGCCCCAAGGTATTCCATGTTAAACAGCAGCTTTGCTGCCAGCAGAGTGCAACATTAGTACCAATCCACATTCACTCTGTGTTACCTGGGGCTGCTGAGGGATCTCAGGCTTCATGGTCCCTGTTGTAAATTCTTTGTGGTAACAAAGTGTAATTCAATGAGCCAAACCTTGCAGATCGCCAGATTCAGGTGGGGAAGTTAAAACATAAATTCAGGAAACAATCCTTCCTTTATTTGCCAAATAGCATCCAGACATCTATTGAAAACATCCAGGACAGAGCTGAGAGACAAAGTGGGCAGGAGTTTGTGCAGAGGGGTGGGAATTTCTGTGCTTTGTTGGGAACTGCTGGGGAAGGAACAGGAGCCAGAGCTGCAGGACAAGAGCGTGTCCAGGGCTCTGTCCGGTACGTGACCAGCTGAAATAGAAAGAACATAAGTGCAGTGGGACATGTGTGAAAGGCCCTGCACTGGAGGTGCTCTGACATGCTTCTCTCTGGTGTGTTTTCTCTGTGTGTTTCCCTTGTCCCCTGAGTGCAGCAGTCAGAGCACAGGATGAAGACGGGGCCGAGGGCAGCACCGGCCGCACGGACACGAGCTCCTCTGTGTCCATCAGTAACTCCATCAGCAGCTGTGAAGTCACCAAGATTGTAAGGATGCCCCTTGCCTGTCTACAGCCATCTCTCCTAATGTTTTTCAGGGCTTTCACAACTCAGTATGAGCACTTCCCCAGCATCCCAGCTGGGATCCCATTCAAGGTCCTTGTCAGAAGCTGCCTTAATCCTTTTACCAGCATTTTGTTAGAACTATTTTATTAGCCGTTCCCAAAATCACAGAATTGGTTTATGTTTATTTAAAGATATTTCAGAGTATTTATGACCTCTTGCTGTCTCCTTCTGCCATTTAACATTTACTTTTACAAGAAAGAGATTTGCTTTAAAAGCTGCTTTGTAACTTACCTGAGAAAATTTTAAGGTTTTTTTGAATTCTATAATGCTTTTCCTGTCTATAACAGTGAGTGAGGAAAGGGGTGCAGATCACAGTTGGAAATTTCTGCATACCATAGTCAAATCATTTCTTCCCTGCTTGCTGTATCCCCATAATCTTCCAAGGTAGATATTCCATTATACATATGTGAGCACTGACACAGCAGGACAGGCAGATAGAGAGAGTGCTCTTGCAGAGTGTTAATAACAAAGAACAAAACATCTTTCTAGAACACCGTGAAAAATGCTGCCCCCAGGAAATTATACTCAAGAATAGCCAGGAAAGAACTTGCTGCCACTCGTAATAAGCTTAGCTGGGTTAGGAATATTTTTTGGAATATCTGTTGGATGTTTAGATGACTTATACTGTTTTCCCTCTAGTGCAGTTCAGGGTTTAGTTTCCAGTGCACTGGAAGATTAATTATTTAATATAGAGAGATCAGTATTTTTCTTCCTCATTCCAACTATATACATTTATATAAGTACACATACTGCTTTGTCATCCCACTCCTCCTGTCAGCTGTGCCACACACAAAAGTAAAGTTACAATGGCTCAGTAAATCAGGCAGTTATGTGGTCACAGGAGAAGGTGCAGTGGCAGCACACAAGCTGTGCCTTGTGCTAAAAACTGGGATATATGAGTGCTCTTGGATTCTGCAGAGCTAGAATCAACTTCTCTTCTTTTTCTGCGCGTGCTTCTCAGTGCAGAGCACAGCCAGCGCAGGGCACCGTTGCTAAGGCTGCTGTGAGTTAGAAGTGAGAGCACATTTCAGCCAGATAACCTTTCTGACACCTTTTGGTTTCTCATTCAAAGCAAACCCTGCGGAATCGCAATGACAGCATCATGTCGACCACGCCCGAGCCTCCCGGGAACGATTCCATCGTGCGGCGCTGCAAAGAGGACACCCCCCACTGCAGGTGGGTCACTCCTGGGGAAACCTGGGTCACTCCTGGGCACAGGAGCAAAGGGAAAAGGGCTGGAGAGTGTCTGCTTCTGATTGAAGAGTCTCTAAGGATTCACTCAAACTTCTCAAGGCTCAGCCCTTCATCACACATTTTGTCCGAACTACTCAGGAGTGTCTGGCAGTTCAGCTGGGATGAGTGACACGGTGACAGCCCTGCAGCACTGGACAGAAACACAAACAGCACTGGGATGACTCGGCACTGGAGCTGTTGGAGAAGTGCTCTCTCTGCCTTCATACATGGATCCAGCTCCAGTTTTTGCCCCTCAGCTCCAGGCTGCCCACATGTCCCTGTTCTTTCCCCTTCTATCAAAGCCCGCCCTTCTCTCTGTGAGCTGCCAAAGTAGAGCAGAGCTGCTCGCACGTCTGTGAGGAGTGGAGGGGAGAAGTGCAGGAGGGAGGTGGTTTTTGTGAGTCTCAGGGTCTGTTTCTCAGCAGAGGAGGGAGGGGAGAGAGAGGCTTTGCCCTTGGCTTCACCTTCTGCTGCAGCTTCCACTTGTGTCAGGTCAGGGCCCCTTGGACTTCCCCTGGCAGTGCAATCTCATCAGCTGGTGAGTGGGAAGTTGGCAGCAGGAAGGAGAGAGACCTCTCCAGCCTCACAGTTCCCTAAAGGGCACTGACCCCTTTTCTAAAAGGTTTTCTGCAATGTGATCCTCAGACATGCTGTGTTGGTGTGGCGTCAATAGCATCAGTGTCTGCAGCAGAAATACCCAGAGACACAAATACATTCCCTAAAGGTCTCAAGCAGAAGGAGAAAAGAGCAGAGCAGACCAATTTTGAATAAAGTAATATATGTGGAAGGTCTAGATCTTTATTAGATCTGGTTTTAGTACCTAATCTTTACTAGAACTTTATTCAGATTTTTATGTTTTTCAAAACAATCTGATCTTGTGCAGACTGCCACTTCTGCCTCTCTCTCTGGACAGCTTTGCAAGACACCTTTCCACTGAGGGCAGCCTCAGCTGGTTCTCCCACATAATTTTCTAGGCTGCTGAGGATTTAAGCAGTGTTTATTTTAGTCTCCCTTAGCTTCTCCTTTATTGTCCTCCAAGTCTCTTTTTAAAGTGTGTTGTATCAATTCAAGATGGAGAAAAGCTTTTTTTTATTAATGATTTGAATGTTTTGTGCTTCAGGTGCTTGAGAAGCCTTTGGCATGCCTGAACCTTTCAATATTTGCAGTGTGTTACAGAACACAGTAGAGATTACATGGAGATTATTCATCTTGTGGATTTATTTCACTGTAACTCTGACTGTATTCTGTTCTGTGTGTTAAGGCATTGGAAGACTGAGTTGTACTGAAATCTGAATTTTTCCCTCATATTAGATATTCTTCATGTGGAAAGAAAAGGTACCCTGGAACAAGATCTGAATGTGGGTTTGCTGTGTTGAGCTGATAATCACTGAAGTCAAGTATCTCAAGAGCCTGCCCAAAAGTTCACTGTAGTTTATGACTTTATAATTAGCATGCTAAATTTTTGGAACTTATTTGTGAACACAATCCAGAATAATTGCTGTTTGCAAGCCAAGTTGCAGGTTTCACAGTTCATCTCTCCTTAATTTGTGGGAAAAAAAAAACCTGTGAGATCATCATTTAATGTAGGAAAAGGTGCATTATTTTCCTGCTTATGCATGGTGCAAAAATAGCTGATTGTCTGCAGCCTGGCTGCAAAAATTCACCCTTCAGCTGAAGCCAAATATGAGGAATATCAGCTCCACAGGAGACCTACAAATCATTTTGAATGGGAAAAACAACAAGCTGTTATTTAAACAGCTTTGCAACCAAAGGACATGCTTTAATGAAGCCCTTCTAGTGAAGCTGACAGATCACTCACTTGGCTGGACAGCCCAAACACCTCTGGAAGAGCAAAACTTCAGTGAATTTAGAGTGGTTTTAAGGCCAGCCAACCCAGCCACCTCTGCAGGACTGGCTGTGTCACTGGGAGCTGGGCTGGGACCAGAGCTGTGGCAGCTCCTGTGCAACAGCCTGGAGCGCTTTGCCATTCTGTACTGCAGGTACTTGAGTAGCCATGCAAGGTACCCTGAAACTGCTCCAAAATGCTTCAAGTACTTTAAATCAAGCAAATGAATTGTTCCTCTTCTCCTGCACCTCAGTAACTTCCCTTGCATTCACTCTGTCCATCAGTGAACTTCTGGCCTTTCGGCCTGGTGTGGGAAGTCCCCATGGTGCAGTGCATGCACAGCAGGCGTGGGGCAGGCATGGTGCAGCCTTTTATCTCCGTGCTGAGCCAAGTCTGGTGTGAGTCACACACCAGACCATCAGTCAGCAGCTTCCTTGGCCTCAGCAAAATCTTCATTTCCTCACTGCTGTTGGCAGTTCTTCCTTCTGAACCTTCTTGCTGCTTCACATGCTTCCCGTGCTGGCTGCCACATGTTGTCTCCTGCCCTTTTCTGTATCTTCCCTGGACCCTCAAGGATGTTGCTTATTTTTTTGCAGCTGCACCATTGCCTGATGCAACACCTCCAACATCCTCCTTTTTCACAGAAGTTCCTCCTTCAGGACTTAATGAAATCTACTGAAGCTGGAAATCTGCTGAAGGCTTGAAAGTGTTCAGCTTTCTCTCTCTTCCATTATCTCATGCTTTGTTTTTAATTCCAGCCTGGTTGAAGAGGACAATGACAGCTTTGGATGTGATGCTTTGGAGCTGGATGGTAAGCAAGAGGATTTCATGTATAATTGAAATATGAGCTAATATGTGATCAGCTCCCCAGCTACAGACACTGTCAGATAACCAGCCCTGCTCTAATTAAATGGGACACACAGCCTGTGAGTAAATCAAGAAAAGAAAGGGTTGGCCAGTGGTGAGAAGGGGAAAGCAGTCATTCCTGAAGAACCAAGTGGGAAAGTTTTGTTACCATGAGGGTGGTCAAACACTGGGATGGGGTTGTCCAGAGAGTTTTGGGCACACTCTTCATCCTTGGAGATATCAAAACCCAGCTGGACAAAGTCCTGAGCAATCTCCTTGAGCTGACTCTGCACTGACCTTTGACTAGACAGTCTCCAGAGGTCCCTTCCCACTTTCTGTTCTGTGAAAGTGGCATTCCCTGTGCCATGTCTTGTGGATATGAATCATACCTCTGCATGAAGAATTTCCTTCTTCAGCTTTGGCTGGGATCAATTAAAATTCATTTTCCCCTTTTCCATCTTTGTCACTTTATCTAGGACTCATTATGCTTCTTGTTACTCTTTGCAGATGACAGTCACGACAGGCATTCACATGGAGCTCCTTCAGTGCACTCTTCCTCGTCTTCTCATCAGTCAGAAGGCCTGGATGCCTATGAGCTTGAGCATGTCAACTCCATATTTAGAAAGTTCTCTCTGGAAAGGTATTTGAGATGCCAGTTTACCTACCTTAGAGACTAAGAGGAAAGGGTGCTCTGGTAGAAACTCTCTATTTATTTATTAGTTGCCAAAGTTGTAACAGCAGGAGTGGTTATGGTGGCAGCAGCATAACATTATCTTGGAGCCTTTTTATGTCCTGTAAACCTGTGAAGATCATCCTAAAAACTTCCAGCCAGACAAAATGTTCTAAAGGCTTCAATTTCTCCTTGTGATCTTGCTATCTTGCTGCAACAGCTTGCTGAGTGGAGAACTCTTATACACTGAGGTTCCAGAGATGCACTGGGAGCAATCCAGATGCTCTTCTCCAGAACTTGTGCAGTACTGAGGAGGATTTCTTTCAGAGCCTTTAGATCCTGGTGCTTGATAATGCTGGAAGTTTATTTGTATATCCCTCATTTCTCGTGCATGCGTTTAATTCAGTGGGATAACCCCTTGTCCCTTTCTCTCCTGGACACAGACTCATGCATGCATTTAACTCAGTGGGATAACCCCCTGTCCCCTTCTCTCCTGGGCACAGACTCATGCATGCATTTAACTCAGTGGGATAACCCCCTGTCCCTTTCTCTCCTGGGCACAGACCCTTCCGTCCCTCTGTCACGTCTGTGGGCCGCATCAGGAGCTCGTGTCACACGATCCAGCGTGTGACTCTCAACGGGGACAGCCTCAACTCGGAGATCACCCTGCTCGGGGGCAATGACAAAGGCAGCTTCATCAGCTCTGTCAAGACAGGCTCCCCTGCAGAGAAAGCTGGCCTTCGGGAGGGACACCAGATCCTGCTGGTGAGCATGGGATCCTCCCCAAGCAGTACTGGGGCTCTGCCCACCCACCTGTGCTGTCCCTGCCATCCCACGAGTTCAACAGTGCTTCTGCCAAGTTCTCTTTACTTATTTTTCCCTCCATTGCTAATGTTCCCAAACCATTTTCTTGTTAAAACATCTCCAAGGAGGTAACACTCCCTACCCCCTCCACAATTTATATTCCTGCACTTCTTACTCCCAGGGAAGCCTGGGATTGTCCAAGTGCTGCAGTTCTGTTGACTGCTAGCATTCCTAATTTGAGAGAAAAAGAACTATATAATTGGGACATAATCTACATCCTGATAACAAAGTGTCTGCATTGTTTAATAGGAAAAAGATCATGGCACTTTAAAAAAATGGTTTAATTGACTCAGAGATTGAACCTGCACTGGAGAGTAATATTTCTTTCATATCTAGTTGGAGGGCTGCATTAAAGGGGAAAATCAAAGTGTTCCTTTGGATACTTGCACAAAAGAAGAAGTTCACTGGACAATTCAGAGGTGCAGCGGTCCAGTAACACTCCAGTATAAATCAAATCATGAAGGTAAGACCAAAAGTATTTCTTATCTCAAGTAGTCCCAGGGCTTTTATAGCGACTTGTCTGGAAGAGAGTGACAGGACCAGCATATCCTTGGTGTTGGGGTAAAGCTGGAGCTTGCCACTGGTGTTAATTACAGCTCCTCTGTGGAACTGCTTCAGCAGTTTGAAAAACAAACCTGCTTTTCAACAGGATTCTGAAAAATTTACATGGTGGCCAATAGCAACATGACTCACGAAACACGCTCGAGCTTATTTTTATGTACAGTTTTCTGCAATACAATGTGGTGAGCTGAATGATCTTTATCCAGCTGGTCGATTTAGCATTTACCTGATGGAGTTGCCCTGTTTATTACCTTTGTGGCTTTATCTTATCTTTAACAGCTGGAGTTCATGTGTGGTGAACAGAATTTGATTTTAGTGTTCAGGTTGTATAATGATAATTTCAGGTTATGGATCAAAAATTACATTCCAAAATCCATTCTTTACTGGTGTGTATAAATGGGCATTCATGTTTTTATGCTGGTTAGAGAATTTCAGCTGCATAGATCACGCAGGAAGCGATGCCTTTGATTTTCTTTGATGTTTTCAATGGTAGGAAAGACTGTTGCAATTTTTTGAGCATCACTTAACTGCAGATAAAACAGTTATAGATTCTGGGAGTGCCAATTAGAGCTAATAATAAGAGGAACAACTTGTCATTAAAACTGGTGGCAGAACTCACACAGTACTTAGGGGGCAGAGCTATAGCTGTGTCTGTGTCTTTGCTGAGTTCTCTGTTCCACAGGTCGTGTGGGGAGTACTGAGAATGGAGTTACCTAAAAGTAACGTTATAATGAGAATATTCCCCCAGAGCCTACAGCAGCAGCATGGGCTGTCCCTGAGTCTGTGCCCCATCTCTGAGGTGCAGGCCCATGGTCTTGCTGCAGCTACTGCAAGCAGCACTCTGGAAGTACAACCCTGTCTGAGAGGAACCTCAGGAGTTGGTGCTGTGGCTTCTTCCAGAGGGAATGCAGCACGAGCAGAGTGTGAGATCCGCCTCACCCCTTCCCTCCCCGCAGGGTACCGCAAGCTGCTGTCGGAGCTGGAGGAAGGGCTCATCGCCTCGGGGGACTCGTTTCACATCCGCCTGAACCTGAACATCTCCAGCCAGCTGGACTGCTGCTCCCTGTCGGTGAAATGCGATGAGATCGTGCACATCCTCGACACCATGTACCAGGGCAGGTGTGAGTGGCTGTGTGCCAGGGTGGATCCCTTCACGGACAGGGACCTGGAGACGGGGACCATTCCCAGCTACAGCAGGTGAGAGTGATGCTGAGTGACTGAGGGCAGGGATCTAGAAACAGGGAACTTAATTACTGCTGTAAGGAAAGACGTGTCTGTGTCCTAAATTTGGAGATAAGGTCTGATGTTAAACTCTAGTATGAGCTATAAAATGTAAAAACAGAGATTCCAGATGTTACCTGAAGAAATAAAGTGGGTCACTCAAAAAGTACATATGCAAATATTCTATGGATCTTCTTTAATCCTTAACTGCACTGCAGTTCTTCGTATTGTTTTGTTCCTGCCTTTACTGCATGGTTCACTCAGTCCTCACTGCTATTTCTATTTAATCTTTTCTGCAGGCACAGACCCATTGCAATCCAGCTTCCTTGCGAGTGGTTTCAGAAGTATCTTGATCTGTGTGGTTTCATCCTTTCTTTCAGAGCCCAGCAACTCCTTTTGGTGAAGCTGCAGCGGTTGATGCACAGAGGAAGCAAAGATGAGACAGAAAACTCCTACAACACCCTTCGGGCACTCCGGGTGAGGATCTACAGAGTCTTTTTAACGCCTCATACTCCTCTGCTACTGGTTTTTCATTTTTCATTTTTCATCATCATTTTACAGAAATTCCTGTTTACACTCTCTGTAGCTTTTGATTGGGTCAGGCAATGGGCACCTTCTGTTTGCTTTAAATAATATTGTCCCTGGGAATGAACCCAACTCTGGTTCACTATTAACCCTTCCAGTTAACAGGGACAACACTTTAAAAGTCCAAACTCTGTCCTGTGCTTTAGTCACTCTTCTCATGCTTCTCTGCCCATAAACATTTAATGCATCTTCATGTGCACGTGAGGAAAAAGCTGTGTCCTCACAGTTAATAATCAGAATTATTTCTCTCCTATTGTGAATAAGCCTCTAAACCACAGAGTCTGTTGTCCCACTTTAGAAAGACCTGTCTCTTTCAGCCTGGATGCTGTGGAGAGAATTGGGATTGTCCGGCCTTCACACACAACAGACCTTCTGATTTTTCCTTTTCCATCATAAAAGCAACTTGATTTTTCTTTCTTTAGACCCCAAAATTCCATTTTTACATAATTAAAGCTGCGTTCCTGGTGTATCAGTTACCATAAATTATTTTTAGAGTCTGGGAGAGATTCATGCTTCTAAGTTTGGCAGAGATAGGTGGGCACTGTTTGATTTCCATCAAGGTTAAGTGTCACACATTCCTTCTGTGCTCACAGCCCCACTGATCAAAGGGACAGAGATCACTGGCAGAGGTGCTTGTGAAAGCAAAAGCTGTGCATGTTCTTTCTTGGAGCAGAAATTATCTCTTTCTTAGGTGTGGAGAACAATCTGTGAACAAAGGAATGTGAAGAGCAGTGAAAAAGCAGTGTTTGTCAGCACGGGCCATGCTCTGTCCACTGTTTGTTTAGAACATTGTATTTGGGATAGGTGTCAATCACTATCCTTTTTATTGCAAATATAAACTATCTGGTTCGTTTGCATTCTTTTGTTTCTCAAACGTTATGAATTAAAAAAAAAGTACAAAAAAGAGCATGGGGGAGGAAAAAAAAAACTCTTGTGTTATTTTTCACTAGAATACATTGCAGCCAGAGGAGCCTGCCCTGCAGAACGACCCAAAAACCAGCCCTCGCCTACCCAGAGCAAGCTTTCTGTTGGGTCAGATTTTACAGGTAATAAAGTTCAACTCCCCAGTGCAATGTCTGAAACAGTGGATCTGAACAGTGGATATTCTCAGGCTATCCTAATTCGCCCAGAAATCCCAGCTCAGGTCTAGAGGCTGCATCAGAATTTATTCCTATCAAAAAGAGATTTAATGCATGAAGGAGAAGGATGGGTTGTGTTTTCTGTTGTGATGTGGGGTGTTTGTTTTTAAGAGCATGGCTTCCATTACGGATGTGCCTTGAGGAATCCCACACATCTGCCATCAGAGGCTGAAATGTGCTTTGTTTGTAGCATAAGGACAAATCCAATGGGCTGGATCAAATCTCCAAGTCTCTGAGATAGGGCTCCATCAGAAAATAGTCCTTTAATTGTAGGACAATGACTGAGAGTGACAGAGACCGTGTGAAAGATAAAGCCTTGGGAAGGAAGGTAGTTGGGAAAGGTTAGCAAATACACAGGAGGAGGAGTTAATGTTTGGATAGAGGAATAGGCGGGTGAGGAAGGAAAGCATGAAGCCTATTTCTCGTGTAAAATGACTGTAAAAAGATGCCATTTGGGAGTTTTTAAGTCTCTCTGGTAGAGCAAAGCAGAGGCAGTTTGGGTATAGCCTGTGATACATTTGTGCACATACTCTGGGTATGATGTACACATCGGGGCTTGTACTGGTGATAGCAGGGAGTTTTGTGAAGGGAAAACATGCCTCTTAAGAGCAGAGAACAAAACAACAGATCCCAAAGGGGATTAACACAGGCTCTGAAACAGATCTATGATATTTAAAGAGCCTTAGAATTCAGTCCACAGATCCATGGAGTCCTGTCTTTGACAGACACAAGTGATTTAGATCTCGTAGGTAACGAGCATTGGCTGATGAACACATGGGAGGGTAAATAATGCAAGAAATGAGGCTCAAATCACTCTTTGCTTTGTTCCCCTTTAGTTTGTCAGTAGGTCTGAGAACAAGTACAAACGAATGAACAGCAACGAGCGGGTCCGCATTGTCACAGGCTGGCCCTCAGGGCTGACACTGAGCTCAGCTGAAGGGAAGAAGCAGCTGCCTGATAAACTGGAAGGTACAAATCTAAAATAGCCTTTACACACAGAGCACTGACACAAAGGCCTACATGAACATCTACAGGACAGCATGGCTGCAAAACATATCACAGATCTTGTGTTCATGGTCCAGCCTGCAAATGTTCAACAACAATTGTGACCAAAAGGGATTTTGCTAAAAGTGCTTGGGGCACTAAGCCTTCACAGGCAGCTTCAGAACACTGAAATGTCCTGTTTGGCTGGCAGTCCTTCCTAGGTGCTTTCTTGCCTTTTGCTCCAAAACATTTAACTTGGAATAAGTCAAGCTAATAAGCAGAGTCTCCAAGAAAGTGTTATTTTGAAGAGGTTAAGAAATAATCTCTCAAAAGCAAAAGGCAGTTAAATTATTTAGTATTAGTGCTGTAAGAACAGTAAAGACAACCCCAGCAAAGGGGAAGGAAGACCACTATGACTAACCATGTCATTTCTGGTTCATGTGTGCCTCCTTTTTTTCTCCAAATATTGACGGAGAGGAACCCAGAGGACAAATGTCTTGTTCTTTGCTCAGATTTGGATTCCGAGAGTGAAATCGATAAGAAGCTCAGCCTGATCCCTTATAGCTTGGTCAGACCCATCCACTGCGAGCGCAGGCGCCCCGTGCTCTTCACCCCCACCATGCTGGCCAAGCCCTTGGTGCAGAAGCTTCTCAACTCTGGAGGTGCCCTGGAATTCAACATATGCAAGCCAGGTAATGGGATAAGAGAGGGCCATGACTGTCAGCCCTCAGCGTTGGAAATGTGAACATATATATGCGGGCACACGTAGGGGAATGCACATGTGAGAGTTGCTTGAGGTACTTCAAGTCACATCAGAGTGATGTGTAGCTGTAAATCCTGCTTTTTGAGACTATCTGGGATATTTGAATGTTTTTGAGACAGCCAGTACACATGGTTATGAGATTCTGTGTCTATAAATATTATCCATGTGTATGCTGTGTGGTTGCTAGGCTGCCCCTCAGAGACTGAAATGCTGTGAGTGCTCTTTCTGTTTGCATACTGTTTGCATACTGCATATCTAGGCAATGTGAAATTTTGATTAATTTGTTTCTAGTATTTGCTATTATGAGGAATATCTTCCCTAGAGCGACTTTAGGTTTCTGTCTCATCCAAGCTGTGAAGATTGTGCATTTGATCTACTGGAAAGACTGATTTTCTTCCATGCTAAGTATTTACTATTAAAGCAGTACGCAGTGCCGTGATGGCTGCAGGGCAGGATTGTATACAACCCAGCATTAAACAGAGCTGACGTTTCATTTTTACACTAATATTGAATACCCACAGCATAGTATGCAGCCTTACAGTCATCCAGACAGAGAAACTGAGAAGTTAAGTATTATAATAAATATCCCCTGTCTTGCAACATAAAACAAAAGCTTTGATGTAGAGCTGCAATTCACAAGGGGGCCGGTATCACACATTGCAACCTAAGCCAAATTTTTTTGAAACTTTTAACACAAATGTTGGAACACTAAATCCTTGTTTTAGGATCCTGTGCTCTAAAAAAAGAGACCACCTTTTTTTAGCACTTCTCAGCACCCTCCATCCCTGAACTGTTACTCTATAACATTAGGTGCTGGAATTGTATTTACTGTTTTAATTTAATGCCTTCATAGTGTTGTGGTAATTGCCCAAGGACTCATTGGTGCAGGATATAGCTGAGATGCTCAGCTGTGATCAGATTAGGCTTTAATTGAATTCAATGGAAGAAATGAGGCAGCTGTTAAGACAATTCATTGCTCATCCTCCTTCCCTGAACCATCCTTACATCCCATGTGAAGTACTGCTGGATACTTTTCTACGTGTTCTGCCGCTGTAAATTTGATTCTCTCCCCATCCACGTCTCTTCCTAGATATTGTAACAAAGGAGGAGTTCTTAAGGAAGCAAAGGACAGACACTGTCATCTTCAGCAGAGAAAAGAATCTGAACACGTACGAATGTATTGTACCTGCCAACATCGAGGCTGTTGCTCTCAAGGTGCTCACAGTGCTCTGTGTCCCTTCTCTGGGCTCTCTGTGAACCTCTCTGCAATGTCTTGGATAACAGACTGACCAATTTACAGTTGCACGTTCTCTCTCCTGCCCTCCTTCAAGCTCAGATTTTTATTTATTCCCCCAAATGGTTTTTATTTGTGCTCTTACTTTTCCTTTTCTTTCCCATCCTCAGTCATACCCTTTTATATTCTCCCTCATTCCCTGTGATGACCCACATAGATGCAGTTAAATATCCTTTCATTTTCTGTGCTCCATCCTTTATTCATTTCCTTTTCATATCGTAAGTATATATGAATACACGAGAGAGTAAGAGATACAAGGACCTAGACAAAGGAAAGAAAAGGCTGAAACCCAGACACAGGGGTGTATAGAACAAAGATAACAATGCCCAAGACAGAGATCTGATGTCAAGTAGAGTAGATTTGATGCACAGCATGTAAAAAAAGGAGAATTAAAGTGATGGTTTTTTGTCTCACAAGTAGTTGCAGTAGATGTTCTTTCTGAACAAAAAGCAAGGCTGGGTGTTTGTGTCTATATGTAAAACTGGTATTCTATCATACTCTTCATCTTTAGAGCAGTTCATTTCCATTTTAAACCTTTTTAGAAAGCTGTTAAGCTCAGCTGTTATTTGAGGGACTAGTTTAAAACCAGTAGGAGGAGCTGGACTTTGAATGTAAATTTGATTAAAAGGTTTTAAATCAGTACAATGGTAAATAGAGAGCTTTCCAAATGACCCCGTAAGGGATAGATATCATTATCTTGAGATTCCACAGCAGTGAATTTTCCTTTGTGACACTGTTATGACTTTGTTTTTAGAACAAGCATTGTCTCCTGGAAGCTGGAATAAGCTGCACGAAGGATTTAATCAAAGCCAAGATATATCCTATTGTTCTCTTTATAAGAGTCTCAGAGAAAAACATCAAGAGGTTCAGGTAACGTGTCAAACCTTTTGCGTATTTGATGTTCCACCTTGTTCAGTGAATAATTCTTGAGTCCAATAATGTTCTCACTGAGAGAAATAAAGAACCTCATCCCTCCCCATCTGGTACTTCTACGTGCACTATTTCCTCCCATGACTCCTCCCTGAAATCTTACAACCGGAGAAAGCAGGAATTCCCCAAATCTGGCAGTCTTTCACTGTCACTGGTGGCAATGAGCATTGTGGGAGGATGAGACTACAGAAAATGTGGTTTTCGCCATGCTCAGCACTCCCACAGCATTTCTTAAGGTAATGCAAGCTGGAAGAGGAGAGCTCGTAAACACTTGCACTCTCCCTCCATTCAATCCTCTTAAATTGTTTCCCCCGTAGCAAATATTTCTCCTTGGGGGCAGCATGGAGGTAAGGGGATGGTAGACCTGGAGTAGCTGCATTCTTCGCTGCTTTTATTGCTTGTAAGTAGTTAGGAGAAAATAAATTCTTGATGGGACAGCTGGGACTACAGGATTCACTTAAAATGCAAGACATTTATTTTTGGTCTGCTCGTTTGATACAGGAAACTGCTGCCGAAGCCGGAGACTGAGGATGAGTTTTTACGGATGTGCCGCCTGAAGGAGAAAGAACTGGAAGCTCTGCCTTGCCTTTATGCTTCTGTGGAGGCTGAGGCCTGGAGCAGCATCGAGGATCTGATCCGGACAATAAAAGACAGGATCGGGGAAGAGCAGAGGAAAACCGTCTGGATAGATGAAGATCAGCTGTAAAAAGCCCCAAGTAACACGGAGCTGTTTGGTGAGGAAAGGACACATCCAGGTGGAGCAGGGGCTCACAGAATTCTCTGGTTGGGTGCCCAGAGCTCACTCCTGTCTCACCCTGGCTGGCTGGGCACTTCCTGCTGGCAGGATGCAGGTCTGCAATGGGACTGGAGCTGTGTGGAAGAGCCAGAGTCTCAGATGCTGGGATCCAGGCTGTGGGGCCACCACCACAATTTCTGATCCACTGGCATTTCTTAAGGGACAGCAGCTGTTTAACACATGAGGACAAAGATCTTGAGACAGAGATGGGGGTAATTTATTATGTTCAAAATATGGATCTCTTTTGTCTCATTGCAAACTGATGAGACCAAATAAGTGGAATCTGAAAGGGCTAAGGCATGGGAATTGGGCTCCAGGATGTGGATCTGAGATGTGCCCCACACCCCCTGAGGTGAGATTCTGAACATACCCAGCTGAGGAAGCTGAAGGCTGGTTGGGAGCAGCAGCAACACAACTGCTGATGGCCAGAGCAGCTCTGCAGGCCCGTTTTTTCACAGCCATTTTAATCAAAAGAGAAGAGAATAGCTATTCCTCCTGGCATTAACTAAAATGAAAATTTTCTCTTACTTTTGAAACCCCAGTTTTATTTAACAGTTTTGCAGGTTTCCTTTGTAGTCCTGGCGCTTACAGAAAAACAGACTTCACTGTCCCAGTGGCACATCAGATCTTTCCAGATCTGCCAACATTTCATTTAGTTTATCTCTGCCTCTGCATCGTATTCATTTGTACACCTCTCAATTTTTAACATTTTTCTACTCATGGAAAATACCACAGTGCCTTCTTCGGACAACAGGTTTCTCTGTTTCTTCACTGAAACATTTCTCTACAATATCATTGCCTGCCAACATGCCTGCTCTCGACAGGAGGAACTGTTCTGAGAAGAAGAAAAGGAGAATTTCATAAGCCAGTAATTGCTGTGAACCACTCAGTCCTTGACCTGCGTGCCGTGACTGACAGCGAGGAGATCGGCGGGCCCCACGCTGTGCTGTGGCCAAGTGGAAAATGCTTCCAGAAGTGTGTGTAGAGGTGAGGAGACCACGTCCCATTTTCAAAAGCACTTAAGTCCTCAGAGAGTTTAAGTTCCACTGCTCATGAGTGTGACTTAGACTCCTAAATCTCTTCAGTCTTTGAAATCTTTCCTCTCGACATTAGACGCTGTACTGAGATTGCCAAATTGATCCAATAAAACTGACCCGATAATAATGACTCGCGCAATTGCTGATCTGAAATGCAATAAAAATTGACCTACAGATAAAGAGTGGTCCATCCCATTGTCCTTAGATCCTTCATTCCTTGCCATACCCCTCCCTTTTAAGATGCATTTAATAACAAATTTCCTTTCCTTCTGCATTCATCCCCAGTCCCCCATCCTGGTGCTGTGGGCTGATGTACAGCAGCAGGCAATAAAAAAACAATCGGAATCTAAACAGAACATCTGGCCTGGTTGCCTTCACTAGATTAGCTGCTCCCTTGTCTTTGCAACAAACTTCTGCTGTGGGTGTCTCTCAGGTAGAATGGGTCAGCTCATGTTGGCCTGTGGGATTGTGCTTTTCTTTTATGCTCTTTTTTCTTTTATGCTCTTCTCTTTTATGCACATCATTTTTTAACTAATGGAATCTTCGAGAAGTAATTTATGTCACTTTATATCTAATTGCTGCTGCTGTGTTTCTCAAGTTATTAATGTTTGAAAGAATGCTCATAGCCAGCACTTCTCAGAGAACAGCTCTTTACCTGCCCAGTGCCATCTGCCTGGACTGTGCAAGCAGGGGGATACTTCCATGTGCAATCCCTTTACAAAAAGGACAGGCTGCACACACAATTTGCAACTCCCTCCAGGGCAAAGAATAACAACCAGTTGGGGTATATATAGAACAAATTGGATGATTCTTCAGAGATCCTCTGTAGCTCAAGCAGAAATAAGAAAGCATCAGTTGGAAGAACTAAGCCTTCCAGGAGCATTTTGCATTCATTCCTAATGTCCTGATAATGCAACCTTGTGTAACAGCTGCCTGTGGTTTGTTCCTGCCCCTCTTGTGAAAGCTTTTGAGTCCACAGCTGAGCAATGGGAGGGACTGCAGGAACATTTCTCAGCTGCTTCAGCAAAAAGTTCAGCCAGGTCAGCGTCAGATGCCTCCAGGAGCCAGCAGCTGACTGCTCACTGTCCAGAGCACAGAGGATGTCCATGTGCCACTGGCTGTGCCACAGGGATCCCAACCATCTGCTGGAATGGCTGCAACAGATGGCAGGTGGGGCAGAGGAGATGGGCTGTCTCAGGATGCCGTGGTTGTTTCTGCAGTGATCTCCTCTCCCCACAGCTTTACGTTTCTTTGCACGGACAAAGCTGAAGACGGGATTTGTCCCACTTCACTTTTTGCACAGGAAAGGCATATGCCAAACTCTGGAGGAGGCTCCTTTGCAGTGAGCAGAGATACACCTCCAAAGAGCTGTTTCTCTGACTTACTGGAGATGGCTATCTAAGGGTGAGATGAATTGCCCTCTGAACTGTCTGGGGTTTTCATAGACTACAGCAAGAAACGAGAGAATTAGCCTGGCCTTTAGCATTTAGCTCTTTGATCTGTAATTTAGGACAGCTAAACCACCTTCTGGGAAAAGTGGAAGTGGAGATTGAGGCAGAGAACAAGAGATCTAATTATTTCTGTGAAACAAGAGAGGAATGGATACATGGAACAGACCTTTCTTCTCATATCCAAGTGCATCTGTAAATTCCCAGCTCTGCGGACACTGTAGGGCCTTGTGGTGTCTGCTCATGTGATGTAAAACAACCAAACCCTGTCCAGGGCAGTTCATGGCACAGCTGTGTGCTGTACCCTGCACGAGCCTCACCTCTCTGTGACTCAGTGCAGGAGGACTGAGAACTCTGTTCCCTCTTGACTTTTGGGTGTGAATTCCAAGAGCAGATCTGTGGCTGGAGTGGAGCTGCCAAACAGCCACAGAGCAAAAGGGGCCACTGTCATTTTCACTGGCTGGGAGGTGCCTCTGCTCTGGAGCCAAGAGCTGAAGGAAATGAACCCCTGTACCTCTTGAAATACATTCAGATTCTGAAAAGAGGCCATGATTTTCCCTGAATGTCAGAGTGCTTGAATCAGTGTGGATTCAAAGTCCTGAACAAGCAGATTTGAAGTGCAGATTTGGAATTTGGGCTGTAGATCACTGTGGTATTTTCCATTCTGCTCAGTCTCCCTTGTGAGGTATCACCTTAGGCCACATCCCTCCTCACATGCACATCCCAGTTCCACAAACATGAGCTCAGCACATGCACAAAAGCCCAGCAGGCATAGCCAGCTTCAATAGGGGTTGTGTGGTCAAAAAAATGGGAACAACAATTAAGAAAACAAAATGGGAATTGGAAATGTTGTAAATGTTCCCTGTAAATAGTGTCTCAATAGAAACTCAGGCAGATTCTCCACTTGATCTCATCGAAGGGTTAGAATGGGGCCGGTTCCATGTTGATTTATTCTTTGGTTGTTGCTGTATTTTAAACAGCACTTGATATGAGATTTGGGGTGAATAACTGGACTTGCAGGTACCACCAAAATTCAGATACATTCTCTAAATCAGTCTAAAGAGGGAAATTCAAGCTGAGTTGGAACTGGAGGCTGTGCTTGGACACCAGAGCTGCCGTGTGTGGATCTCAGGTGTGGATCCCTACCTAAGGTAAGGAACATTCACGGCACAACCCATTTTAACATCACTCATGGTTTCTAATTGAAATCCGGGAACATTTCTCAGCAGTTTTTTACTTTAAGTTAGAAAGGAGGTAACAGAAAGCCCAGAAATTGCCCTATGTTTGGTCTGCTGTTTCTACTGTAAGAGGTGTAAAACATAGAATAATAACAGCCTTTCAAAATGGATTATTTGAAAACTACTTCTTCTTGCTTTTAAGAGCTCACAGGAGCTTGTTGGAAAATTTTTCACATGCAGATTGTTCTTCTGAAAATGTCATTGAAAAATTGCCCACTAGAAAATGCAATTGGAAATTTTTTCAATGGAATATTGTTCTGTTAGAAAATATGTTTCCATCTAAATCAAATGTCTATGGAAATTCTTCCATTCTAACATTTCCTTTTTTAAAAATTTAAAGTATTTCAATAATACTGAAGCAGTAATTTTCAATATTTCACATACTTTCAATCTTTTATCTGAAAACATTTTGGGGGATAATTTTTAATTTTTATAGGTGTGATTTTTTAAAAGTCTACATTTAAACATATGATTTGATTGAAACACTTGTATTTGATGTTTATATACTACAAAATAATGGAAGTAATGGCGTACAGCTCTCACATGTGGTATATCTGTGATCACGAGAGAAAAATCAAACTGACTCTGGCTTTGCTTTTTGCTTAACTCTGCTGCTAAAATGATGTATTGTAGAAGTCAGTATCATGCAGTTCAGCACATTGGGGAATTGTTGCAGGTAAAAATTTCATGCAAACTTTATTACACAGAATTGGATATTCCTTTGAATCCGAATTCTGGCTGGAGGCAAAGCTGTCAATCGGTCCGGCTGCAGCACAGACAGCTCTGGCAGCACCATTTGCAGGGGGGTAGGAACACACACAAAGCAGACTTGTGCCTACGAACTTCAGCTGGAGATAGATGCCAAAGCTGGAAAAATGCCTGTGAACCTGTTTCTGTCTCCTTTCTGCCAAGCTATTTTCATGGCCCAGGGTTCGAGAGCTCGGTACGAGGCTGCAGTGGGGCACTGCTGAGCCCTGGAGCTGCTCGCAGCTCCTTCAGCCCTGCCTGGGCTGGGCTGCCTGAGCAGCAGTTGTTAAACTGTTCCCTGGAGACTGGAAAAGCAAGACACAAGAGTTTAGGGCGCCTGGGAGAGCAACATTCTAGGATTTTGCAGTTATTTGTATTGTGTATTCCAAGTCATTCAGCCTTAATCAGCTTAGACCGTGACAATGTGTTCCCCTTTGGTGCAGTTTCCATCTCCTGTGCTCTTGTTCAGCTCTGAGAATTGAACAGTAGCTCACAAAGGGACACAAGATATCAAACAGGAGATTGTGATTCACTGCTTGTAAGTCACTTGATGGCCCCCTCCCTTTCTCCTGCTGGCTCAGTTTCCAGAGGTGCTTGCTCTGCACCCTGTGAACCACAAGGGCTGATTGGGAGTGTGCAGCCCTGAGGTCCCTCACCAGAGCACCACAAGATTCAGGAACAGTTGTCAACTGTACCTGTAACTCCAGGAAAACCTTCTGCTTTTTCAGACTCATCTGTAGAAGCAAAAGGAGAGTCTCTCAGGATCAAGGCCTTTTGGTTTTGGAGTCCAAATCCAGTGTGAATTTTGGTTCAAGCACAGTGAATGGGGGCTCTTGAGCTTGGGTGGCACCCTCCTGGCACAGGAGGAGTGACAGTGACCCTGCTGTGCCAGTCCTGCCCACACAGTACCTGCAGCATCTGAGCTGACCACTCTGCCCAGCCCCTCCCTAATCCAGCCAAGGCAGTGCTGAAAGGCTGTGGCACGAGGTTTCATCCATACATTTCAGGCACTGCAGAATTCTGCCAAGCTCCCAGAAATCACACTTGATATCTCTGTGAAACACTGTCTAACCTTCAGGGACAATCCCAGACCCAAACATGGAGGAATCTGTGCCATTCTTACAGACTTTTCATTGATTCCTTGCCAATTTTGAGGCTGCAGAAGCAGAAGCCTGGCATCCCTGCAGATTTCACCTGTAGAACTGATGCTCCTTTAAGAAGAAGGTGCTGTCCCTGTCTCCGTAGGGATGCAGGAGGTGACAGAGAGCTGAGTTCACAGGGGCCAGTGGCACAGCCTGGCTCCCCCTGGGCTGCACTGCTCTGTCCCAAGGCTCTGGATGGGGGGTGATGCCATCTGGCAGCTGGATCAAGGGTTTGAGTGGGGCTTGCCTTAAGTGGTGAGATTTCTAGTTTGATTTGAGAGCCCTACCAGTAAGCCAAGTCAGAACAACAGGAAACTCATCCACCCTCCCTCCCCCACTTTCTTTTTTCTGTTCCTCTGCTGCAGAAACTGTCTGATGTTCATATCAGAGGCTCTCCGGGGTTAAATGCACCATTAGTCACTGGAAAAAAGGGGAAAAAAGACCTTTTAAAAGCAGATGGTAGATGATAGAGAACCTGCTTGAGAGTAACTATCTACAACAGCGTGCCTGCTTCATCAGATATTAGCATCAAAAGCTGTCTGACAATTTAGCAACAAACAGCAATATCGATTTTCTTCCCAAGTACAGATGCAGAAAGACAAAGATGGAGAGGTGGCTCTTTCAGAGGATCCCCATTATGCCTGGGCAAAGACAAGGCAGGAAAGGACCTGCAGCAACCAGTCCCTTCAGCTGGGCAGGAGCAGCCTGCAGGGGAGAGGTTCTGGAGGGAAACACAGGAAAGATCTGCTGCAGCCTTGTCAGGAGCCTGTGCACAATGGATGGGCACCATCCCAGGGATGAGGAACTGGGGCTGGGGCCAGGACCAGGCTGCCCCACCAGGGAAAATGGGAAGTGGAGCAAAGCAGTGGAGCTGGGATGGAATGTGGAAGAGACATGGGATGTAGCTCGCTTCCCTCACTGTTTTCAAAGGATATGAGAATTAATTGCTGCAAAGCAATCTGAGTAGTAAGACCTACCACTCCTTCTGTCTCTCCCTCAGATACAGCAGCCACCCTGACTTTTCAGGGCACTGCCAAAACAGCCATTTTAACACCTTAGTGTCTGAAAAAATTCCACCTTGGAACTAAGATTTCTCCTTTATCTCTTGTCCCATTCATTTCTTTTTGGTAGAAAAGCCTCCTCGTGGTCAGCAGTTGGCTCTTGGAACCATTTCTTGGTGATGAGTGTTGGGTATATCCAGTACTTTGGACAACAGCTCCCTACTTCTGATTTAAATTCCCTGCAACCAGTGGTCTCACATCAATTATGTACACTGCTCCTCATCTCTGTGTCTGAAATGTCAGTGAATCTGATAATTTTTGCTCACAGAGGTGGGGAACTAACAAGGATCTCTGGCACAGCCTGCAGTGATTGCATCTACCAAAGCATTAGCAAAACAGCAAGGAGACAGAAACGGGCACTGACACTTGCTGAAGTTCACCCCCCTGCTCCAACAGCAGCAGGCAGAGAACTCCTGACAGTGCTCAGGGAGGCACCAGGGCACATCAGGACACTGCTCAGGAAGGGCGGCACCAGGCAATCTCCAACCGTGGTCATGGGAACATTTGGAAAGAGCAGGAAAGAAATAAACACAGTAAGAAATAAAGAATAACTCATAATTAAACTGATTTACTCCTGGCAGAAACTGACACAATTCCATTAACTTTCAGTTCCATCTAAATACACACCAGAAAGAAACTAAGCTGGATATCGACTCTGACCTAGTTGGAGTTCTTTATACTAACATTACTGTATTGTTAAAATACTGTTTTAAGAGCCAATTTTGGGCTGTTGCCTTCATTTTTGCACCCTAGAGAAAGCCAGTGGGGTAAACTTCTATTAAATGAATGTGAAAAATTGATGCCTGGTTCTAAGTGCACGCTTATAAATATAACATCAAATCCAGTGGCTTACAGCAGCTCCTCTCCCAAAGAGCTCTGCCCTCTGAGCCTGCCCTGTGGTGATTGTGGTGTGTCTGACCCAGCCTCCTGGACCAGCCCAGCACCTTCCAAACACGCAGGGAATATTCAGCTTTGTCATTGTAGCCTGTCTGCAGCATTTGCTTCCCCCAATCCCAGTGCTGAGGTGATTTGCTCATTATCAGATTGCTGTTTATTAATCAAAGCGGTAACAATGGGACAGAGGAGCTGGAATACAGCACAGACAGTGCTTCATTTGTTCCAATTGATTTTCCTATCACATTTTATTACTACTATTTACTTTGTATGCCTCGGGAAGATTGAACTGCACTGTGCAGTAGGGGTAGGGATTTGAATTTCTCTTCTCTTCAGCTCTTTCTATTTCTGTGGTGATAGTCAGAACAGTGGGTTCTTCCAGCAACTAAGCCATGACCTTCTGTGCTATAAAACAGCACACAGAGATTCTGTGATAATGAGACTCCACCGGTGTGTGAAGTCCTGCAGGTGGAGTCGTAGGGAAATCCATGAGAATCATGGATACTGAGCACAAATCATCTCTCCAAGATGACACCTTACAAGTGCTCAGCACTGGCCAGAACCACTGCTGGAGCTGCAGCAGCTGGGATGTACAGAGCTGCAGAACAGGCACCTGTGCTTAGGCTGGGACAAGCAGGTTGTACCAGGGGGAGGTTTTGTCCTGCAGTAAAATTAATGGAGCTGATGGTGATGATGGGTTGTTTTTTTTTTTTCCCTTCTCCTTCNTGTCTTAGGTCACTGTTCACAAGCTGGATCTTGCAGTGTCCGGCCAGCACATCTAAACCATGAGGGCAGAGCAGACGATTCCTGTCAGGAGGTGTGTGGTGCTTTATGGAAGCTGACGGGTGGGTCAGCAGGAAGACACAGGGTGGCGCACGCTGTAAAATCACATTAATCGTCCCCTTGCCGGTAACAGAGCTCACTGAGAACCAACGGCAACTTTAAAACCGACTGAAAAACTATCAAAATCTGTGGCGAAGCTCCTATTTTCAGCACAGCAGGGATTTCACTCTAGAGATTTATAAGTGTTTGAACTATATTTACTCTGAAATTGCCCCATTCAGTGAGTACAACAGGAAGCTCATGGCTGGCTGCAACTGTAGGTGTCAGATGCAGTTGTGTGGGGAGGTGATGAGGATATATATTTAACAAAGGCTTTGTTTTCTACACTAATTTTAGAATTAGCCTAGTTGAGGAGTGAGGAGGCAGCTCTCAGGTGGTAGCACGTGTCATCACTAAAGTTCAAAATACAAACCACAGACAGTCAGCTGAGCCGAAAATTTCCGTGGGCTCTTCACTCTTACGGAAATGTGAGAGTCCTTCAGACAGGAATTTCTTTCTTAGCAAGAGTTTCATCTCGCTGAGATGTTGTTTTGTAGCTTAGGCAGAGTGGGTGAGTGCGTGCACGTGCAAACACACACGCCTGTGTCACCACCCAGCAGAATGAGTCTACGCAGACATGTGCATCATCCTTTTTGGGAACATGACACTGGGGAGAATTGATTATTATTATTATTATTACTACTACTACTACTACTACTACTACTACTACTACTACTACTACTATTCTTTTTTGTCTAGAAGAACTGCTTCTTTTGTCCCACCAGCAGAAGCTTTGGGGTTTTAGAGCTGAGTTGTATGTCCTGGCCTCTCTCTAAAGTACAGCCATGCACTTGTCACTGGGCCAACAGTGCCTGATGGCTCCCTGTCCTCCTGCTGTCAATGACCTTGAGCTGCACCAAATAATTATTTTCTCCCAGGTTGTTTTGGTTTTTTTTTTCAGTAGCAGCAGGGGTGATTGAGAAATTGTAAAATGGGCCACTGGGCCAGTAGGGGTTAAGTGAAAATGAAAACGATGCCATTACTATTTTGGGGGGCATTTTTTGGTCACACTTAAGGTCACAGTGAGATAAAGGGTGAGGAAATAGCCTGAGATTTTAACATCATCAATGGCTTCTGCAAGCACAGCCTGAGAGTGAGGGGAGAGGGTGAGGAAGGAGGGAGGGGAATGTACAGACACTGCTGGTGGATTTAACCAGGACTGAGTCCAGACACCTGGAGCAGACTCACTTGAGCAGTATTGATCAGAGTGGAAACATTAAGTATCTCTGTTAATCTGGCACTGTTTCATTCGTGCTGCATTATTATTGTTATTAGAACCTGTGATTTACCGTGTCCAGCCTGGATCAAATTCAGCGGCTGTATTTCTCCAGATTATTTTGCACTCCTCCTCCTCACTGAAATGCAGCCTGGCAGCAGAAGTTTTACAGCTCTTTGAAGGAATAAGGTCTCCCTCCAGTGGTGGCAGGAAACAGCTTTGACTCCCTAAATCAATGAGGGCGTGTGAGGCTGGTGAATGTGCACCACAGTACACTTCAGTGGGAAATAATTTTTTGAAGGATTTTTGAAGACCCTTTGCTATTAGCCTCCTCTTCTTATAACATTGCTCCCAGTAGAACCCTCCATGTCTTTGAAAATCTCCTCTTGTCTGGAAGAATCTCCTTTTAATACTACCTCTTTTAAGAAAATAGTTTAATATGTGCAAATAGCACTGAATTCCCACTCAATGTGCCTGTTTTACAATTGCAGTAGTAATAGTTCCTTTTGCTGATTGTGAAGCTGCACATGAAATAGTGGGTTGGATCCCATCAGCCCATGGCATGAGGTAATGCAATGCTCTAGACATTTTGCAGAAAAAAAGTCCCTTTGGATTAAGCTGTTTTCAGTTCAGAAGAGACATGTCCGAGCCCTGGTCACCTTGTAACAGAAAGCCATATGACACAAGTGCACTGGGGTGAAGAGATATTGATTTACCTTCTGTAAAATGAATGTAAAGTCAAAAGTCTGAGCATTTTTCAGCACCTCTCCATACTCTGCCTGATTGGTGTGACCCTCGCTGCAAGCCCCATGTCTCAGACCTTCCCCTACACATCCCACACCTTCCTAATCATCCTCCAATTGCAGATTCATACTGTGAGTTGCAAAACTTGTGCGGCCTGTGTTGTAAGCCACAACTGCTCTCTCACTCATCCATTTTGTGCTCCTCACTCAGATTCTCTGTTTTTCCTCTCTCTCTCCTCACATTTCCATATCTGAAGCAAACTTCATAAACCACTTTTCTTAACCTCCCTAGGCCTCGCTGTAGCACCAGCAGAAAAGGTGCAATATTGAAAAAGGTATTAAAATAGCAGAGTGATACCTCCAGAGTGATGGGAAGCGGCGAGAAACAGAACTCTATTGAAACCAGTTTTTAATGTTAATTATGTTTTCCCTTCCAGTAGTGAATAACCCCTCAGCACTGAAGTTGGAAGACTTGCTCAGAAAGGGTTCCATGGGATTGTTTGATTGGAATGTGTCAGTGGTGCTTATGGTTGCCATTCTCCTGATTTCATGCCAACAGAATGGGCAGTGATGGCTTGAGAATCAGCTCAACAGTTCCCCTTCTTCTGAGCATCATAAATGGTTTACAGAAAGCCCATCTGAACATTTTCTTTCTCAGCTCTTTCATCATCACAACTGTGATATAGAGTAGCTTTATTCAGTCCTCACTGTATCACAACTGTTTCCTTAAATATGAATTTATTTTTGAAGATAAAAATTTTATCTTCTTTCTTCCAGGAGAATGCATTGTCCATCCATATATTTTGGGTTTCTGTTTGTACTTTTGCCCTGTCACTCCCAAATATTCAATGTATGTTTCTTTCTTCTTCTAGCCAAGGGTATAAATTAAAATCCAATTTCATTAAAGTTGTAAGTAATCACTCTGGCTCTCATTAGCAATGATTCGGTGCAGGGGGATCCCGGCTGCTCCCACAACTGTAATTCAATTGGACTCACCAGCTCTTGTTCACAAATCGCTTGAGCTGCACTTTCTTCCCAAATTTATGGCATCAGCACTGTCCAGAGGTTGAATTACAGCTGCAGGTTTGATCAGGGACTGCATTATTCTGCATCTAATCCCTGCATTCTGACAGCAGTGGGGGGAGCACTGTTGTTTTACAGGAACTCTGCATTGTTCCTCTGCTTTATGTCAGGGGCTGAATTGCCTTTGGAATCAGGGAACTGTCAGCCCAAAGCTACAAGCAAACAACCAGCTCCAGGTGACATGGTGTATAAATAACAAACATGGAGACACTCAAAAGCCAGCACTCCTTCTTCTGCACTCTCCTAAATTACTGGGATGGTGATTGACCACAGCCTGTGCTCCTGCATCAGCCGATGCAATCTGAATATATTGATGCTTTCTGAATATATTGTTGGAATGTGACTCCCAGCTTTTACCCAAAATGAGGAATGTTGATATTCACTGGTGGCACAAAGTCGCTTCCACATTGATTAAATATTTCAGCCAGAAGCCATGTTCATGCATTCATTCACAGCCAAGCCTTTCCTCTTGAGCAGTGACCTGCAGCCCACGGCATTCCTGGCAAGAAGGGCTCTGGAATGGCATGGAGCAGGCCCTGTGCCATTTTTTCACGGAGGTGAGTTTCACCCCTCAGCTGACAGCCAGGACTTTGCCTCCTGCAAGGCAACGTGCCCCCAAACCCCCTGGTACCCAGGGTTTAATCCCAGAGGGATACAGAAGCCTTTCCCCCCGCCTAGAAACACTGTCCTTCAGCTGATGGAAAGGGACTGGCAGCCTTTGTTTGGAAATGATCCTGGGTAGGAGCAGAGGAAATGCCCCAAGCACATCTAACCTCGGATCAGGCCCGGGGAAATGGTGCATTGCCTTTGGAAGCTTCTCCTGCTTTAGCAAATCCGTGTCCACGTGCCCCAGCAGCACAGAGCAGAGCCACAGGCAGCGGGTAGCAGTGTCTACCACTCATTTAATTGACCTTTGCTGTTAAATCATTAATGGAAATCACTGAACGCGGGGCAATAAGGTGGTTTCACCACTGCTCTGCTGCTTGTGGCTCCTGCTAATTTTCTGGTGTAGTTTTGCTTGTTCTAATAGCAGAATCTGTCATCTTCTAGTTTCGCACAAATCCTGGGAGGCAAATTAGAAGAGATGTGGAGCAAATTCCTGTTGACTTTAACGAGGGTTGTGGTTTTTAAAAACTGCATTAAGAGGAAAACGAAGGTTCTTTTATTTCTTTATGCAACCTTGGCTTGTTTTTATGCTCTTTGTGGTTGGAAAGACTCTGACACGAGACAGGCCATGGGAAATGTCTGCTTTCATATAACAGCTGAGAGCAGCAGCATTTGGCTGCTGGACTGCAGCTTTCAGAGAGCTGTCAGCATCACCTGTTGTGTCAGTCCCCTGTGACTGCACATCCCCGGGCAGGATTCTCAGTCAGCCTCCCAGGTGGGTTCCAACATGTTTTCAGTGTATTTTAATTCCTTCATTTGTCCATTTTTTTTTTTTTATTCCTTTTCAAACTGAAATATATTTTTTCCATTCCTAATTAACTCCCTGCCACCCTACTTGTGGTAGAACCTGATTTATTTCTCCTCCTCTGCACTGAGAGGACAGGATACTTAATCTCCTCTGGGTGGACGCTGAAACACTGTCTGAATAAAATGCTGATCACTCATCTGGTTAGCTCCTGCCAGCTCTTCTCTGCATTCCTGCCACCTGGGTTTTGCATCATTTGCTATCGTTTCTTTAAGTGACAGAGCCTATTCCTTCTCCATTTTTGGGAGAGCAATAATTCCTAAATTAGCTGGTCGTCTCATTTAGGTGTGGTGTGAGTGTTTATCTTTCATTTTAATTGTAAGACCAGGAATATTCACAGGCTAAAAAAGGATTGTTTGAATAAACACTTAGAAAGGGTATCAAACCAATGTCTATAATTTACTGCATTTGCTGTTCTTTTGGGATTTTTTTTTTGTGGATAGGGATCAGCTTTTTATTCCAATGTCCACTTGGTAGCTGCAGAGGAATAAAGGCTTGGGATCCTTCATTCGGGGAGCAATGAATAAACATGTTGCAGAAACAAACAAATATTAGCATTTTGAAAGGCTCTGTGTTTGACACGCATCTGCAAAGTAAAATACGAATTTCAGATAAATGTGCATGCATGCATCCGTGTTTGCAGGGGCAAAATCTTTCAGGGGCCAACGGTTTTTGCACATCTTGGAAATATTTGTGCAAAAATGGAAAGAGCAAAGATTCCCCATGTGCAACGTGAGTGGGGAACGCTGTGGGCAGCGTGCACGTGTGCTCAGTGAAGGGAGCCAGGTGAGGGAGGGAAGAATCAAGGTTTCCCTTCTTCCTGCCAAAGCCTGGAGAGGCCCATCCAGTGACACGTCTAATGACAATCTTTCAGATGCGCCATCCATCCCTTCTGCCTCACCTCTGAGACCAGCCCAGGCTGAGGAACCTCACCGAGGATTCAGCCAAGCCTGGCCCGCCACCCTGTGAGTGATCTCAGGCAAATACTGGGAACTCTGTTCCATTTATTCATCCTAAAGTGGAGGTGTTAAGAAATATGAGGCTGCTAAGTGGGTGACAGGCATCTGCAAGTGTCACCTCAGCAATTCAGGTTCACAGAGAGCCTTGGAGTAGGATTGCAAAAATTGCATCATTTGTAACCTTTTCAGCACCAGCCTTTTTAAAAACAAACTGTAACCAACAGCTTTCCTTCGGACATGAAGAGAATAACTAAAGAGAACATCTGTTTTCCCTTTAGATGTGGAGCTGCAATAGCAAGCCATGCATAAATTTTATTAAGGCTTGCTAATTTCTGACGAGTTTGGGGAGATACATGCTACCCGTGGAGATATTTGGCTCTGCATCACCAGATGAAAAGTCATTTTAAAAACAATGCAGAAAAAAATGGACATAGCTTGCCAGCAAATGTGTGAGGTTCTGCTCCCAGGGCTTTGGCTTTGTTTGTGCAATTTATAGATTTGTGCCCTTTTCTTCCCCCTCTTAATGTCACTCATCTTGCTTTCTGATGACTTTTTATTGCATAGATGATTAAACAAAATGCACCTAAACTGACAAAGCGACTAATTGCTGGAGCCTTTTGTACTCAATTTCAGAGGTCCAAAATGCTTTCAGGACTTAGGTCTGCTTTTGTTTCTGCAATGCCAGATTTTTCTGTACCTCAAGAGCACTCGAGCCAGCACGAGGCTGTTCTGTCCCTTCTGCTGCAGGAAAGTGTCCCGAGATTTCAAACTCAGATCTTGAGAGAGCCCCACTCAGGTCCCACAGCCCCAGGTTCTGTGCCCTCTGAGGAGACATCTTGGAGCAGAACCTCCATTTCTGATCTTTCTTCCCTCTCAGAACCAAGGTTCATCATCCTGGGGGGTAATCACAGTAACTTCACAGAATCCCAGAATGGTTTGGGTTGGAAGGGACCTTAAAGACCATGGGGTTCCAAAACTCTGCCATGGGCAGGGACACCTTCCACTATCCCAGGTTGCTCCAAGCCTTGTCCAGCCTGGCCTTGGACACTTCCAGGGATGAGACAGCCACAGCTTCTCTGGGCAACCTGTGCCAGAGCCTCACAGGAAAGGATTTTTTCCCTAATATCCAATCTAAAAACTGCAGGATGCTTTGGCAGGACATGCCTGGAATTACACAGATCATGCCTCGTTGCATGAAATAAGTAGGAAAGTCACAGCCCGGGTTCAAAATATGCTTGTCTTCTCTCAATAATTAATTGTTTGTGGATTAATATGAGGTTTTGTGTTTTGAAAGTAAACCAATCCACTCACTGGCTGGTGTTTAATGAAGAAGAACAGGCTGCTGTCAAGCAGTCTGAAAATAGTGAAAATTAACTCCATGACGTGTCACGACTCACATGTTTTATGCATATGAGTAATGTGTCTTCTGTGGGACAGAAGATGAAAATACCACACAGAAAAGAAAAAAATAGTGGCTGCCAATTTCATAAGAGAAGCAGGAGTAATTGCTTTGACTTAATTTGGCATTTTGAGTGCTTGGTGGCAGCTGGGCTGGGGCACTGCAAGAGAATCCACTGCAAGACAACTCACAAGCAGTATGAACCAAAGGTTCTGCAGCCCCTGTATTCACAGAGGTATCAAAGGGAAAGAAAATATAATTAAAAACCAGAATACACTGAAATCACAGAGTTCCTCCCCAGGTTGGAAGGGATCTCAGGGATCATCCACCCTTTCTTGGCAAAAGACTGGTCTAGACAAGATGTGCCAGCACCCTGTCCAGCTGAACCTTACAAGGGTCCAATGCTGAGGAATCGACCAGGTCTCTGGGAAGATTGTTCCAATGACTGTTCTCATTGTGAAAAATTTTCCTCTTGTGTCCAGTCAGAATCTCCCCAGGAATAACTTGCACCCACTCCCCCTGTCCTTTCCATGTGACTCCTGGTAAAGAGGGAGTCTCCATCTTCTTTGTGGCCACCCTTTAAATACTGGAATGTGGTGATAAGGTCTCCCCTCAACCTTTTCTCAAGGCTGAACAAAACCCGTCCTCTCAGCCCTTCCAGTGGCATCAAAAGGGACAAAGAGATACAAATTCACTAGAAAGTGGATTTTTTTCTAGAGAGATACCAAACTACTTCAGGTTTCTTTGGCTTCATAAGTGTTAAGACTGCAAACACTTCAAAAAATTGGGATCTCTCAGAAAGAGAATAGAATAGGGATCATAAAGTCCAGCAGATAACAACCAGCCAAGGGTTCAATACCTACAGCAAAAAACCTAATACTTTAGTACCAGAAGGTTCCCATACACTTAATGATGTTGCTAGAAAATGGTTGATCTGTTTGAACTGCTCTTGTTCATTCCTTTGCAGGAGAATGTTATTCCCTTTGCCTCTCTGCACTTTTTCATTCTGCCATGGGGAGTGTGCAGAGAGAAGGCCATTGAAAAAGCCATATAAAACCTCGAGAATGCAATAAGCAGAACATGGCACTTTTAACACGACAAAACTACCAGCTTAGGTAAGGCTTGAAGTGCACATAAACTCCAGCACCTCCTCAGGCAAAGAGAGTCACAGTCTCAACAGAGAAGCAGCAAAAGGAGTTTAGATCATAAATGCTCTTCAGAACTACAGGCTTTGCTGCCTGAATGCACAATGAGCAATTCAAGGGCCCAGACATCTTCAAATCACCCAGGCTAAGCCAGGAGTGCACCTGCCCTGTGGGAGCAGCAGCTCAATATCCTGACTCAGTTTGCTCACCCAGCACGGGGTGGGTGATTTATGACTTTGGGTGATTCCATCACCTTTCCTTGCTGTCCTGTAAAGATCTTCAGTTTTGTGCCTAAACTCTGGAGTTTTGACTGCATTTGCCATAACTCTGGAATTGCTGCAAGGCGCTGCTACTGCAGCAGGGGCAAATCCTCCTTGTGGCTTATTTGCTGCCGAATTTCACTGAGCAAAATGCTCTTTGTGGCTGTGCTGGGGTGTGGTGGCACCCAGGGAAACAGCAGCCATGTCCCAGCTGTGGGCAAACAGTTTTTAACACGGGGTCCATTAGCTGCACCCTCAGCTCCAGAGGCAGCAGCTCCCTCCCACTGGGCCTCCTGCTGTCACTCCCATCTGCAGTCAGGTCTTCATGCACAAGCAGCTCACTGCCTTCTCCAGCTGCCAGACACCTTTCCAGCTTTCATCTGAAGATGTTCTCAGGGCCAGAGCCCCAAAAATTTATTCTCCTTTCCCCCTAGAGGCCCTCATCTTTCTGCTCGTAATTCAGTTGCTTCGTAGCCAAGGGGGGAAATGGAAATAATGTTTCCCTCACTGGCCCTTTCTTTCTATCCTCCAGTTCTCAGTTCTCTTCCACCTTGTAGTCTTTTCCCTCTCTCTATGGGAGATTGAAGAAGAAGGAATAGAAGCAGCTGCACAATCTGCAGAAAGAGAACAGGAGTTATGGGAAGAAACAGAGATAGGATAGAGGAAAACAGAGCAGAAATAGGGGAAAAAAAAGTAAAAAAGGAAAACCGAGCAGGTAAAGGAATAGAAAAATGAAGTAATTGATATAGCTTTATTTAATTTTATATCAATATAAGTTGTTTTCAGTCTAAGTCCAGAGAAGGGAGATGAAGCAGAAAGGACGTCTGGCAACAGATTTATTTGATTAGTTTATTGTATACCACAGTTTCCCTCTCCCAGATGAAGCAGGTCTGTCACTGGAGTGGGACTTCATAGTTACTGAACTCTCTGCCAAAACCCCTCAGCACCTCACAAGTCTGAAGAGGACACAGACAAAGCCAGCGGGGCAGGAGAAACCGAGCTAATCAGAAAACGCCAGTCTGGGCACTCCACACTTCCATAGGGGCTGATTTCCAGGCAGTTCAACATCTGTGGATTCCAGCGGGAGTCCCGAGTGCTCAGCTGTCGCCAAGATCAGAGAACGGGGGTTCGGGCTTGGGTGGTTTGTCTCCATCCCACCGGTGTGATGGGTTCTGGCGGGGCAATCATGACATCCAGTGGGAAACTCCTGAACTACAGCAGCGTTTTATGGGCGGAATGAGCCGCTCCTGAGGCTCAAACTACAACCGAAGGGTAAGACCATGGAAGGCAAACTGGTCAAGAAAGCTTCTCTAACCAATGGCTCAGGACTAAGGGGTTTGTGCTGGTCTCCTGAAATCTTCAATATCTAAATGTGTTTTGAAATATCTCTTGAAATGTCTCTTCTTGCCAGGGAAAAAAATCATTTGCTCTTTGGGGAAGACAACAGCACCTCAGTGGGATTAACCCTCACACAGGATTCTCACTTCCATGAAGGGTTTTTTTTTAATTTGTTGTTGTTGTTTTAAATCTGTGACTCCCTGACCTTTTAAGATGTCTCAATGCCTACAAGGAGGCTGGAGAGGAACTTTTGACAGGGTCGTGAAAGGACAAGGGGGAATAGCCTTAAGCTGAAGAGAGGTGGATTTAAATTGGATATTAGGCAGAAATTGTTCCCTGTGAGGGTGGTGAGGTCCTGGCACAGGGTGCCCAGAGAAGCTGTGGCTGCCCCATCCCTGGAAGTGTCCAAGGTCACATTAGATGAGGCTTGGAGCAACCTGGGATAGGGGAAGGTGACCCCGCCCATGGCAGGGAGCGAAATGTGTAAGATTTTTTAAGGTCCTTCCCAACCCAAATCATTCAGTGATTCTTAGCATCCTTAATATTCTATGAAATCCCATCATTCTAGTAGCTTCTTTCAGCTCTCTCTACTTGTGTCACCTACCCCATGTTTAGAACAGGCCTGGGGAGGATAAATAATCTGAAATTTAAACTGGAATAGATGTTTATGGCATAAATAGTTGGAAGCACAGACAGAAGTAATGCAGAAAGGACAAATAATCTCATAGAACTGCAGGCATGTGCCTGTCTTTTGTGATTTCATTCTGCAGCCAGAAGGTCTGGGATCCCAGCCACTGCTCAGTGATCACACACCAGCTGCTTCCCAAAATGTTTTTTTCCCTCTGGTACCTAATCACGAGACCGAGGGGGATTTTCTTTCAAACGTGTACTTTGATACTTTAATCCCCACTTCGCCATCAGCCCGGCACTGATTGCTCCAGCGTGTTTGCAAGGAATTACACCCAATGTCCTCAGGGACTGCAGTGTCCCACAGCTGGGGGTTGAATTTGGGATGTCACAGGAGAGGCTGGGTCCATTCGGGACCAGCTCCCGGGGGCAGCCGGCTCTGTGGAGACAAATCCCTGTGCAGTTTAACCTGCCTGAGTAAGGATCTACGGATGCTGCAGTGCTGTGGACGTGTGTTCCCTGATGACGTCAGCGACGACACGTTTCTTTACGTCATTGCATGAGCTGGCCGTTGGGTGGCTCTGGTCAGAACAAACCCCACTGGGTTCTGACCCACCCGTTACAAACACCGTCCCCGGCACGGTACCACCGGCTCGGGATGCCAAGGCCTGCCCAGGCCCCGCCGCCGCGGCTCCCCTGACGTCATCGTGGACGTGTCGTGACGTCACACTATCATCACGGGTCACTGCGTGACGTCACGTCCCGCGGCGCCCCAGCATCTTTCCGCCCCTCAAGCCCCGCCCCCGGAAGCGGGGTCACGCCCCCTCGCTGCTGATTGGGGGTCGCGCCTCTGTCCCCGCCCCCCTCCCGGCACTGCCCGCCCTGCCTTGCCCCGGGCCGCGTCGCCCGCTCGCCCCGCCCCGGGTGCCGGGTCCTCCAATTGGAGAACGGATGCGTTGAACGACAGCGCTGCCGCCTAATGAGGGCGGCGCGGGCTCCTCCCCGCGCGGGCGGCGGCGCTCGCTGTGTGAGGGGCCGGGGCCGCGTGTCCCCCGCCCCGCCGCGGCACCGCCGCGACCCCGCGCCGAGGGCTCCGGGCGCCTCCCGCCGCCCCCGGCCCCGCGCATCCCCCTCGGAGCGGCCGCGCCCCCTCCCCGGGCAGGGCCTGCGGGCCGCGCCCCGCCGCCCCCACCCCTCCCCCGGCCGGCCGCTCCCTCCCTCCGCCGAGCCGGAGCGAGGAATGGGCGGTCCCGGCCCGTAGCCCCCGGCTGCGGCTGCTCCTCCTCCCGGTCGCAGCGTCTCGGCGGCCTCCGCCCGATGCTGGCGGAGCTCGGGGTCTCGGCGGCGGCGTTGTGAGCGCTCCGGCCGGGCCGCCGCCGCCATGTCCGGCGTGGTGCGCACCCTGAGCCGCTGCCTGCTGCCGGCCGAGGCCGCGGGCCGCGCCGGGGAGCAGCCGCGGAGGGACGGCAAGGAGCGGAGCCGCGATGCCGAGCGGGAGGCGCGGCGGCGGAGCCGGGAGATCGACGCGATGCTGGCCCGGGAGCGGCGCGCCGTGCGCCGCCTCGTCAAGATCCTGCTGCTGGGCGCCGGCGAGAGCGGCAAGTCCACCTTCCTCAAGCAGATGCGGATCATCCACGGCCGCGAGTTCGACCAGAAGGCGCTGCTGGAGTTCCGGGCCACCATCTACGAGAACATCCTCAAGGTGAGGGGCGGCGGAGGGGGGGACGATGGAGGCCGGCGCCGGTACATCCCGCAGCGCCGGGAGCTGGGGCCGTGCCCGGAGCCGCTGTCGGAAAAGGATGTGAGAGCCCGGCCGGGGCGGCGGCTGCGCCCCCCGCTTGCCCCGCCGCGGCTCTCGGTGCTCCCTCCTCCCGGGAAGGGGTCCCGGGGCAGGTGTTCGGGAGGGCGGGGACCTTTGTGCTGCGGGGGGCCCGGCAAATGGGGGTTCCGGCGTTGCCCGGCTGAAAGCTTCCCTGAAAAAGGCTCAAAGGAAATTTCCCCGCAAAGGGGATTGAGAAAAGCTTTGTGGAAACGCAGAGGAAAGAGGATATAGGTGTGGCCTGCCTTCTGGAAAAAAACTGTGAGAGCATCTCGAAGTCGGAATTGGAGAAACTTCAAGAGTTGAAGAAATGAGGAGGAATTTCTCTGCCTTTGCAAAGTATCTCCCGTCTGTGCATCTCGAGATGGGACAAGCAAGAGGTCCTCGTACATGTTATGGCTGCAAGTGGTTGTTACTTGGCCCACCTTTGGAAATGGGGGAGTGTAGGCCCGCAGAGTTGAGCAGTGTGGGGTGTTATCAAACCTGGAACTGAAATGGAAATAACTTTGGTTTGGTGCCTTTGCAGGAAAGTTTTGGTTCAGTGTGTCATGCAGGTTTTATAGTGCTGGCAGCGTGTTTCTCTGTTGACTGGAGACTATAAAAACTGTTGGTAGAGCCTTTAGTTTACAGGCTAGTATTTCCTTAACTAGGGAAAACCAACCTTGACAAATACTGTTCCTTTCAGGGATACAAGCGTTGATGCCCTTTGCAGGTAGAAGTGATCACATTTCACAAAATATCTGAAGATAGATACACAGCTCACTCAGGAGAGTTCCTCTCTTCATCTTCATAAACTTTCCCTGAAAGAAATGCTGCTTTCCTGCTTGTATTTTTCTGTAGGACCGTCTCCATTCTTTTGTGGGCATGGATTTGTAAGGCTCTGTGAGATTTTGTAGAAAGTTAAAGGAAAGGGAACTGTGCAAGTTAAAGATAACGAGTTACTTTTGAGTTTCCAGATTTGTGTTTAAATAGAAGCTTTATGTGCACTTAATAAGTGCACCCATACAATGACTCTTGTTTTTAAGAATGCTGCTAGTCTATAAAGGGCTTTCACTTCTGTTAATGAACAGGAAAATTGTTGTCTAATTTTCTTCTCCTTTTTTTTTGTCCATTTTCAGGCTGGAGCCCATTAGCTGCAAGAAAGTTGAAATTCAGAAGCTTCTCTCTGATTGTAGTTATGTGAGCAAAGAGAGTGTTATGATTTTTTTAAATCTATATGCCTAGAAATAAGGAGTCTTACTTTAGCTCTTAATGCTTATTGTGGTCCTATCAGTGATTTATTTTTTTTACTGCTACTAATTTCAAGTAGTAGCAGAAGCTTTTAGGGAAGAAGCAGTTGGTGAAAATGGAAAAATCTGAGACTCCTTCCTCTTTGAGTTGTCTGAGCAGTTATGGTAAAATGATGTAATATCTCATTTATGCAGAAGGTGTAGAGCTTTCGGCCATGGAACTTGGTGTGCTTTGGGAAGGAAAGTGTCTCTGTCTTGTAGGAGGAGAGGCAGAGTCACACACTTGAAAAACACTTGTTTGCTGGATGGCTCTGGGTAGATTTGCAGAATTCAAAGTAGGATCCTGGTCCTCGAGATAACAGTCAGGTGTTCTGATAGTTAACAGCACTTCTTGGATCATGTCACTTGAACTTTTTAAACTCTTCTAGTCCTCAAAATAAAATTTGGAAGTAGCTTTGAAGTGGGTTGATATGGTTCAGCAGGTTGATTGCCCTCATGGCCTTGCAGGTGGTGATTTGGGGGTGTTAAGGTTAGGATAGGGTTTCCCTTAGGTCAGACTCTTCCTTCCCTTGCTTCTCCAGATAACACAGCTGGCTCTTGCATACAAGAATACAATTTATACTCCCCTGTAAGTTTTTGGGGAATGGCTTGGGAATAGTCACTATGGAAAAAGTAGGCAGAAGGAGGAAGAGAAAACAAAGAGAAGTAGAAGAGTTTTCTGGTGGGAAGGCAGGAGATGTTTTGTTTGCGTTTTTGCTCATCAGAGAGAAACCTGATAACACCTTGATATCCTGCCATAATCATCAGAAAGAAATCAAATATCAACACAGAGTAATGGCTTTCAAAACAGTGTGATTGTCAGTGCTTTTATTTTAGGGTAATTGTGTAATACTCTTCTTGCATTAAACTTTGTTCTGTGGATAAACACCCAGTGTTTAAAGTAAACTTATTTGGCTTCTTTGACAATGTAAATTGTCAAGTGCACGTGATTGCTGCTCTTTGTGTAACGGAGTGTTTAGACTACAGGTCCTTTTCACTTTTTCAGGAAGTTCAGTGATCGCCCACTAAGGCTTAATGAAGCCAAGATCACCATGTGTCTAACCAACAATAAAAGGTCTCAGATGAGTTTTTAGTGCTATATGTGGACAATGTGAAGTGGAAATGATCCTGTGAAATAGCATTTAAATCTGTGTGACATTGTCAAGTACAGCTGCAGCAACCTTAGCCCACACAGTCCTCAGCGTGGGCAGACAATGGTCCTGCTAAGCTTCTGCAGCACTGATCTGAGTTAGAAATGCAGTGTAAATCTCTGGGATTAAATGGTCAATTTTCATTTTCCAGCCATGACTAAACTTCTCTCTGAAGGAGGAGCATTCCTGCTCTCCTAACAGTGCTGGATATTTCTGAAAAGCTTACTGCACGAGTGCTTAGGCAACTGTACAGCTCATGGAGAATGAAGAAACTGCTTCAGAGAACACAATGTGAAACCTCTTTGAAAATAACAGTGCTAAGTATGAGCTGACGTTAGTGTCAGCTTCCACTTTATTTTGAGTTTTCACCTTCTTGCTTTTCTGATATCTTCTTAATGCCGAGTTCTTTGCTTACCCTGTTCTCTCTGGTTCTCATCTCCCATTTTGGGGAAGCCCTAGTCAGAAGCAAAATAAACCTATGATACAGAATTTACTTTTCCATTTAGTACAGGTGATGGTTCAGGGCCTTGCTAGCTTTTTCTGGCATTTGTGGGATGGTATTCAAATACAGGAGTTTTGCTTTGGTTTAAGGTAAATAGTCATCGGTTAACTCGGGGTTTGCTTGTTAATCGAGGCTAAGTTTCAAAGTAACTTTTTGGAACTTTTTGCTGATTGAAGTGAAAAGCAGTAGTGTTAATGTTCTGGTATGAGTACACAGGCTTCAGGACTTCAGCACACCCACCTGGAAAAGGAAGGTGCACAGGACAGGGCTGTCTGGCTGCTGAGCCCTGAATTTTAAGGTGACTCCTGGCTATGCAGAGCAACTTGGAAAACTTTCATGTACCTTAAGTATCAAATCTAAGCAATGCCTGGTGGTGTTACAGAGTATTTTGATGCTTTTCAGCCGTAGCTACAGGAATCTTTTGATACCTTCCATCCAAAACAGATGGGTTGGCCTTGCTACTCTATTTGCTTCCTTTGATAAAAGTTAAAGAGCTCAGACGCTCAACGAGTCACAACTCTGCTGTTCCTTGTCTAAATGTTTTTTTGTTTCAAGTATGTGAATATCATGCTGCTTAAAAAAACCCGGTTTAGTTGCATAAGAAAATAATTACAGCAATCTACAAGGGCCAGAGTGGTACTTGCACCAGCTTGTTTGGGAGATTTCGATCTGAAGAGAGAAAAAATTCAGCTTTTAAAAGCCTGGAAGTATAATCTGTTGAGCTCTTTTTGTGATGTTACTTTTCCTGTTGAGAATGGAAAGATCAGCCCAAGGTTTCAGTACATCCATGAGTGTTTTCTTGTTCGTGGCCTGAAGTATAATGATTGACTAAGGAATTGAAAAGCCTGGAATTGCAAAGGGAAGAACTACACAGAAAATCACGTGTAATTTCATTTGTGAGCTCTGAGTGGGGAAAAAACAAGGAAGGATTCTGAACATGTAAAATCTTTGAGGAACAGTCCTTTGGGACTTTTGAGTGCAGCTGCAATACACGAGGGGATACCTGAGAGCATTTCTCCTTGATAGCAGGAATATGAGTGGCAGTAAAGCAAAATGAGTGGCTTGTGCTGAAGGCAGCTTTAAGAACTTTAGACTTCTGCAATTAATCCTAAACTTGGACTGTTGCTGGAACTGTGTACCTCGAATGTACCTAAATTGTATTTATGGTGTCTGAAGTGAGTTGCTTGTACCTCCTGTCATCAGCAAACAAACCAAGAAAACTGTTTTGCAACTTTCAAGTTTCAGCCGGGTGCAGATACAAACTCTGGGATGTGGAAACAGATTATTCCTCAATTTGTTTGGGATCTACCCTTGCAAGTGACCAAGTTACTACTCATTTATAATGTAAACATGTTTCTTCCAGTGGCCGACAGACTCAGGGGGATTACATCCGGTAAAACCCAGTTACTCTTTAAATTGTCTTGACTCCACACTGCCCTGGGTTTACATGCAAACGAGGTTGGAAACCCATTAGGAGGTGATGATGGTCACACTCCATCTGTTGCTTCAGAGCTGGGATCCAGCTGTTTGAGTAGTTGGTCTCAGGACAGCTGTCAATCTCCTTTCTGCTGGAACAGCTTCTTTTCAGAGGAATGACAAGGAGAGTGTAGGAACTGTGGTTAATTAGAATCTTTTCCTTTAAATTTCATATAGAAGTGCTGAAGTTCTGTACTAGAACAGTTTTTTAATTCTAATTATCTTTGCTCTGTGCTCTTTTTATTAAGAAAAATAATATTTACTAGTTTATGTAGAAAAGACAAAAAACCCTGATGAGTCCCATTGATCTTGTTGTTCCAGGTTCATTTCATCAATGGATCTCTTACTAACTTCTAGTTGATGCATTTTCTATGTCTTAAATGTAAATTCCATCAGCTCTGGTGGTCCCTTTGGATTTGGGGTGTCTCTTGGTTGGGCTGGGAGACAGCAATCTCTCTTCATCGTGGCAGATGCTGGAAGAAGAATGATGGTCAGTAGTAAATGATAAATATTCATGGTTGTTCCAAAGTGGAGCTCACAATGCTCTTGTGATGTAGTCATTAGTATTGCAGAACATGACTTAGTCCCTGGAGACTGCAGGCACATACTTTGATGTCTTCCAGACAAAAGTTTAGTCACTGGAGTGACTAAATTTGGGAGCTTACATTATATTCACTTGGTTAACTCTACATGTAGTTTTATAATTGGCTTGGAAACGGCATTGGCAAAAAAATTAGAAAATTGTCCTGTTAAAAATGTTTACAGGAAAACTTTGGAGCAAGCTCTAGTTTACATTGTCTAAACAGTAAGTTCAATGCAAATTCCAATGAGGAAAAAGCTGAAAGGAATTGGAGGCTGCAGAGTTTCCAAATGAGTTTCTGCCACTTGTCTGAGATGTTTCAGCCTAGTGAAGGTCAGGGGCTGGTCCCATCCTGGCACTGCAAACCCTGTCTGCACATGTGCTGAGTGCTGAGTCCATGAGGGCAGCGTGGCAGGGATGTGTTTGGAGCTGCAGATGCTGCATCTCCTGTGTTGAAAGCATGACTTGATACTGGTGGGATGGTCTCAGGCCGAAGAGAAAGCTGCTAATACAAGTCTGAAAGCATTAACTGGGAACTTTTTGTGAGGTCCTGCACCCGTCGTCATCTCTGAGGTCATCATCTCTTTACTCTGTGCTGGGTTACAAGTAAAGTTTGCAGTGAGTATTTTCCTTCTGCTGCATTTATCGTCATTTTGCTGGGTTCAGTCTGAGACAAGGACTCTTTTCAGAGTTTCCAGACGAGCAGACATCACTGCTGCTCCCAATCCAGAGACTCAGTGGCTAATCCGAATGTTTTTTAATATTTGTGTTCCTGTGGACTAGGTAAATGACACTTCCCCTTTGTTGCCATTTTTTTATTTGTATACTGGGCTGGAAGGTAGGTCATCTTTGCTGTTTACCCTGCTCTCGCCTGGGTGGTACTGGAATCTGTGAGTGGTGAAAGGACAAGCAGAACTGGGGAGCCTTTTCCTTGTCTAACTGGGCCAACTGGTGCTGTTCCCACCCCTGCCCTTGTGTGTGTCTCACCTCACAGCAAACTAATACAGCCAGTGGAAATCACTTGTTGTATGAATGGTCAGGTTTTGGGTGATGTTTGCTCGCTGGATTGTGGACTCAGGCGAATGACTGACCTATCAAACACAAGGAAAGATGTCCCTTTGGATTGTACCTTGTTTGACTGTTCTGTAACGTGAAACTTATCCTGAATGACATTGGGTTCTCTACTGCTGCTTGGCTGTAATGCTCCAAGGACATAGATCAAAGAAAAACACAGTTAATGCTTTTGTGATAGTGTGCTGTAAAAATCTGATTGTCTTGGTATCACTCTGTTTGTAGTAAGTCACCTTCTCCGCTATGCTCAGACAGCAATTTACAAACAGTGCATATGATTATATTTGCTAACAATGGCAACTTTATTTTTAAAAACTGTGCAGCTGGGCCTGTGTTCCTATGGCTGCATCACCCTGTACTGTTCCTTTGGCTCCAGGGAATATCTACAGGCTGAGGTGGGAGCAATCCTGTTGGCAGGAGCTCTGATTTAGATTGTTCCCTGTGAGATGAGATCCCCAGACTTTTGCCAGTTCCTTGTCAACAACAGTGAGGAAAAACACTCAGTAGGAAACACGTTTGAATCTCCGTGTGCCTGCAGTGTTCCTGTTGCTTTGCAGCCATAGGAGAGGACAGCAGAGCCTGTTAGCTGTGACCAGGAGCCCCCAGGGAGTGCTCAGCACTTCTCTCAGGACAATAAAGTCCATAACTGATAGGTAGATATTAGAGATTTTAAACAGTGTATTAATGGTAGAAGTGTAAAAAGTAGCTGCTGTAGGATTTAATGCGTAATAGTTACTCTGTTGTCTGTGATCTCATAGCCAGTAGTAGTCCCTAAAATTATTTGGAGAAAATGCACCTTAAGAGGTTCTTCTATTTGTATACAAACTCTGAGCAGGTTTGCAAGTTCTCTCTAGACACTGAATCAGGGTTTTTGATCACTTGCCTGCTGGTGTGTGCATGGAAGAACCTGGCCTTGCCTGTGAGCAAATGCTCCCCAAACTTGTTGTACCAATTTTATGTTTGGTGCTTAACTGAGGGGTGTTCCCTTGGCCTCTGAGTTGGTCCATCTGGTGAGAGGTGTGAGGATAATGAATCCTTCAAGTACTGGAGTGCATGAATAATTGAAAAAGTGAGTGTTATGTTTTATGTAGCAGTGTAACTACAGATGTAAGATGTGTTTAAATCACACTGCTCTTTAAATACTGCAACACTTCTTGTCCTGTATTGGCAAACATCTCTGGCTTCAAGCGACATTACCTCATGATAACCTTTCTAATAGTTCCCACAAATTCATTTAATTATTATTGAAAAGTACAAGAGAATTCTAGATTATTTTTTTTTTTGAAAGCTAGGATGCTTTCAAAAGTAAAGGAGAAAAAAATGTATTTGAGCCAGTCCTAGTAATGAGCATTTGTGTAAATGCTCATAAAACCTTCCTGCTGGTGAGTAGCAACGTGCTCCAAACAGCTGTGCTGTGTCAGGCTGAGGAACTCGGCCTTTGTCTGTGACATGGAAAAACAACCCACAACCAAACCCGGGTAGGAGCACGAGGCAATGTGATCCTTTGGTGTGCTCTTCCAGTTATTGGCAGCCTTTGGTTTCGGAAACTTCTGGAGCCAGGATTTGCATCTGGAATGTAATCGAATAGTCCTCTCTGGACTTTGCTTCCATCTATTCTTCTTCATGGCTTTTGGAGGCCATTTATGCTTTTGGCCAGCATCCTGTGTAAATGCATTTGGCTGGCTGGGGCTGTGTAGGTTTTGAGTTTGAACTGTTTGATAACTCATGTTTGTCCAGCAAGGGGAAGGAGAAAAATAGTCTTTGTCTATTCCCTTTCTGCAAGCGGTTTGTAATTTCTGGAGATTTCTTGTGTGTTATGCCTTAGTTGTCTTTTTTTCAGATCTATGGATTTCTAGACTTAGTGTTTTCTTCTGTGTAAGATACGGTGCTTCATGAGGTAGATCTCATCACTATCTGATTCCATTCAGGTTTTGTGCATGCCAGGGATTTATGCAGTGACTTGAATATATTAAAAACTATCAAGAAGGGATGAAACAGAGAATTTCATATTTTTTCCTCCCTAGCTGGTGCTTCCACTATGCTGCTAGTTTTCTATTTTCTAATGCCTGACACTATCCTTATCTGTGAATTTTAATTCTTTCCATCTGTGCTTATTCTGGGTCCTGCTTTAACTGCAGTACAAAAGCGTTAAATCAGTTAAGTGTTCAGAAGTTTATTTCCCATCTAAAGTTGTTCCTTCATTTTTTTTTTCCATAGTCCAGATTTGAGGACAGAATGGTAATTTATGGTGTTCAGCCTCGTGAATGAAAGAGTGAATCAACATTTTCTATAGTAGCAGAAAATCAGAAAAATTGTCAGGAATGGGGTAGGAAAAGTGTCTTGCTTGTATTTCCAGTAAGAGGAATCCTTTCCTATGGTAACTTGCTCTGCAGATTAATGAGGCAAGGATTATCAAATGCTCGGTGAGGTTGCAAAATACAGTGTTACCAGTAAATCTGAGATGCACATAGGATCTAAATTTAGTGGTTTCTCTGTTTCTCCTCATCCTTCTGACATCTGTTTGTAGCATTTATGGAACTGTTTTGTGGAGATGGAGAAATATTAAGTTTAGATTCACATTACTGGGGGTTCTGCTGAGTCACACTTCTAACTGTTAAGAGCTGGGAGGAAGAAATATTGACTGTTTTGCTTCTTACGTGAAGCTTTTATTCCTGATGTGTTTTAGAGACACATCTTGCAGCAGATATGCTCTAAAAGTTTTGAGAGGTGCTCTTTCTGTGGGTGTGCATAGGACAGCATTCCTGCTAGCCTCTCTGCTGTTTTATTTTCTTCGTGCAGTGTGTGTCTGTCTGTCAGTGCTGGTGTCCTAGCACTGAATCACTTTGTCCTGGATCAGGCTCTGTGTGTGCCTTGGTGGCAACATCTGTGTCCCTGGAACAGTCAGAGGAAGGTGTTGATGCCACGTGCTCCCCATGGGTGACCTTACAATAGTTAATGCGCTCCCACAGAGTCTGTGGGACCTAAGTTTAGTTCCCTCTCCTGCCTCAGGGAAGGTCAAACCTGCATTTCCAAGGAGCAGCAGCCAGCAGATAAGTGACTATTCTGGGACTGGAGCAGTCTCTACTCCCTTGATTGAAACTCTTCTGTGGTTTTTTCCACACAAATAATGAAACTTTCCCTAACAACAGACAGTCTCTTGAGAACCTCTGTGTCTCCAGTAGGAGCAGGGAAAGTCAGGACAACAGTGTGGGGAAATGCACTTGGACTGAGCTCCCAGTGCTCCTTTATCCAACCAGGAATTGTGCAGACCTGCAGCCATTCCTTTGAGGTGATCTGCAATGGCTGTGAGGTGGAGAAGGGTTAAACCAGCCCCAAAGCTGAGTTTAAGTGAAGTGGAGAAGGGTTAAACCAGCTGAGCAGGCAGGGGAGATCCTGCAGGGCCCAGGCAGGAGAAAGGGCAGAGCTGTGGGAGCTCTGTGCAGGGCCCAGGGCAAGCAGGGGAGGTGGTGACCCATGGGGACATGGTGATCACTGTCCCACACACAGGGCTGTTTAACCATTTCATAAACAACAGCGACAAACCTGGCATGAAACACCTCAAAATAACCATGTCCTGCTGGTCTCAGTCACCACAATCCTCTGCACAATTCTCCCAAGCTCCTGACTGGGCATAGTGGGGAGCTGAGCCTGCCTTTCAGCTGCAGCCAAGGTGGGGCTGTGTGCAAGGCACGGTTTGCAAAAGTGTCTGAAGCTGTGAGACGTCATGGAGGCATCTCAATTCAGAGACAGAGCCTTATAAGTGGGTTTTTCATGCTTCTGTTTGTTAGTGCCATTCAAATAACCATTGAAAGACTTCTGTTAATGAAGGGATAAACTCTGCAACTAGGAATGAGAGTTGGCTTTTGGTCTGTATGACAGAGTTACTAAATAGTTATGTCTGGAATTTAAAGCAGCAGTTGGTAAATATATTTGATTTTAGTCTTTTCATGGTATTGTGGAGATATGTTTTCTACTTTATGAGAAGTAACAATCAGTAGAGAATCATAAATATTTACATTTTGGGGAAGCTGCTGTTCAGGAGCACTGTTGGATAGTGACAAACATGACACTTCTCTTTGAGTTCCTATTCTGTGACACTCCACTAAGTTGCTTCTCACTTCCCTCTCTAATCTTGGTTGCTGTTGGGAAGTTACTGTTGTTATTGTGTGGTGCTGCTAAAGGACTGGAGAGCAGAAGGGTTCAAGTGTTCATAAAACATGCATGCAGTCTTGATAGCCTAAAGTATGCAAAAAATGAGATGAGTCCGGTAATGTGGAGGCTTATGTCAGTAGCTGTGGAAACAGAATTTCACTTTTGGAGCTTTTTTTATTTTATTTATTTTCATATCTCTAGAACTGAAGATCAGCATAATGAGAAAAGTAATCCAGTATAACCCACAGATTTTACTTGTGAAATTGATGGTACTTGAGATGCTGAGTCACCATTAGCAGATCTATCCGTTACTAAAATGGGGCACTATTGAGAAATAAATATTGGCCATTGGAAGTTATTTACTGCAGGTGAAGTTAGAGTCAAGACTGAAGTTTCAGATTTCTTTAACCTCATGTGTTTGGCTTGTTGCCATGAATATGAAATTAGGTTTCCATAAAAACTGCAAAATGTGAAAAGAACCAGCTCAGTAATCCTGAATTGAATTTGAGAACTAGATCAGTTTGCTTCTAGATTTCTTTTCCAGTATTAGAGTAGCAAAACCTACCTGTCACACATAGCTTAGCAAGTGTGTGGTAGATTCAAAAAGTGAGCTGATTCTGAGGGAAAACTGGATCTGCTTTCCTGAGTGTGGTAGCTTGGAATCTATGCAATGTCTTCAGTCCTGTGATGCCCTTCTGATCTCCCTAATGCTTGAGAAAGCTGGAGTGTCCTTTCTGGCATCAGAAACCCAAATGCAAAGAAAAAGGAAGAATATGGTTTCAGGCATGGTGTTACTTTAAGAGTACAGCTGTGATGATCACACATTAGTTCCCAGACACTTTTCTTAATTCCCAGACACTTCTCATACTCTTACTGATGTTTACTTTCATTATCTGTTGGTAGCACTGCTTGTTGCCATTAGCTGTTGCTGCTAATACTTTCTCCACCTGGGGAAATATTTTGTGGCTAAGTTGCTTACAGAAATTGGCTCTATCTTATTTCTGTTGGAGATGTTGCAATAAACAATGTTTATGATTCTTTCCTGAGTTCAGTCTCACCAGAACAGTGTCAAAAAAAAAAATAAAAATCTTCAAGTACCTTCAAGTCCTTGTTCTTTTCCACTTTAATGTTTTTATCACTGACTTTCTTATCTGAACCATTCTTTAGGGCTGCAGGGTTCTGGCTGACGCACGGGACAAACTGGGCATCCCTTGGCAGTACACGGAGAACGAGAAGCACGGGATGTTTCTGATGGCCTTTGAGAACAAAGCTGGGCTGCCCATCGAGCCTGCCACCTTCCAGCTCTACGTTCCTGCCCTGGGAGCTCTCTGGAGGGATTCGGGAATCAAGGAAGCCTTCAGCCGTCGGAGCGAGTATCAGCTGGTGAGTACGGCCGTCTCCACGTGGGAGGAAGGAAAGTGCTGCTGTATAAATCTCTCTCTCCAGCTGAGAGACAGCTTGCTACGTGCAAGATGGAGCCACCCTGTTAGCTGTCTGTGGGAGTGTTGTAAATCTGAGCACTTCAGCAGCAGAAACAAGTGGTAATTGGAGCCAAACTTGAAAAACTACATGGCAGTAAGAGGGAGTGGAAAAGTGCACATGACTGGATAAACTGGAAGAGCAAGAGGAACCAAAAAAGGCAGGAATTGGTTGAACTAAAAATATTTTAGCAGCTCAGTAGGTCTGTTCATAGTAGGTCACTGATGAAGGCACACTTAATTTGTAACTTTCCAGTCCTGCCAGCTTGCACTTTATTGATACTGGCAAACTCTTCCTGCATGCAACTCTTTTGAAGTGAATGCAGCACCCATTCCGGCTGCTGCTCCCTGACTGTTTCTTTTCATCCTGTCTGCAAGTGAAACTTGGATAAGCCACTGAAAGATGACAGTGAGCATAAAAATGTGCTCTCTTCCCTGCTTTCTTGCTGTTAGGTCTTCATGCTCTTGTGCCAAAATAGCTGCACTTCTGCTATGGGATATGTTTCTGACAGCTGTTCATAATCCACTCCTTTTTCTTCTGTGTACAAGATGGACAGGATTTTTTTTTTCCTCCTTCTCTTTTTCTTCCCTGTTCTGTGGAACGAGGTACTGATGCAGACAACCTGGTAGCAAAATTGCTATGTTATCATTGCCTAATTAGAGGGGTTAAAGGACAGAAACATGGCTTTGTATAGTCTCCTTGAGATTCTTTTACAAAGGAAGTCAATACAGCTGAAGGAGAACTAGAGAAATTGCATAGTGAAATTCTGATTGTTCCCTCATGCTGCTTCTCTGTGTGGGTTCTCTAGTGTCTGATACTGTAGTTAAACTCATGCTGCAGCCCTTAGGTACTCATCTGTCTCCACTAATAAGATGCCTGTTTGAGTCTTGTTGCATATCTTTGAAATCTGTCTCTGAAGTATCATGAGACTGCCAAATAGGTAAAGAATAAATGGAATGGCCAAGTAAAGCTGTCACAGGATGATTGGATAAACCTCACTTCCTTAGGCTAAAAATGAAACAATTTCCATGTTGCAGCACTGGGGGTGGGGGGAAGGATGTGCAGGGGGAGAGAGGATGGATTAATTGTTCTATTATTCCTAGCATCTGTAGACACAGGCTTTGCTGTTCTAAGCACTGTTCAAATGTGGAATAAAAAGATGGTTGGTGCCACGGGGAACTTGAATTTGCTGTGAAACAACTGCTAAGAGGATCCAGTATAGTAAGCAATAGTTGCATCAGCAGCCTGTTAAGACTGTTTGTTTGGGTTTTTTTCCCTGGGAAATGCTATGGTCAAGCATGGATTTTGTTTGTAGAGGGAGATTCAGATGGGGATCATGTGGGAGGTTCATTCCTGTTCTGGTTAGCAATAAAGTAGTATCAAACCAGAGGGGAAAAAAGTCCCATTTGTTGAATAAATAGCGTTCCAAAAGTAGTCGGCCTACCTCTGCATTCCCTGGCTTAGAGGATTAAACAGGAAATACCAAAAAAATAAAAAAGCCCCACAGAAACAAAGCAGAGAGGCATGCAAGTGATCATTTGATACGCTGTCATCTTCAACGTGGTGCTACAATTGCACGGTGCGTCCTTTTGGGTGCCCTTGGTGTAACCTGTGTGATGTTACTGGGGCAGCTGGAAGTGCAGCCACGTGTGTCACAAAACCTCTACCTCCATCCCAGTCCTGCCCCTGTGCCACTGACAACATGAAAATCTGGGTGCTGGTATTTTATTGTGCAGGCTGCTTCAGCGGGGGATGAGAAGGTGCTTAACACCCTAATACTTTGAGCAAATTTCCAATACTTGCTTCTAAGTTCAGCAGAAGTGTGATTACAAATAAGCAACTGTACAATTCCTGCAAAAAAAAATTAACACTATATAATGTTTTAAAGAAAGTGGTGGTTTAAGGAGATGCCTAATCTGTAATTGCATATGATATGTGTAAACCCATACCTTCATTTAGTTTAAACCCTTGCTGGATATAGACTTGTGTAAATAAATAGAAGCCAGATATAGTGGACTCTGAGAAAATAAATCTTTTCTGAACTGATTTTAACTCAGGCTAAAGAAAACCTCTGCCTCAGCACTCTCTTTCTTCTCTAGTATAAGCGAGCTATTAAATGGAATATGCTTGGTTTAAACTGAATTTATTATCTTTAAAATAGTTCTTAAATCATCACCAAAATTTTTGCAGCTTTACATTACTGTGATCCTTCTGAATGTGCCTTGACTCTGTTTCAAAAACAACCCCACTCAGCACTGGCATTTTCTTCACCCTCATCTTGCAGTCAACTGAACACCAGCTTGTTGTTTTTAATCATTGTTGTTATTTTGGCTTCAAAGCTGTAGGATTATTGGTCTGCTCTCGAAAGTTCTGTTTCTCCAGGAAGTTGTGTGAGTGTTAAAAAGTAAAACACATTTGTTGGTTGACTAGAGCTGAACATTGCAGTGTGCAGGTGCCTTCCTGTGGCCTGCAATGCCCGGCTCAGTGGCTGACTCAGCAGTAACAAACTTGCTGAAAGTGAAGGGCTCTGACCATAACCCTGTGCAATCTCAAAGCTGCTGCTCTGGCACCGCAGAAGCTGCCTCTGGGCATTGGAGTGTTTTCTGCTTCATACTCAGTGCCTACAAGTGCTGGTTGTAAATCCCTGTCTGGGTCTTTGAGCGTTTCAGAAGTGAGTGGGTGGATTCTACAATAGCAGGCTGCTTTTTTTTTTTTTTTTTNGGCTTTTTTTTTTTTTTTTTTGCTTTTGTCTTGCCAGCCTTTCTTAAAGCAGACGAACCAATTTTGCTTTCTCTTCACAAACATCAGCCTCTCGCTCTCCCCCTGCCCCAGCCAGTCCCCACCAACCCAAGTTCCTCTGTTCCTTGTATGGGAGCCAAGTAGTTTAGGGACAAAAGCTTCATTGTATGTTGGCTTCCATTGTCACGGCTGTCCTCGTTTTTTAACTGCTGGAATAGGAATTCCTTTGTGATCAGAATGGGATTCTTCTCCCTTCTCCCCTGCCCTCATTATCCCCCCACCCCAATTTCTGTCTGTGTGTTAGAGAGGAGTACATTGGTCATCAGTCTCCAAATGTTCTGGAGCGTTTGTTCCTTGCAGGGTGCCCGTGGTAGTTTGGGCAAGGGGCTGCAAATCCTCAGTGCCAGCAGGGGGAGACAAATCCCACTGGGAATGGATCCTGGGGAAAGGGGAATTGGGATTTCCAGCAGGATTTAGGGGCAGGGGGTGGGAGCGTCTTCAGTTTGAGCCTAATGACAGGTGCTTGGGTGTATTTGGGAGTTTGGGTATCTGCAGCCCCTTCTTCACCCATAAATGACATCTCCTTTTATGCTACAAACCATGGCGACCAAGCCAAGATAGGAATTGCTTTGGTCATGTGGTTTCTGTTTTGTGGTTTGGGGGTTTTTTTGGTTTTTTCCATCCTCTCAGGTCTCTACTGTGAGAACGTGAGAAGCCATTCACTTCTTCTTTAAAGTGTCCAGAACAAAAAGTCTGACACAAGGTTAGATACTCTTTTGACTTCCTGCAGCTTGGCATGCTTGATGTCGTTGTGGGTAAAGATTGGACAAACTGGGCTTGTCAGAGGAAAAAAAAATTATATTTTTGTCACGGGCAGAACAGATGGCTAGTGATGAGAAGATCTGCCAAGGCCACCATGTGGCTTTATCAGTTCTTAGAGCAGAATTGACGTGGTTGATAGAGAGAATATGTTCATGATCCATCACCAGAATATCAACTGAAATTGTTGTTATTGGTGTATTAATGTTATTATTGATGTTCCCTGCAGTGTTAAAAGACTTTCTGGTGTTTTAATAGCTCTTTTTTAAAGCAAAAATAAATGTCAGCATTAATGGGAAGTTGTGGTTCCTGTGAGGGAAGTAAGACTCTTGCAAATATAGACAAAAACCTTAGTACTGTGTCCATAGCTATTTTTAGATGTGTGCACAGGGAATTGTATGGAACGCTTCCATTAATACTTCAAATACTGAGAGCCTCTGAAGCCTTGGATGTGGGAATACTCTGGAAAATGTTTTAATGACCCTTTCTTTTATACTCATTCACCATTCTCTGGGTGAGAGGTGAGGGGGAATTGGAGGATATTTGCAATAGCACATGGATCGCTCCCCTGAGCATTAACTATGGGGTTTGTTGTTTTTGCTTTAAGCAGACCCTGGAATTGGTTAAATTCTGCCTGCCAGGCCAGGCAGCGTGCTGGAACACTGCAGAGAGCACAGCCTGCTCCTTGGGGTGGCAGAGCTTTGTTGCTGCATTCTCCCCATGCAAGGAGCTAATGGCTTCAAAGCCTCACAGGCAGTCAGCTGTGTGTTCTGGCCCGTGTGCAGGGGAGGCACCAGTCCCTCACAGTAATTTTTGGTTCAGAATGGACAAACTGTGGCTGAAATGTCTTTATTCTTGTACAGAAATGCTCAGTACAGCAGTGATGTAATCAGGAGTTGGGCTGTGCAGTGGCCCCTGAGGCACTGGGAGGTTTTGTGGCAGCATTTGACTGAAGCCAAGTGAATTGAGAGATGGGGCAGCAGAAAACTGGCTTGATGTGAGAAATAGGTGACTTCTGAAGTGACATACTCAATGAAATCTACAGCAATTAGCTGTGTTTTGTCAAAATTGTTCAGTGTAGTTTAATAGAATCCTGAAGTATGAAGTTTCTAACTGATTATTTCTCTTTAAGACGCAACGGCAGAGTAGAGCCAGCCCTAAAAGCAGGTTTCTAGGCAATTTGCTCTTTCAGCACATATGGCAGAGCCCTGAAATGCAGAGACTCTTGTGCCTGGCATGGCTGTGAAACACTTTGCACTTGAGGAAATACCGAGTGTCAAATCCAGCCCAGCTTATACAATTGGCTGTAACACAAAAATGAGCTTTTCTCTTTGCAAACTACCGTTTGAATATGAGCTCACACAGGAGACCCTCAATGTTGCCTGTTCTGCAAGGATGATTTTTTTCTTTCCCAGAGCTGTGAAACTCTCATATTTCATCAGTGAAATCCATTGAGGCTTGACCAGTGCTGGTGAGATGTACAAAGGCAATAACCACGCTGTTCAAAGTGCCAGCCTGGGAAATCTTGTTACCATTTAATGCATGTAATTGGGACTAGGCAGCAACTCTGCCAAATTACTTTTGAGCTCTGCATGGGTATTTCCTAGCTTGCAGAACTCCTGTGAAACTAAATTATTTCTGGGAAGTTACGTGGTTTTTTTGTTTTCTTTTCTAGATCTGGATGGGACGTACCACTCTAACCCACAAAATTTTTTACGAAACAAGGGATTGACAGTAGAGCTACAAGCAGAATTGTTTGCTGTTGCTGAGCCTTAATTTTTTTGTATTTCTGCACTCTTAGTGCTGGAAGTCAATTACATCTGTATCTAACAGTATTATATCGTTCCTTTCTTTTTGAAGCTAATTGTGAAGCCGTGGATGGTAAATTGGCTTGTCTGAATCATAGCTAATACATGAAAGGAATGATAATGCTGTATTTTATATATATAACACAATAGTAGTCAATTATAATCTGGTTTTGTTACAGTAGAATTCTGAAAGAGTCGCCTTATCTGACACAAGATGTCATATTCACCCAGAAGATCACTGACATGCAGACTTTACCAAAAGATCACTGACTTGCTCTGGACTCTTACGGAAGGGAGAGCTGTGAAGATGTTTCTTAGTTAAATATCTGAGCAAGGTTTTGGGCCAGTGTCATGGCAATTAAGTGCCAGAGATCCAGATTTCAGTTCTTAGTTCTAGTTCTGTTTGCAATCCCAAGACCTCCAAAGTTTCTGCTCAGGTTGTGGAGTCTGACTCAGCTTTGTCCAGCAGGAGAGGTTAATTGCTTGTTTGAGTGTAACACTGCAGAGCGTGGTGGCTGCTCTGCAGCAGGAAGGATTAGCAGCTGGAGTCCCTGGCTTCTAATCCTGTCTCTCTGACCAAATTGGAAAATTTTTTTCAGAGCAAGGTCTCAAGTAAGAACCCTCAACTCAAACACAAGTGGCATTTTGTTAAAGGAGGTGATAGTTACTGAGCTGTAGTTTAGGTTTTATTAAAAATTGAGAGATAGCAAAGCAAAATGCAGCTGGAAACCTTCACACAAAATTCTCGGTACTGGCGAAGGCTGTGGAGTTGGTCAATTTGCATCTGCAGAAGTTCAATCCTCAGTCTTATATTTGCAGTATTCTAAAAATAAATGTTTAAATGAGATATGTTAATGGGCCTGCTGCCACCAGAGAGTGCTGGAGCAGTGTGGGCTTTGGCTGTGCCAGTTTGTCTTGACAGTCAGGGCTTCAGGCTGAGGACTGAGCTGGAGCAGGAGGCAGAGTTGGAGATGTTGGCTGTCACCCCCAGCAAGGAATGCTGCACTTGGTGCTCTCAGCTTTGCTTTAAGTGCCATTGAACAAGAGGTGAGAAGAACTTGCATGTGAAGTAGGCTGGATTCACAACCATTTAGGGAATCGCTGCAAATCATTTTGAATTCTAGCAAAATCTGCTCTTGCAAAATCTTTTCTCAAGTAGCAAGAGCTGTTCTCTGAGGCAGAACCAACCTAAGAAAGCTGTGATGGGTAAAACAGTTATTAGCCATTCTTTAATACTTCCTGCTATTGGACAGAAATAAGAAGCAGAAAGGTCATGAATTATGACTTTTTAAAAACAGTGCAAGTGGAAAAGTCTTGGAGAACAGCAGTTTGTGACTGTACCTACCTACCAAGCATCGAGTGCTAAATGCTCTGTGGAAAAATAGAGGGATTCTTGCAATGAATTTCTCCTGACCTTAGGTTATGACAAAGTGCAACAGCTGGGTGAAATGTAGCCTGCATGGAATTGGGAGGATAAGTTGGAAAGTAATGAGCAGATCATACATAATAAATAAGTGAATAACAAGAAATTGATATGCCTACCATATGGGATCTGAGATGGATCTGAATAAAAAGAGCTGTCCTACTGGCTGGCCTGCTTTTCTGTGTAGTGAATTGCCAGCACTCAACAACTTTTTTAATTTTTACCTTATTTAAAGATCAAAAACTTTGGGCAAAATCACCTCCAAAATCTGTAAGATGTGCAGTTAATGCACTTCATCAATGCTCTGCTGTCTGTGGGTACCAAAGGCTGAAATTCAGACTTAGTGTGGACATGCCTTTAACTTACAGATTCTTGAAGGCAGATTAAAAGTCTGGTACTATGTAAGGCTTCCTGCAGGAGCTTTTTGCTACTGGCCTTGGGAGCCAGTACATCTTGACTGTGTTTTTGGTGTGCTTAAGGTAAATGAGAGAAACAACTTCATATTTACAGCTCCCATGGTGAAAATTCATTGCAAGCGTTTGCCTCTTGCCTAGTGGTTGCCATTTTTCTGGTTGAAAGATTTCTTTTTCCTTATATGTATTTTACTAAGTACAGACATTTTTTTTTGTCTTTACCTCTTAGTAATTGAGCCCCTTAGAGAAATGTCTGGGTGTCCCAAAAGGTTTTTTTACTCACCTTTACCTCTCCGTGTGCATGCGGTTATTGTTTGCTGTCATACCTTCAGCAACAGCACTGAAACACTAAATCTACTGTTCTTAGGCTGGAAAAGTCCTTTTGGCTCCCAGCTCTTGAGAATAAATGCCACCTTGGTTCTCTAAAGAAGCTTTAATTTTATTATGCATAAAATAATTAGAAAAAATACTCGGTATGTTTGTCTTTGCAGAACTGTTGTCCTAAGCCCTAATTAGTGCTACTCTAAATCTTGCAGGACTGTATTGAATATGAGGATTTGTTCAGAGCAAGTACAGCTGTAATTAATCTTTGCATTCCCATCAAGAAATGCTGGCACATGCTGTGAGAAACAAGGAAGGAAACTTTGAGTTCAGGCTGTCTGAGCCAGTACCCAACTGCAGCTACAAACCACTGGAGTAATCTCCTTATCCCTCTCTAGTGTGCAGGAAAGGTCTGGGCAGAGACAAATCCAGCCCAGTGAGCAGCCTTTAGCTTTGATTATACTGTTTCATTTCATACTCAGAAAGTTTCTAATGGACCTCAATCATTCAGGAGACTTCAAAATTGGCAACTATTATCACCTTAGAGATTCCCAGTAATGAAAATGTATTCCAGAAATCTGAGAAGTTAGGCACATTTAAAGGTGCCCCCTTTGACTGACAAAGGGAGCCTAATGAAGATTCCTTCTGAAATTTGGTGGAAGTGGAGAGAACTCACATATTCAGTAATGAGCATCTGCGTAGGTTAAAGCCATGGTAGGACAAGGACAATTCTTATTTGGGTTGCTACAAAAATACTTCATTATGCAGAGACATATATGTTAATGTTTATCTGCCTAAAAACAAAGAATACTGTTTCTTGTGGAAGGGCTCCACTTGTCAGGCTGGTTTCATCTGCTCAGTCTCAAAGATACAGTTGGAAAGGAGACTTCTATATTTGTGTTCCCATGACATGGGAGTTCAGAGTTTTTGGTGTATGAAAGACTTGAAGATCCAGCAAGGACTGGCTTAGCTGAGTGAAGGAAGAGAGGGAGCTCCTGCTACTTGCTGTGTGCTGTATTAGCAGTTTTCTGACCCTGTGGTTGGTTTCAGGAAACTGGAGGGGAAAAACAGGCACTGCCCAAGTGGAGGTGACTGGTTTTGTTAAGCCTGTCTCCCTGACATGGCTCTCTCTGCTCAGAACAGCAGTGCTGACAGTGCACTTCAGAAAGTTCCAGTTTTTACAAGTCAGCCTTTTGTACCTCATTTATATGTTCTTTGCAGTGATTCAGCTTTCTCTTGGTAGCCATTCAGCTTTTTATTTGTACCAAACCTTGCGCTTTTCACCTACAACTGGGACAGCGAGCAAGGGTGTTTTCAGTGCCTTTAAAAATGTTCTGAAAGGTTCCTTGAGAAAAAGCTGTAAGAGGTTAAGGCTTGGATTTTTTCAAAGGGGCCACTGAATTTAATAGGATAACGGGTAATGAATGCTTTCAGGCTTTCCTGAATATCCTAGTTCATTGTAAGCTAGGTAGGATCGAGAACAAGTAACACAAACAGATGAACAAATAAGCAAAACATTAAAAACTAGGTCTGTTTTTATGGGAAAGTGTTATTGGCATACCTTCTGTATTTTTACACTTGGCAGATATTTGAAGTTGTTCTTTACTTGTCACAATGACAGTGAATTACATTCAGTGAGCCCATGTTCTTTGAAAGATGGGCCCTGATAGAAAGCTGAAAAGGAAAATGCAGGTAGGATGGTTCGGCAGCAGTAACCTGCTCAGGTGGTGATGTTGTGCCCTTGCTACCTATCCAAATCCTGACCTTTTTGCAATGACTTCTCAAAAAGGTTGTAATGTCTTTAACCTGCTTTTCGTCTGTTTCTTCCCCTGCTCCTGCTGTCTCCCAAACAAGCCTGGTTTGCCTTAAAACATGGAGAGTTCCATTGAATGCAAACCACTCTGAGCTTCAGCTGCTCTTGGGCTGTGGCTCTGGACAGAGTAATCCCAGTGAGCAATAGGAAATGGTGTTTTGGGGAGTTCTGCTTTGCATTGTGCTCTTGCTTATTTTGGGGGAGGTTTTTGGAAGCTGCTGTTAGAGAAGGGGCAGATGCAGCCTGGGGGTGACTGAGCACAGCTGAGGGGGTGACAGCCTGTGCTGCTGGGGAAGGAACGAGCAATGGGCATCACAAGTGGGCACAAATTGCCTTAACCTGCTGCTTGCCGAGGAGTGATGACAGAGTCTTATCTCCCTGACCCTTCTCCCAAGCAGTGGTTCCTTTCCTGATGCCAAAATCAGATGCCTGTACTTCAAAGAGGAGTTTTTTCAGTGTTTGTGTTCTGAGTTACTGCAGTATCTGAAGTGTTCACAGACTGTGCTCAAATCCAGGCTCTGTTTCACAGCTATTGAGGGAGGAGGAGGAGGAGGAGGTGAGCAGAGGAAGGGAAGAAGGTGACTTTTGACTTGTGGATTTATGTGCAGTGGTTGCTGTGCAACAGGGAAGGGTTTAATAGATCAGATGACTTCAGATCCATCCGAATGGGATGCTGTTCCAGGAAGTATCTCAGTGCTCCAAAGGGCCACAAACCAACCAGCTGATAATCAAACACCAGTGGAGAGAGAAGAGCTGTTGAGTGCCCTTCCCAAAGCAGAAGGGTCAGGTTAGCTCAGTGTTTCACTTCTCCTTTCTCAGCTGCACTGCTGGAAAAGCTTCTGTCACAAGGGCAGAAGGCAGCGTGGTCCTCACCTTCTCAGTATTTGCAGCTACACCTAAAGCAGCTCGGAGGAGTAAACCTGTTTCTCTCTGTTATTGACTTAGGGTTTGGGGGAGGGCAGGAAAACTTCTTGGAAACATCTTGCAAGATTTTCTGTTTGAGAAAGTGGAAAACATGTTGCTCGGAGAAGTAATTTATTGACACCTTTCGAATGTCTCCTCTGTATACAACACAGATTCCTGCAGTCAGACTGTGCAGACTTGTGCTTCACTTGGCTTTCCTCCTGAACAAACTGTTGCTGTTTGTCCTTAGAAGGTCTGCTCTCCACCCCACCCCCAAAGCTCTTAATTTGACTTGCTTTCCTTGATACTTGCTTAATTCTACTTTGGAAAACTCAGTAGGATCTCAGACTGAAAAAGCACAGGTTTATTGATGGAACTCTTTCCCATGTAATTCCACTTCTGGATTCAAGACAGTGAATCGCTAATGGTGTTAGATGTGGGGAGGAGACAAAAGAGCCACCTACTATATCCTCTTTTTCTGTCTTCTTTCCTCCAGGCCAGCACATGCATTCCTGGTTGCAGGGAGTTCAGCTGGCCATCCACGTGGCTGGACTGCTGCCCTCTCTCCAGTTCAGTAGGATGTGACCGAGGCTTTAATTAGGATTTTTTTATAGCCTAGTCTGCTCAACAGCTTGGAAAAGTTTGTTAAACTCACTTCATTTTCCACTGTGGCTTGATTAATTAGTATGTGTCACTGAGGCCTTAAGGACAGAAGCTGTCACCTATTTCTAATCACAGATTTCATCTTCAGATTTGTTTTCAGACCTGAAAGAGAACAAATTCTGAAATCAAAAGTAGTTTAGGTTGCATGAAATCTTCATACCGAAGTACTGAAGTATCGATAGGGTGAAGGTTTAAGTGCAGATTTTGAGAATTCCTCTTCCTCCTGCCAAAACAGGCGTCAGAAAGGGGGAGAATATTTAGAATAGCTGATAATGTTTTTATGTGAGTAGATAAAAAACCTTGCAAGATAATGCCTATAAATATGGTCACAGACAGAACTTGACTTGCTTGTGAATGGAAACTAAAGTTTATTTCAGGTCACCAAAGGTCCTTGGAGGTTCGTTCATCTGCTGGACCTGACACAGGGCTGTCAGTGGCACTGGGGCAGGAGAGATGAGCTTGTGGAGGGGGGGCAGTCACTGCTTGGCTGAAACCCTCTCACAGCCCCAAAATACAGCTGAGAGCTAATGAAATAAGTGTTCTTGGCATGTGACATGGGACAGCTTGATCTGGGGGGTTTACAGGTCTGTGTGAAGGTCAGACTGGTAGATACAAGTCTTGATGTAAGTGGGGGACACACGAGGTGCTGAGGAGTTTGTCAGTGGAGAGAGCAGATGAGAATTTCCACTGACTGGGAAGGCAGGCAGGGTAACAACAGGCAGAAACTGCGCCTCAGAGTTCAGAGCTGGTCAATTCTAAGTCTCTTAGAATCAACAAATACCAAACTTTTGTTGAAGAAGGAGGTTTTTTGTCTCTGGGGCAAGTGATTTTTGAGAATCAGATGTGAAGCTGCCTTGAGAAGTCCCTCAGACTTGCAAGCCTTGTGTTCTGTGTGGTAATGGGGCATGGAGCACAGCTTCAGAGTAATGTAAGCAAGGTGGAATTGAATTTCTTTCTGCACTCTATTCCCTACACACTTGATTTTATAGGAATCAAACTGTTAAATAGCACACCTGAGTGTAGCTAAGACTTATGTGGCATTTCAGCTGAGTTTTACCTAAAACCTTACTTTCAGATACTGAGCAGCTTACTGACTTTTGCAAGACCATCATTTTAGTCTGCCCATCTAAAAATGTCTCAGTTGTATACATACAGACAAAACGAGAAAATCTTATTTAGAACAAAATTTGAAAGAAATATGAGGGATGAATGACACTTTGTAATCCTTACAGTCACCATTTAACAGCAGACAAATTTCAGCATGGCATGTCTGAGCTGATATTTCCCCAGAAAGTGGAGCATTAGGACACTGCAGCAAATCTTTGGTGTGTAAGTGGAGCAGGAAGCATCGTTCTGCAAAGATACTCAAGGTTATGCCTCTTGTAAGTGCATCCAAGTTGCTGAGCTTTCCAGCTGGCCACCTGCCATGGAAAAGTCCAAGCTCAACATTCTCTCATGGCTGGTGTTAGCTGCTTTTTCAGCCCACAAGATCTAAGATATTTATTTCCCATCCCTTGATCTGATAAGATTTGAAAGGGAAACTCGCTGGTAAACTTGTGATTTAGTCTTGATCAGATAGTCAGCACTGCTGACTAGATTAATTCAGAAGGTACTTTTTTTGTTGTTGCTGTCTGTTCTAGTTCTACATATGTCTCCTGTAAACAAAGCAAGTTTCAGGTTTGCATTTTGACCTGCTGGGAACAAAGCATAGGCCTGGGGTCACGGAATAACGGGATTGGGATGTAAAAACATCCAGTTGCTTCTAAATTCTGCTGCTAGTTGAAAATGCCCATTTTTCCATGGTAGCTGCCCACTGAGAATAAATGGGATAATTTGCTGGTGATGGGCCAGAATCTTGGATCCATCTGTAAAGGTTTTGGTTCGGAACCAGGCAGGAACACCAATTAATGGAATGGTTTCACATTCGCCAAATTTAGTGTCTGGGTTTTTTTTACCTGTGGGAGATAGGATTTTGGAGAAAAAGGCAAAACAGGCCCTAACTTAAGGTAAACAGATTCTATTCTCCTACAGCTCAGGACTTTGTTCTAACTGTGGCAGGAGCGATGTTCAGGTTCCTTTGGGGTGCTGAGCTGACTGTGCCTGGAATGAGAAGCCGAGCCTGGCGTGCACTCACGGGGCTCCACGGAGAACCTCCGGTGTGGGAGATGAAAGGGCTCTGGCAGCACTTGCAGACAATGAATTCCCTTGGACAGCTGGCAGGGAAACAGGAAGGAATCCTTCCATGGGATGCTTAGGAGTAGGTCTGGCATCCGCTCGTGCCAGGACTGAGCCGGGCTCGCTGCTGATGTTGGATGCAGTCGTTGGACTATTTCTGTTGTTTAAACATAACTGTGATTCTTCCACATGAATTTGGTCTATATCCTCTTGCATCCACTCCTTGACTCTTGCTAGCTGCTGGTCAGTGAAGGGTAGGACAGGCTGAATTGCTGTGGCTGATGTGTACGTCTGTCTGTTAAAGATTTTGCTAGATTTATTTTTTTTTAAGCTAACATTTAGCGTGTTTGTGTTACACTTTGTGTTTTGTTTGTGGCCAGTACTGTTTTCCCTGCTGTTTGCACCTGTTTTTCTTCCAGCCACTGCAAATCTGTGAAGCAGAAACAGCAGTGATTAAGACAGTAAGTATGAGTAAAATCAAAATTACAGGGTTTTTTTGTTAATGTTTCTTGAAGCTTGTAGTGTAGGATGGAGCCTGCCTTAGTCTATTAACAGAAAATTCCTTTCTTCCTGGAGGCACTGCTGCTGGTGTGCATATTTGAGACAAATGGACAGAATTGTTAACCTAGTCCAAAAGTGATTTATCTCATCTACATCCTGTTGATGTAGAAATACCTAGAATTTCAGGCAAAAATGTAACTTTGGTTTTCCCTTGCAGCACTTGGGAGGAAGAATTGCTGTAGCTGATTGCTGGAAAAAGTTAACACACGTTAAGAGTTGCCCTTCAGCACAAGAACCCTGCTCCTGTATGAATATTTCTTAGCTGCAAGGCTGGAATTTCAGTCACAGGATTCCACAAACCTTAGTACTGATGTGGAAGCTCTGATTAGGCTAAAGTTTTTTCTGGAGAATTAAATAAATATTTATCACCTATTATTATCCATATGCTGCAAAGCACAGTGAGGCCATGTGTCATGGTAGGATGAGTTCATATAAACCCACCCTGTCGTGTACAAGCAAATTTTTCCATTGCCTGTTTGGACTGAGCTGACAAATAATGAATTTTTTAAATATTTTCAGGCCTTAACATCTGATACCTCCCGTGTGTGAGCAGGCAAGAGAAAGGAGAGGTAATTTTTAGAAGTTTGGAACTGTATGATACTTTTTTTGTAGTTGGTATGTTTGTAGGGTCCAGATAGCAGCAACTTGGATAAGCACTGGAGCTGCTGGATGGGAGCCAGGAGCTCAGTCTGTTGTTAAGGAGGAAGTTAAATAACACTGGAGGGATTTGAATATTGGAATTCTGTACAGCTTAAATAAGGAGAAGCAGTTGGTCTCTGCATTGGAGCTGGTGATTGAATGAAAAATTAATGCTTGTCTTGTGTCAATAAATTTCGATGCCCAGACAGGATGTAGAATATCTGTTAGAGCAGAATTGCAGTGTCCAATGGACATCAGCATTTCAGGGCAATTTAGGTTACTTCAGCATCCTCTGGGGGAATTCTTAACAAGCACAGACTTGCTCACCTCCTAGGAAAATAATACTGAATTCATCAGCTGTCAGAGAGGAGAGAATACGTTTCTGGCTGCAGTAAATCCATGCCCTGTTAGCAGTGAGGCTGAATAGAGGTGCAGATTTAGAAGCAATCCCTTGAAGGAGCCTGTGGGCTCAGGAGGGGGAGTTGTTTGTTTGTAGCTGTCCCTCAGGAGAATTTTAGCCCTTGGACAGAGGCAGGGTGCAGAGCCTGAGCCTGGTCACTTCCAAAGGATTTGTGTTGTGGCAGCAGGGTGTCAGCCTGCTGCTTGTGTCCGAAGCCTCTCCCTAAGGAAAGCATTTTCTGTATCACTTTTTGATGGTGAGGCTTTGGTTCTATTTTACTACCCAAAAACTTGGCTGATCTAACTCCCAAACATTTTCAAATACTGGTCCCCTGGTTATTTTGTAACCTTGCTCTTCCCTTGGGCCTCTTGCTCTTATAAAACATCTGAAGTGGTGACATTCAGACCCCTTTGTCAAGATGCGATTGACATCCCAGGAAACTTGAAAAAGAGATCTCGGAGTTTGCAAACAAAGATTTTGCTTGCAAGTTTGCTTTTTGTCTGTATGTGTTTCAAGCAGCCCTCGTGGAATGGTTCCTTAAATAAAGGCCAGCTTTGGATGAAAATGTGTCAATGCTTTAAGTCATCCCATTTATGTATCTCAGCTCTGGGAGATCTCAGAGCTGGGAGGTTCCCAAACATCTTTCCAGGGTCTCCTGGATCTCTGTTTCCCAGCCCTGCCTCTGAATGTTTTACAGCTCCTGAGCAGAGGATGGGTGACCAACACCAGTGTTTTATCTGGATCAGTGTTCTCTCACCTTGCAGATTCAGCTGCAGTTTAGTTATTTGCAGTTTCTGTTTCTCTGGGTGTTTCGCTGTAGTGTGGGAATTCTGTTAGATCTGTATTCTGTGTTTCTGTTGGATCTGTATTAGATGCTTCCTTGAAGTACAACATTTCCTTCCTCTGTGGTTTAATCCATCATCTGAAACAAGCTAAGACTGACAGGTCTACCTTAAATTGTGCACTCTAAATTTAGCAGCCAGAGACAGAATGATCAGGAAGGGCTAAATTATTATTATGTCAAAAAGGCCTTGGGACAAGGAAAGGAAAAAAGCCAGTTTGGAACAGAGGGTCTCCTTTCAAGTCTTTTAGTTCAGAGCAGAATTTAGAGTAACTGCTTTTCAGCAGGAAAAGTTTGAAATGAGCCAGGATTTTAGGCAACTGGACAATGGGATATTTCACTGTCCTTTATGATCTGACCAAGGCTCACTCTGAATGACTGAGGGTAACAGTTAGAGGTTGGTAAATTCTGGCCTTCCAGAACATGTCCACTGAGATTCTGGGGGTATTTTAAAGTAATCTGCAATCATAATTGCTATGCATTTATTTTCATGCAATAAATACTGCTTGGGAACTCTGCCCAAAACGAGGCTATCAATGCAAAGGAAGCCATGCCAGATTAGTTATAATATTTCTGTGTGGAGATTTCCTCTGTGCTCTGAACGTTGCCTGAAGGGACAGGGATGTTGAATTCAATCAGTTATTTTCATGGTGACTTATTTGGAGCTCATGTTAAGATGGCATTCACAAAGTATGAGGTATGTAGATTAAAAATTTCTTTATTTCATGGCTTTTGCCCCTTGAGAATGCTGTGGTCAAAATAATCCAGCATATAAAGAGAGTTTCAGAGGACTATTTCAGGAAGCAGGAGTATATGTTTACATTTCAACTTTCCTCCCTTTCTCCTCCGCCAGTCAGTTTTTAAACAAATTGTACTATTTTCTCTGGCTTCACCCAACTTTATACTGCAGATAGGCCAGTTTAAAAGAATAACAATTTAAAAAAAAATATAATCCAATCGCGATACTGCATTGTGGGCTCATTTGAGGCCTTCTGTTTGTGTTTCTTGATTCCCCCAGTTCCCAGATGTGCAGTGACTCATCCTCCTGAACAATGGGAACAGCATCTCTTACTCCTTCTCTTGGTCCCACTTGGCAGAAGTGTTACTCAGAGGGTCTGGATTGCGGCGGGAGGAGAGATCAGCAGTGACACCATGAGTCACCCCGGCTTTGTGGCCACTCTGGTGTGGGGAGCAAGGAGTGGAACACGAATGGTCACTGCTCTACTCTGGGGCACTAAAAAAGGACCATCTGAGCTACGTAAAATTCATAACTCAGTGGTCACTGTTCCCTCCCCCGCAGCTGTCCCGTAAAACACGGGGTGTGGGTGCAGGAGACAGCACTGAAACATCTTGATTTATTATCAAGGAGAATGAAAATCCATAAAAATAGCGAACTGGTTTGTAACTTTCCAATGTGAAATGTACTAATAGAGCACCAGTTAAAAATAAATACGAAATGTCAGTGCCTAAATGCTTCGCTGGCAGACTCTGCTGGGACTGTGACAGAACGGGGCTTCTTATCTCAGTATTGTGCTGACTGAAATTAAATAGTCTTTCATATTTTAAAAAGCATTATTGGTTAATATGGTTGGAATATTTTGAAAGGAAATAGTGTACTATTAGGACAATGCAAGCTGAGAGTCTTTTTTAAACTGAAAGGCAGATGCTCAACAACCTTCTATAAACATCATTGATCTGAGGAAGCTTCTGGAGCTGCCACAGCTTTTTGCAACATCAGCCTGTAAAAGATCTGATCTGCATCTTCTTTGTTTTTATTTCAAGAGAACACACCACGATGTGATTATATTTAGGTAGTTAACCTAGTATAAATATACATAGAGGGTATAAATATACATATATTATAAATAACTTCAGCTTTCATTTCTTCTTTGCAAGCATAGCCTAAAATAGATTGTGATGTTAAAATAACCTTTCTTTTTCTGACAGAACCATTAAAATACTGAAATTGAAGTCATCAATCTGCATAAAGATACTTTTAGTATCTGATGAATCAATTGCAAATATTTGCTGACACTTTTATAGGAAGTCATGGTCATGGACCTGAAATAACTGGCTGAGATCTGGAGGAGGAGAGCACTCAAAGTGCTAAACCAGCTTTGAATGGAGCTGAAGGGCCAGATGGATATTGGAGAAACACTAAATATTCGCATTGAAAAATCCAAACTAGCTTCTTTATGGCCAGTGTCTTGAAGCGAAAAAAATAATTCAACACGAAAGAGACAGCTGATACTTTATTTTGATAATTATTTGCTTTGAATGGAAAAATCTACTTCGATTCAGAAGCTGTGTGTTTATTTTTACATACATATGTTTATATATATAACCATTTGTTTGTATGCGTGTATAATACCCAAAGCATGAGACTGCTTTGCATAAATTATAACTTATTAGTGGAATTCAAAAATCCATTGAAGTGCAGCTTGAGATAAAACTCAATAAATTTGACTTCTAGATCTAATGAACATCGCTGTCTGTTTTCTCTAATGACTAGGAAAAATGAATATAGAAAGGAATGTTCAGTTGGCATAATTATTCTAATTAAAAACACTAATGGCAGACAGTTGTGAAACCTGGAGTTTCCATATTTTCCTCATTTAATACGTTACGTGTTACTCATCAAGCCAGTTAATGCCCAGTGCATGTGTGTGCTGCTGGCTGGAGGAACTGAATGTGCTTCCCAGAACATCCCAGTTTGCTGTAAATCTGACTAAGATGTAGAACAAGGTTATTCCAGAAGCCTTCGGAGTCCACACATCCATAGGACTTCATACAGAAATCATTAGTCAGAGAATCATTAAAGCAGGAGGTTTTGAGTGTGTGCGCTGGGTTTGGGGTTGTTATTCTGGAAGGTTTTTGGTGGGTGTTTTTCCCCCCTTCATGTTTGTGTGCTTTAATGTTTCGAGGGTTTTTACACTTCAAACCCTTTGGAGCTTGTTGAGGAGTTGTTGTTTTGGCTGGAAACAGATATTTTGATTTAAGTACTGGATGCCTTTGGATGCTGTGCTAGAAGAGAATATTTTATTCAGATTTTTTCAGATCTGTCAGAACACGCATATGGTGCTCACACCTGTTCCAACCACCTGACTTGGTTACCCAGCTCTCCCAGTGCTTTGCCATTGCTGCTTAAAATTTCCCCGAACAAATTACGTGGCTTAATTGCAACGTTAATAAGAGCTGGGTAAGAATCTAGAGAAGTCTGTTTCCCCTAAATCACTGCAGAAATGAACGTGTATCTTTTCCATTAATCAGTTTATTTTCTTACCTCCCTATCAGTGTGCAGAATGTCGGAGTGATGGATGTGCGGGGTGGGAATTGGGGGAGGCAGGAGCTGTAAATCAGGTGCTCCTGCCTGTGTGTCCCTGCATTTCTCAGGCACGTGGCTGTTCCCTGCTCCGGTGTGGGAGGGTGGACAGACAGGCAGGGACTCTTAAAGCAACTGGGTAGAAAATTGGAAGAATCTCTATCAGAGATGGCCCCTTGGCAGTATTTTTGCACATCTGAAGGCACTTTGTGGGACAGAGCGCACCAGATAGAGGAGGGGTTTTTTGTAGCTTCAGTGATCTTTTCTTTCTGGGCTCTCCCATCTCCTGGACATGACTAATGCTGTACAGGAAGCCCTTTTCTCTTATTCATGCAGTCTGTGATATCTCTTCTGATCCACAGAGTGCCAAAAAATACAGGAAATTACTTTCACCTTATGAAAATTCATGATTGTAAGGAAGCTCTTAGAGCAATTGTTCTTTGGAAACTTCCCCTCTCCCCCACCCCACTCCCCCCCAAAAAAGAAGTGTTTCTTTTTCTGCTAGCAATCCATTGTAAATCTTTTGTTGATACGTAGTAGTCTTTTGCAAATCCGTGTGTTCTCTCTCCTTTATGAAAAGACACTTCCAGCTTTAAATGTTAGGAAATAATAAGCTCCAGCTCCTTTTGTGTGTGCCTTACGCTGGAGCGTGTACTTGTCCAGCACTGAACCCTCTGATCTCCAGTCTGATGGCTCACAATGAACTGTTGTGTTCATCTGTTTAGACTTGTACTGGGGGCAATAATTCTGTTCTGCTGTCTCAGGCCTATAGTGTAGAGGAGGATGTGTGGTTTGAGAATTTATATTGCAACTGGAGTCCAGGGTAGGACTTGGAGGAAGTTCCATTCTGAATTAGTGACTTGGTGAGGGCACCTACTGTCATTTGGTCATGACTGACAGCCCTGTTGTGTGATAAAGAATGGGTTTTCCTGCCTAAAATCACTAAAAGGCAGCAGGGTTTTCCACTTTATCATTCTCATGACGTGGCTACAACTACAAGACATACCCTGAACAATAAAGAAGACTTACTGAATTACTTTTTCATGAAGAGAAGTATTTTCAGGAGAGTTTCACTCCAGAATAGTCTGCATCTGTATGGCAACAGTTTTGTTATTACTTTTAAAGTCTGTGCAGGGCTTCTTGTCCCCACTTAATGCAAAGGGGCCCTTGATTTGAGTGGGACACACAGGCAGGCTTGTTTGATAAAAGACATCCTCTTACACAAGAGAAAATTTTCACACAAGAATGAATTTTCCCTGTGAACATTCCTATTTTCTTCTCAATGTAACTGCTAAAGGACTTTGTACAAGATGAGCAAATCTGTTATTAAAAGTCTTGAGCCCAGAAGGGAAGCTGTCTGTAGAAGAGCAAGTCCTTGAAAATGTTCCTTTTTTCATTTGTTTGTGACAAGCAAGTCTAGCTTAAATCATCATAAATGGTGGGGGACTTAAATCTTCCAGTTTTCGAAAGATATGTCAGCCAGTCTAGGATATGCTTTTGTTCACTGTTATCAATTTTAAACAAAATAACGCTGGTTTCTTATAAATGTGTTTCATTTTTTACTCCCACTCAATGTCAATTAACAGCACTTATCTTACAAGGGGGAAAAAAAAGCCGAATTCTTTAAGTCAAAGAACTGACTTTAAGAACACATTTATTGTAGAGATTTACTGGATAGACCTGAGCATTCGTTCAAATCTCTTCTCAACTTTGATTTTTCCAGCCCGGGTGATATTGCAGTGTTAGAGCTCAGTGCATGTTGGGAAGAAGGCCTTGGTTCTGTTGGATTTGCTGTCCTAGAAACAAGCTCAGTTGCCATGTCTTTCCTTTTCCCCAGGGTGAATCGGTGAAATACTTCCTGGATAACCTGGATCGCATCGGTCAGCTGGTAAGAAACCTTTTCCTTCTGAACCAGAGAGCTCCAAGAGCTCCAGGAGACAGGGAAAACCTGAGTGTGCTGGGATTCATGGGCTTTGCTTGGGTTTGTGGGTTGGTTTATTAAATGCATTAAACAATTTCAGTGTTCTTTCTCTAGAAACAGTCAACTCCAGCTTTCTGAAACTGAAGCTTAGCATTTGTTTAATCTTTCTTGACAGACAACAAATGGAAATTGTATTTGTGCACGTATTTTATCAGCCCTCCCATGCAGTGTCTGGATGTCACTCACTTTTCCTGATGTTCTGATGGCTGGTGCTGCTTAAGGTAGCAGAATGAAACCTTAGCAAAATAAAAACCATTCCTAGCACTTGTAGGATTCAAAATGTATAATTTAAACATCTGTCAGGAGACTTGGAGGAAAAAGAAGAAAGGTGATTTTCCTCAACAGTAACATTGATAAGGTTCTGAAGGACAAATTTCTCTACAGTGGTAGATTGGGCCACAGCTTGTGGTAGAATCTGTTGCTGTAATTGCTGGTCATAGAGTGTGAACCTGGAAGAAGAATTTCCAGTAAAGCTTTCAAGATGGTCCTTGTAAGAGGAATGAACTGTGGAAAACCTGGATTAAAAAAAACCAAAACGAAACAAAAACCTTTCAGTGATGATTCGATCTGCTTTATTGGGCACTACCTAAGTGGCAGTAACACTGTAGCTAAGAATGTCATACTGAAAAAATATACTTCAACCTTAAACAAAGAGGCTTGAAAGATGAAAGTGTGAAGGAGTGAATTAGTCTTTATTTTTGTATTCATGTGTCTCAGGATCTTCTGTAGCTGTTTACCACAGTGTTGAGCTAAATGGTCAACAGGCTAGTGTTTTAAAGTTGAGTATTCATTCTTCATCTGATAGTTTTTTAATTTAAAAGCAGCTCCTGGTGGTTTACCCATCCCTTCAGTATTCAGGCATTAGCCAGAATTTTTGAAAGAGTTTTTTTGACACTTCTCCCCTTTCTTTTGCAGAACTATTTCCCCAGCAAACAAGATATTTTGCTGGCCAGAAAAGCCACGAAGGGGATAGTAGAGCATGATTTCATCATTAAAAAAATTCCTTTCAAGATGGTGGATGTAGGGGGACAGAGATCTCAGCGTCAAAAATGGTTCCAGTGCTTTGATGGGATAACTTCCATTTTGTTCATGGTCTCCTCCAGCGAATACGACCAGGTCCTCATGGAAGACAGGCGCACAAACAGACTCGTGGAGTCCATGAATATCTTTGAGACAATAGTCAACAACAAGCTTTTCTTTAACGTTTCCATCATCCTGTTCCTCAACAAGATGGATCTTCTCGTGGAGAAGGTCAAGACTGTCAGCATCAAGAAGTATTTCTCGGACTTCAAGGGCGACCCTCACCGGCTGGAGGACGTGCAGCGTTACCTGGTGCAGTGCTTCGACAGGAAGAGGCGGAACCGCAGCAAGCCACTCTTCCACCACTTCACCACGGCCATCGACACCGAGAACATCCGCTTCGTCTTCCACGCCGTCAAGGACACCATCCTGCAGGAGAACCTCAAGGATATCATGCTGCAGTGAAGGAGAGCGGCATCCTGCTCTGTTGAAATTTCGCCGGAGGGCTCGATCGAAGTTTTTTGTCCTTTCTTTATGGCCCTTGCATGCGGCGTGGGACCCGGGCGAATTCCTTGGCTCAGGAATGCTGTTCACTAGCCAGTCCAAACAGAGGAGCTATAGGCCGCAGGAGTCATGTTGATGTTAGCTACTGAATCATTTGGACTAAAACACTACTGAAACCTGGCCATGGTAGGTTCTGTACCGAGTTTGGAACGCTGAATGACACAACCACCATCTGCCTTCTTCGAGAGCAAAAATCTCTGACAAACCATGGATGGAAGACACGTTTCAAATGAACGCGCTCGTTTCTCAGAGACACTAATTGTACAAACTGCCTTTTTTTTGTAGTTTGGAGGTGCTGAATCGATCAAACTAATCTAAACACGATGAGATTGGCAGCTGTATTGGAGAATGTTAATGGAAGTTCCATTCTTAACCCTTAGGAATATAACCAGGTCTTGTGTGTGTGTTCAGCTTTGCCGAGGGTCTAGAATCCACCTCGCGAGGTGGATGCACAGCTCTTGTCTGAAGGTTTTCCATGAGTCTCCTGAGGCAGAAGTCTAAAACCGTGTAAGGAGTTACTCATGTTGGAGTAAATGGGATGGGGGCTTAAGGCCTCGCTGATACAGAGAAGGGTTTATTTTGCACTATGAGTGGAGAGTGTTACATCATGGGAAAACTGATTTCCTTGGTGCAGCAGCCTGTGCTGGGGCACCCAGCCATGTTACCTGCACAGTGGGTGCTCGAGGGAGATGTGCTCCATGGCCAGCCAGCACTGTCCTCACACCCACAGCGGGCAGCATTTGTGAAGGGTCAGTGTCTCACGTGACAGGGCTTCGTCTGTACTCAAAAAGTTTGGAAGCTGATTAAACTTCTTTAAGCAAAGGTTTTGGTAGCACAGCAGCTGCCTGATTAGTTCCCACCAGCTGACCTAGGAGGACTGAACACCCTGGAGATCCCAGCTGCACTGATGTATTTGGACAGCAAGACCTTGCTGTAAAATTAGCCTTTAATCTGTGTCTTAACGGGATCTTTGGCCTATAGTGATGCACGTAGAACTCAGAGCACAGTCAGTTTGGAGTCGCCCCTTTTGGGCAGTGGTTTGGGTGTAAAATGCCAAGAGGCTGTGAATTACTTGGATGTGAACTCCGAATTTCCTTGTGCTCTCAATCTCTGCCAGGTGCCTTTTCTGTGTACAGACATTGAATCTTTTCTACTGCAGTGGGGTACATGGACAAACTGAAGATATTGTAGTGCTATCCTTTAGGTAACTCAAACTTAGTTTACTGTGCAATTTTTGTCATAGTTTTTATCCAAGAATAAAACCTGAAGGGCTGTTTGTACCCATAAAAAGTCAGCAGATTCCCTGGAGTTCTTATCCCCTTTGAGCCTGTAATGGCATGTCAAAACAAGCAAAGTTTTACTTCAGCTGGTAATCCCATGGGAAATGTGGTCAAAGAAAAGTCCTGTTCCGTTGTCCTTTCATGTTAATTTGGATAAAATCTGGAATCTTTCTTCCCCTCTGAAGCTTGCAGATGTTCATATCAGTATTTTTGTGTAGTTTCCTGATGTCACAGCCTCCTGGCTTTCTTTGTGCAGGCTCCAGAGTGGAAAAGCTGTGGCTGTTTCAGTGCCTGTAACTGGCACAGAATCGAGGTAAGAAGCAACTGAGAAGTTGCAGATGGGAAAACCTAGTTTCGTAAACTTAAATTTCAGCAAACTTAAACAGGAATTAGCTTCCTTGTAACAAGTCTTATTTTGCCAGGACCAACTCTGTCTTTTAAATATTTATTAATTTTTAGCCTTGAAGGGGAAGAACGTTACGTGACTAATATTCAGATGAGGCAAAAATCTTAAGATTATTACATTTGAAAAGGAAAATGTTTCACCATGGCGTGATGCAAACAAGTTTACTCATCACAGAAGGTTGGTTTCTCTGAGCCCATTTGTTTGACTGAAGACTAAGGCTGCTTTCAAAGCTTTCAGATGTTTTCTGAGTTCTTGGTGATGGTTTTCACTTCACACAAGGCTTTGGGAAAGAGGAGGCAGTTGGGGGCTCACCTGACTTCTAGGTTGATTTGACTTTAGTTCTTAGTTTGCTGTGAGCTTTATTCTTTCACTGAATTTTCCAGATGAGTGTAATATTATGCTTGTTTTCTCAAATGAGTTAAACATTCCCTTTCAACTGTATTTTTTCTCAAGAATTACCTCAGTTTGGTGTCTGAATCTACTGTAGTTTTACCTGGGAGGCATAGCATGGGATTTCCTGTTCTGTTTTTCTCTTGACACTCATCCATGGTTTTGTATCCTTAGTCACCTTATGGATTTACCTTCAACGGAGCTAATGATGCAACTTATATTTTAAGTAACTTAAAATCTGCACCTGGAAAAGAAACAGCATGAGAGATCTCACACTGAGCTCTCAAGCTGCTTTTTGTTTTTTTGTATGATATGGCAGTTTTGCACACTAAGTCAGTTTTAGGGAACCAGTTTGCCCACCTTGGGCCCATTATTGCCTTTCTTGTTTTAATTGATGAAATGGGCCCGAGTGGGGGGCTGCAGGTGGAAATCAGTGGTTTGGCTCTGTGGGCTCAGAGTTCTGTCAGGTTTGGAGAGGGATGGATCACACCAGGAACCCCAGGTCAGGAAACTCTCCTCGCAAAAGTCACGCACTTCCCAAGTTTGCAGAGGAGCTGGCCTGTGAGTAAAGAAGATATGGGGGTCTTTTTAAGTGTCAGTTTTCTCTGCAAAATGCTCTTCTTGTCACAGCTGAGGGGGCTTGGGCATTTTCTTCCAAGGTAAGTTGTAGTATAATAAAGCCAGAAAATCATGGTGTGGTAAATGAATGAATTACTAAAGCAGAGATTAGGTAGGTGAGGTTGTTCACACATCTTGGGACAGGCCTGGTCAGTTGCTTAGTCCTTTCACCAGAAACAAATAGCAAACTTTATTTTAAGTTGACATCCTGGAGAACTTTGCAGGTAAACACAGCTGGAGAGAACATCTTTTCTTGTTAGTTTTATAGGCTCATTGTTCATTTGGCTGGTCAGGAAATGGGTCACAGGCAGGATGATCATCAGATGGAGACCTTGAACAAGTACTTTTTTTTTTTTTTTTTTT